>CM041641.1:9233480-9246519 GCA_023333625.1 Bothriochloa decipiens
TCGTGTGGCGTTTTATACATGGACGGGAGAGAGCGCCGGCATAGGATAAGGTCCCGGTTATTGTGTTTGTTACAGAAGATTTCTCTAGAATATCTACCAACAACCTTCTCAATCCTAGCCGGGATAAGTCTCGCACGTCCGTTCATTGTCGTGCATAGCACGCCACAGGAGAAGGACGCTATCTAACAAGGGGTACGCCCGCTGCGCTGCTGGAAGCGCTTCTTCTCAGTGTTCGGTCACATTGAAGCCGCTCGCATGTCCATGTCCCGCGATGAGTTCCAGTCCCTGAGGGACAAAATCGTCAAGATGTTGTGTGACGCCGAGGACAACGATGAGAGAGCGGAGCAGATCTGCTTGGCTCTCGACGGTGCAATGGCGGAATCCCTCGTCCTGCTGCTGGATGTGGTCGTGCCATCGAGGGTGCTGGTGTCCAGCAACCTTTCTAAGCTCGTCTCCGCCTTGGGGCAGCACGAGTCAGCCTGAATGCCTCGCGCGTGACGTAGTGCGCCAATGCATTTTGGCTTAGTGATCGAAGGTTGTATGAGTGGGAGATCATCAGCCTCGCTTGAATCCGCGGCAACGAGTTGGAGGTGCCGTGCTCAGCACCTGCGAGATGGAAACACCACCATAATGATCGTGAACAGGGAACACCCAAGAGCGAAATAGCGATAAAGTTAATCCCAAACTAATTCATTAACAAAATAGTGTTCAGGTATTTTTACCTCCAATCCTAACAAACTATTCGACTATCTCTCCGGAGTAACAAATCAACTAACAATTAGCTGAACTAACAAATCACATGATAATATCCTTAGATATTAAGATCCTAATAACTGTAGCAACAACTGCTTCCGCGTGGTGCTCGCACCCTGCTGGCCTGCCTTCAGCCACTTTGCTTGCCACGTCGCTTGTAGGTCTTGCCGTACATAACATGGTGGCAGTCAACCGTCGACAGTAAAATGGAGAGCGCCAACACAGCTATGGAGGTCCTTAACATCATGTCTCCTCTTATGTTGCCTGAGAAAGAGAGACTGTTAACCAATGTGCCCGTCGGCACGACACGCCGACCAAATTTTCATCCAACTACCAGTAAAGACGAGACCCAAATCAAAGATATGACGGCCAAATTTCCATCCACCACCGGCAAAGAGGAGATGTGAATCAAACAAACCCAACTAAACTTCCATCCAAGAGCACTTGCATCGTTGCACTGTTAGCAAGATGTTGGCTACCAAGCGTAAGCTTCAAGAGGGCTACCGAAGGTCGACAACGCCATGAGTCAACGCAAGATCCGCGTCATCGAGGACCCCAAGAGGCCAGTACAATCGAAGGTGAAGAAAAAATGGACCCCATCACACAACGGAAGAATAGCCGAGCAAGATGTGAGAGCCTAACCACCGTGAGGCGTTCTCACATGCCTTCCTTACATGGTTTAGAATTATGTATCGGTTCAGAGTTTGTTGCCCACTGCTACTTCGTGTAATTTGATATGTTTTTTATTACTATATTGGACGTGTAATGTGATTGAGTTGTCTGTTATGTTACTGATTAATTTGTTGTTCAAGTGATATTACTTACTGAATAGCACTTGCTTCCTCCAATACCAAATTCGATTTTTTTTGCATGCTCAGAAAACATCGTGTAGATATTCTTAAGCATGAATTCTAAGAAACTGCATTTTTTTTTTACATCAACTCCGTTTTCACCAGTAATCACTAAGCTGCGGCAAAACTACTCCTTGGTTCCCCTACCCCGGATCCTACAAATGATATTTTTGCCTGTTCTTTTCCCCTGGCCAGTGTTCACTTTTATTATACTTTGATCAGACATCGGATCTACTGACGCATGTGTTGTTCGAACTGGCACAACATAGGTTGGCTTTGGCTTTGCGCATGACATACCGAAGAAACAGGGACAGTAATTGAAGAAGACAGAGACATAGAGGAAGATCAAATTCATGCGGCACTATACACGCGCAGTTGCACTACTTGTCCAAATTAACCAATCTTCGAGCATCAGATATATGCATGGCGCAGAGCCAACCACACACACACGGCTGCAGAATACAAGCTCAAGAACACGGCCATCTAGTCGCTCAGAAGAAGTTGGGGTCGTATCCGTTGCTGGAGGTGGCGAGGATGTAGTAGGCGACGATGTGGCCGAGCGATCCCCAGGCGAGGACGTCGACGAGGTTGAAGCCCACGGGGTCGTTGGACTTGAGCAGCGCCGCGAACTCCTTGGCGCGCTCGTCGCCGGCGTCGAAGTGCGTCTTTCCGTTCTGCGCGGGCACCTGCTTCGCCACGTTCTCCCGCTGGAAGTTGAAGAAGACGAAGCGGCCCAGGAAGAGCGACACGCCCGTGCTCAGGCTGATCACCAGCGACGGGCTCAGCTCCGCGCGCGCCGCCACGGACCGCCGCGCCGGCGCCGCGCGGAACGCCACGCGCGCAGCCCGGCGGGGGGACGGCGCCAGGCGGAGCCCGGCCACGGACGGCGGGGACAGCACGGCGGCGGTCGATGTGGCCATGGCGCTGGTGTTGCTTAATTGAGTACTGGAGGCCCCGCGGTGGTGTTCTTGATCTTGGTATCAAGCGAGCAACGTGTCTGCTTGATTAATGGAGTTGGGTATATAGTGGGATGCTGACTTGGCAGATATGGCGGGGCCGTGGGAATGCGAGGTTAGTGGTGGAGAAGATGAGGATGTGGGGGTGTGGCCATGGCGTGTGCCCATTGGAGGGCGCCGGATAAGGTATCCGAGCAGGCCATTTTTCACCGGTAGCCATGTCACTGTCTTTGCCTTTGGCAAGTTACTCTACTCATGGTGGGTGGCCAGGGAGCCACGGTGAATGCAGTGGCTGTGAATTCGTGCAACTCTGGATTCTAATACTTGGTTCAGCTTGTTCAGAGCTTCAGATTCACCACAAATTTGACTATACAGATGCACCGGATGAGCCCTTGGTTATTATCAGAGCTACAGTTCTAGAACTTGTTTTCTTAATTGAGATAAAAAAATAGCTAAATTTACTGATGTTTGACAAGGAAATGATATGTACTATAATGCCTAATTTTTCAGAAGGGACTGTACTCGAGCGTAATCAGAGCCCCTGTAACGTAAAAGTAAATCTAGAGACGGTTACAAAATATTCAGCTTGGTGACAGCACTGCGTGTTTTTGTTGCTCCTATACATTTCACGAAATTTTACCATGTTCATTCAAAAAGTGAAAGCAGAGTTTAGCAGGTTAGCACTGCCTGTCTACCACCCTTTTCGGATTTCATTCAGATATAAAATACATCTAGGTATCTTGAGAACCATCCATCCAGAAAAAAGTGGTAAAGAAAGTCGGTTGCGCTGTCACGGCCTCAAACTCTCCTCCGTGTTGTGTTCACAATGGCCATCGGCGCCATCCGGGTCTCTCAACTCAGCAGAACACGAGCAACGAGACGGCCAACGCGGCCGCCAGTGCCGCGGCCGGCGCGGCGACGGCGGCCGCGCCGGAGGCCTTCTGGCCGGGGTCGATCTGCGGGGTGTCCTCGGGGCACGCGAGGCCCTTGTCGCCCTCGTGGCAGGTGTTGGCGAAGAGGCCCGGCGGGTACTTGCCGTAGAGGTTGATGTAGCTGAACATGGTGGCGGCGCAGTTGGTGCTCACGTCGTTGATGTAGGTGGCGTAGGGGCACGCGAAGTCCTTGAGCGCGCCGCAGCACAGCGTCGGCTGGTACAGCGGGCCCTTGCACCGGCTCGTGATAATCGTGTAGTTGGCGCTCTCGAAGCTCACCGGGCAATCTGTCCCAGACGCAAACCAGGTCAGACGGCCGGCGGCGGCAGAGATCAAGAACAGAACAGAGGTCCCAAGTAAAAGAGGCGAAAATGCAGGCACACACCTTTCTTGGCCTGCAGCAGGCTCCGGCCGGTGGTGGTGTCGTGCCCGCGCTCCAGCAGCGCGTCATCTGCATCCACGGCGGCGAAACGGCGGGGGCGTTAGTATGCGAAACAGGAAGGAAACCGAAACAAGATCCACGGTGTATCCGCAGCAGAAGGACGGTAACCGACTTGAGATGAACCCGGCGGCGGCGAAGCCGAGGACGGCGGCGAGCACGACCGCGCGGAGCGCAATGCCTCCTCCGTGGGGACCCATCTCGATCTGGCCACGCCTCCTCCCCGATCGGATCGACCCTTCTCGTCCGGTGTCCGTGGAAGAGAAAGGGAGGGGACAGGAGAGAAGCCTGCGATCGAGGACGGCGCGGCAATGCGTGTGCGAGGACGCGAGGTGGTTACCCGGCGAGCAGCGTGACGAAGCGAGGATTATGCGGAGGTGGACGGAGGGGGCGTGGGCAGAGGTTGGCGCCGGCGCGCGCGGGCCGTCAAAAACTCAAAATGGGAGAGGGGGGAATGCGTTCAAAAATAGCCAGTGCGATGGACGGTTCAAAATGCCAAGGGCACATGGCACGATTCAACGACACGTGTTTTCCTGAAGATCTTGCCGTTCACAGTGGAAGAAGGTAGGCAGCACAGGACAACAAAATCTTTGGCATTCAACCCATTCTTGCAACGCTCTGGGAGATCAGTCAGTCTCACAGAAGCCAAAGTGTAACAAGCAGGAGGAGGCTGGTGCTAGTAGACTAGCTACAAAAACTGATCGATTTACATGCGCCCATACAGGGCGGCGCCATGTCTCAGAAGTTGAGCAAAAAGGAAATGGCACCGACAGCGTCAGTTAACCCAGACATCTTTTGGCGCAACGACGATCCTACTCCTATGAACAGCAAAAACTCCGCTGCACAAGTAATCAGAAATTCAGAATTGTATGTTCAGTTTCGCCAAATATAGCATCAGGTAAGTTTGCATCAACAAGCTTACAAAGGAGTTCACATGAGTGGCTTACCCTAACGCTAGACGGTCGGTGCTGCAGAGCTTCCACCGTCTCCACCAATTCCATCTGCTTTTCCACGGCAGCCTGCAACGCCTGGTGAGATACGAAGAACTGGTTATAACTAGTAACTGCAAGCATGCATATACAATGAAAGAAACCTCAGCAGTGATTAGGAGTTCAACAAAAGGATGAAACACAAGGAAAATTGATGACATCAGGGGAGCAAAGTAAAAAGGTGCTGCCAGTACATACAGGGTCATAAGAACATAACAAAAAAAGTCATCTATGAAGATGCTGGTCACAGAAATAAGGTATCTTGCTCAAACGACTAATGGCAAAACCCAAAACCATATGTTACTGTGAAGCACAGAGATCATACTAGATCTTAAAACGTGCTACAAGACAAATCAATCATAAGCCAGTAGTAACAAGATATCACTCTGAGAATGAGGGTGATAGCAACAAAAAATAATGATAATGTGACAACACGAGCATTGGGAATCCTCGTGACAGGACACGTTTTGCCTAGAATGACCTCCTACAACGTTCATATCTTGTGAATCTACAGAGTAATTAGTACGAAAAAAAACAACTTACTTTTTTTGTCATCTCCAGTTCAGCCTCAAGGGATTTAATCCGATCAACGGACTGCAACAATAAAAGTTCTTTCTCTTTCGGCATATCCGGAGGTTTGCTCGCGAGGTGATCGCACAGTGACTCGAGCTTCTTGAGACGTTGTAAACAAGCACTCATATCCTCTTCTCTTACGGTTTGAGGTTTTGGTTGCTGTGCTACAGCATAAGGATGAACATTTTCTAGAAGTCTTTCTTGTCTATAGAAGAAAAGGTGGAAGAAAGATGATATCCTGATGAAGAGTGAGATCAGTCCAGTAACAAGGTTTTCCAATGTCCTTCCAGAAGATGTACCATGCAAACTAATATAAGTATTCCCTGAAATTATACAGGAAGAACAATAGTTTGTAAAGAAAGTTAACAGAATATTCAATTAGTGACTAATTTATGGTAAAGACTTAAGACATTATGTAGATGGAAATGACAAACTCAGATTAGAAATTTAGAATTGTTTAAATAGGAACATTTTATTCAACCCAATGAACAGTTGTCAATGCTCTAAACTTGAAGCAATAGACATTCACTTCTCTTTTTTAATGATGAAAAGCTTATATCAACTGGTTCAATTATTAACTAGTAATGTTTTTGTAAAGACATCATGCAGACGGAAATCACCAATTCAGATTAGAATTGTTTACCAAGGAATATTTTGTTCAACACAATGAACAGTTTAAAATTGCTATAGACATTTATATTTTTTAATGGAGGAAAGCTTGTATCATATGGTTCAATTAATAATAACTAGTAATTTTTTTGGTAAAGACATCATTTGCAGATGGAACTGACAAATTCATATTAGAATTGTTTCGAGGAACATTTTGTACAACACAATGAACACTTTTCAATGCTTTGAAGTTGAAGCAAATGACATTCACTTATTTTTTTTAATGGAGGAAAGCATATATCACAAAGTAAAAAGATGCATGTTCAAGGGAAAAACAAAGTAAAAAGAGAACATATACTTAGATTTTTTAGCCATCCAAAGGTAGGAAAATATTTATGACAGGTCAACTGAATGGGCACTTCCATTCGAGGGGAGCCCTGAGGAGATCCAGGAGTTATATCAAGGAGATGCTTACTGCCAGAACTATAAAATATCGAAGAATCTGACCTCTTAACCTAAGAAAACCATTAGAAACAAAATCAGCTCACAGAAGGTATCATTGATACAAGATATTACAGATACTGGAGACGTAGAACAAAGCTTATCCTAGTTAAGGTAAACAATGATTCTTTTTTTTGGAAGGTGAACAATGATTTGAATTCGATAAATTAATATGACACGTACTTCTTCATGAACTGGGGTAAGTAAACTGTGGTCTGTACACTTTTGGACAACTGTTAAACCAACATCATCAACATCCGATTCAGATTCAGCATTCGATATGTCACTGAGCATGCCCTGCTTCCAAGAGAGAATAATATCAATGTCCTGGCCTCCTGGGAAACTAAAGCTGTAGCCAGGTCTTTAAATGTTGCAATGGTTTAAGAAAATGGAATTTCAGAACCTTGCCTTCAGGTTTTCTGTCCTTAGGGAAGAACCACTTCTTTCGTCCCCGTCAGAAACTTGCTTTATTTCTCTAGTACTACCACCTTCCATACTGTGCATTAGCTACAATGAGAATTTCATAGTTGTTAGTCCATAGACGGACTCCCATACTCTTTTATGCCTGGATAGGAATTGAAAGCAAATATTTCTCCTGTCACAGGAAAATGTTCTTTACATGAAGTTCAATAGTTCTGCTGGGCAGATTCCTTAATGTCTATTGCAATTTGCAAAAGCATGAACCTATATAAGACATGGTTACAGAATTATATAATTTATTAGGGTACCTTCATAATGACAGGGTCATTCCATGGACCCCTATTAGACCCGAGACAACCACCCTTGTCACTGCATGTGCATGATCCACCAAGAAATTTTGGCAATTCACTGTGAAAACACACAAAGACGTATTTTCATAAGATGGTAAGTTGAATATACAGTTTAAAGAATTATGACACAATAAGTTGGCACCAACCTTGAATCAATAACTTCAACAAGTCTGCTCTGGTAGTTCGAACCAAGAACCTATGATGAAGAATAATAAAGTTCTTAATCTGCAGCATTAATGTTTATGGAACATGAGCCATGTTAGAAGATCAGTCATAGAGCTTACATGGATCTTGGAAGAAGTTTTTGGGTCTAGGAATCCCTTAACACTGTTCCAGATCAGCTTAAAACCACTGCCTGCATTCACAACATACATCTGATGTAGCGTCTGCAAATTCATCTTCAGTTAGAAAGGTTGTTCAACCAAAACAAGCTGGCGCAGCACATTTCATTCAAATTCACAAGTACCTCAGGATAGTAGTCACTGTCTATTCTCTGCATACATTGGACAAGCTCCCTTGCTGTCTTTGAGAAATTCTTAAACCCCTGAAACAACAGTAAGAAACCGAGTCAACGCAATCTGACAGTGCAGGCAACATACGGAGTAGACATGAAAACTGAATGCTTCAGCCAACTCACTGGGCCATTAGCATTTAGTAGCATACCACACCATGGACGTCCAGTATAGTGGTTGTGGAGTCAATGTGCCTCTTGGCTGCCAGTGTGCAGGCTGGGAACCTCTCCCTGAAGGCCTTCTCGAACTCCTGCACATGGTACTTGATGTAGCGATCCACTGTGGTGATCTGCATGAGCTTGTTGGTATCAACTTTGCCTAGCCTCTCAATGTACACCGGCCGGCCTTCATGGTCGACGCCATGGTAGCCCTGAGGATAGTACTGGAGCACATCGCCGAGCTCGTCGAACTCAAAGTCCTGACAAAATGAATCCCGACTGTCCATCAGTGGAAGAAACCAAAAATCAAACAGGTTTAACTGTGAATCTGAAGTCTCTCATCACCTCCAAGATTGTGTCGGCACCAAACTCTTTCCTCCATCTCAGCATCTCCGACCACATTTGCATCGCCTTCTCGGAATCGAACTTCCTGGCTTTCAGAAACCTGCATTTATCACCATGACAATGCACATGTCATTAATGGTAAAATGGGGATCATCCAGAATTAGGGGATCGAACCTCAACATCATGTGGTAGTCGTCGTGCTTGTCGGGGAGGAGGCGGTGCGCGGCGAGCCGGTCGCGGAAGGCGGCGACGGCGCGCTCCTCCTCGGCGTCGCGGACATCCTCGATGGAGATGGCCGCTGGGAACCCGAAGTCAGTGACGCGCCGCCGGGCGCGCTTCTTCCGCAGCGCATGGATAGCCTTCCGCGGCAGCGACCCGATCTTCCGACGCCGCCGGTCGTCCTCGGAGTTGGGGTCGCACAGAGATATCTCGTGCTCGTCGGCGTGGCTCACTGCAGTGAGAGCGGCGCCGTCAGTTCCATTGTTTCTGCCAAAAAATCAAGAAAGATATATACTGACAAGAACTGCGTTTTACTACCTGACATTGCTGTGACTGTATCAAATACGGGATTGCGCGCAGTGTCGTAGCTCCCCGAGATCTATCAAACAGGAACTCGCATTCGCTCGCTGAAGAAATAATTTCTTGTAAGGTCTCTAAAATGTAACGAGGCAGCAAATGGCGCCGAAGCTATGAATCCTAGGAGCTCCCGAAAAAGAAAGCTGAACAAGAACTGATGATAGCAACAGCTCAACTCACACGAAAAACCGATCTTTGTACACATCGTGAAAAGAAAAGCACGCGGATGAGATGCACGAAAACCGACATTTTTTGCGAATGCAGCCCGCGAGATCCTGATCGAAAGTAGCCAGACCAGTGGAGCCCTTACCTCCCCGATTGCCGTCCGCTGGAGGTAACCGCGAGGGTGGTGATCCGGCCTCTCTCCGGCGACCGCGAGACTGGAAGCAGGAAGGGCAGTGGCCTGGCCGCCGATCACGCAACGAGCACTTGTTTATTTGTACCAGGGCCGCCGACGAGGGCGGGGATGCGTGCGTGTACGAGTATCCCGCCCGGTGCGGTGACTCGTGTACACACTCAGACGGACACGCGGACTTAAAAAAGGCCTCTCGTTTCGTTTGCTGCGATGGCATCAGTAAGTCGGGTGGTCTGCGAGTCTCGCACGCATGAGCTAGCTAGCTGACGCTTTTCTAGTTACTTTTTGTAGTTACTTAACTTGGCGTGTCACTGTAATCGTATTTAGTATTTTATTTATATTTATTAAAATTTATCTAAACTTTAAGTAATTAGACTTAAAACGTTTGTCTCGTAAAGTATAATAATATTATATAATTAGTTTTAATTTTATTTATATTTATTTACATGTGCTGTTATTTTGATGGGACGAAAATTTTTTTTATGATGGAATTTATTGTCCAATCTGATCACGGGCCGTTGCGCCTGCACGGCAGGGCACGCCGTCCCACTCCGGTGTCAGAACTCTTTACGGGGTTTAGGCTGAAAAGGCTCGAAGAGCATCAGACAACCTTGTACGTATACTGGTGTGGACGTATGGCGAGCAGTTTCCCGCGCATCTAGCTTCAATTAACAACTAACGCCAGCTGCGTGATTAGCAACGTTTCTTTATTGTACTAGACTAGATGGATAGAATCGGAGAGCAATGAGCAGAACTTGTCTCTTGATCCTCTGCCGTACCGATTGGACTCGTCTTAGCTCAGGGAGCCGCCCCCAACGGAGTGGAGTACTATACTCTGTATATACGGAGTACGAGTAGGTAGAAAGGGGGTAATCCAGAGAGGAAGGGGAATGCCGGGATGGAGAAAGGTGCATCGACCCGCGGGGACAGAGTGCCGCCAGAGGCACTGCACGCCGTCTCGTCCCGTCTCGCCGTCGTGGAAGAGACGCGTCGGCCGGAGTGGGCGGACCGGAGCGGGGAGGGACTGTGCCGACCACCGGTGCTTTCCGAGCGCGCGCCACTGTAATTGGTATAGGAGTCAAACTCGCGGCTGACACTTTCGAGTAAACTACTACCTAGGAGCGGTAGGTTTTATCAGTGTTTTTTTGGACTAGAGAACAGTAAAGGCCTAAAGGGATACTGCTGCTATACCAAACCCTCTCCTTGTCGTGTTACGCTGCTTGTGGCCTCGTGACTGCACAGCGCTGCGCCGTGCCGTGCCGTGCTCCACCGCACGGGACTATTTTACTCCTCAAATCTCACGCGCGCGCCAGCGTTCTCGCACCGAAAATGTGCGGTGACCAATGCCTGCGAGATTTGGTTGGGGCGTCGGAGGAGCATGTGACTCTACGAGAGTAGAGCGGCATGTGCCGATGGCTTGCACTTGCCGGTAAGCCGACAATGGCGACGTGCCACGCCCGAGCTCGGGATGGGGCTGGACCTCTCGGCCGGCGCCCCGCCCGCCGGCTGTCCGGGTCCGTCCAGCACCACTGCCCACGCGCGCACCCGCACCCACCCCCCGCGCCCGGCATGGTTGGCGAGCTTCGTTTCTGGCCCGCCATGGACAGATGAGCAATGAGGAAGAGGCGCTTCGCTCCCTGGTGACCCCTGAGCCTGCGTGCCGCTCTCCTCTTCCCTGCTGCCTGTTGGGTCCTTGTCATGTTGCCGGTGGATGGATGTGTGTGTGCATCCGACGAACGCCGGAGTCCACGAATGCCATAATATGGCTGCGGAAAGATGGCTCTGACCGTCTGGCGGTATGGCCGCTGCATAGAACGGCTTCTGGATGTTTTCATGTTGGTGGTGACTGGTGACAAGTCAAACGGTCTTTGTGGCCCCGATGCCAGCGGGTCGTTGTCATGAATGTTATGGGGCCATCGTGGCCAAGTTTGCATCCACTCTGTTTGGGATCTATTTAAGGGCCGTAAGCACGACCCCAATCTTCTTTAGGAATTTCCTCTCAATCTATAAATAATTTCGAGTTTGTTTCAGAAAAAAAATAAATACTCTACTGTAGACAGTACGTCTTATTAAATTGGCCAGAAGTCTCCGTGCTGTTTTGTACTCGACTCACCGTACCGCAGTATTGCAGCAACGCAGCTGCAGTGCCAATGCATCTTCCCTTCTTCCCCGTCTAGCTAGAAGGTGCGAGGTGAGTGTTACTGCCCTTGCACCACCTACCTTATGTTTTTGACCAAAATTATATTTTGCCATTATTGGAAGTTGTATTTGATGTTATAAAAATTGTGAATTAGTTATGCTAACATCACATGGATCCCTGTATTCACTGTTAAAGTTGTGCGCCAGTGCCCATCGTCCCGACGAGAGCGGCTGAAGGCTGCAGCAGGGCGGGGCGCCATGCATTGTGGAAGCACGGGCAACGGCATGAGTACGAACGACACGCATGGCACGGGCAACGGCCTCACTGACCTGAGCGCTCACAGTCGCGCGCGTGTACGAACAACAGGCATGGCACGGGCAACGGCTTGGCTTGCTGGTTCGCTGCCCGAGCTAGCAAAGCTTCTCGCTGCGGCGCCCATGCAGGGCCTGCCGGCTTTTTACCGGCCGCCCGGGCGTCTCGCGATCGATAACTTACGACAGTAATAATTTGAGCTCAGGGCTTCAGGCAGGCCCGGCAGCCGGATCGTGGATTCGTGCAGTGTGCTCGTGGACACGACTGGATTGGCTTTGCACTGCACGCGTCTCAGCTTTCAGGCTCCCTGCATTCTCGCAGCGGCCGGGCCGTGTGCCCCTACCTGTCGTCGGCGGAAAGCCTGAGAACCTCTGCCTGCCTCCACGACGCGTCGGCGTCAGTCTCCGGCTCGATCTCGCTCCTCGGCCGTCGCGATTACTACGATCAGAAAATGTCAGATTTAACGTGGGTATAACCCATATTTTATTTAATAATTAAATCAGATAAATTCTAAGACCATATTAAATGTTGGGTTATAAAACGATGATCTAAATATAGTTGATGGTTGGACTTGTAACGATCGTCATAATGGTTGCAGTTACGAGTACCTCTCACTGATTATATTTGTAGTTACCAGTAACTCCTGTTCTTCTGGTAGAGGTTACTGTTGATTTATGACGTCTAGGTTCATCCTCCACACTTCGTCTTTCTTGCCTATAAGGAGTGCATGCCTTCAGCCATGGGAACGATAGAACAAATCACTCTATTGTTCTTCTGTTGAGTTGCTTTCGAATATTCCCGTCTCGTGACTCTGCGCTCACAGAGGAGCGAGAGGGCAGGTGCCTCCGAAGCTCTTGCCGTTCGGGGCCTTGCACGGGGGATCGGCAATTAGATTTTTGGGGAGCGTCTTTGCGACTGCCCAAAGAATTGACGCCGCCGTGCGCCGTCTCCGTCCGACGTCTTCTTTCCGAGGTGACACCGCCATCTTCTTCTTCTTCTTCCTGGCGAAGAGAACATCTTCATCCTCTACGGCATGACGAGGGAAGTTGGATATGGTTCTGGATCCTCGGATGCACGGATGGGAGGGTATAAACGTTTCATCTCCTCTCTGTTTTTTGTGTTACGGTTTCTTCATGTTGCAGTAGATCATCTATGTTGCTTCATATGTTGTCCTGTGTATGTTTCATATACTCAGTCACGTTGTTTCATAAGGTATCTAGTTGTCGGCGTTAGGAACCCGGGGGCGTCCTAAGCCAACGAGTAATCGT
>CM041641.1:9292971-9309304 GCA_023333625.1 Bothriochloa decipiens
TCCCGGAGCACCAGGAGAGGAAGGCCAACAGGAAGCTTTGGTTCGGGAAGTAGCAGCAGAAGAGGATCCCGAAGCTGATCTTCCAGAGTGTCCTGACCACCAGCCAAGCGCTTTCCTGAAAGGCAAGCCCCGGAGCATTCTCCCTGTGGTTTGCAAAATATCTAACTTGAGTCTTTTACTTGTTTGCTGCATTAAGCTATAGGCGTTGTTTTATACCGTTGCTGCATTACTTATATTCCTTGCCACTGTTATACTTCAACCCTGTTAGGTTCAGGTATAATTATTTGCTTAGCCCTGCTTAACTAGATCGGTAGAAGTCGGGTGATTTCCTGTCATCCGCGAGTTATAGGTGGTAACTCGGATGGTTGAATACATTGTTATCTTGGATAACCATGTGGAGATAATAAATCGAGACCGGGCAGGATTGGAGTTGAGAATGAACTAGAGTCATATTGGGCAGATGTGGAGTTGTATAACCATGTCTGTGTCGAACTAGGACCCCGTCCGTTGTACGTCCTCAAGTCATATTGAATTTATGCCTCACATTTAGCTGGAAGGATAAGTCGTTCCGACCGCGAAGCCTAATTTTGATTTGGGCCGGGAGTCGACCTGCTGTACGCATTGCATTGGTGAAGATGGGGGACCACGGGTTACGCGGTTGTAAGGCCCGAATATAGCATGGTGCGCCCTGCTGGCAGCCGGACGGTGCCCGGATGTGATGGTACCTGTTGATCTCGCGTTTTTCCTGAATTGGATGTCGGTGACCTGTAGCTCACCGTGGCTGGTGAGTGTGGTTTGTGTGAGGAGTACCCGCCAGCTGGTTAGTAATCGATTATAATCACCATCGTTCCTGGACAGTGAACACTTGACTTGAGCAGCGGCATCGTAGTAAGAATTTGAACAAGAGATGAGATGGTTGAGCTGTTGAGACTGAAAGATACTCGACCGAAATTGGTTACTTTCTGTTGAATAATTATTACCATGCTTGTTTAGTACAGGTGCTAATGTAGCATGATAAGGTTAATCAGATTAAAATACATTGCTAGAAGGTTCTCATTAATTGTTTCTTAATGTAAGCTTTTCCGCAATTCAAATGAGTCAGCTATCCCACTTATACAGCCTTGCATACTCCTTGGAGTCTCGTTATTTTAGTTTATGACGGGTAAGTCTAGCTGAGTACATCCTCGTACTCAGGGTTTTATTTCCCATATTTTTGCAGATGGTGAGATGCTTTATGGTTATTGTCAGAATTGTTTCTATCCCGTCTTGGGAGATGATTAGACCTTGGGCATGGTCACTCTTCTCGACTTGATGCTTTTGCTGGATGTGGACCAAGGAGCTGGCACTGTATTTGAACTAAATGCGTGTGTGGCTTTAAACTAAATCGCTTCCGCTTTTATTTGAATTTGAACTTGGTTTTGTAATAACTATATTTCGTACTTCGATGATGTTTTAAACTATGTGCGAACTGTGTACTTGTGAATGGAATCGCTAAACTATTACGATCTTGGTCGTGCCGAAAAAGTTTGAAATCCTTCGAGATTTCACGGACTACCGGGTTTATTAGGTCTCAATCATATGATTTGCTGAATTAATGGAGGATTATGTGCTTGTGCTCTAATAAATTGGTCGGTTCTGTCACAGCTGGCATCAGAGCTGGTTTAGCGTTTTACTGTTCACAAGTATTTAAAATAAAAGAGTTTTTGGTTTGCGAAAAGTATTTGCAAAAAAGTATATAGGTGTTTAAATCTATGGTTTTGAAAACTAGAGTGTGCCAGTGGTCATATCCTTTATGCCCAATAGGATTCAGGTGGCTTAATTAAGTACTGACTTAGGGGAAATTGCATCATATTTGTTATTTTGCCGTTGCCCATGCAATGGCGGATTCGTGTGGGTGCCATTCACTTGAATGGTAATGTATGGATCAAATTGCCTCTACGCCCTGGTAAGTGTGAGTTGTGAGAGCATGATTGGATGCAAATGCCAGTCTAGGGGAGTGCTTATTGATGCCGGATTATTTACATGTTGCACACATGTTTATCTGAAGGTATCCCATGTTGGGACCGTCTTCTGGCGGTGTCGTCTTCTGCGCGACTGTTGGGGTAGTAAGTAATCGGTGTTTTCACCTTGTTCGGAAGGTGCGTGAATTTTTACGTCGAATTGCATTCATATGGGATATGGGCTGAAATGAATTTTCTGCAGGTACACTAACCGCGAACGGTAGAACGAAGTAGTTACGTATAATGAGAGAACGATGTATGCCACCGCATAGAGCGTTAGATTATTAGTTCGTGAGGACGTATGTGACGTGCATGCATCATGGTTAAATTTGCTCATTCATACATTCATGGTTCCTTCCCTTATAATTAAATTGTCTCTTTTCTTTAAAATTATAACTTATGGGATATACAACTTTTGAACAGATGGCGAGAACCAAGCAGACTGCTCGTAAGTCCACTGGAGGAAGAGCGCCCCGTGGTCCTTTGGCTATCCGTGAGTCGGCACCAAGGGAGGTGGACACTTTTCTTGAGGAGCACGCCATGCCTAGCCTTCTTTGGAGGATTCTCTCCAATGCTGGGTACACGGTGGACATGGAGCCTCACTATTACTGGGACAAGGATGATTTGGTGAACTATGGAGAGGCACATGTGGAGGTAGTAGTCCCACCTTTGGACGGTGACCCCCACTGGGTTGGGTGGCGCTGTTTTGGTGCGGGCAAGACTGCCAAGACAGGTGCCACGTTTGCAGCCTTTTTCGTGGTAGAGCACCTGATGGAGGAGATACCTCACGCGCTTGCCGAGGTTTTTCCTAGAGTGTTCCCCATTGCTCACCGCCATTCTAGGTGGCCACATGCTGAGGGAAACCCATTAGAGGCTGGTCCTGAGGAGGCACAGGGTAGCAGCACGCCTGCTATGAGTGCTATGTTTGCCGTGATGGGGGCCTATGTCAACATGGAGACTAAGGCACTTTGTCTAAATGAGGAGTTCAAGGATGCTCGAGCTGATGCACGCAAGGAGAAGCGTGAGTTGACACGTGAGCTTCAGCGCTCCCGAGAGGAGGTAGCCCGTGTGTCTCACCATCGAGACAAGGTTGTGCTGGAGAGCCAGAAGATGGCTCAGGCTAGGGATGAAGCCTGGTCCGAGTTCCGTCGTCTTAGCATCCGCCAGCAGCAGGTGCTAGAGGACGTGGAGGAGGTTCGTGCTTACAATGCTAGCCTTCACGAGGAGGTGCACAGGAAGCAGGAGGAGATCCGTCAGCTGAGAGTAGCCTTAGTAGCAGCTAGGAGGGCTGTGAACAGTGCTTCCAGCGAGAGTAGCAACAATGGAGAGTAGCCTTGCTGAGGATCGTTAGTCTCTAGCTGTTCTTTTGCGTTCCTGTCAGGTGGTCATGTAACCCTTTTGCTTGCTATCGAGACTTTGACGTAATGTTGGGACATGGTGTTTGAGGTGGTGATATCCGTACAACTTTAAAAGTCCAGTGTATGTATGCTGGCAAATTTATGGATGTTGTAAGACGCTTTGCGATGGTTCGCAATAATATTATTAGTGATGTTGTGATGTGAAAAATTGGAATTATTGTGCCTCTATTTATTGTGCGAATTTATTTCCCTCGATAAATTCAGTTTGGCATGATTTTTACATTCACCTCTCATTATGACAACATTCACCTGATACATACTTCTTGCTGAAATATGCAGATGCCGGTTACACGTAGTGGTTCGGGTGCTAATGGCAACGGTGGATCTGAAGAGGGTGCTGATAACACTGCAAGTGGTGTACCACCCCCACCTTTGACCAATGCGGAGCAGCTGTTTGCTCAATTCTTGGGCAGCCAGTGCAATGTAGAGCAGCTTCTTCGCGAGAACTTGGCCCGCGATGTTCATCAGGGTCCTCAACAAAATCAATACAGCAGCTTCAAGGAGTTTCAGGACACTAAACCTCCTGTGTTTAAGGATGCTCCTGAGCCACTTGAGGCAGATGAATGGCTCAATACCATGGAAGATAAATTTCGTCTCCTAAGGTTGACAGAAGAGCCGAAAGCGGAGTATGCAGCCCATCAGCTTGAGGGACAAGCAGGGACGTGGTGGAAGCAACATCGCACCACCTTTTCGCAGGGTGTTCCAATTACTTGGGACCGCTTTGCACATGCTTTCCGAGGAAATTTCATTCCTCCCAGTCTGATGGCTATGAAGAAGACTAAGTTTCTGTCGCTCACTATGGGAACTCGCAATGTGAAGGAGTATCTGCATGCCTTCAATAATTTGAGTCGCTATGCTCCTGAGTTTGTCAACACTGATGAGAATAAGATAGCTAGCTTCAAGAGAGGCTTGAGTTCCAAGTTGATGAAGACCATGAGTACTTCTGCCCGTGTTACTTTTAATGATTTCTTGAATGATTGTATTATGCAAGAAAACAGTAACAACATTCATGCTATCGTCAAAAATCGTAAGAGAGCTCATGATGGAGGTGGTTCTTCTCAGTCAAGAGCCCCAACTGCTTTTCGTACGCCGTTTCGTCCACCGATGTCTGGTGCGAGATTCAGGCCCCCGCAGCAGAAAAGCCATAACAATTATCCAGCTCAGAATCCACAGAAGCATCACAGAGCATTCAAAGTTCCTGTTCCACAGGGGAAACCAGTACAGAGCAACTTGACCAGTGCTAACAAGACATCTGTCAATGGACCTTGCTTCAACTGCAACCAGGCAGGGCACTTTGCTCGTTATTGCCCTTTTCCTAGGAAGCAGCAGGGCCCATATCAAGCTCGTGTGCACAACACCTCGATTGAGGAAATTCTTGCTGGTGAACCAGTGACTGCGGGTATGTTTTCTGTGAATCAAATCCCTGCCGCTGTTTTGTTTGATTCTGGATCATCGCATTCTTTCATGAGTCAAGCATTTACGCAGAAGCATGATCAAAAGATACTTGAATTGAGTATTGAATTCAAAGTTAGTTCAGCTGGGGCTGATTTAACTACTAAGTAGATAGTTCAGGGTGCAACCCTAGACCTAGATAAGTGGAGGTTTCGGTTGAACTTGATAGTTCTACCTGGCTTAGGAGTGGATGTCATCGTGGGAATGAGTTGGATGAAATTCTGGGGTGCTGTGATCGATACAGGTAATAGGATGCTATCTATCAGAAATCCTCTTGGGGAGGGTACTTTTCAAGTGCCATTACCCTGAAAGTTTAAGCTAGAGAGTGTGTCCTATTCTACTCATGTGACCCCTCTTCCCGAAATTCCTGTCATGTGTGAATTTCCGGATGTTTTCCTGAAGAGCTTCCGGGTCTTCCACCCGATAGAGATGTTGAGTTTCGTATTGAGTTGTTGCCTGGCACTGCTCCAATTTCTAGGAGACCATATCGGATGCCGCCAAATGAATTGGCAGAGCTCAAAAATCAATTGAAGGATTTGTTGGACAAGGGTCTTATTCGTCCTAGTGTGTCAGAATGGGGTTGTCCTGCTATCTTTGTGAAGAAGAAGGACAAATCTCTACGGATGTGCGTGGATTATCGTCCACTCAATGCTGTCACCGTTAAGAACAAGTATCCGTTACCCCGTATTGACATTCTGTTTGACCAGTTGTCCAAGGCGAGAGTGTTTTCCAAGATTGATCTTAGGTCTGGTTACCATCAGATCAAGATTAGACCAGAAGATGTGCTTAAGACCGCTTTTTCTACCAGATATGGATTGTATGAGTATCTTGTTATGTCCTTTGGCTTAACAAATGCTCCTGCATACTTCATGTATCTGATGAATTCGGTCTTCATGCCAGAATTAGACAAGTTTGTGGTGGTGTTTATTGATGATATCTTGGTGTACTCAGAAAACGAAGATGATCATGCCGAGCATCTGAGGATTGTTCTAGAAAGGCTTAGGGAACATAAGCTGTATGCTAAGTTTAGTAAGTGTGAGTTTTGGCTCAAGAAAGTTCAATTCCTTGGCCATGTCCTATCTGATGAGGGAATCTCAGTAGATCCGAGCAAAGTACAAGAGGTTATGAACTGGGAAGCGCCGACTTCTGTGCATGAAGTTCGGAGTTTTCTTGGTTTAGCCGGGTATTATCGTCGTTTCATTCCGGATTTCTCGAAGATTGCCAAACCTATGACAAATCTGTTGTAGAAAGAGAAGAAGTTTGTCTGGACAGAGGAGTGTGAAACAGCTTTTCGTACCTTGCGGGAATTGTTGACCACTGCTCCTGTTCTTGTGCAACCAGATTTGGGGAAACCTTTTGATGTATATTGCGATGCATCAAAAATAGGCTTAGGATGTGTGCTTATGCAAGAAGGAAGAGTCATAGCTTATGCCTCACGTCAGTTAAAGAAGCATGAAGTGAACTATCCAACCCATGATTTGGAGCTAGCAGCTGTTGTGCATGCTCTAAAAATTTGGAGGCATTACTTGTTGGGTAACTCCTGTAAAGTCTATACTGATCACAAAAGTCTGAAGTATATCTTCACTCAACTCGAGTTGAACATGAGACAACATCGATGGATGGAGTTTATTAAGGACTTCAATATGGAGATCTTGTATCATCCAGGCAAAGCAAACGTAGTCGCAGATGCGTTGAGTCAAAAATCACATTGTCATGCTATTCAACCATTGTTAGCAGATGATTTTAGCCTCATGCATCCTGTTGTGCTGCGTAACATCCAAATTATTTGCTCGCTTGAAAGTAAGATCATCGAAGGTCAGAAAACTGACAAGGGTATAGGTCATATCAAGGAGAAAATTTTGAAACAGCCGCTCAAGCATTTCCGAGTGGATGAGAAGGGAATCTTATGGTTTGACGATCGTCTGGTCATACCAAAAGATAGAGAACTCAGAAATCAAATTATGGATGAAGCTCACTTATCAAAGTTATCTATTCATCCTGGCGGTAGTAAGATGTTTCATGATCTGAAGGTTCGCTATTGGTGGACCAAAATGAGAAAGGAGATTGCAGCTTATGTCGCACGGTGTGACATCTGTTGTCGCGTAAAGGCTGTTCATTTGAAGCCAGCCGGAATGCTTCAACCGTTGCCGATTCCTGAATGGAAATGGGAAGATATCAGTATGGATTTCATTACCGGACTTCCCACCACTCAGAAAGGGCATGACTCTGTTTGGGTAATCATTGATCGACTTACCAAGAGTGCGCACTTTATTCCAGTGCGTACAGATTATCGACCGCCTCAATATGCTGATATTTATCTCCGGGAGATTATCCGTTTGCATGGGATTCCCAAGACGATTATATCTGATCGAGGATCTCAGTTCACTGCTCATTTCTGGGAACATTTGCAGAAGGATTTGGGGACAAAGCTGAATCATAGTACAGCTTATCATCCTCAAACTTCAGGCCAGACAGAAAGAGTGAATCAAGTTCTTGAAGATCTTCTGAGGGCTTGTGTTTTATCGTCCAAGGGCTCATGGGAGAAATGGTCACCTTTGGCAGAATTCTCTTATAACAATAGTTACCAAGAGAGTATACAGATGGCTCCTTTTGAGGCACTGTATGGCCAAAAGTGTAGAACACCTGTGAATTGGGTAGGACCTGGAGAAAGAAGATATTATGGTATTGACTTTGTTAAAGAAGCTGAAGAGCAGGTTCGAACAATTCAACAACACATAGCAGCTGCACAATCTTGACAGAAAAGTTATGCCGATAAGAGAAGAAGACCTCTAACTTTTGATGTTGGTGATTATGTGTATCTGAAGGTCTCTCCTATGAAGAAAGTGCAACGTTTTGGTGTTAAAAGAAAACTAGCACCTCGTTATGTTGGTCCATATCAGATAGTGGAAAGAAAAGGATTGTGGGCCTATAAGCTCAAACTGCTTGAAGAGATGAGTGCCGTGTTTCCTGTTTTCCATGTATCCCAACTCAAGAAATGTCTACGTGTTCCAACTGAGGAAGCCGTTAAAGTGAAAGACATTAAGCTGAGCTCAGATTTAACTTATGAAGAGAAACCTATGAGACTCCTGGATGTCAAAGACAGAGTGACCAGAAATCGTGTGGTCAGGCAATACAAGGTTTCTTGGAGCAATCATGATGATAACGATGCCACTTGGGAAACAGAGGACTATTTAAAAGAAGTATATCCCGATTTTCATAAAGAATGGTTAGTCTACTCAAATCTCGGGACGAGATTTCTTTAAGGGGGGAAGGGTTGTAACACTCTGGTGTTAAGCATGCATCATATTGCACTTTAAGAGCATAACCATCTCAATTGCATCATTTTCGTTACATGAAATGATAGGGTTTATATATGTGCATACCTTGACTTGAACTAGAACTATATGAAGGGTTGCTTGTTTGAGGTTGAGTGTTAAATGAAGTTTGTAGATAAAATTATTTGGAGAAAAACTTATTTTGGGGTCATTTCATGAAAAGGCTTGGAAGTGGGTCAACAATGTCAAAAACAGTTTGTAAAAATGATTTTCTTGTAATTTTAAATCCCCATTTTTGAAATTCAAATTCTAGGAAGAATTTGGTTTTGGTGTTTAAAAGTGAAATGTTCTACTCATCAAAAGGAACATTTCATCTTTTATAAGTTTCTTCAAATTCGGATTATTTTAGAAAATATGGGGTTCATCAAGTCTGCACGAATCTTGGCGCAGTGGGACCCACCACACAGTCTCTTCTTCCTCCTCTCTTCTTCTTCCTCGCGACGTTGTCCGACCCGACGCCGGCCGCGTGGCGTCCGTACGCCGGGCCGCTGCCGCTGCCCGCTGTTCCGACCCCGCACCCGAGCGCCGCACACGGATCCCCGCACCGCGCTCGCCCGGTCCCACGGCTCGCCAATCGCCCTCCGCTCGGCCCCGCTCCGCGCGCATGAGTGCCACGCGCTCGAAGAGCTCCAACGCCGTGCTGCCTCGGTCCGAGCTCGAGCGGCCGTTTCAAGTCGCCCCGACTGCGTCAGTCTCTCCCTCCCTCTCTTCTCCGCCGCCCGACACGCTCTTGCCCTTCATCTTCCACCAGAGCCCGAGCACGCGGACGTCACCCCGCCATTGCCGCCGCCGAGACCTCGCACGCCACCGCACCCCGTAGCCTGAACACTTTTTGCCCTAAACTCGCCAGTCGCTCCGCCGAGGTGTGAGGCACACCGTGCGCACCTCTCCTGCCACCGAGACCCAAGGTAGAGGTCGAATTGACCACCTTCTCCTTCGCCGGTCATGGCCGCCCGACCGCCGCACGGTCCGCCATGCCCAGCAACCCCTCTCTCTCTCAATTAGCTAGTGAATCATGTCCGTCTGATCGAGTAGGATCGATTGGAGTAGTTCATGAAGTCGATTAGAGTCTGAGCCCGACGAATTTGGCCATCCGCCGTCGCGGATTCGCGCCGCCGCTCGCCGACGTACATTGCCGACGTTGCTCCGGCCATCCATTCGTCGCTTGAGCTAGTCCGTTCGAACCGTCTTGGTCTGCTAGAGCTGTTAGGCTGGTCCGTTTGCCCCGCCGTGACCCGAGATGGCCGGCGTACCGCGAACCCTCGCCGCCGTCCGCCGCTGTTCGTCGCCGCCGGTCGAAACCTCGCTCCTAGTTCACATCTTGTACACCAATGCGCCCGCTTTGACGAGTTGAGTCTGTTGGTAACCGTGGCTCGGCCGGAGACCTCGCCGTCGGCGAGGAATCCCGACGCCGACGACCATCCCCCGCCGCAAGGACCTTGGGCATGATTCCTGTCCTTTCCCGGACTTGAGTGTAAAGTCACCAGACTCAGCGCTTTTTTTTTTAGGGCTCGGTTAGTTTCTGGAAATGTCAGGGTCCCCGGTGTAAAGTGCCTTTTTCTTTTTCTTTTACAGAATAGATTTCAGATTTTGTTTAAAGCTTTGGAAATTCATAACTTGCTCATTTTTCATCCAAATGAGTTGGTTTAACTTGCAGTATTTTTCTTATGAGATGATCTATGCATGAAAAATATGAAATGTGGAATTTGTGAAACTTTTCTGTATAGCTTTATTTATCTCTATTAATTGTATTTATCTTAGGAAATGCATAACTAATTCTCTGTTGCTCAGAAAAATATGAGACCAAGTTTGTTAGTCTTCTTATGTCATGCTCTATCTGTGAAAAATGTTATGAGGTTATGTCATGTGTAAATTTTGCTATGTCTAGTTATGGTGCCTATTTTCATGTGATGATAAATAATTCATAATAAATAATATATAGGGAATTTGTGCATGAAACTTTTTGGAGAGTGTTTTTATGTCAATCTAGAGCTAATTATGTTCTGAGATCTATTGTTTGATATACTTTTATGTACAAGGTATTTTATGCCCCTGGAATTGTGCTGCCTTGTCATTTTTGTGTAGGATAAAGTACTTACTGTTTTGACTTGAAATTTTTATGGTAGTCTTTATTTGGTATGATTAAGCTTCTGTAATTTTTACAGAATTTTCTGAGTAGTCTAAAGCCATGTTGTAGTTATACCCTGATTTCTTTTATTTATAAATAATGCTTTAGAGTTATCATTTCATGTGTGTAAAAATGCTTTTTATGCTATTCATGATATGTATGATCTTCTATTAGTTTTAGTTCAGTGGAGTGTAGAGTGCAAAATAATGGTTGTTTATAATTCCTTATAGTGTGCAAGTAAATTTTAATGCGAGGCCTATTTGGAGAGTTATCGGTAGAAGAGAATGTAGATGACATGTGCTTATCATACATGTTTTCAAATATCATATCATTCATCTTAGCTGAGCATTCATTTACCATCACCATCAGCATTGTATTTATATGTATGCACGGTATTCATACGCACTATGCATCATACAGGATCGTCAGAGCTCGCGACGGTAGTTCCCGGAGCACCAGGAGAGGAAGGCCAACAGGAAGCTTTGGTTCGGGAAGTAGCAGCAGAAGAGGATCCCGAAGCTGATCTTCCAGAGTGTCCTGACCACCAGCCAAGCGCTTTCCTGAAAGGCAAGCCCCGGAGCATTCTCCCTGTGGTTTGCAAAATATCTAACTTGAGTCTTTTACTTGTTTGCTGCATTAAGCTATAGGCGTTGTTTTATACCGTTGCTGCATTACTTATATTCCTTGCCACTGTTATACTTCAACCCTGTTAGGTTCAGGTATAATTATTTGCTTAGCCCTGCTTAACTAGATCGGTAGAAGTCGGGTGATTTCCTGTCATCCGCGAGTTATAGGTGGTAACTCGGATGGTTGAATACATTGTTATCTTGGATAACCATGTGGAGATAATAAATCGAGACCGGGCAGGATTGGAGTTGAGAATGAACTAGAGTCATATTGGGCAGATGTGGAGTTGTATAACCATGTCTGTGTCGAACTAGGACCCCGTCCGTTGTACGTCCTCAAGTCATATTGAATTTATGCCTCACATTTAGCTGGAAGGATAAGTCGTTCCGACCGCGAAGCCTAATTTTGATTTGGGCCGGGAGTCGACCTGCTGTACGCATTGCATTGGTGAAGATGGGGGACCACGGGTTACGCGGTTGTAAGGCCCGAATATAGCATGGTGCGCCCTGCTGGCAGCCGGACGGTGCCCGGATGTGATGGTACCTGTTGATCTCGCGTTTTTCCTGAATTGGATGTCGGTGACCTGTAGCTCACCGTGGCTGGTGAGTGTGGTTTGTGTGAGGAGTACCCGCCAGCTGGTTAGTAATCGATTATAATCACCATCGTTCCTGGACAGTGAACACTTGACTTGAGCAGCGGCATCGTAGTAAGAATTTGAACAAGAGATGAGATGGTTGAGCTGTTGAGACTGAAAGATACTCGACCGAAATTGGTTACTTTCTGTTGAATAATTATTACCATGCTTGTTTAGTACAGGTGCTAATGTAGCATGATAAGGTTAATCAGATTAAAATACATTGCTAGAAGGTTCTCATTAATTGTTTCTTAATGTAAGCTTTTCCGCAATTCAAATGAGTCAGCTATCCCACTTATACAGCCTTGCATACTCCTTGGAGTCTCGTTATTTTAGTTTATGACGGGTAAGTCTAGCTGAGTACATCCTCGTACTCAGGGTTTTATTTCCCATATTTTTGCAGATGGTGAGATGCTTTATGGTTATTGTCAGAATTGTTTCTATCCCGTCTTGGGAGATGATTAGACCTTGGGCATGGTCACTCTTCTCGACTTGATGCTTTTGCTGGATGTGGACCAAGGAGCTGGCACTGTATTTGAACTAAATGCGTGTGTGGCTTTAAACTAAATCGCTTCCGCTTTTATTTGAATTTGAACTTGGTTTTGTAATAACTATATTTCGTACTTCGATGATGTTTTAAACTATGTGCGAACTGTGTACTTGTGAATGGAATCGCTAAACTATTACGATCTTGGTCGTGCCGAAAAAGTTTGAAATCCTTCGAGATTTCACGGACTACCGGGTTTATTAGGTCTCAATCATATGATTTGCTGAATTAATGGAGGATTATGTGCTTGTGCTCTAATAAATTGGTCGGTTCTGTCACAGCTGGCATCAGAGCTGGTTTAGCGTTTTACTGTTCACAAGTATTTAAAATAAAAGAGTTTTTGGTTTGCGAAAAGTATTTGCAAAAAAGTATATAGGTGTTTAAATCTATGGTTTTGAAAACTAGAGTGTGCCAGTGGTCATATCCTTTATGCCCAATAGGATTCAGGTGGCTTAATTAAGTACTGACTTAGGGGAAATTGCATCATATTTGTTATTTTGCCGTTGCCCATGCAATGGCGGATTCGTGTGGGTGCCATTCACTTGAATGGTAATGTATGGATCAAATTGCCTCTACGCCCTGGTAAGTGTGAGTTGTGAGAGCATGATTGGATGCAAATGCCAGTCTAGGGGAGTGCTTATTGATGCCGGATTATTTACATGTTGCACACATGTTTATCTGAAGGTATCCCATGTTGGGACCGTCTTCTGGCGGTGTCGTCTTCTGCGCGACTGTTGGGGTAGTAAGTAATCGGTGTTTTCACCTTGTTCGGAAGGTGCGTGAATTTTTACGTCGAATTGCATTCATATGGGATATGGGCTGAAATGAATTTTCTGCAGGTACACTAACCGCGAACGGTAGAACGAAGTAGTTACGTATAATGAGAGAACGATGTATGCCACCGCATAGAGCGTTAGATTATTAGTTCGTGAGGACGTATGTGACGTGCATGCATCATGGTTAAATTTGCTCATTCATACATTCATGGTTCCTTCCCTTATAATTAAATTGTCTCTTTTCTTTAAAATTATAACTTATGGGATATACAACTTTTGAACAGATGGCGAGAACCAAGCAGACTGCTCGTAAGTCCACTGGAGGAAGAGCGCCCCGTGGTCCTTTGGCTATCCGTGAGTCGGCACCAAGGGAGGTGGACACTTTTCTTGAGGAGCACGCCATGCCTAGCCTTCTTTGGAGGATTCTCTCCAATGCTGGGTACACGGTGGACATGGAGCCTCACTATTACTGGGACAAGGATGATTTGGTGAACTATGGAGAGGCACATGTGGAGGTAGTAGTCCCACCTTTGGACGGTGACCCCCACTGGGTTGGGTGGCGCTGTTTTGGTGCGGGCAAGACTGCCAAGACAGGTGCCACGTTTGCAGCCTTTTTCGTGGTAGAGCACCTGATGGAGGAGATACCTCACGCGCTTGCCGAGGTTTTTCCTAGAGTGTTCCCCATTGCTCACCGCCATTCTAGGTGGCCACATGCTGAGGGAAACCCATTAGAGGCTGGTCCTGAGGAGGCACAGGGTAGCAGCACGCCTGCTATGAGTGCTATGTTTGCCGTGATGGGGGCCTATGTCAACATGGAGACTAAGGCACTTTGTCTAAATGAGGAGTTCAAGGATGCTCGAGCTGATGCACGCAAGGAGAAGCGTGAGTTGACACGTGAGCTTCAGCGCTCCCGAGAGGAGGTAGCCCGTGTGTCTCACCATCGAGACAAGGTTGTGCTGGAGAGCCAGAAGATGGCTCAGGCTAGGGATGAAGCCTGGTCCGAGTTCCGTCGTCTTAGCATCCGCCAGCAGCAGGTGCTAGAGGACGTGGAGGAGGTTCGTGCTTACAATGCTAGCCTTCACGAGGAGGTGCACAGGAAGCAGGAGGAGATCCGTCAGCTGAGAGTAGCCTTAGTAGCAGCTAGGAGGGCTGTGAACAGTGCTTCCAGCGAGAGTAGCAACAATGGAGAGTAGCCTTGCTGAGGATCGTTAGTCTCTAGCTGTTCTTTTGCGTTCCTGTCAGGTGGTCATGTAACCCTTTTGCTTGCTATCGAGACTTTGACGTAATGTTGGGACATGGTGTTTGAGGTGGTGATATCCGTACAACTTTAAAAGTCCAGTGTATGTATGCTGGCAAATTTATGGATGTTGTAAGACGCTTTGCGATGGTTCGCAATAATATTATTAGTGATGTTGTGATGTGAAAAATTGGAATTATTGTGCCTCTATTTATTGTGCGAATTTATTTCCCTCGATAAATTCAGTTTGGCATGATTTTTACATTCACCTCTCATTATGACAACATTCACCTGATACATACTTCTTGCTGAAATATGCAGATGCCGGTTACACGTAGTGGTTCGGGTGCTAATGGCAACGGTGGATCTGAAGAGGGTGCTGATAACACTGCAAGTGGTGTACCACCCCCACCTTTGACCAATGCGGAGCAGCTGTTTGCTCAATTCTTGGGCAGCCAGTGCAATGTAGAGCAGCTTCTTCGCGAGAACTTGGCCCGCGATGTTCATCAGGGTCCTCAACAAAATCAATACAGCAGCTTCAAGGAGTTTCAGGACACTAAACCTCCTGTGTTTAAGGATGCTCCTGAGCCACTTGAGGCAGATGAATGGCTCAATACCATGGAAGATAAATTTCGTCTCCTAAGGTTGACAGAAGAGCCGAAAGCGGAGTATGCAGCCCATCAGCTTGAGGGACAAGCAGGGACGTGGTGGAAGCAACATCGCACCACCTTTTCGCAGGGTGTTCCAATTACTTGGGACCGCTTTGCACATGCTTTCCGAGGAAATTTCATTCCTCCCAGTCTGATGGCTATGAAGAAGACTAAGTTTCTGTCGCTCACTATGGGAACTCGCAATGTGAAGGAGTATCTGCATGCCTTCAATAATTTGAGTCGCTATGCTCCTGAGTTTGTCAACACTGATGAGAATAAGATAGCTAGCTTCAAGAGAGGCTTGAGTTCCAAGTTGATGAAGACCATGAGTACTTCTGCCCGTGTTACTTTTAATGATTTCTTGAATGATTGTATTATGCAAGAAAACAGTAACAACATTCATGCTATCGTCAAAAATCGTAAGAGAGCTCATGATGGAGGTGGTTCTTCTCAGTCAAGAGCCCCAACTGCTTTTCGTACGCCGTTTCGTCCACCGATGTCTGGTGCGAGATTCAGGCCCCCGCAGCAGAAAAGCCATAACAATTATCCAGCTCAGAATCCACAGAAGCATCACAGAGCATTCAAAGTTCCTGTTCCACAGGGGAAACCAGTACAGAGCAACTTGACCAGTGCTAACAAGACATCTGTCAATGGACCTTGCTTCAACTGCAACCAGGCAGGGCACTTTGCTCGTTATTGCCCTTTTCCTAGGAAGCAGCAGGGCCCATATCAAGCTCGTGTGCACAACACCTCGATTGAGGAAATTCTTGCTGGTGAACCAGTGACTGCGGGTATGTTTTCTGTGAATCAAATCCCTGCCGCTGTTTTGTTTGATTCTGGATCATCGCATTCTTTCATGAGTCAAGCATTTACGCAGAAGCATGATCAAAAGATACTTGAATTGAGTATTGAATTCAAAGTTAGTTCAGCTGGGGCTGATTTAACTACTAAGTAGATAGTTCAGGGTGCAACCCTAGACCTAGATAAGTGGAGGTTTCGGTTGAACTTGATAGTTCTACCTGGCTTAGGAGTGGATGTCATCGTGGGAATGAGTTGGATGAAATTCTGGGGTGCTGTGATCGATACAGGTAATAGGATGCTATCTATCAGAAATCCTCTTGGGGAGGGTACTTTTCAAGTGCCATTACCCTGAAAGTTTAAGCTAGAGAGTGTGTCCTATTCTACTCATGTGACCCCTCTTCCCGAAATTCCTGTCATGTGTGAATTTCCGGATGTTTTCCTGAAGAGCTTCCGGGTCTTCCACCCGATAGAGATGTTGAGTTTCGTATTGAGTTGTTGCCTGGCACTGCTCCAATTTCTAGGAGACCATATCGGATGCCGCCAAATGAATTGGCAGAGCTCAAAAATCAATTGAAGGATTTGTTGGACAAGGGTCTTATTCGTCCTAGTGTGTCAGAATGGGGTTGTCCTGCTATCTTTGTGAAGAAGAAGGACAAATCTCTACGGATGTGCGTGGATTATCGTCCACTCAATGCTGTCACCGTTAAGAACAAGTATCCGTTACCCCG
>CM041641.1:9316278-9332595 GCA_023333625.1 Bothriochloa decipiens
AAACCACCACAAAACATATAAAGCCTCCTATAGGTTCTCCCAACCAATCAGAGATGCGGAAATACCGTTGTGTTAGGAACTCCCCTTCCAATATGGCACACACCTACCCGGCTATACTCATAAGGACAGAGGCAGTCCTAAACCCTAACTTTCAGACCACCAACCAGCTAGAAAAGGGCCTACAAGTGACTAGAGCCAGAGCCATATAGCCCTCACAGCTGTACGGATTCTCCATGATAAATCACTTACAGACAAAAGTCCATGTTCGTTAAAAGTCATCGTTTTCGTTAATAGCATAACACACATCAAGTTATAAGATCATGATCATTAGAGCACTAGCATCATAACTACCCAATGCAACCCAAAAGGTTCAAGGAATCAGGATATCAAAACTAGTTATAATCTCTAGGTCATCAAAGACACATGCATATGAATTATTATTTATAGTGAATAGGTAACAAGGATGGTCCATGCTATACTTGCCTTGATTCACAAGGTCCTGCTGATCCTGCTGATCCTCAAAGTAGCCTTGCTCAGCAAAAACCTCACCGTCTGAACTCGACATTAACATTCAACACCAGACAATCCAATCGAGCATACATACACAGAGCAAACAAAGAACTATTAGAGGAACAGTACATCAATCTCATCAAAATAGAATAAAATATTTATAAAACTATTCTACTCGCTTCTACGATCACACAGACGTCAAGTTCACCGAAATCGGAGTTATAACGGCGAAGTTATGAGTTTTCAAAGATTTTCTATAGATAAATAAATACATTAATTATAGGCTAAAAATATAAAGTTTCCAAAATACTTCAAAAGTAGTACCACTGCGTAGATTATGAAATTATGAATCTAACAAAATTTGAATGGACCAAATCGGAGTTAAAACATGAAAGTTATAAGCTTTTAAAAATAATGGCAAAACTGTGAATAACTGCTGGGTGGCAGATTCGTAATTACCATCATCTTCCACCTCTGGCTGTTGAAGATCGTGACCACGGGAGTTGCTCTTGAAAGCCATGGGATCATAAGGACTAATTCCTTCGTGCATAAATGGTCTTGAGTATCGTCTAGATTTTTATATCTATGACATCTGAGACACATTCCTCTTGGTTCGTTTACCTTTGCGAACACTCTTTCAAGAAAGACCAAAACAAGGTCTCTTGATTTTGAAATCGGGAAGTTCTCCTATCGCTATTCCACCTTTCAGGCTCAACAATGCGATAGAAGAACCCAAACCCGAATCAACCTGGATCATCTATTTTGTCTCTATCCCAAGTCTCTTCAACTCCCGAGACAAGATTTATGTTAAGTGGGGTAGCATTCACTACCGACCTCAATCAACCTTGGGTGCCTTTGGTCATAGGACATAAATATCTAAAGATCAATATTGACCACTCTTTTTACCATCTACATCTCATCAACTTCTTATGATCTGAGTCACATGACTACAAGACCTAAGGATCAAACTGTATCTTATAATCATCATTTGCTAACCCTTACTCCTTATCATCTCATATGACTGGAAATAAGGAAAACATGAAGGCCTAAAGGGAGCAATCCTCATACCCTATGTTGATCTTTGCTAATTCATAATTCGTTCACCGCATGTTTCATACATCGTGAAGCAAGAAGTTGCGAACACCATAACATCAATCTCCACCTTCATATCATTTTTCTACCAATAATGGCATTGGACCATACATCTCATAAAGGTCTAGAAATCTATCTATAAGATTTGTGTCAATCGCTCTCATCGTCAACCTTTACCTTTCTTGTAGATCATTCCTTATATCCAATTCTCGATCTTTCACTGAGCCTCGATTGCACTCATATTTGGAAGTCCTCAAGTTATTTTGAGACTCAATCTATGACTCCCTTGTTAGCCCTTTTGGTGCTCCTTAAATCTTTATCTCGCAAGTGTCAAAGCAACTTTATAACTTGCTTTATCTTTCTCATAGTCTCTTCGAATCTCGGGACAAGATTCATGTTAAGTGGGGTAGAATTGTCACACCCTAAAATTTCAATTTTGGGATGTGAACCAAAAACACTAAATAAACTAAAGGATTTACTAATTTCTTTAAAATTAGCCAAGACTTTATTCTTTTGTTATCATTATGAAATGATGAAAAGTGTGGCTTTAAAACTTTTACGAAGATAATAAAGATGGGTTTGTGCTTGGTGCCTTGTTTTGTTTTGCTGGTGTTTGAAAAAGAATTTCTAAAACCTGAGCAAGACACGGCTAGGTTCTTTTCGTGTTTGAAAATAAAGCTTTGAAAACCCAAGTTTGCCTCAAGAAGGTTTTGGAAAACGTTTTCAGAAAACCCTTTCTCTTGCATAGATAGAGAGAGAGAGCCTTTCCTTTCCCTCTATAGTGTTGACCATCGCTCTAGTTAGACACCATCCTCTACCTAGCTCTAGTAGGCCTAGTTTAGTCTCTAGACATCCCTGGCTTACCCTAGCCTATCCTGGCCCAACCTAGCTTGCTCTGGCCTATCCCAGCCTTAACTGGCCAGCCCTAGCCGGCCATGGCCACCCTGGCCAGGCTAGCTGTAGCCGCAGCCGGCCACCAGTGGCCAAACTTGGCCGTCAGCAGTATAGTAAGGCCAGCAGCAGTCCGGTCTAGCAACCCTTTGCCATCCTCAAGGCATCCTAGCTTGATTTGACCAGCCCCTACCTAGCTTGATCCACACCTAGCCTCACACAACCTCATCTGGCCAACCACGGCCAGCTACAGCCACACGTGGCCACTCTCAGCCGGCCACAGTCAACTTTGGCCGGCCAGAGCCAGCACTAGCTTGGCCACAGCGGCCACAAGGAGTCATAGCCTCCCCCGGCCACCTCGGGCCCTCTCTGGCCATCCCTAGCCAAGCCCGGCCACCTCCAGCCGGTTATGGCCAAACCTGGCTGGCCATAGCCAGCCCAGCCCGGCCATCAGCGGCCATAGGTAGCCGCAGCCAGCCCAACGGGCCAAGCCCAGCGGCTTTAGCCCAACCGGTTCCCCACCGGCTATAAAGAGGGCCAGCTGCGGCACCTTAGCCAACCCTAGCCGCACGTAGCCAACCCTAGCCGCATACAGCCAACTCTAGCCGGCTACAGCCAGCCGCCGCCGGCCACAGCCAGCCGCCGTCGGGCACAGTCGGCCGCTGCCGGCCGGCCAAGTCCCGGCCAAGAGCCGTGGTCCTCCATCTCCCGCGCGCCGCTTCTGGCAGCCACCGGCCGCATCTGGCCACCACCGGCCGCATCTGGCCGCCGCTACCGGCCGTAGCGGGCCGCAGTTGGCCACAGCCGGCCGTGACAGGTCGCCGCCGGCCGTGATAGGCCGCAGCCGGCCGTGACAGGCCGCAGCCGGCCGTAACAGGTCGCCGCAGGCCGTAGCCGCACGCCACCGGCCGTCCAGCAGGCCAGGGCCGAGGCCCCTTGCCTCCGGCGCTGGTGCAGCGGCACCATGGCTGCCATGGCCACGATCTTCAACAGCCAGAGGTGGAAGATGATGGTAATTACGAATCTGCCACCCAGCAGTTATTCACAGTTTTGCCATTATTTTAAAAGTTTATAACTTTCATGTTTTAACTCCGATTTGGTCCATTCAAATTTTGTTAGATTCATAATTTCATAATCTACGCAGTGGTACTACTTTTGAAGTATTTTGAAAACTTTATATTTTTAGCCTATAATTAATGTATTTATTTATCTATAGAAAATCTTTGAAAACTCATAACTTCGCCGTTATAACTCCGATTTCGGTGAACTTGATGTCTGTGTGATCATAGAAGCGAGTAGAATAGTTTTATAAATATTTTATTCTGTTTTGATGAGATTGATGTACTGTTTCTCTAATAGTTCTTTGTTTGCTCCGTGTATGTATGCTCGATTGGATTGTCTGGTGTTGAATGTTAATGTCGAGTTCAGACGGTGAGGTTTTTGCTGAGCAAGGCTACTTTGAGGATCAGCAGGATCAGCAGGACCTTGTGAATCAAGGCAAGTATAGCATGGACCATCCTTGTTACCTATTCACTATAAATAACAATTCATATGCATGTGTCTTTGATGACCTAGAGATTATAACTAGCTTTGATATCCTGATTCCTTGAACCTTTTGGGTTACATTGGGTAGTTATGATGCTAGTGCTCTAATGGTCATGATCTTATAACGTGATGTGTGTTATGCTATCAACGAAAATGATGACTTTTAACGAACATGGACTTTTGTCTGTAAGTGATTTATCATGGAGAATCCGTACAGCTGTGAGGGCTATATGGCTCTGGCTCTAGTCACTTGTAGGCCCTTTTCTAGCTGATTGGTGGTCTGGAAGTTGGGGTTTAGGACTGCCTCTGTCCTTATGAGTATAGCCGGGTAGGTGTGTGCCATATTAGAAGGGGAGTTCCTAACACAACGGTATTTTCGCATCTCTGATTGGTTGGGAGAACCTATAGGAGGCATTATATGTTTTGTGGTGGTTTGAAAGTTATAAGTCCACTCAGTTGCAAAACATGACTCACAGTGAAAGTGTACACCTCTGATCAGAGTTTAAATCAATATATTGTCCATGCCCTTCGGTTAGGGCGGCCTTGACACATTTACAAAAGATAATGGTTCTCAAATTGTTAATGTGTGCATCTTAATGTCGTTCTTGCTACACACTGGTTAATGTTATTTTGATCATGAGAATATGGGAATTATTACTACTTTGATGCTATGCTTTAATATGATTAAGTTATAAAAGCTAAATGCAGTCAAACAGTGTCAGCTTATTTGAGCCTCATTAACCCATGTTATGCTTGTTGAGTACGATTGTGTACTTACGCTTGCTTTACTTTCAATTTTGAAAAATCCCGGATGGGTAACAGATGAAGGTTGGAATGAGAGCTATCGCGATGAGTACTAGGCTTGATGTTCACCAGTTGACGTGTCCCTGTGTGGAGCTTTCGCAATAAAGATATCTTGGTTATTTATTGTTTATGCGCAATACTCTGTAATAAATATTGGTTCGCTATGTAATAAACATGGTGATGATACTCTTTGTAATTTATCATCCTATATGTGCGACTGTTCCTGGGGCGCATATAAGGTTGTTTATGCATTCTACTTTTGTCCTTAAAAGTGGAGTGTGACAACACGTCGGGATATAATTCTCTAGGGCGACCTCGTTTTTTCCAAAACTCCGTCCGCCACAAGTTTTACATATCTATTCAGAGAAAATACGATATTCGTCACATTTCAAATCATGCAATCCATTGTTTAAAGCATAGCATAAACATCATTATTCCTAAACCCTAAATATATCTATTCAGAGAAAATACGATATTCGTCACATTTTAAATCATGCAATCCATTGTTTAAAGCATAGTACAAACATCATTATTCCCAAACCCTAAATATATCTATTCAGAGAAAATACGATATTCATCATATTTTAAATCATGCAATCTATTGTTTAAAGCATAGAAGAAACATCATTATTTCTAACATGAACTGTAATGCTCTAACATCATTATTTATAGATCTAATATACATACTAGTCACAGATCTACCCAGAGTCAACTAAAAACTAAACAACTCTAGTGCACATTATATTTTACTAATGCATAGCAACAGACTTGTAATGTATGAGAAACTTACCTAAAAGCCGAGGTCTCAAACTGGCAGGGCTTCGCTGTTACTTCCTTCCCCTCCCTCCTCTCTTCTTTCTTTTTTTTCTGAAAATTTTAGTGAATATAATGAAAATCTGAAGAGGGGGGCTGCCTATTTATAGAGTTGCCCCGAAAAACGCCCACTGTGTGGGCGTTCTTTGACTGCTCCGAGGCCCGCCCGTAAAACAGCGCGCACTTTTGCAGGCGGCCCCCTCGCCACCAAAAAACGCCAGGGGCCGTCCGTAAAATCCGGCACCGGCGGCGACCGGCTCTGTGCCACGTCACATATAACGCCCATACAGTGGGCGTTTTTTAAAAAACGCCCACTGTAGGCGACTAGTTCTGTCATATTTCGAAACAAAAATTTAAATTTGTAAATTTTTAAAAAAAAAATTAAAAATAAAAAAATTCCCGGAGGATCTCTCTGGGGCTGCGCGCTGCGTGCTTGCTCGTAGAGCGCTCGTCCGACGAGCCAGTCCGCCAAAATTTGAGGGGCGCGAGATGGTTCCACATCTGGCCCAAACGCCTCCACAAACAGGCCGTCCCATTCCTTGTGCTCCTAACTAAATTGGACCAGGGACAGCATTTGGCCCATGAGCGGATGAGCCAGGCCCAAAGGCTCTCTTCCTTCAGAACGAAGCGAGCCACTGACACGCCAGCGGGCTCAGAGAATAACTGAAATCCCTCTTCTTCCTCTTCGCGAGCAGCATCGAGACTATACATCACACACGCGCCCGCACGATCTCCTCCTGCGAGCGAGATCTCACCACCGCAGCGGCGCCGCGGCCATGGCGGGAAGGTACTACGGGGGGCAGGGCGGCGGCGGGGGCGGGGGCGCGACCATGGAGGTAGTCAGCACGCCGAACCAGGAGCTGGCCCTCACCAACTGCGCGTACGTCTCCCCCGCGGACCTCCGCCGCTTCCCCAACGGGCTCGCCCTCGTCGCCGACGCCTGGGTCTTCACCCTACGATATCCTTTTGGTAGATAGATGGTCTCCTAATCTGTCGTCTGCTCTGTTTATTCTGAGATCTCTGTCGCACGAGCCTGCCTGGCTCTTTGATCTGGTCTGGTAGCCTCAGTTTGAATCCTGGGTCTACGGAAATCAGCGTTGATGTTTTGATTTTGGCAGCATATTTGAACTTCGGTAATCTCGTGGTGGTAACCCGGAAATTCGATTGCATTGATATTTTGGTCCTTGTGGAAATTTGTCTCAGCAGGCTTCGTACATTTATAGCCTTGGTATTTGTTACTGGTACTGTTTGATCTGTTTTGTGCCATTTAGTTGCACTGGAAAAGCCTCGTATGATGAACCAACTTAGAAATGAATCATCATTCTTTCATTGACTAATGATCGGTTATCATATTTGTACTCTAATGTTATACTGCTATTGGTCATTCTAATGTTGTGCTCAGGTGTAGGCCTTTGTTTTGTACTCAGTTCACCAGTGTGACCTTTGCGTATTGTGGCCTAGAAATCTAGTTATTTTAAAATAACATAACATTGCTTCAATTTTGAGAACAGCTGAATCCTATAAATATCTGATGACATGTATTGTCCTTCATAAGGGTTTGTACCTTTCTCTTATGTTTGATCCTTAACGAATACTCACTGACCACAATGCGGTCGCAAGTGGACGCATTGCCTTGAATGCTATTCAGCGTCGGCAGGCAAAGGTTTCAGCTGGGGATTCTGTTACTGTTAGCAGGTTGGAAGTTTGGCTGTCCACTGAAATCAATATTTTTATGATACTGTGTTGCCTTACTGTTTGCAATGATAATTTGTTGTCCAGTTTTGTTCCCCCTGATGATTTCAAGTTGGCTTTGCTCACTTTGGAGCTAGAGTATGCCAAGGCCAGAGCCAACCGAAACGAAGAGGTAAGCTATGACTGTACATGATGCAGATCTTACTAGTGCTTGATCAGTGTCATCTCATATTCATTGCCTTGTTTTATCAGCTGGATGCTGTTGTGCTTGCCCAACAACTCCGTAAGAGGTTTCAGGATCAGGTACGAGACTATCGGTTACTTAATTTCTTTGAATAGCGCTCTTTTTTGTTCTGTTAAGTGTATGCTAATTCCTATGATGCCACTAATGCATTACTGTATTTGAAATGGCTGTAGTTTTATTATTGTTACTTATATGCCCAATAAGTTGATCCCCTGGGCTTGTTTACACGTTACAGGTCATGACCTCGGGGCAAAGGGTGCCATTTGAATTTTATGGAACAAACTATGTGTTCTCTGTCAATCAAGCTTTGCTAGAGGGTCAAGAGAGTTCTACACCATTGGATAGAGGATACTTGTCAAGTGATACATACATCATATTTGAGGCTGCTCCTAATTCAGGAATTAAGGTTATCTGAAACACCCCCTATATGGTTCTTAGCACTCATTTTAACCGGGAATATGGCAGACACATTACCTATAAATTGTAACATACCTCAATAATCCTGTTTTTGTACTGTAGGTGATCAACCAAAAGGAAGCTGCTAGCAGCAAACTTTTCAAACATAAAGAGTTTAACCTGGAAAAATTGGGGATAGGTGGGTTAAGTGCTGAATTCACGGACATATTTCGTAGGGCATTTGCTTCAAGAGTCTTTCCTCCTAGCGTTGTCAGTAAGTAAGTATGATGCCTGCTTTACTATTTTTTTTCTACTATGTAATCAGGATCTTCTGCTAACAACCTAATATTGTAGGTTGGGCATCAAACATGTGAAGGGTATGTTGCTATATGGACCTCCTGGTACTGGCAAGACTCTTATGGCCCGACAAATTGGAAAGTTATTAAATGGAAAAGATCCCAAGGTACATTTTTTTTCTTAATAAGCATGGAATATAAACTTGTCATTTACCTCGCTATTTGTGCGATGGTTGTTGTACCATTCATTTTATGTATTTGAAGGACATTTTACTATATATGACCACTAAATAAAACTTGGGTTGAGGAAGTTCCTTATTTGCTAGTGTTAGTAGATCAGAACTTAGCACTTTTTAGGTAGTCTCAGTTCTGTTATTGTAAATACGAACTCAACTAAAAGCTTTAATTTTAATTCATATTGTGCTGATAAATATTCATGTACTATTGATGATAATATACTTGAATGGAGCACAGTTAGCCAGCAGACTTCTGTGATTTGTGAAAACTAACACCATAATGCAGAGGCAAAACTAGAAATTTAGCTGTGAAGTGTAGGTTAGCCATGTTGTCCGACCATCTAAATTAATAGATTTAAGAGGGTTCGTAAAACTGTGCAGTGAATTGATTCCACAGATACTATCATCTTCCTCTCCTTATAATGCTAGATTTCTGTCGATTAGCCTCTTACAGTCTTATATATTTTTTTCTCATCCCAGATTGTGAATGGACCTGAAGTTCTGAGCAAGTTTGTTGGAGAAACTGAGAAGAATGTGAGAGATTTGTTTGCTGATGCTGAAAATGAGCAGAGGACTCGAGGTATGTTTTCTCATGAGGTAAAGTGTTCCCATATTTCTGTGTTTATTGAAACCTTTTAAACACTTCATATCTTGTACCTCTTTTCTGACACAGGTGATCAGAGTGACCTCCATGTTATCATATTTGATGAAATTGATGCCATCTGCAAGGTGAAATTCATTTCCCTTTATGTTTATGTCATCATGCGTATTGTACTTTTTTCATTGCCCAGAGCTTTAGCAAGGAGCCAGATTTTTTGAATACGACAAGCTGACAGATAAAAGACAGCTTTCAACTATCAATAATTCATTAGATAAGTACAGGGTGTTCTTACCGGTTTAGATTTGGTGGAGTCTCCATGGGTACTAGTGCTTTTATTCCCTAAGCTTGCATTTGAGGAAAAAAAACTTATAATTGTTACATGAATTATCCTCTTAAATGCGTTGCTACAGTGGGTGATCATGTATTAGAGGAAAGGCCCTGTCAAAATTACGTAGTTTAAAGTGGCATAGTTTCTAATGGATACCTTTGATTACATGATATACTGTCCGTAAATATTTCTTTAGCTATACCTAATTCCCACGTTAAGCTCTTTCAGCTTTCAGGTCTTCTGTAAATTGCAATTTCGTCTATTGCACACACCACTGTACTGTATAATTTGAATATTTGATCACATACAGTGTCATTCATTTTATTTATAACAATAGCATGGCTAGCCTAATTCGAAATCTGATTATGCAGTCTAGAGGTTCTACCCGCGATGGTACAGGTGTACATGATAGCATTGTAAACCAGCTCCTTACAAAGGTGTGTTCTCGTAGAATCTGCAACTTTTTTTTCTTTGATGTTCTGTATATACATTTGTATGATAATTAGTTCTGATTAAAATCTGTACCCTTTAGATAGATGGTGTTGAGGCGTTGAACAACGTATTGCTTATTGGAATGACCAATCGTAAAGATTTGCTTGATGAAGCTTTATTGAGGTAAGTTATGTTTCTCTTTGGCTCCTTTTACTGTGGGTGGTGTTGAAAAATGTGGTATGAAGGAACTGTAGTTTTACAAACCAGAGGTGTGCAAAATCACTGTTTTAGGAAAAAGACGTCTTGAGTGGGGTCTCTAAAACACCTAAGATACTACAGTTTTAGCAAGGAGTTTTGTGGTTTTCAAAACTACAAGGTTTTTTTTTTTGGTGTGTGCGCTTCCAAACACCTTTTAGCTTTCCTTTACCATTGCATTTCGCAAAACCCTAATACTTTTCTGAAACTTAAGAAATGGAAACCTTTTCTATCCTAACTGGCCCAGTAGCCTGAAATATGTGTCATATTAAAAAGACAGAGTTGGCTAATAAGACGGATGTATTATTAAACCTGCCTATTTTATGAATTCAAACTAGTTTTTGTCACTCAGGTGTGGCAATTCAAAGAAGTTGATGTTCATTGATTTAGGAGTTTTGCACCTTAACTACAGTTCTTTTTTAAACCAAAAATACAGCAGGGGAGGCCCCCACTGTAAAATTTTATTTAAAATTAAGTGAAACCCAACAATATAACAAGAAACAACAAGGAGAAAAACTGTACAATAGCAGAAGGAAAGAAGGGGGCTCCGATGTGGACCAGAGAAAAACGACATGTTTTCTATTTGCATAAGTTCATTGCCCTTTGGTACATCTGTTGCAGACCTGGACGATTGGAAGTTCACATCGAGATAAATCTGCCTGATGAAAATGGTCGTTTGCAAATCCTTCAGATTCATACAAATAAGATGAAAGAGAATTCTTTCCTATCTCCAGATATTAATCTTCATGAGCTAGGTTTGTCTCTTCTTTTTTGGCAAATTGATATAGTTTCAGGCATTGTATTCTTTATAACAAGGGTTTCTAGTATTTTTCATAGCATGAAACTCTCACCAGTTAGTTAGCTCTGGCTGAATCATGCTAGTTCTATTGATGGAATTGTAATATTTTGGAACTTTTGTTTTGAAATATTTACTGTATCAACTGTTATTCTAATCCTCGTGTTGTACAGAACAGTAGGCTGTCTTTCGTTTTTCTTTGGCTTGCTATGTATGCTGCATGACAGATAATAGCAGCAGACATTATTATCTGTATGAACTGTTATACAAACTGTAGTTTTTTCTTGTGTAACAAATTGTGCCTGTTCTCAAACCGACCACGGACCACCCATGTACTATAAATAGGCCCATAAGGCAAGGATGAAGGGAAATCTCATAGCAGCCCAAAACCATATTCCCTCCTCACTCATGTTAAAGTGTCGGCAATAACAGCTCACATACCACTATGCCAGTTCAACAGTAACATTACATATGCACATTAGCACTCATTGTAAATTCTCTTTATAGAATGGATTGATGATTGTTAATACTATGTCCAAATGACACCTCATTTTCTTAATGAAGCCGCACGGACAAAGAACTACAGTGGAGCCGAGTTGGAAGGTGTTGTCAAAAGTGCTGTCTCCTATGCTTTGAACCGGCAGATAAGCATGGATGACCTTACTAAACCTTTGGATGAGGAAAGCATTAAGGTTACCATGGATGATTTTGTGAATGCACTTCATGAAATTACTCCTGCATTTGGTGCTTCCACCGATGATCTCGAAAGATGCAGGTGTGTGCTTGAACATTAATTTTGCGAAATGACATATTTACATATGTCAAATGCAATATGATTGTATTCTTTTTAAGGCATTTCTGGGATCTGCACTCCTTTTCTCCCCATGAATGTTCCACATCATGTTTTTTTCTCTCTATCTATTAGCTAGCTTAGTGTAGCTCTCTCATTTTTTATGTTATGCCATGCACAACTTGACATGAACATATTGCATGTGCTAGCATTTTCAGCTGCTCAGCTCATTTGAATTATTTATTTTTGGATGTAATTTTACACATATATGTGCTTTTGTAATTAGTTTTCCTGTGTATATTGTATAATACATACTGTCTAGCTTCCTTGTTTCATAGAACTCAAATAATTTAATTTTATATTCATTACCATCTTTATGTGGAGATATGCAGATTGCGAGATATTGTTGATTGTGGCAAGGCACATAAGCATATTTACCAGAGAGCTATGCTCCTTGTAGAGCAAGTTAAAGTTAGCAAAGGGAGTCCACTTGTGACTTGCCTCTTGGAAGGTCCTGCTGGAAGGTACAGTATCTAAAGGCTAAACAACATCCATGTCTTCAAAAACTTTTGCTGGAAATTTACTCCATGTTTACTGCTTCAGTGGTAAAACTGCTATGGCAGCAAGTGTTGGCATTGACAGTGATTTTGCATATGTCAAAATCGTAAGTTTCCTTTCTTTTCAGTTTTCCTACTTACTCTGTAGCAAGATATAGGACTGAATTTCTGAACTGTGCTTTTCACTATAGATATCAGCAGAAACAATGATTGGTTTCAGTGAAAGCAGCAAATGTGCACAGATTTGCAAGGTCAGTGATATTCTGTATATAACATTTAGGGTATCATATTCAATAGTTAATATGAATATATGGAAAGATCTATTTGGAACTTTATTCCATTTACTGTTCTTGTGTTATTTTGCACCATCTTTCTTTATTCTCTCTCTCTCTCTCATGGCACTTTGTAGGTATATCTGGTTTTTGGGCGTGATTTCATACTATATTGAGTTTGTGTCTTTCTGTAAAAATACAGGTTTTTGAGGATGCATATAAGTCTCAGTTCAGCATCATAATTCTTGATGATATCGAAAGGTACTTGAGCTGTTGATTCTAAAAGTGAGCTGGCTGCCATGCAACCTTTTACGCTTCTCATTTAGCTTCAACTGTGTTTTAATATTCTTGTATGATCTTGTAGGTTACTGGAGTATGTAGCCATTGGACCACGTTTTTCAAACTTGATCTCTCAAACTCTTCTGGTCCTCCTCAAGAGGGTTCCTCCTAAGGTTTGCATAATTTTCCAATACTATCCTTGAGCTCCATACTTGGTTATTGTAGAATGATGGAGAGATTAGGGAAACACCTCACACCCAATCATGGGGGAGTGATCTCTATATAGCCAATATGGCTGATTGATACAGGCAGTACATGGCAGGTGCTAATCACTCTAGACTTGCCTAATATACACTTTCCTAGTGTATATGTATCACCCGCCCTCAGTTGAAGCATCAGGATTCCGGACACAGATCAGGCTGCCGCTTGGATGACCATTCCTCAAACAGCTGAATTGGCAGTCCCTTTGTCATGATGTCAGCAAACTGATGTTGGGACGGCACATGGAGAGCGCGAACCTCGCTGAGAGCCACCTTCTCGCGGACGAAATGGATGTCGATCTCGATGTACTTGGTGCGGCGGTGGTGGACCGGGTTGGCTGTCATATAGACAGCGCTGACGTTGTCGCAGTAGACAACTGTGGCGACCTTCAATGGAACGTGAAGTTCCTGAAGGAGTTGTCGAAGCCAGCAGCATTCTGCGACCACATGAGCAACAGCCCGGTACTCGGCCTCCGCACTGGACCGGGACACTGTTGTTTGCCTTTTGGACGACCATGACACCAGCCTCTGTCGCCGAGGAAGACGTAGAAGCCTGATGTGGAGCGGCGGGAGTCTGGGTACCCTGCCCAGTCAGCGTCGGAGTATGCAATCAGCTTGTCTACAGGCCCAGTGCTGATGTGGAGGCCAGCCAACAGCGTGCCCTTCACGTACCGAAGGATACGCTTGATCAGCGCGAGGTGAGCTTCGCGCGGGTCATGCATGAAGAGGCACACTTGTTGCACTGCATATGCCAGGTCGGGGCGAGTGAGCGTCAAGTACTGGAGAGAGCCGGCAAGACTTCGGTACGTCGCAGGGTCGTCGACTGGAGCGCTCTTCGAGGCAGAGAGCTTGGCACGGGTGTCAACAGGTGTCGATGTCGAGTGACACTCAGCCATGCCTTCTAAAGAAGATCCACCGCATACTGCCTGTGGCTGAGGAAGAGCCCGTCGGAGGAGCGTGTGACGGAGATCCCCAAGAAGTGATGTAGCTCCCCGAGATCCGTCATGGCGAACTCTGAGTGGAGTTGGTCGATGATGCGGCGGAGCAGAACGTCCGAGGAGGCCGTGAGGACGATGTCGTTGACGTACAGCAGCAAGTAGGCACTGGCACCGCCCTCAGTGAAGATGAAGAGGGAGGTGTCAGTGGCGGAGGCGACAAATCCAAGTTGTCGAATGTACGTGGCGAAGCGCTGGTGCCACGCTCGGGGGGGCCCGCTTGAGGCCGTAGAGGGAGCGCTGAAGGAGAGAAATGTCGTCGGGGCATGCCGAGTCGATGAAGCTGGGGGGCTGCTGACAGTACACCGTCTCATTCAGGTGACCGTGAAGAAAGGCATTCTTCACGTCCAGCTGATGGATGGGCCACTGACGAGAGGCAGCGATGCCGAGGACGACACGAATGGTGGCAGGCTTGACGACGGGGCTGAACATCTCGTCGTAGTCGACGCAGCGAGCCTTATGACGAGCCAGTGAGCCATCGAAGTGGAACTTGTGCCTAAAGATCCACTTGACGGTGACCACGTTGGTGCCAGGAGGCCGGGAAACGAGTCGCCAGGTGTTGTTGTCGACGAGGGCTTTGTACTCCTCAGCCATAGCTGCGCGCCACTGGGGGTCGGCAAGGGCCCCCCGGTAGTCACGGGGAATAGGCGAAGCAGTGGAGGCGGCGGTAATGTGAGCAGACGGTGGGAAGCTGTAACGATCAACGGGCTTTAGCGAGCCTGTCTGGAGGCGCGTCACAAGCCTACTCGAGGTAGCAGGCGGCGGTGGTGGCGGTGGAGCCGCCACAACTTGAGTAGGGGCCGGCTGTGCTGGAACAGCAGGCGCCTGCGGAGGATTCTCCACAGCTGGTGGAGAGGGCGGTGCAGGGGCCGGCGCAGGAACCGGTGCAGGAGCACCACCACGCCGAGTGTAGACCCGTAGAGGTGGAGGTCTGGCTGGAGCAAGACCAGCCGGGGCAGGGCCAAGGACCGGGCCAATCTGCAGAATGGCGGGGTCCTAAGTGAGCTCCTCCAAGTGAGCTCGGTGGTGCGGCTGCTCAACATCGGCTAGCGACGGAGCGACCGCAGGAGGCACCGTGGTAGTGGTGCGGGGCGCCGGCACAGTAGGACCTGTAAGAAGAAAGTCCAGGCAGCTCGGGAGCACACTTGGGGGGGTCAGTACTGAACGGAAATTGCGTCTCGTCGAATACAACATGACGTGAGATGATGATCCGTTTAGTTGTGAGATCGAGACACCGATAACCCTTGTGTGAGGAGGGATATCCGAGGAAGACACAAGCGGCAGAACGAGGGGCCAACTTATGTTTAGAAGTGGCGGTGAGGTTGGGGTAGCAGAGGCAACCGAAGACACGAAGAATGGTGGTCTGGGGGCTGCTGGAAGAGTTGCTCATAGGGGACTTTGTGCTGAGATATGTGGCTGTAGCTAGGGCCTCTGCCCAGTATTTGGGCGGCATGCGAGCATGAATGAGTAGTGTGCGGCATATATCGTTCAGAGAACGGATGTTGCTTCAGCCTTGCCGTTTTGAGAGAGGTATATGGGCAGGAGAGTCGTAAGTGAATGCCGCTGGAGGCGAAGAAGGTGGCGAGGGCATTATTTACGAACTCAGAACCATTATCAGCTTGGACAACCTTGACAAGAAGGCTGAACTGTGTGTGGACAAAGGCGCAGAAATTAATGATGTGAGTGGCTACCTCAGACTTGTGGACTAGAAGGAAAGTCCAGCAAAAGTGGGTAAAGTCATCGAGGATGACCAGGTAGTACTGTGCACCGGAAATACTAGCGACCGGAGACGCCCAAACATCACAGTGTATAAGCTCAAAGGGTAAAGATGTTGCTGAACTGGAATTTGTGAAAGGGAGGCGCACATGTTTGCCAAGTTGACATGAGTGACATAGTATGAGCTGACTTATTACATGAAATGGAATTATTGTGTCTAAGCAACTGTAGGGTGGCAGCTCCAGGATGACCGAGACGATGATGCCACAGGTCGGTGGATATGGCGAGGTTGGCATGTGGCCTGGCAGGGACAGTGTAGAGGCCGTCAAAACTATTGGACCGAAGAATCACGCGTCTGGTCTGCAGGTCCTTAACAGAGAAACCAAATGCGTCAAATTCGATAGTGCAATTGTTGTCACGAGTGAATTGGCGAACTAAAAGTAAGTTGCGCACTAGAGAAGGGTGTAACAGAACCGACCAATTTATTAGAGCTTAAGCACATAATTCGCTATTAACC
>CM041641.1:9360407-9371176 GCA_023333625.1 Bothriochloa decipiens
ATGCCACCCTACCACTCAGTACTGGGACATCCCGGATAGGTACCACCAGCACACTGAGACTGTGAGACATAGTACCGGACCCCCGTGGTCACTATGCTGTCTAAGGAGGGTGTGGGTCTCTATGCCCGTACCTTCCGACACTATCTGCTAACAACCTACTAGTAGTGGCACCGTCCTAGCTAGTCAGACATCTGTCTCCTGCCCATACAAGAGCGAGTGGTGAGCACGTAAGTCCCAAGGTTTCGGTCCTCAAGAGATATCAGGTCCTAGGGGGATCAGACAGGATTATCTTCCCTTAGGGACTACAACAGTCTGTGCTACAACAACACCTCCTACTCGGGGCTTCGCTCCACGAAGGTCCTCACCCCCGGGATCTCCTTATACCTCACAATGTTCCCGCCACAAGCACCTCACACGGGAATGCCCAGAACACATTCCCTGGCAAGACTCACCCACATGGCTCATCGTAGAATCCTGTCCGATCGACTCAACCCTCACCACACACCCAAGATGCACGCAGCACTCTCCCTGAGTAAAGTGGCACCACGCGCCTTAACCATATAACCATACTTTCCACCATGCATCACATCACACAGATATAAGCGTAGTAGAAGTAAAGCATTATAAGTAAATAAGCATGCGTCTAGCCTATCAGCGGGTGTGCAAGAGTAAGGTTGCGACAAGGTAAAGGCTCATCAAGCAGTTCTACCATGCAACCTATCATCAGGTGATATTCGTATTTAAAGCACTAGCAAGCTAGATATTATGTCATGCGTAATAGGATCTACGAGGTTAGGTGGGGTGTGGCACCTGCGAAGTCATCACCGAGCTCCTCCTCGTACTCGTAGTCGTCATCCTCAAGCTGATCCTCCTCTGAAACGAGACATAATGGCCGCGTTAGCGGCTCCTATAGAGTCAACACAAAGAAGCAATAAAATTCAATAACTCTAAATGCACTCATACATAAGCCTATGACGTAGAGCTCATTTTTATGAAAATTTGGACACTTGGTTCATATTTTTCGGAGATCGTATGAAGAAGTTATGAGTTTCTGAAGTTTATTCTATTTCTAAAAAAGAAAAATGGCAGATTAACCTGGACGCGACACGTGGCGGCTGCTGATTGGGCCACGTGGCGTGCGGTACAGTGCAGCTGGAGCTGGACTGATGTCATGCTGACGTCATGCCGACGTCATGCTGACGTCATGCCGACGTCATGCTGACGTCAGCACTGACGGGACCCAGTCAGTGGCTGACAGGTGGGGCCCACGGGCCTGGTCACTGACAGGTGGGGCCAGGTCAACGGTCAACGTTGACCGGTCAATGGTCAACGCCGACCGAGCTTCGACCAGGCCTCGGCGGGCCTAGGCAGGGCTGGATCTGGGCCGGGTTGGGCCGGCCCGGCCCGGACACGTGTCGGCTCATTAACTGGGCCATGTGGTGGGTTGGAGTCCAGTGGGCTTGGTCTACGGCCGGCCGGTCCATAGACTCGGTGCACCGGCAGGGCGACTGCGTGGCAAGCGGCGGTTGGTCCAGCGTGGTGGGCGCGGTGCACCAGGGGAATTTCCCCTTCTCCCCTCCCACGCGCGTGCTAGCGCAGGCGCGGCGACGCTTGGCCGGCGTCGGGCGGCGCCACGCCTCCATCTGGCTTGGGTGGCTAGGACGGCGGCAGCGGCCCCGTGTAGGTTAGGCTAGCATGGCTGCGGGCTAAAGCGGGTGCGCGAGGGTTCCCGCTCGCCGATGCAGGCGCTGCAGCGGCGGCGGGCGGCGCGGTCACGGCTGCGGGTCGCTACGGCGCAGTAAGGGTGGCATTGGCGAGCGCATCTTGCTCGTGAGGCCAAGGCAAACGAGGAGTGCGCCCCAATTTGGGAAAAACAGTGCTCTAGTAAGCGGCCGGCGGTGAGGTGCTTGGCAACGGCGGACGGTGGTGCTCGGCCGAATTCGCTGGCGGTGCGTCATCTTCCCCTCCGTCTTCTCCCGTCCTGAGCAGCTCGGAGCTCAATGTCCTTCCTATGGCCTAACGGAGGCATGGCGGAGGCGCGTGCGGCGGGTTGGCCGTGGCGGCGTTCCGGCGGCCATGGAGCCTCGGCGGCCAGGGCGGGGCAAAGGTGCCCGCCCCACTGTGGCCTCGCCGATCTCCCTAACCTTGTCACATACGTGTTCTACGACGCGACGAATTTTCCCGTGGAGCTAATGAAGGAAGAGGTGGCCGGAGAGAGCGGGAACGGCGGCGGTGTACTGGCGGCGGCCATGGAGCGGGCGGAGGTGAGCTCACCTTCGCGCGGCGTCGATTCGGGCCGATCCAATGCGGCTGCGTTGGCTTGGTGGAGAGGAAGAAGCACGGAGCGACAGCGTGGGCGCACTGGGGCTCCGGGTCCTTCTCCTCCGGTGGTTCGCGCAGCAACATCAGCGGCGCGCGTGGGTCCGACTCCGGCAGCAGCGGTAGCCTTTCCCCACCTCCCTCTTCTCCTCGTCTAGCTTGGATAGGTGAGCGGTGGTGCGGCTAGTGTCAAATGGCTGCGCGGCACTGGGAAAACCTAGCGCGCTGAGCTCCCCTTCTTGTAGCGGCCGGCAGCCATGGCGAACGGCGAGGATGGCAGATGCCGATCCTAGGGCAGGGCGCGGCCGCAAGTTAGGGTTAGGGTTTTGCACTGCTCGACCGAACAGGGTGGGCGGCATCGGAGCGCATCATCGAGTCACGGGCAGACGACGGACGGCATCGCGCGGCCATGGCCATTTTTGGCACGGCGGACGCGATGCGCGAGCGGCCATAAGAGGGACAAGGAGAAGCTGATAGGCGGGGTCCAGGTGTCAGCGGCACAGCGGCGGGCGCGGGTGCACTAGCGGTCTTGCTGGGCCGGCTAGCCTTGCTGGGCCTCAGCAGCGCGGCCAGCGGGCAAGCGACGCGCGGGCGAGCGGCAACGCGCGGCCTTGCTAGGCCGCGTCGGCCATGCTGGGCCGCGGCAGCGCGCAGGAGGGCGACGCGCGCAACGAGGCAGGCCGAGCGCGGGCGCGGGCGAGCTGGGCCTGGTAGGCCAAGCGGACGTGGTGGCCGGCGGGGCAGCAGCAGGCCGGCCTGAGGTGGTAGCTGGGCTGGGCTGGTTGCTTCATGGGTTTCCCTTTTCTTTTTTCTTCTATTTTCCAAATCCTTTTCTATTTTCTATTTCTTGCCAAGCAACTAACCAAGCCATGATTCTAGGTCAGAGAGGTTAGTGACCATGGTGCACACACCATGGTAGGTCCACTAGGGTCTCACGGTCATGGTGGGTCCCTTTTCGAGGTTAGTCGACATATATATACACATGCGATGTTAGGTTATCCGATTTTATCGGTCATCACATAAAATCGAGAAATGCGAATCAAGCTTTGGTAAATTAAATGCAATGCTCGGGCTAACATTGGGTGCTACTTGTGCATCTATTGGCGGGTTTCTTACATGACATCCACCATACACTGGTAATCTTTAGAAAATTTTTTAAAAATCCGTATTTTTGGTGACCGGATTTCTAGGGTTGTTACAGCTGATATCCCTGCTTAAATAAGCCACTCGGATCACAATAAGATATACACCATCCTGCCATACAGCCTGAAAAAGAAGTATATTTCTCAAAGAGAGGAACCTTGTCAAGGGCCTTTTCCCTTAGTCTACCCATAGCTTGTTTCACCACTCTAATTCACAGGATCCCCGATCACATAGAGCAGGTTACTACTATGGTAGACCTCATATGGGTCTCAGTCCCATCTCCACCGATGCACTATATATCACATTACGTGATAGCCCCTTGTTGAATTGATCTGCCATATTTTTAGACATGTGGACATAGTCTAGTGCTATCACTCCGGAGTTTCTCAGTTTTCTAACAGATTTTAACCGCCTCTTGTCATGCCTCGTGGTCTTCAAGTTGTCCTTGGAACTGTTAACCTTGACAATCACAGTCTGGTTATCACAATTCATAAAAATGGCGGGTACATGTTTTTCAAGCACCGGCAAATCCATTAGGAGTTCTCGAAGCCATTTAGCCTCAACAGTGGCGATATCGAGTGCCGCGAGTTTTGCTTCCATGGTAGACCTCGTGATGATGGTATGCTTGCAAGACTTTTAGAAAACAACACCACCTCCAAGTGTGAATGCATATCCACTAGTGGCTTTTATCTCATTAGCATCAGATATCCAGTTTGCATCACTATAGCTTTCAAGTACCTTTAGGCACCCTGCATAGTGAATCCCATAGCTGCCGATTGCCTTTAGATAGCGCATCACTCTCTCTAGAGCACGCCAATGATCATCTCCCGGTTTTGATACAAACCGGCTCAGCTTGCTCACAGTGTACAAGATGTCAGGCCATGTTGCACTAGCTAAATACATTAGTGAGCCAATGATTTGGGGGTACCTTAACAGATCCCTTATTATCCTTTTGTTCTTTCTCAGAACTAGGCTTGGATCATAAGGAGTGGAGACAGGCTTATAGTCACTGTAACCAAAGCGACTTAGAATTTTTTCCACATAGTGGGATTGCCCGAGTGTTACCCCACCATTTTCTCCTTTTAGTAGCTTAATGTTTAAAATCACATCAGCCACTCCCAAATCCTTCATAACAAAGTTCTTGGATAGTAAGTCCTTAACTTCCTCAATCACACTGAGATTTGTGGCCAAATCTTAGGATGTCATCCACATATAGGCACAAGATCACTCCTTCTCCCCCACCGTAGCGGTAGTAGACGCATTTATTAGCCTCATTGGCAACAAAGCCAGCAGATGTCATGGTCTTGTCAAATTTCTCATGCCATTGCTTAGGTGCTTGTTTTAGGCCATACAAAGACTTCAACAATTTACACACCTTGCCCTCTTGACCTTGTACCACAAACTCATCAGGCTGATCCATGTAGATCTCTTCATCTAGATCTCCATTTAGGAAAGCAGTCTTAACGTCCATCTGATGAATGAGAAGATCATGAGAAGGAGCCAGAGCAAGCAGTACTCGGATAGTAGTCAATCGGGCCACTGGTGAATATGTGTCAAAGAAGTCCTCGCCTTCTTTCTGGGTATAACCCTTGGCCACAAGCCTTGTCTTGTACTTTTCAATAGTACCGTCAGGCCTAAGCTTCTTCTTGAACACCCATTTACATCCAACAAGTTTGCACCCGTACGGACGATCAACCACTTCCCAAGTCCCATTAGACATAATAGAATCCATCTTACTCCGCACCGCTTCCTTCCAATAGTCAACATCAGGAGAGGAATATGCCTGTTCAATGGTTGCTGGGGTATCATCCACGAGGTATATAGTGAAGTCATCGCCAAAGAATTTTACAATCCTAGACCTCTTACTCTTTCGAGTTACACCATTATTATCCTCCTCAGGACTTTCAGTGATTGATTGTTCAGGATTCTCAACTGGCAAATAATTATCAGGAGCTTCAGGAGGTCCCTAACTGCATATGCTAGGTACATTCCTTCTCATAGGGAACACATCCTCAAAGAATGTTACATCTCTGTATTCAAGCACTGTACCGACCCACACATCAGGCACTCCAGATTCCACCACTAAAAATCTATAGCCCACACTATTATGTGCATACCCGAGAAAGACACAATCTATAGTCTTTGGTTCGAGTTTGTGCTTCTTGTCGATTGGCACATTCACTTTGGCCAAACATCCCCAAGTGTGAAAATATGAGAGAGTCAACCTTTTCTTTTCCCATTCCTCGAATGGTGTTTTCTCTTTATTTTTTGTAGGAACTCTATTTAGGACATGATTCGCAGTCAATATAGCCTCACCCCACCATTCCTTGGAAAGTCCCGCAGTGTCCAACATGGCATTAACTAAATCGGTCATGGTGCAGTTCTTTCTTTCGGCAATCCCATTGGATTGGGGGAAAAGGCGTCCTCTCATGAATAATCTCATGTTCCTTGCAGAATCGATCAAATTCTTTGGAAAAGTATTCTCGCCCACGATCAGACCACAACCGTTTGATTTTCTTCTCAAGTTGATTTTCAACCTCGGCTTTATAGATTTTAAAGTACTGTAGTGCTTCATCCTTTGTTTTCAGTAAGTACACATAGCAATATCTAGTACAATCATCAATAAGAGTCATGAAATATTTCTTACCGCCTTTGGTCAACACACCATTCATCTCGCAAAGATCACAATGAATAAGGTTCACAATGAATAAGGTCCAGAGGTGCCGTATTCCTCGTCTCTTTCTTAGCTTTGTGAGGCTTGCGGGGTTGCTTTGCTTGCACACATGCATGGCACATGGATCCTTTAACCAAGTCAAATTTATAAATTAAACTAATATTCGCTAAGCGCGTCATACAACCAACATTAATATGACAGTCGTGAATGCCAAACATTAGACTCATCGTCATGTCTCACATGGTTCATAAATTTATTACAAGAATCCATCAAAGAAAAGCGGAACAAGCCTCCTCTCTCATAGCCCTTACCAACAAATATCCCATACTTGGATACAACACATTTATTGGACTCAAAAGCAAGCTTAAAATTATCCCTACATAGTAGAGATCCGCTGACAAGGTTCTTCTTTATGGAAGAGACATATTGCATGTTCTTCAGCTGCACGATCTTTCTTGAAGTAAACTTCGGATTGATCGTACCAACACCATGAACAGCCGCATGTGTTCCATTTCCCATCAGCAGGGAGGAACCTCCTTGATCCTGATAAAAAGAAAACAAAGAGCGGTCAGCACATACATGAATATTAGCCCCTGTGTCAACCCACCAATCAGACGAGAGACAAACTGAAAGAATTGTTGATAAATAATTATCATACCCAGATCCTCCAGCTTCGCTAACAACCATGTTGGCTGTCTTCTTTTGTTACTTGTTTCTTTTGTTACTTGTCCTTGCGGTCTGGGCACTCCTTTGCCCAATGGTCATTACCACCGCACACAAAACAGAGATCACTCCTTTTAGCATTCTTGTTTTTCTTCTTAAAAGGTACATCCTGGGGCTTGACAACATTCTTGTTTTTCTTATTCTTCCTGCAGGCAGCTTGAGAGTTCCTCTTCTGCACCAAGTTGGCGCTAGAGCCTCCCTCATCATGCACTTTCTTGCCACGAGTGTCCTTTGCCCTCTCATTATCTTCAACACTTAGAGAAGCAATGAGGTCAGTCACACTGAACTCCTGCCTCCTGTGCTTTAGAGAAGTGGCAAAGTCCCTCCAAGTAGGTGGCAGCTTAGCGATAATACTGCCGGCCACAAACTTGTCGGGCAACACACACTTGTTGTTCTCAAACTCCTTTGCCAGCATCTGTATCTCATGAGTTTGTTCAACTACAGATCGGTCATCGATCATCTTATAGTCATAGAACTGCTCCATGATGTACAGCTCACTGCCAGCGTTAGGAACCACGAACTTGGTCGCAAGTGCATCCCACATATCCTTGCCCGTAGGCATATCCATGTACAGTGGTACCATACCCTCATCTATGACACTGATCAGAGACAATTTCAGCAAGTTATCTACATCACTAAACCTTTCCTCTTCCTCAGGAGTAAGAGGTGGTTCAATGCGCTTTCCCTTGATAGCAAACTCATAGCGCATAGCGGTAAACTACAACATGGATCTGGAACGCTGGATCTTATAGTTGGCACCACCATCCTTCAGAGGGGTTGGTTTCAGTGACGCAGCAAATCTACTAGATGAAAATGACCTATACAGTTTTTAGATTGTTAGGCATTTAGTCATTTTACGACATGTTTTAATCCATAAATACGATAGTAAGCATAGCAGCAAGAAACAAATAATCATCGAACAAAAAAATCTCCTACCGACATACATTGTAGCAGTTCCTGACATCGACCAAGGGAATACACTGCCGACACATGCAGTGTTTTCTAAACCAAACATCATAGTACAAATCGCAAATAGTACTAGAGAGAAGTTCAGCATATACCCTCGGTTGGATCCCAGTCCGGAGGACTGAGAACCATCGTCGGCAGCATCGGCACCAGCACCAGTTCGGGTACGGGTCATGGTGCCCTGCTCGCGATAGTCGATCTACAATTGGTGCAGACCCACGAACACTTGGGGACGAACAACAACAGATCGAGCAGTCGCGCGGATGCGCTCCCCAAAAACTGTATCGCCCGCCTACCCGTGTAGGTACGCTTGACAGACGGAGCTTCGAAGGCCTGCTCACCCGAACACCTTGTGTGCGCAAGGAGCCAGGCAGGAGACGATAGAGAGCAGCTCAAACTCAAGAACAAAGTGGCGGCTAGGGTTTGGAAGTGTGATAGACGGAGCTTCGGAGGCGTGCTCACCCGAACACCTTGTGTGCGCAAGGAGCCAGGGCGGAGACGACAGAGAGCAGCTCAAAGTCAAGAACAAAGTGGCGGCTAGGGTTTGAAAGTGTGCTTTCAGATGGGGATCCTGGTGGTTGGTGGCCGTATTTATACAACAGTGGCGCAGAGATATTTCGGTCTTTCGCATTTGCCCTAGGGCACATTAGGCGCAAATGGGTTACCCGTTTGCGCTTACACGCTAGACGAAATCACCACTGTGCCAACTATGACCGTTGGACCCATTGGACTGAGCGGCAAAACATGGCCAAGCACATCACGTCCGGCCACGGCCACCGGCGGGCGCGCGCGCGGCTCGGCACGGCGGCGGTGGCGGCGGCGCGCGCATGGTCTCCCAGCTTTTCCTCTCACCTTGCACATAGGAGGAGCAACCAACTTCCTATTTAAATTGAGCTCCTTCTTAGTGAGTGTACCATGTGGTACTAATCTCACTCCCACTTAGTACTAATCGTAGGCCTTTGAAATTCTAGTGATTAATTGCTGCACTAAGTATGTGCCTAGCCCAATTAATCCAAAAGGTTCATGGTTCAAAATCCATAGGACCCATTAATAATTTACTACTTAGTTCAAATTTGCTAAAATTTCCTAGAGCATTCATCCTCTTCTAACAACAATTCAGCTCGGGAGCGACCTTAATAAACAATACGTACTCCCTCCGTACCGGTATAACTGTCGTTGTAGAGTTTAACTAGGTGCAACATTTATTGACTGGACTTGGACATACGCTCAGTCCAGGTGCTTGAACTCGCGTGTGAATCCGGACGTTTCAAAGAGGTGCCAGGACGACATAAATTACCGGACGGAGGCAGTATACTAATAATGCACACGAAACCGATCCTCTTTTCCTGACGATGGAAAAGGAACCCCTCTGATCTGATGATCTGATCCCAAACTGCCTCAGATCAGAAAGCTGGATCAGAACACAAGTCTCCGGGTCGCTTGTCCTGTTTGTCAAATCAAGGGAAACAAGGTTCGTGGCCATTTGCCTCACAATTCTATGCAAAAAAGAGAGAAAAAAAACAGAAAAAAGAGAACGTACCACATCCCGAGAGGAGATGGGTGAGAGCTCCATGTAGCCGACACGCAACGTGGTCACCGACTCGCGTGCCTGCCACCGCTGATTGGCTATGTGTTGGTTTCACAGAGCCAAGAACATGGAGACTAACATGTCAGCTACCGCGTTACCTGCGTAGTACCAGTACTAGGTTTCAGCGTCGCCATCAGATCACCACTGAATGGATGGGTGTTTTCACCTTTCAGATCAGAGATTCATCATCCATTCATTTGGTGTGCTGGACGACCTGTTTGACAGATAACTGAATTTCGGTTAGTTACACCAGCAGTACGTTACGTGCTCCTAATAGGCTGAGCTGAGCCACCCTAGAGCACGATTTCATTTCTGTAGTTTTCATTTCGTCGTCATCGCGGCGTCGCCGTCGACCGGAACCTCCGAACATTCCATCCTGACGGAAGAAAAGGCCTCGCCTGCTTGCCAAATATAATATGCACTCGGCACTCCTGCACTGTGCTGTGTATCCGAGCCGAGCTGAGCACGGCAGTTGATCTAATCTGCCTAACAGTCTCCAACGCCGCTGGTGTTAGTGCTGCCGGTGGGTGCCGTGCTGAGCATCGATCCATCCTGGGAGGCTGGGAGGATGGAGAGGTGAGGAACAACCAAAGGGAAAGGGGATGATGGCATCACCATCACTGATAGGCCGGAGACGCGATAGCGATGCCCCAACCACTGCCTACCCTGCAACAAGGTGCCTTCAAAGCCAAGGATCATAACATAACATGAGAGTACTATACTATAGCAGCCAGTACCAAGAAGCAAGCCCCTTTGCTCTTCTTTCCACCCAGCCATCGGCCATCGCCACCCACAAGCCACAGGCATCCATCGGCATGGGCAAGGTGTGCTGCAGCAACGAGGTGGAGGAGGAGGCCGGGTTCCCCCTCCTGGGGCTACTGGTCGCCGCCATCATCGCCCTCGTCTTCATCCTCCTCTGCACGCCCCCCAGGACCAGGAGGCGCTGCGTCGCCTACCCGTGCTGCTGAGTACTCAGTGCTCACGCCTCTGCCTGGGAGGAGGATCGCATGCAGGACAGTGCAGGCTGCAGGGTAGGTTCAGGTTCTTGGGGGAGCAGAGCAGGCCAGGCCTTGGTTCCCCATCTTTTGATTCACCAATAATTTCTACTCAACTGTAATGTCCATCCTACTGCAAGTCATGTAATCTGTAGTATATATATCTTGGCGAATCAGGACGTTCGTTCAGCTCTAGCCTCCTAAATTCGTTGCTTTATTTTGGTAGCCTGAAAGAAGGTACCACACATATTGTCAAGTGTGTTATGCTGCATTGCCTGCTACGAAGTACTAGCTATCTCGACCTCCATTCTACATCTCTGATTCTTTGTGTTTTCATCTGATCAGATTAGAGTTGTTTAGG
>CM041641.1:9374226-9400115 GCA_023333625.1 Bothriochloa decipiens
GGGGGGCATGTGTTGACACCGTTTTTTGACACGTATCAATATAGGCCGGAAACTGTGCCGATCGGCAAGGGAGTGGTTATTCTCCAGCATTGCTTCTGCCGATGGATGATTGCCGATAAAGGACACGTTGATCTCGTGCATTGCCGATGAAGCAGAGGGCTGTTGCCGATGGAGAGAGAGAGACATGGTTGCCGATGGAAAGCAGTGCTGAAGGACGTGGAGAGCAGATCTGAGTCATTATCGATGGGTTATGCCGATGGAATCTGTAGATGAGGAACGTGCCGATAGAGGTTTCATCGTAAGCAATGGATAAGGAAACTGGCAATATTTATGCCATTATTTTTATTAGTTTATTTTTGAGTCCGACCTTGGTACGAGTCGTTATTTTTTATTCCTTAGAGATAAGACTTGTTTAGGTAATACTTTGTCGTGTCTGTTTAGGACTCATAGTACCAGGGTATAAATATGTACCGAGAGACAATGTAAAGATAGACAATAAAATACAACAAACCTATTACTTTTATCTACTTTTCAAGCAATCTACTTTTCGACGACTTCGTCACCAGTTTCTTTTCCTTTTCAACGAGTTCTTTTAAGAATCGGCGGGCTGTATCAACTTGATCTCCGGCGACCTTGCAGGTTCCGCTTTTACCGAGCAAGATTCAGGCTTTAACGTCCGGGCGTATCGCTGTCGTCTCGTCTGATCTGTTCAACAGTTATCGAGTATCGTCTGAGCTTTGACGTCCGGGCGTATCGCTGTCGTCTCGTTCGGGTTTTATTCAAATCTATCATCCTTGTCGATTAACAGGTCAAATCGACTGACACGCCTTGATATCGAACTAGGGTATTAGCCCGGTGTGTTTGCAGATCTAACGCCTTTTTGCATCAACAGTACGCAAATGCAAGGCCAAGTAACTGATGTAATCATTCGCAAGTTTATTCCATATGTGGTGTTGGTGTGCTACAGCTATAAACTATGATCATATCTGAGATGAGATGACAGTGGAACGACGACCCGGAAAGGATGTCTAGTTGACACACTAGCTATAGCACAGAATCACAGATACATGCTGACATTCCTAGAAACTGAAAATTTATTATGATATAAGTGATCAAAGTACGGCAAAAATCTATCTATCTATTTGCTGATCCCATCATGCAACTGTAGTTTATGTACATTGCAGTAAAAAAATGACATGGGAACTTTCCGCTTGCAATTTGGAATAACCACGCCGAATGACGCAATGAGCAGAAAGTATTTAGGTGCATTCAGCAAACGAACACAACTGACCTCGGTGATTCCAGGGGACAAGTAGAGCTTCTTGGCACATCCAAGCCCACTGAGAAACGTCACCATGTTCCCAATCTCATCCGTCCGCTTGTGCTCCCTCTTGGCCATCTTCTCGTAATCATGCATCTCATCGATCTCAGAGAACGAGTATTCGACGTCAGAGTCCATGGAGTCCTGGGGTCTCAACGAGTACTCCGGGTAGCTGTACCTGAAGGTCAGCCTCACAGAGTACAGCCGCGGCGCCTTGTTCACCGAGACGCGTAGCGGGCGATACGAGTAGATGAACAGCTTCTCGAGGCGTGGCGCGGCGCTGATGACGATGTTCCGTGCCTTGTGGACGTTATCGATCTCAAGACGCTCCACGTTGCTACACCGCGTGATGAGGCGGCGGAGGTCGTCGTCCGTGGCCGTGACGCTGCGGAGCCGGAGCAGCCGCAGGGAGCGCAGGCCAGTGATCCTGCCGGGCACCCGGAGCCGCCAGTTGCAGAGGTCGAGGGAGGTGAGCGTGGCGCACCGGTAGATGGGCGCGGGCAGGTAGTAGCACTCGCGGTACTTGGAGTTGACGAGGCTGAGCTCCAGGAGACCTCCGCGGCCGCAGAGCTCGGCGAAGACGCCGGCGAACCAGTCGTCGTACAGGCCCATGTACTTGAAGTCGATGTCGAAGGCGGCGACCGGCGCGGCGCGGCCGCCGAGCACGCGGCCGAGCGCGTCCATCCAGCGCCGGGCGTTCTCGCAGTAGTCCTCGTCGCCCTCGTCGGGGAAGCCGCGGCGGTTGAAGGTGGCGGCGCGGAGGAGCAGGCGCGGGAGCGTGGCGAAGACGCGGGGCCAGCGGCGGGACAGCGCGGTCGTGGCGGCGGCGTCGCGGAGCGGGACGCGGGCGAGGATCGCGTGGAGGGTGCCGTCGTCCAGCGTGCTGAGCCTGTCCTCCGCGCCGGCGGCCTGCACCCGCTTCGTCGCAGGCAGGGCGCACTCCGGCTCCATGGGAGACTGGGAGGGATGGGAAATGCGCGAGAGATCGGTTTCGTGGTGACGTGGGCCATGGATGGTCACGGGCCCGGCGCTGTTCCATATTGGGCCAATGAAGCGGTTACCTCCTGGGGCTTGGGCCCGGACGTCAAATCTTTTTTTTTAGGGAGGGCGTAAAATCTGGTTAATCTCACATCCAAATCCAAAAAGAAAAGAACCCAATCTAAACCGGCCTATCAGCTAGTCTTGCCAGACCACGGCCACGAGGGAGGCCCAGCAAGCCCACCACGAAACCAACCAACCCTAGTCCCCGTGTGAACGGACCGAGCGCGCCGCCAGCCCTCTAGGCTCTAGTGCCGAAGTTCTCGAGTTCGCCCCCTTCACTCCCGCCACTCCTCCGCTCGCCCAGTCGCCGGCCACCGGCCGGAGCTTGCCGCGCCCGTCCACTGCAGCCGCCGCCGGCACCGCTTGCAGCCGCCAGACGCTTGTCTTGCGAGCTAAACGGCTAGAGCTGTTGACCGAGCCGAGTGGCTCCATACCCACGCCTACTCCCACAGTCCCACCTCTCCAAAACCGCGCCGCCACTAGTCTAAAGCCCTAAACCCATGACGCCGCCGCCGCAGCACCATCTCCCTCTCCCTCTCCACCCTCAGAACCCCAGCCGCCTCGCCTCCCTTACCTATGGCGCGACATCCTAAGCCGCCCGCATCCGCGTCCCCGTCCCCGCCGCCGTGCCCGCCGTCGGACTCTGACCCCGGCGTCGGCTTCGACCCCATCGAGGAGTGGCTCGTGGACTTCGACCCGGCGGCTATGTCGAGCGAGCTAGCGGCCAAGGGTCACGGCGCCGCTGAGCAAGTGGCGGCGGCGGCGGTTCCGCATACGTTGCTGGAGACGGCGGCGGAGAAGAGCTTGGAGCCGCTTGAGTTTGGTGTGAAGGACGAGATGGTCGAGGTGGTGAGCAGCAGCGGGTTGGACGAGCTGCTTGCCCCGGACCAGCTTCTGGTGTCGGGGATTGGCGATTTGGCCGTGAGAGAGGATGTTCCCGAGGGAGAGGGAGCGGTTTCTATGGAGATGGCTGCCGCACTGCCCGCGCCTACTGATGCTGAGATGAGTACCTGGGTGTCCACCGTCGAAGTGGAATCGGAAGGTAGCAAAGAGGCGCAGGAGGCACTGCCCGCTCCTGCCGATGCTGAGATGAATACCACGGTATCCGCGGAAGGGGAATCGGAAGGTGGTAAGGAAGGGCAGGAGGCCCCACCCGCACCTGCCGATGCTGAGATGAATACCATGCTGTCAGTGGACGTGGAAGCGGGAGGTGGCAAGGAAGGCCAGGAGAGCAGCGATGAAGAGTCAGAGTCAGAGAGCAGTGAGGATGATGATGATGATGAGTCATCGTCGAGTGAGGCTTCCTCGAGCAGTGAAGAGGAGAAAGAGCAGGGGGTCAACAAGGATGAGGAATCGAGTGATGCCTCAAGCAGCGAAGAGGAAGAACTGGGAGTTAAGAGGCATGGCGGTAAGGCTGATAACCTGGAGAGCCTCCTTGAGGAAGGCGAGTTGTTGATCCGGAGCGATGAGGAGGATGAGGAACAAAAGGGAGGCATCAAGTCCAAATATGAAGCAGAGGTATTTTAGTTGCAGTATCATGTGACATATGTATTCTTACTTATGAGATGTGATTTCCTTGCTGCGATGCTGTGTTAATCATTTGTGAATGGATTGCGACTATGTTTCTAGTTAGTGGCAATTACACTTGACACAATTTTTGTTATGTAGTTAACTTTCAGGAGTAGCCTATCGTTTAAATAAAAATGAAGTTTATGGTTATGATGTTATATTGGTTCTAACAGATACTCTGTCCTGTTTGTAAAGTAGTGTTGCAGAAACTGTGCGGAAACAAACAGCTCTGAGATATGTGTTGCTATGCAATTGTAATACTAACAAAGTCTTAGATTCAGTTGCTACCAGGACCTACAAAATGACATAAGCTGCTGTTTTCAACATTCCTAATTTTTTTGTTTACATTTGTATTTGTGTATGCATCTTTTAATATGGGTATACATTGCAGGTCCTTCCACCAGTCCCAAAAATTGAAATACAGTTGGAACCACATCATCAGACTCTTCCAGTAGGGACTATTTCAGCTGTAAGTCTTATATTTCCTGCGCAGGTCCTTTTGTGTTTATATTTTCAGTGGAGTTATACTCTATAATTTTTGTTTTTCATATGACATCCAAGAAAAGGTGGGTGTTATCCTTTAATTTGTTCGTGTTTAGACCATCTGCTTGTTTCATTTCATGGTGTCATCGTTTGAAGATAAAGCTGGTTCACTTCATAGTACATACATTGAAGGGTGTTTGGTTTGAGGAACCACCACATTCATAGATGAAGTAGTGCATTATGAGTTAATCCCAACCCATTCTTCATGTCTATACTTTGAGGGATGAGTGGCAATGGATTAAGCCACTCTCCAGAAATCAAACAAATAAGTGAGGAGAAGATGATGGAGGTGTTGCTCAAACCAAACACCACCATATAGTTGCTAAAAGCAGTAGGGACTTTTTTGGGGGAAGGTAATGTGTTGAATCTTTTGTGGCATTTTAGACCTTTCTGGGAAATTGCTATTACTCAAAAACAATGAAATTTATAAGGAGAACTGTATGTCCAGTATATTTAGTGCAATCTGAAGCTTAAAGGCACCTGAGGTGTGGTAATTGTTTTTACTTGGTTTGCAGCTGTGGTTCTTTTTTTTTTTTTTGGTAAAATACTTCTCAACTGTGGTATCTTGGATTGTTGTCATATAATATATAATGGTCAACCTAGTCCTCACTCATAAATGCATACTGTATAATGTTTGAGTTCATGTTCTGACTGTTTGCCTGTCTGCTATCTTTCCAGATAATGGGTGAGAGAGTAATTGTTGAAGGTTCAGTCCAACACAACCCCCTGAATGAGGGTTCAATTCTTTGGATAACTGAAAGTAGGACGCCACTTGGTATAGTTGATGAGTTGTTTGGACCTGTTAAGAACCCATACTACCTTGTGCGGTACAACTCTGTGGAAGAGGTGCCTGCTGGGATCAGTGCGGGAACCAATGTCTCTTTTGTAGCAGATTTTGCAGATCATATCCTGAATATGAAGGAGCTCTATGCAAAAGGCTATGATGAATCTGATTCTGTAGACAAGGATGATGAAGATTTACCTGATTTCTCTGATGATGAAAAGGAGGCTGAGTACAAACGGTCATTACGTCAAGCAAAAAGGCGGACTGATAGATGGCATGAGCCTATGAAGACTTCTGGTGATAGGAAGAGATCACAGTCTAGAGGTACCGGAATCCAGAAGCCTCTGCCGCCAAGGAACCTCGATACATCAGCACCAGGTTGCCAGCCACGGACTCATTTTCACCACTCAGATATGGCTCCTGCACGTGCTGACAATACAGCACATTCGTTGGGTCCTCAAAATGAACCTATGATTGCTCCAACCATGCTGCCTCCTGGCCCAATGAACTCTGCTGTGCCATCACCTGTTCCTCTTGCAAATCAGATGGGTGGCTGCTTCTTGAATCCGGCACAGCAGCAGTTCTTACCGCAGCAGCCTAATATGGTTTGGCCTGGTGGGTTTCCACAGCCTCCTCATCTGAATATGGGGTTAGATGGAGCCGCACTCGCTGCCAACCTCATGCAGAACCTCCTCACAGGAGCCAGCCAATTCCAGCAGCAGTTTCAAAACCCGAGCTTCCGTGGCGCAGGAGCCAACCAATTCCCGCAGTTTCAGAACCAGAACTTCAGTGGCCCGGGAGCCAACCAATTCCAGCAGCAGTTTCAGAACCAGAACTTCGGTGGCTTCCCAAACCAAATGCCCATGCCCTTTCCACAGTTCATGCCCCAAACTGGAATGCCTGCAAATCCAATGCCATTCGGTGGCAGACCACCAGTGAACTCTCCATTTGGTCCAGCGCCTATGGGGCAAGGCAACTTTGGTCAGCCTCCAAATTCACAAGGATTTACAAACCAGGCCCCACCCCATGGAGATGGGGAACAAGATTCACCCCCGCAGTTCAGTTCTAAGCAGCAGTTCCATCAAGGGAGCTCATCCTTTGGCCCGGGAAGGACGCAGCAGCGCGGTGGCCGGCATTCCTCTGGTAGAGGTGGCAGAGGCGGCCGGCATCGCAGATAGGTGTCTCGGGCTTTTTGCCCCTGGTGTACTATGTTAGAGTCAGTATGATTGTTATAATCATAATCGCCAAGTTATAATCATAATCGCCAAAAATATGTTTCTTGTAATGATGTTGACGCTTGCTTAATGTATTGGACATCCCGCCGATTAATATCGTGTCAGAATATATATATCCTGCGCTCATTTTGCATATAACTGGTTCCATCAAGCTTTAATCTAGTGTGAAGTTTCCCTGCAGAGAAAATTGGAGTGCGAAGAAACTCTTCTATTTAGAAAAAAAAATAAGTTGGCAATATTTTGGGAATAAAGTTTGATGTTGTCGTGGCTGCCACCGTGGCAATAGATATCTGACAGGTTATGTCGTGATAGTGAGGTTTTTAAATTTTATGATGTGGTGGCACGACACATTTATTTCTGATTTTTTTAAAAGAGAATACTGGATTATTTTTAGAGAAGCAATACAACAATGATAACGTAGTCTTTTGTCTCAAGCAAGTTGGGGTAGGCTAGAGATGAAACTCAAAAGATATCAGGAAACAAAGAACACATAGAGGGTATAAGAAAAAAGGATTACGGTTCAGGCACGTTAATTGCTAGTCTTCAAACGCTCCTATCCATAGTTAAATCCTTAGAGATATTTCACTTCTTAAGGCCTCTCTTAATCGACTCATTCCAAGTCAGTTTATGTCGACCTCTACTGTTCTTTACATTATCGACCCGCTTTACAATCCCACTACGCACCGGCGCCTCAGGTGGCCTCCGTTGGACATGGCCAAACCATCTCAACCGGTGTTGAATCAATTTCTCCTCAATTGGTGCCATCCCAACCCTATTCCGAATATCGTCGTTCCGGACTCTATCCCTCCTTGTGTGCCCACAACACCATCGCAATATACGCATCTCTGCTACACTCAATTGCTGGATATGTCGCCTTTTTGTAGGCCAACATTCAGCACCCTTTTGCCAACATCCGGACGAATCGTTGTCCTATAAAACTTACCTTTTAACTTCTAAGGCACCCTTTTGTCACAGAAGACGCCTGAAGCTTGACGCCATTTCAACCAACCCGCTGAGATTCTGTGCCTAACATCTTCATCGATGTCGCCATCCTTTTGTAGCATCGATCCTAAATAGCGAAAAGTATCCTTCTTCACCGCCACTTGCCCATCGAGACTAACGTCTCCCTCCTCATTCCTAGTCGCGCTGAAGTCGCACCTCATGTACTCGATCTTTGTCCTACTAAGTCTAAACCCTTTCGACTCTAACGTGTGCCTCTATAGTTCTAACTTCCTATTAACCCCTGCTCTTGTCTCGTCAACTAGCACCACATCATCAGCAAAGAGCATACACCAAAGGATATCACCTTGTATGTCCCTTGTGACCTCATTCATCACTAAACCAAATAAATAAGGGCTCAATGCTGACCCTTAATGTAGCCCTATTTTAATTGAAAAGTCACTGGTGTCGCCATCACATGTTCGAACACACGTCACCACATCCTTGTACATATCCTTGATGAGGGTGATGTACTTAGTTGGGACTTTGTGCTTTTCCAAGGCCCACCACATGATATTTTTTGGTACTTTATCATATGCCTTCTCGAGGTCAATAAAGACCATGTGGAAGTCCTTCTTCTGCTCCCTATATCTCTCCATCAACTGTTGTAATAAAAAAATCGCCTCTATGGTCGACCTACCAGGCATAAACCCAAATTGGTTTTGGGTCACACTTGTCACTCTTCTTAGGCGATGCTCGATAACCCTCTCCGAGAGCTTCATCGTATGGCTCATCAACTTAATCCCACGGTAATTAGTACAACTTTAAATATCTTCCTTGTTCTTAAAGATCGGTACTAATATACTTCTTCATTCTTCAGGCATCTTGTTTGACCGAAAAATGTGGTTAAAAAGCTTAGTTAACCATACTATTGCTCTGGCACCTAGGCATCTCCACACTTCAATGGGGATACCATCAGGGCCCATCGCCTTACCTTCCTTCATCCTCTTCAAAGCCTCCTCGATCTCTGCCTCCTGAATTCTCCTCACGGAGCGTCTGTTGGTATCGTCATATGAGTCATCCAACTCCAAGGTAGGACCCTCATCATTCTCCCCATTAAACAACTTGTCAAAGTACTCTCTCTATCTGTCCTTGATCTCCTCATCCCTCACCAAAAGTTGATCTGTCCCATCCTTGATGCATTTGATTTGGTTGATGTCCCTCGTCTTCCTCTCGCGGATCCTAGCCATCCTATAAATGTCCTTCTTCCCTTCCTTCGTGCCTAGCCACTGGTAAAGGTCATCCTACGCCTGACCTTTTGCTACACTCACCGCTCGTTTTGCAGCCCTCTTCGCTATTTTATAGCCCTCACTGTTGGCCGCACTCTTGTCATGTGGAGGCGCTTGAACCACTCCTTCTTCTCCCTAATAGCCCTTTGCACCTCGTCATTCCACCACCACGTGTCTTTCACTTCCCGTTTGCCTCCCCTACTCACTCCAAACACATCTGAAGCCACCTTCCGAACACATGTTGTCATCTTTAGCCACATGTCATTTGCATCTTCTCCTTCTTCCCACGGCCTCTCGCCTAGCACCCTCTCCTTAAATGTTTACGCTGCTTTCCCTCTAAGCTTCCACCATTTTGTTCCCGCAATCTTGTCCCGATTGTCCCGGTGGACACGTACCCAAAAGCGAAAATCCGCCACCACAAGCTTGTGTCGAGGGACAACACACTCCCCAAGTAACACCTTACAATCTAAGCAAGCATGTCTATCCCCCCTCCTTGCAAGGATAAAGTCGATCTGGCTCAGGTGTTGTCCACTATGAAAGGTCACTAGATGTGATTCTCTCTTCTTAAAGACAGTGTTCGCTATCAACAAATCGTAGGCCAACGTGAAGTTCAAAACATCCTTCCCCTCTTGGTTTCTACTATCATACCCGAAACCCCCATGCACCCGCTCAAAACCTACATTAGTCGCACCCACATGGCCGTTGAGGTCTCCTCATATGAAGAGTTTCTCGCTGATAGACACGGTACTAACCATGCTATCGAGATCTTCCCAAAACTGCCTCTTGGTGCTCTCGCAAAGACCTACCTGTGGGGCATAGGCACTGATCACATTCAGAGTCGAGTCTCCAACTACCAACCAGACTAGGATAATCCGGCCGGTCGCCTTTTCTTCGCACATCAACCACTCCATCCTTAAGGCTCCTGTCGATCAAGATGCCTACACCATTCCTACGCAAAGTTGTCCCCGTATACCAAAGTTTGTAGCCAGTGTCCTCCACCTCCTTCGCCTTCTGGCCCTTCCATTTAGTCTCCTGTACGCATAGAATATTTACACGTCTCCTAATTGCTGTATCGACTAGCTCTCTTGACCTACCCATTAGAGACCCTTCATTCCAGCTACCTAGACGAATCCTAGTTGGCTCGGCTAGCTTCCTTATCCTCCGCACCCGTCGAGGGAAGTGCGAAGACTCTTGCTCATTTATCACTACATCCGGGCGCAGATGTAGCACGTCACAAAGGTTGCGACGACCCGACCCTTGCTCATTTATCATCGTACCCGGATCACGATACGACGCGCCACTAAGGAGATGACGATCCGGCCCTTGCACATTTAACACTATACCCGGGTTCCAATGTAACGCGTCGCTAAAAGGGTTACGCCCCAACGAATCATTTCTAGAGAAGCAATAAATAAAAAAATTCGTTTTTAATAGGTCATCTAAAAACGTAGCTGACAAGCTGCATTCCGGTTAAACGGCGTATATCTGAAACATTGCTGTCGGCTGGCGAGACTTCTCTTCCTGGTCCGTTTGCTTCGAGTTCCGGCGTTCGAATCCAATTTCCGACGCCATTTCTGCCGCTGTAAACCCCTCCTGCGTTTTCACCACAAAAATGTCGAACACACCCAGTGGCAAAAAGGCCCGAAAAAAAATCGGTTTTGCAAGAACAAACGTATGCGGATGTCGGATATACTTTCTCAAGAATAATCTTGCCCACGCTTTCGCTCCCTCGCGTCCATGGCCTCCTTGCTGCAGCCTCCTCTTCTCACTCCTCCCCCTCCCTGCTGCTGCTCGCACGCCTGCGTCTACCCAGGGTTCCTGAAACTGCCTCCGAAGTTCTCAAATGGGGCCTGTGCCACTTCCACGGCGAGGCCGTCGGGCCGGAGCGAGCTATTAGTGGGTAAAAGCGGGGCCTTGGCTGCTTGGACAGCGGCGGGGAGACAACGGCGGCGGCTGGGCGTGACCGGAGCTGGGAGAGGCCCCTTCTTTGGCGGCGGCGGGAGGCGTATGGACAAGGGCACCACCCGGGTAGTGGGTAACCTCGCCTTCGCCGCCGTTGTGACGTACCTCGCCGTCACCGGCCAGCTCCGGTGGGTTATTGATGCCATCGTCTCCCTCTGGGTACGAGAATTCTTGCTGCTAAAATGAATTGTTTATAATTTGATTATTCTATGAGAACATTTGGGATTACTGGCGCTAGGTTGTTTGACTTGTTTCTTCGATGAGAATATTTGGGATTGGCACTAGCTTGTGCATTTTGTTTCTTTTATGCCTGATTGTAGGAAATAAATGTTAGCTCGGCTGAAAATTGCCATCCCTTGTGGAAGACTAGACAGCTTAGGTTGATACCTAGAACTGCACAACCAAGAACGCAGTGCTTTTTAGCAGTATGATATGATTTTGCTGTCCATGCTGTAGTAGCTTCTCAGCTGACCTGAGATTTCCAGTAAATTTACAGTTTCATATAGTAAGTTGTTTAGTTTGGCGATGATGTCCTACTTGCTAGCATTCAATTGTGCACTGTATCATAGACTCACGAAAACTTGAGCATTTAGGTTCCGTTAGAATCATGACCCTAAAGTTATGAAACCTTGATTTAGCATACTCTATGGCTCAACTGACATTTATAAGCTTTGTCCATTTGATAATTGGGTTTGTACATAGCACAAAATGTCATACAATCTTCATATCTATTCATTCAATACATGATTTTAGGTGATTAAATTGTCGTTAATTTGGATTTTTACATCTCTTCTGAAAACAGCTCCTCACAATACTGCTGCCTGTTCTGGCTCTGGGTGCATTTTTCTTCTTTGCAGGACAAGATATACTGCAGGGCGATGTAAGTCCCCATAAATTTTGCATTCAGCTACTACTACTTTCTAATGTTGATGTCTACTTGTGAAAAATATTCTGCATAATCCTGCCCACTTATAAAACATTGCTTCTTAAAGTTACTTATGTTTATTAGCAGTAGTATGATTAGCTCATTCAAACCCAAAACTGGAAGAAGAAACTTTGTTGTCTATGCACAGTTCTGTTAATGTTCCCATATTCATATGCTCTTTCCTTTGTTGGCAGTGTCCAAACTGTGGAAAAAGCTTCCAGATACTGAAGTGAGCATAAACAGCACTATAGAAAATTACTCTCGCAGATTTGTACTTAAAAGAAAACTCTGATTAGCTTAATTGATTGTCTTATAGGTCAGCTTTGAAGGATGGCCCACAACTATGTCCTTATTGCACTCAACCTTTCTCTGGTAAGCAGTTTAGTTTTGTTATCAACAACTACATCCCACCACCATTACCACCCATCCATTCACCCTCTTTCTCTGTGTTTTGGTATAATAACATTAGCAATGCTAACCACAAACTTCACTGAAACTATGGTTGTACAACTGTTAATGTACTGTGATATGATGCGGAAACAGAGTTATGTTGAACCCTATGGTTGAAACCTCTACAACTATACTTATGTATGTAGTATCAGTTTGAATTAAGATCACTTCTCTACCAATTTATTCTATCATCTGCCAACTAGAATGAAGATATGTGAATCGCCTTGAATGTTTCCACTGGAAAAATTTATCGTTCCGTTGTTTCGCATCTTTGTTATGCTTGTCTGTGTGGAATCCTTTATTTTGGAGCTAAGATATCCTTGTACATGCTGCAGTTCAGGGCAACAAATTTGTTAGAGAATCTGCTAGATTTTCATCTGGGAGGGGTGCTACTGCTACAAACGGGCAAGTGTTCAATGAGTTCTTCAACCGCAACATGAGAGGTACCAAATAATTATGTTCAATATTTATTTTTCTATGCTTGCATTTGAACCATCTAAAGGGACTATTTTCATTTTCTTAGTGAACATCATGAATAAATATTAAGTCCACTTTTAGCCCCACCCTCACCCACCTTGCCCCCAAACCCTGTCATAGTTTAAAAACTTCCGTCAACATGAATCCTGGATACTCACCTCTCGAAGCCAGACCAAAATGTTCCTAATGCCAGTTTGATGGTGGTTTTGAATGTCTGACTTGGCAGCGAACTGTTGTGTTGGCAGTGGGTCACACTTGTCATGGAGAGTGCAAGGGAGTATGAAAGAACTGAGTTGGAGCCGTCTCCTACCTCACATCCTCACCTGACCGTTAGGTGTAACAGGTCTTGCTGATTATCGAGATACATCGGCCATGATGAGGCCCTCGGGTCATGGCTGAGGGCATGGAGAAAATCACTGTCAGGAATGCATCCCCCTTGCCCCCTCACCTTCCATGGCTACCTCCAACCTGAGTCACAGGAGTGGATAGATCAGGCCATCAAGGCTAGAGCTGGAAGTAGAACAGCCTGCATGCTAGTGACTCTTCCCATCAAAACAGCACTTGTTTTTGCTCTCTTCCTTTACCCATTGAGGAGCGGGGGTGAGAGCAGCTGAGCTGCTGTGCTTAGCACCTTATCCCCAAGGCCACGGCAACACCAACTTGAAGGCCAGGTCTGGGTGTTGTAAAAACCATGGTCAAATTAACGAGTAAAGGCATTGGTCTAAGATCGTTTCAAAGAGTTGTAGGGACTATTTCTACTACCTACAGTCGATAACTTGTCATTCCAACCAACAAACGGCTAACAAATTGAACTGTAGTATCAAAGTAGAGGGACCAGTTTTGAACAAGGGCAAGAGTTGAGAGACTGAATCTTGAATGAAAACGAGCAAGGTTTTGTTTCTTCTAAATTGTCTGTTAATGAACTCTTTGCAAGCCATCTGGCTAATGAATCATCAGTAACCGCACTTTGTGCTTCTGCATGTAGGAGAGGCGCCTTCTGGAACGATTGTGGATGTTGAGGCCGAAGTCAAGGACGTCGAGTGATGTTTCCACGGGATCCTACATCAGTGCTCATCATAGCAGCCCTTATCTTCAGTTGATTGAAGAAGGCTAAGTGATGGGTCCCGGACGTGGGAAGCTGAAACTGTGAGACTAGAACGTGTTTTGGCAAATGTATATAGATGGACACTGCATAGTAAAGTAGGGCAGGGTGAATGTGACAGATCATGTGTAATTTGTGCTGAAGCTGGGATAGGATCATAGGAGTGATAGGGACATGGTGGTGTTTAATGGATACAAGATACAAGTTCATTATGTGAATATTTGCAATGCAGCCAAAGAAGCTGTAGTAAAACACCAAACACAGAGGAGCAAAAAATAAAATCGCCGTCGCCAGGGATCGAACCCGGGTCACCCGCGTGACAGGCAGGAATACTCACCACTATACTACAACGACTTGGATGCTAATCGATTACCAGACCACTAATCACCAATTACTGTTGATGGCGAACGGTCCATAACTAAAGCGCACGATGTGAAGAAGCCTTAGGCAGCGAAGCTTCGTTGTCGGACTCGGACGTTAAATGAAATCAATTCTGCATCCGCTAACTTCTGTAATCAAGGATCCATGCATCACTACGTTTCTAAACTCGATACGAAAAAGCAATCAGAAACTGAACAAAAATTTAGCACAAAATAAATAAAAAAGCGCCGTTGCCGGGGATCGAACCCGGGTCGCCCGCGTGACAGGCGGGAATACTCACCACTATACTACAACGACTTGTTTTGCATGGCGTTAACTGTTAGATCATTAAGTGAGTTAGCCAAGAAATGCACGATCATCGTTCACCACATTCGCAGGGAAACTAACCCGTCCCACCAGCACATCCATCGTCTTTTCCGAAATGAAAATCAAGAAAATCCAGCCCTGGTTTTGAGCGTGAATATTCCATCCATCAACCATCTCCAAAGCAACAGACGAACCAGGCAAGGTGCACGGCGATTGGACAATCACAAGGACCTCAGCGGCAGCACACTGTTAATTGCTTGAACCAGACCAAACAAAGATGGCGGTAACAAAAACACATTCATCAACACATATATGCACATAGACAGCAACGTGGTGACTGCGCCCAGGCAGTACTAATTCTCTGCTGATATGCTCTCAGTTGCAACATACACATTACACTCAAACTTTCTTCGCATGGATACTCTCAGGGGAACCTGAACCTATAATCTGGGGCAGATGTATAGTGTAGCAGGTGGCGAGTGTAAGGAAAGAACAGCTAAACACTACAAAGACCTTGAACCACACTGATGAAAACAGGGTTAGGTACATGAGGTAGCCTGTGACAGTAATTACCGCCAAAAAATTTGCAAGGCACTTGGTTGTTGACAGATCCCCTTCAGTTCCTTCGTTGGGGAAGTGGCCTAGCTTGGAGAAATTGGACAGCAGCTCGTCCTTCAGCCTGAACCGCTCTACCAACCAGTCAGCTACTTCGTCTTCGGATGTTGGTATGTCAGAAACTTTGATACTGGTGATGTGGATATGGGCTTCGGAAGGACCAATGCCGTAAACGTTGTCCAGAAAAGTTGGCGGTCGATGTTTGTAAGCGATTGTGATGTCATAAACTGCATCAATCAACAAGGTGTGGTCATGCAACCAAAAGGCCAAATTTGTGTTACAAAATATTGCAGAGTATTAACACAGCGAGATTGCATCCATAAATATAGCAAAGTAGCCATGGATTCAAATAAGAAACAGAACCTAAAGAGTGAATTCACATAGCAAAAAAAAAAAATGGAAGTATCGAGAGTAAACTAAATCAAAACATAATTTTGAGTTCCTGAAAATATTATAATGTTATACAAGTCTTTCACTTCACAACTTTGAATGGTGTACAACATATCAGCCTATGGTTCAGGCCTCCACTTAAATATAAATTGCATGGGATTTTAGTTTCATCTACTACAGTAACATCTCCAGGATACCGACCTAGCATGTATTTGGCATATTATCTGGCAGCTGCCATTAAGGTCCAGAGTCTAGATTAGGCAACTGTGTCAGGATGTACGGAGACTGGGGTATCCTGGCTGGCAGCAAACCCACCACAATTCTATCATGGTTATTAGAGTTTAAAGCCTTTTTTTGTGCATACCGTACACGTCGTGTTCTTGAATACCAAGTCACATTGGGTATACATAGGACACACACAGAGTGACCAACTGCACTATGCTCATCTTCCATTTAGCACTTACGATTAACAGAGGCTTTGCCAAGAAAAAAAAAATGCAGTCAATAATGATTTGAATGCCGTTAACTGCGCTATGCTCATCTTCCATCTCAAGACTGGATTTTCTGGAAGTCGCCGAGTTGCTCAGCTTTTTGAGGTCTGTCTTGTGTTTTTAGAGATATGAACCTATTAAACTCAATATGTAAGCTGGTGTCCCCAGCATCGGATCGAGGTGTTCGTTACGCTTTCTAATAAAGCAGGGGGAATGCCTTTGATCCAAAAATTAACAGAGGCTTTGCCAAGAAAAAAAAATCCAGTCAATAATGATTTGAACAAGTCAGCAGAGTCCATTGTAAGGCGTAAAAATTGATAACATGGCTGCAACAAATGGTGATCTGCAATGCTGCAATAAAGAAGAAAATATTTCAAAAGGACAGTGTGAAAACTAACCAGCATCTATGGTACTCCTCAGCACTTGCAAACAGCAATTGAAACCCTTTGTCTTGGGAAGGAGTACATATTTCAGAACAGGCAAACCATGCTCTGCTGCATATTCTTGACTTTTGATACACTTCTTCTCACTGAGATATTAACATTAGCACTAGTTAAAATACAGATAGATAAAAGGACAGGTGAGGCATAGCAGTAAAAAAATTATTGAAGGTGAATGATTCAAAATATTCTTCCAGAAGCCTGGAGTGTACACCTGAATCATGCCAGTGATTTAGGCAAAACATGTGGCAAAAGAATGGGAAGAGATCTTACGTATAGTCAGTCCCTTCTGGGAAAACTGCCAACCAAAGGGGATCCTTTGGGTTCTTCAATTCTGAAAGCCTGCTTTGGATTATTGCTTCATCAATCTCCCACTTCCTCTCTACTGGAATAAACTCAATAATGTGAAATGCCCAGTTGAAAACAGGTAACTTCATCAAGCTTTTCTTAAGGATATACTTGATGCACTGCAAGCGGCCTTTCCTCAATGCAAAATCCCACAAGTACATCCAGTCAACCTCAGTCCTGTGGTTAGCAAATAACAGCACACGCTCTTTTGCTGGCACACTTTCACCAGAGAAAACAAACCTGGTCTTGTTAATCTTCTCAAACAAAAAAGGCCACATGGCTAACCACATCCCAAACAGGAAGCATGTAGACTTTCTGCTGTAATGCACGCTGAACAACCGCACAAGGAAAGTAGTCATAGGGGACAGGTAAACCATCATCAGAAATGCTGTTAATATCATGATCACCAAACACAATACTGCACGGGATCTTCTCACGAAAGTCAACAGGAGGTGTCTTAGTCCCACGTCAACAATGGAAGGATCAGGAGGATCAATGGTTTGCACTTGATTCCGCTTTCCATTTACATGATGCCCTTGGCAACTAGTTGAATTGTAACACTCCATTTTGTATGGCTATAATGAAAACCCTGTGCCCTTGAGAAATTCACACCCGTGGCACCAGCAAAATCGTCTACTAAACTGCACACACGATGGAGAAGTAAGAACTGCACAGAGTTATTAGAGGTCCATCTAATTTCTAAATATTGCGGTATTAGCACAACTCGGAAGAAAAGGGCTCTAGTGTTTGCTGCTGCAAATCCATAACAGGAAATTAGGGAAACAAACTGTAACCAGGGGTCCAGGTCGATTGCAAGTCTGAGTCTCTAGAGACATGCATTGTGCAAGAATTGCTTTCTTAGATAAATGCGCCAAAGCCTACAGCAATCCAAGACAATGACATCTTAACAATTGCGATAACAGAGTTACATTAAGACTTGACTAATTTGCGCGTTGGAGCTATGTCTCCATTTCCCTTCCCTGTTTTTATGCACATCAACCAGTGCCAATACCAACAAATATAAAGAAATGAGGAATTCCTTTTTCATTTGAGCATCAATCTGACTGGGATGGGGAAAACGATGGTACATATAAAAAGAACGCTCCAACTCCAACTGTGGCAGTATACTATTATGAAAGGGCCATTCGCAGGCTCACTCACAGCACTCAACCAAAAAGGTTGACAGCAGCCTGGCATTACGTGCTATAGCGGAGAACTAAACTAACACATACTTTCAATCCAAAAAGGGCGCTCATGCGATGCTAACACTTAACCAACACCATGAAGGACATGGACATGGGTGTACACATGTACACCCGATAACCAAAATCGAAGCTAGTATCAATAATGCATACCTGTTAGATCAAGTCCGGTTACAAATAGCCAAATAGCTGAGGTTAGGCTTTGGGTGCTGCTCGGTTTCGCACACAGGAAGGGAGAGAAGGGGCGAGCAGCCGGGCATACCTGCTAGGTGCTCGTTACCGGAGAAGGGCCCGACGAAGACCTGGGCGTCTGGCCTAGCACGGCGGCGGCGGGTGCCTAAGCGTCGCGGTGATAGATCGAAAGACAGCACGCGGGGATAACGAATAGCCAGTCGTGCTGTTTGGCCGGGGGAGAGCGTATTGCTTCCGCAGCGGCCGGCCGGCGGGCGGCGGCGGCGGCCGGGGCGAGCCACCGTCAAGCGATTCCGACGGATTGGGATGTCGTGGAGGCGTGGAGGGGAAAGCGAGAGGAGTGGAGTGGAGTGCGCGTCCCCATCTACCCTCTGCACACAGGGTTTAACAGTGGTCCATGGTGGTGGATTGATGAAGAAATTTGGACTCGGTTCGCTCGCCTGACTCGATTCGTCTGTCTTTTAAAATACAGGACTGAACATATGAATTCTTTCAAGATTTAGGAATTTAGGCATTTTTACTCATTTTCATTTTTCTTTTAATCTTTCCACTTCTCCAGCCCATCTAAAAAGACCAAACTATCCTTGGCTCACTGGAATTGATTTCCTCACGTCACGAAGGCAAGACTCGCTGAGTCGCGCTCATTTGTTCCTCGTGACACCGACGGGCACGGGCTGTGACAGAACCGACCAATTTATTAGAGCACAAGCACATAATTCACCATTAGTGCGACAAACTACATGATTGAGACATAATAAACCCGGTAGTCATACCGAAATCTCGAAGGATTTCAAACTTTTCCGGCACGACCAAGACCGTAATAGTCTAGCATTCCCATTCACAAGTACATAGTCCGCACATAGTTTAAATCATCGGAGTAAATAAAGTTATTACAAACCAAGTTCAAATTCGAAATAAAGCGGAAGCGATTTAGTTCAAATCCACACACGCACTTAGTTCAAATACAGTGCTAGCTCCTTGGTCAACATCCAGCAAAAGCATCAAGTAGAGAAGAGTGACCATGCCCAAGGTCTAGTCATCTCCCAAAGCGGGATAGAAACAGTTCTGACAATAGCCATAAAACATCTCACTATCTGCAAAAACATGGGAAATAAAACCCTAAGTACGAGGATGTACTCAGCTAGACTTACCCGTCATAAACTAAAATAAAGTGACTCCAAGGAGTATGCAAGGCTGTATAAGTAGGATAGCTGATTCATTTAATTGCGGAAAAGCTTGCATTAAGGAACAATTAAAAAGAACCTTCTAGCAATGTATTTTAATCTAATTAACCTTATCATGCTACATTAGCACCTGTACTAAACAAGCATGGTAATAATTATTCAGCAGAAAGTAACCAATTCCGGTTGAGTATCTTTCAATCTCAACAGTTCAACCATCTCATCTCTTGTTCAAGTTCTTACTACGATGCCGCTGCTCAAGTCAAGTGTTCACTGTCCAGGAACGATGGCGATTATAATTGATTACTAACCAGCTGGCGGGTATTCCTCACACAAACCACACTCACCAGCCACAGTGAGCTACAGGTCACCGACATCCAATTCGGGAAAAACACGAGATCAACAGGTACCATCGCATCCGGGCACCGTCCGGCTGCCAGCAGGGCGCACCATGCTATATCCAGGCCTTACAACCGCGTAACCCGTGGTCCCCCATCTTCACCAATGCGATGCGTACAACAGGTCGACTCCTAGCCCAAATCAAAATTAGGCTTCACGGTCGAAACGACTTATCCTTCCAGCTAAATGTGAGGCATAAATTCAATATGACTTGAGGACATACAACGGACGGGGTCCTAGTTCATCACAGACGGGATAACCACACTAAACCTCCAGTTCAGTCTCAACACCAATCCCGCCCGGTCTCGATTTATTATCTCCATATGGTTATCCAAGATAACAATGTATTCAACCATTCCAAGTCACCACCTATAACTCGCGGATGACAGGAAATCACCCGACTTCTACCGATCTAGTTAAGCAGGGCTAAGCAAATATTCGTACCTGAATCTAACATGGTTGAAGTATAAACAGTGGCAAGGAATATAAGTAATGCAGCAACGGTATAAAACAACGCCTATAACTTAATGCAGCAAACAAGTAAAGGATTCAAGTTAGATATTTTGCAAACCACAGGGAGAATGCTCCGGGGCTTGCCTTTCAGGAAAGAGCTTGGCTGGTGGTCGGGACACTCTGGAAAATCAACCTCGGGATCCTCTTCTGCTGCTGCTTCCCGCACCAAAGCTTCCGGCTGGCCTTCCTCTGCTTGTGCTCCGGGAACTACCGTTTCGAGCTCTGACGATCCTGTATGATGCATAGTGCGTACGAGTACCGTGCATACATATAAATACAATGCTGATGGTGATGGTAAATGAATGCTCAGCTAAGATGAATGATATGGTATTTGAAAACATGTATGATAAGCACATGTCATCTGCATTCTCTTCTACCGACAAAACTTAAATAAACCTCGCATTACAAAATACTCGCACACTATAAGGAATTATAAACAACCATTATTTCGCACACTACACTCTACTGAACCAAAACCAATAGCAGATCATACATATCATGAATAGCATAAAAAGCATTTTTACACACATGAAATGATAACTCTAAAGCATTATTTAATTAAAAGAAATCAGGGTATAACTACCACATGACTTTAGACTACTCAGAAAATTCTGTAAAAATTACAGAAGCTTAATCAAACCAATTAAAGACTACCATAAAAATTTCAAGTCAAAACAGTAAGTACTTTATCCTACACAAAAATGCCAAGGCAGCACAATTTCAGGGGCATAAAATACTTTGTACATAAAAGTATGTCAAACAATAGATCTCAGAATATCATTAGCTCCAGCTTGACATAAAAACATTCTCCAAAAAGTTTCATGCACAAATTCCTTATATATTATTTATTATGAATTATTTATCATCACATGAAAATAGGCACCATAACTAGACAGAGCAAACTTTCCACATGACATAACCTCATAACATTTTTCACAGATAGAGCATGACATAGGAAGACTAACAAACTTGGTCTCACATTTTTCTGAGCAACAGAGAATTACTTATGCATTTCCTAAGATAAAAGCAATTAATAGAGATAAATAAAGCTACAAAGAAAAGTATCACAAATTCCACATTTCATATTTTTCATGCATAGATCATCTCATAAGAAAAATACTGCAAGTTCAACCAACTCATTTGGATGAAAAATGAGCAAGTTATGAATTTTCAAAGTTTAAACTAAAATCTGAAATCATTTCTGGAAAAGAAAAAGAAAAAAGCACTTTACACCGGGGACCCTGAGGTTTCCAGAAACTAACCGAGCCCTAATAGGTAAATCTCTGTGTCTGGCAAACTTGCACCAAGAACCCTAGGTTTTCCCTCATTCTAGACTGACGGTCCTCGGCGACGGCGACGCTCGGCCGGCCGTCCTGGCGGCGCTCCGGCGTCACCAACCGGCGGAGAAGAGAGAGGAGAACAGCGCGCATCGATAAAGGGTACTAAAGATGGGAGGGAGCGGCTTGAGGCGGTCGGAGCACGAGCACGGCGGAGCGGCGGCACTCCGCGCGGCGGCTCGACGAAATTCGACCCCACGAAACCCTAATCGACGCCATTGACTATCGTCCTAGCAGCTACCCACCACGACGCTTCTGATGCACACCCTAATGGCGAGAGAGGATGGCCAGAGCGGCGGGACCACGGTGAAGCCGAGGTGTGGCCATGGCGGACAGGGAGAAGACGAGGCGATTCGGGCGAACCTTGACGCAACAGGCCGAGGAAAGGGTGGAGGAAGGTGGAGCGGACTCGGGCGCGTTCGATTGCGGGGTCAATCGAGAGGATGCGTGGCTGACGGCGGTGGATTTCTGGACGGCGGCGAGGCGAGCTCAGGCGACGCGGCGGCGAGCAGAGAGGGAAAATGAGCGGGGATGAGGGAGAGAGTGAGGGCGCGGGGAGAGTGAAGGAGCGGGCGGGTTCGGACGACGCCCATGTCGGTTACCGAGAGAAGGGATACCCTAAACCTTTCTTGTTTTCGGTTGGACCCCGAGCTTGCCCTCAGACTGATCTCACGCGACCAGGCCGTACCCCCTCGACCCACCAGGCCCATCGGCAAATACACACTGGGCCGGCCCACAACAGAGTATAGCCGCAACCCTCGACAGAATCACTGGCGTCACCATCTGACCCTCGACAAGACGCTGACGTCACCGGCCGATGATCGCTCGAGCTGGGAGCATCCCGCGTTAAGTGTCGAGGCCCCCGACGGGACGGGCGTCTCGGTACTTCGAGGATCGAGCCCCCCGATCGATCCACTGCCGGTGTGTCCGATAGCGCATTTAATACAAAACTACCTAACCTCGTCAAATCGTATGGCCACAGTGTTCGCACAGTGGTCCGTATGACGGTCGAATCCCACTTTACTGCCCATACTGAGGACGTGCATCGGTCTGCACAGCACTGTTACGCCATGCCCAGCGCTGTTAGACAGCTCGAGGCCCCCTTCGACACGCTACACGACAAACGACCGACGTCGGATTCCCTCGATTCGATCTTATCCGCTCAACCACTACGCTCGAGACTACCCCTCGACGGGGCCTCGAGTACGCATCGACGCCCTTCGGTCAACCTTCATCGACTTCGAAAGCTGCGCCAACAACTCCCGATACGACCCCAATAGGAACTCGCACGTCCTCTACAGGGGATCACGTCTTTCGCCGGTCAGCAACCATGACTCCGAAGGACGGCTGTCAACTCCGAGCCACGCCGCTACAGAACAAGCCATGCTCAGCGCACGTCTCTACAGAGGCCTCGAGTTGACCACCACGACCCGCGACGTCACCACCGCGTCATCGAGCCAGGACATCTGTACCCCTGTGCGTCCCCTTGGCCTATAAAAGGGGATGCCAGGAGACCCAATAGAGAACTCAGAGGAGAACGACTCCAGACAACGATCTCACAACAACCGAACACACGCCTAGGCAGACTCCTAGACTCCGAATAACTCCTTCGCTCTGTACTCAACCCCCCCCCTCGAATCCTCTTCTTCGCTTGTATCCGCCCCTGTACAAGCACTTAGGTGCAAGATAATACAAATCTTCTCCCCCCGCTGGACGTGGGTCCTTCTTTGCCCGAACCAGGATAAATCGCTGTGTTCTTCTTGCATCACCCATCCGGACGAGTTACACACGCACACGATTACTCGTTGGCTTAGGACGCCCCTGGGTTCCTAACGCCGACAGTTGGCGCGCCAGGTAGGGGCGCTGTGTGTCAAACCGCTTCGTCCGGATGGCGGACTTCGTATTATCGCTTCCTTTCGGCTCGGTGGTCTGGTTTGGGAGTCTGGAGTTCATGTCGCTCAGCACGAGCCATGACATGGTCCTGCTCTCAATCGGGCACCCGAGCGGGGGCGCTTCAGGCACTCCACGAGGAGCCCTGCGTCGTCCTCATCACCACGCTTCCCAATCAAGAAGGAGACGTGGATCGCAGGGCGGGCGGCGCCACCGTGCGACCACGGTCATCACACCTTCCTCGTCTTCGACGGATGACTTGAGCTCTCTGGCCCGGAGACTCCCGCGATTACGCGTAAGACCCGACGTGGGGCAGCGCTCGCCAGGGTTGAACGATCCTCCCCAGATGAACGCTCCTTTCACGCCTACTGCTCTCTTGCCCCATGGACAGTTTGCCACCCGACCGGCGCTGCCATTTGGGCTCGACAGTGCCACTTTGGCATACTCCACTATCGTGCGCTCGGGTTTCGAAGCGGACGGGGAACGGACCGGACCCCCCCCACGCGCAGCAGCGCGCCGGGAGGAACCGGTACTGGCCCCCGAACGCCCGATTAACCCTCGCCCACGCGGCGCACGCCCTCGCGCGCTTCGAAGGTGGCTGGAGGTGGAACAATTTGCGCGGACCATCGTGCCTTGCCCGCTCTACTCCGACTCCGACTACGACTCCAGCTACTATGACCCCACGCGAGAGTGTTTCCACGTCGACATAGTCGCCGCGTCGGACGACGACGACGCCGGTCCCGCAGAGGCGTCCACAACACCAGTCGCAATAGGTGGGCCCCTCCTCCTGGCGGGACAGGAGGAAGGACCCCCTGCCGTGATCAACGATCCGTGCGATTCGCAGGGCGCTCGCGTCGCCCAGCTCGCGCAGCTCCGGGAGCTTCGAGCCAAGCTCGATGAAGACAAAGAGCGACTGCGTCAGCTCGAGCGTGCCCTCGAGCAAGACAACCGCAATCCCCCAGGCGGAGGAGCTCGGGCTCGAACGCGGCAAGTGCAGCGGCAGATTGTGGGCGCGGACACGGTTGCACGTCCCGCCTTCAATCGAGCCAGCCAGAATGTCGTCGCAGCAACCAGGCTTCTTCGCAACATGCCGGCCCCCTCGAATCCTGAAGCCCAACGAGTCCAACAGGAGATCAAGGGCCTTCTCGAGGTGGCCGCCATCCAGCAGGCCGAAAGTTCTGCCTCGAGGCGTCGAGGTGCGGCCTCAGGGCAACACCACGAACCCTCGCGGCGGGAACGGTAGGCCTTGACCCAGCCGGTTGACTCCCCCCGCTCGAAGGGGGCGGTCCCGGACCACGATCGCGTTCGTGACAACCGCGAGCCCTGCGATGCGCGTCACGACATCAACTCACACCGCAGACGCAAGTGCGGTGACGCCGAGGCGCGAGGCTACAGCACTCATCGGGGCGGACACTACGACAGCGATGAGGACCGACGTCGATCCCTGGATCCGCCGGGGCCTCGAGTCTTCAGCCGTGCGATTCGCGGCACGCCGCTGCCTAGCCCCTTCAGACCCCCGACAAGTCTCGTCAAATACGACGGGTTTTCGAAGGGAACTTCAAGGGCACCTATGTGTGTTCGGGCAGCAGGTGGGAACTCCGAGGCTGCAAACAGAAGCCCGGGGAATCCCTCCGCGACTTTACTCGACGTTTCTCCAAGCAGCGCACCGAGCTTCCGCACGTCATCGACGAAGAGGTGATCCTGGCTTTCATTGCCGGAACCACCTGCAAGGAACTGGTCCGATACCTCGGGCGTGCTCCCCCAAAGACTGCCGATGAATTGATGGACGTCGTGGCCAACTTTGCCGCCGGAGAAGAGGCCGTCGGCGTCTTCTTCGACGGTGGCAAAGGCCAAACGCAAGCCAAGGCGCCCAACCCCGAAGGTTCGAACCGGGATGGCAAAAGGGGGGCAAGAAGAAGAAGAACAACCCGCGACTGAAGACAGGAGGGCCTCGACCCACGACGAGCGCGTACAAGGGTCTCCCGAGACACCTTCTACGAGCCACCACGGACATCGACGCCCCGCCTGGAACGTCGAACATCGAACAGCTACATTACTCTTACCTTTAAAGCTTCGAGGCTCCATACGCATTTTTAATCCATGAAAAAAGAGTACATCCGTGTCCAAATCTTTCTTTCATGAAAAACAGGTGGGCTCGACCCTGTCCTCACAGAGTCGAACCTCCCTCGGGGGCTCGAAGGGGGAACCCTTCGCACCCCTAAAAACTTACATTTTTTTAAAAAAACTTTTACATAGTCGAAGAAGTCGCAGCGGCACCCTAAGGCTCGAGGGCTGTCGAGCCGTGAGATCGCCTATGCGTCCGTGCCACGGTACCTTCGTTTCCTCCCCCAGGCCATAGGGTGCAACCGCGCGCTAACGAGACTTAGTAAAAGTACACGATTTCGAAAAAACTAATGTCTAACATTCCTATATGCCTCGATGCGAGTTTCTACAAAGTCAACATGGCCTTGAGAGCACCCTAAGGTCGAGGGGCCATCGAGCCGCGAGATCACCTACGCCTCAGGGCTACGGTACCTCCACTCGCACCCCACACCTAAGGACGCGAC
>CM041641.1:9400125-9435522 GCA_023333625.1 Bothriochloa decipiens
TCAGGGCTACGGTACCTCCACTCGCACCCCACACCTAAGGACGCGACCGTGCGCCATGAAGACTGCATAGAAACCCAACTCGAGCAAGATAAGAATGCCAGACTCGAACTCACGATTTCGAAAAAGTTAAAGTCCAACATTCCTATATGCATCGATACAAGTTCTTACACAGTAGACACGGCCTCGAGAGCGCCCTAAGGCCGAGGGGCCATCGAGCCACGAGATCGCCTACGCCTCAGGGCTGCGGTACCTCTGCTCGCACCCCACACCGAAGGGCACAATCGTGGGCCAGGAAGACTGCGTAAAAACTCAACTCGAGCAAGATAGGAATGGCAGACTCGAACTCGAAAGCATTCGAAATGCATATAAACATCATGTTTCGAGGCCCTCATGGCCACGTCGACACGAATCGAAATCCTAATTACACGGGCCCTCATGCCCAGTTCTTGCTCACAGGCCTTCATCGTCGTCGGCAACAGCAGGAAAGCGCACCGCTCTGGCTTCTGCGTAAAAAGGCACGCGTGATGGACAGGAGGAGTTATCTGAAGACGGATCTTCCCACGATACGCGATACGGGCCCAGGCCCTCAAAATCTCCAGGGAACGAAGGCTGGCCCTCGAAAAGGGTTCAACAGCCGCCCTCGAGTACCGGAGTTAGGGGTGTCCGAGGGGGGCCGACGCGAGTCCCTTGCTCGAGAAACGAATTCTCGAGGCCCCCTCGGACGCATTCAAGGCAAAACTAAGGGACCACGACGGAATCCCCTCGAGGGGAGGTATCGAGCCACCAGACCCGATCGAAAGGGTCCGGTATCCGCGGGACCCACTGTTTTGCTCGAATAAGAGCTCCTCAGGGCCACTAGTCGACCCCTATCGAACGGGGCACGAGCTCTTACTTGAATTTCCCGATAGTACCTCACCTGAGACGTTGATGCTCGCGCCCGAGCATGGGTAGCACAACACTTCTCCCCCCTCTACCCGATCGAAAGGGTTCGTGAGGGTCGAACGAAAAAGTCGAGCTCGCGCCTGACCGGCTTCGACGAAAGAAGCTAAGGAGCGGACTCGCAACCGCGTTACGGGCCCAGGCCCTCGAAATCTCTAGGGAGCGAAGGCTGGCCCTCGAAAAGGGTTCGACAGCCGCCCTCGAGTACCGGAGTTAGGGGTGACCGAGGAGGGCCGACGCGAGTCCCTTGCTTGAGAACGAATTCTCGAGGCCCCCTTGGACACATTCAAGGCAAAACTAAGGGACCACGATGGAATCCCCTCGAGGGGAGGCATCGAGCCACCAGACCCGATCGAAAGGGTCTGGCATCCGCGGGACCCACTGTTTTGCTCGAATAAGAGCGCCTCAGGGCCACTAGTCGACCCCTATCGAACGAGGCACGAGCTCTTACTTGAATTTCCCGATAGTAGCTCACCTGAGACGTTGGCGCTCGCTCGAGCGTGAGTAGCACAACGCTTCTCCCCCCTCTACCCGATCGAAAGGGTTCGTGAGGGTTGAACGAAAAAGTCGAGTTCGCACCTGACCGGCTTCGACGGAAGAAGCTAAGGAGCGGGCTCGCAACCGGGTGGCCTCGACGAAAGAGGGTCCAACCACCCAGGGGCTCGATCATTCGAGTACACATCGACCAAACGCAAAAATAAAAAAGACCTCGGGCGAGTATTCTACTCACCCGAGGCCTCGGGGGCTACACCCGAAGGGTGCGCTCGCGCGCACCCTTCGGAAAATGACCAACACTCCGAGTCCATTTGATTGAGGCTCCGCGTAAGTACCAACACTTACACGAAGCCTCGGGGGCTACTGTCGGTTACCGAGAGAAGGGATACCCTAAACCTTTCTTGTTTTCGGTTGGACCCCGAGATTGCCCTCACACTGATCTCACGCGACCAGGCCGTACCCCCTCGACCCACTAGGCCCATCGGCAAATACACACTGGGCCGGCCCACAACAAAGTACAGCCGCAACCCTCGACAGAATCACTGGCGTCACCATCTGACCCTCAACAAGACGCTGACGTCACCGGCCGATGATCGCTCGAGCTGGGAGCATCCCGCGTTAAGTGTCGAGGCCCCCGACGGGACGGGCGTCTCGGTACTTCGAGGATCGAGCCCCCTCGATCGATCCACTCCCGGTGTGTCCGATAGCGCATTTAATACAAAACTACCTAACCTCGTCAAATCGTATGGCCACAGTGTTCGCACAGTGGTCCGTACGACGGTCGAATCCCACTTTACTGCCCATACTGAGGACGTGCATCGGTCTGCACGGCACTGTTATGCCATGCCCAGCGCTGTTAGACAGCTCGAGGCCCCCTTCGACACGCTACACGACAAACGACCGACGTCGGATTCCCTCGATTCGATCTTATCCGCTCAACCACTACGCTCGAGGCTACCCCTCGACGGGGCCTCGAGTACGCATCGACGCCCTCCGGTCAACCTTCATCGACTTCGAAAGCTGCGCCAACAACTCCCGATACGACCCCAACAGGAACTCGCACGTCCTCTACAGGGGATCACGTCTTTCGCCGGTCAGCAACCATGACTCCGAAGGACGGCTGTCAACTCCGAGCCACGCCGCTATAGAATGAGCCATGCTCAGCGCACGTCTCTACAGAGGCCTCGAGTTGACCACCACGACCCACGACGTCACCACCGCGTCATCGAGCCAGGACATCTGTACCCCTGTGCGTCCCCTTGGCCTATAAAAGGGGACGCCAGGAGACCCAATAGAGAACTCAGAGGAGAACGACTCCAGACAATGATCTCACGACAACCGAACACACGCCTAGGCAGACTCCTAGACTCTGAATAACTCCTTCGCTCTGTACTCGACCCCCCTCGAATCCTCTTCTTCGCTTGTATCCGCCCCTGTACAAGCACTTAGGTGCAAGATAATACAAATCTTCTCCCCCCGCTGGACGTAGGGCCCTTCTTTGCCCGAACCAGGATAAATCGCTGTGTTCTTCTTGCATCACCCATCCGGACGGGTTACACATACATTCGATTACTCGTTGGCTTAGGACGCCCCCGGGTTCCTAACGCCGACAGCCCACGCGGCCAAAAACTCCTCTGGACGACAGACCCCGGGCGCCATGCGGCCGACGCATGCTGCCGCGGGTGGCCAGGGCGCGCTCCTGGTCGGGGATTTCCCTGACGGCCAGGAAACAACCGTCACCGAAAAGCTATTTCTATGAATTTAAAATAAACTTTGCTGCTTAATAACTCTTGAACTATGCCGAATTAGCAAAAACTCAAAATAGATGAAATATAGCTTTTGAAGAGTAGAACATTTCATCTTAAAGAAGTTTTACCAGATTCTGCCTAGATTTTGAAATACAAAAATCCAAATAAAATACCTTTTAAAAATTCCCAAAAATAGAAAATCAGCCCCCAATTCTGCCCTTTTTCAATATTTTTGAACACCTTCCAAACATTTTCATGAAAAGTGGTAAAAACAACTTTTGTTCCTTATAAAATTCTCTACAAACTTTATTTAGGTTGCACACACATACAAGCACTCGAGCTACCACTTTCAATTCAGTCAAACAAAACTACTTTCATGGTCCACTTTGGTCAACCATGACAACAAAGCTTAATTAGCCAAAACCATAAACATAAACCTAGGTTAATTTGGTGTTCTAATCATGTCTAGGTTACCTTAGGGGTCATCCAACACCAAACACTCATACCACATATTCAATTTATGTGAAAGCCAGGCATAATTTGAATAATCAAGCATGATGCATGAAATGACAATCAAACTTTTCATTAATGCCATGCATAAAGATGCTTATGCTTAAGAATGCAAGTGATTATGCATGCTTAACACCAGAGTGTTACAGCCCTTCCCCCTTAAAGAAATCTTGTCCTGAGATTTGAGTAGACTAACCATTCTTTATGAAAATTAGGATATACTTCTTTTAAATAGTCCTCGGTTTCCCAAGTGGCATCGCCATCATCATGATTGCTCCAAGAAACCTTGTATTGCCTGACCACACGATTCCTGGTCACTCGGTCTTTGACATCCAGGAGTCTCATAGGTTTCTCTTCGCAAGTTAAATCTGAGCTCAGCTTAATGTCTTTCACTTTAACGGCTTCCTCGGTTGGAACACGTAGACATTTCTTGAGTTGGGATACATGGAAAACAGGAAACACTACACTCATCTCTTCAGGAAGTTTGAGCTTATAGGCCCACAATCCTTTCCTTTCCACTATCTGATATGGACCGACATAACGAGGTGCTAATTTTCTTTTAACACCAAAACGTTGCACTTTCTTCATAGGAGAGACCTTCAGATATACATAATCACCAACATCAAAAGTTAGAGGTCTTCTTCTCTTGTCAGCATAACTTTTCTGACGAGATTGTGTAGCTGCTATGTGTTGTTGAATTGTTCGAACCTGCTCTTCAGCTTCTTTAACAAAGTCAATACCATAATATCTTCTTTCTCCAGGTCCTACCCAATTCACAGGCGTTCTACACTTTCGGCCATACAGTGCCTCAAAAGGAGCCATCTGTATACTCTCTTGGTAACTATTGTTATAAGAGAATTCTGCCAAAGGTAACCATTTCTCCCATGAACCCTTGGATGATAACACACAAGCTCTCAGAATGTCCTCAAGAACTTGATTCACTCTTTCTGTCTGGCCTGAAGTTTGAGGATGATAAGCTATACTAGGATTCAGCTTTGTCCCCAAATCCTTCTGCAAGTGTTCCCAAAAATGAGCAGTAAACTGAGATCCTCGATCAGATACAATTGTCTTGGGAATTCCATGCAAACGGATAATCTGCCTGAGGTAAATATCAGCATATTAAGGCGGTCGATAGTCTGTACGAACTGGAATAAAGTGCGCACTCTTGGTAAGTCGATCCACGATTACCCAAATAGAGTCATGCCCTTTTTGAGTGGTGGGAAGTCCGGTAATGAAATCCATACTGATATCTTCCCATTTCCATTCAGGAATCGGCAACGGTTGAAGCATTCCGGCTGGCTTCAAATGAACAGCCTTTATGCGACAACAGATGTCACACCGCGCGACATAAGCTGCAATCTCCTTTCTCATTTTGGTCCACCAATAGCGAACCTTCAGATCATGAAACATTTTACTACCGCCAGGATGAATAGATAACTTTGATAAGTGAGCTTCATCCATGATTTGATTTCTGAGTTCTCTATCTTTTGGTACGACCAAACGATCATCAAACCATAAGATTCCCTTCTCATCTACTCGGAAATGCTTGAGCGGCTGTTTCAACATTTTCTCCTTGATATGACCTATACCCTTGTCAGTTTTCTGACCTTTGATAATCTTGCTTTCAAGCGAGCAACTAATTTGGATGTTACGCAGCACAACAGGATGCATGAGGCTAAAATCATCTGCTAACAATGGTTGAATAGCATGACAATGTGATTTTCGACTCAACGCATCTGAGACTACATTTGCCTTGCCTGGATGATACAAGATCTCCATATTGAAGTCCTTAATAAACTCCATCCATCGATGTTGTCTCATGTTCAACTCGAGTTGAGTGAGGATATACTTCAGACTTTTGTGATCAGTATAGACTTTACAGAAGTTACCCAACAAGTAATGCCTCTAGATTTTTAGAGCATGCACAACAGCTGCTAGCTCCAAATCATGGGTTGGATAGTTCACTTCATGCTTCTTTAACTGACGTGAGGCATAAGCTATGACTCTTCCTTCTTGCATAAGCACACATCCCAAGCCTGTTTTTGATGCATCGCAATATACATCAAAAGGTTTCCCCAAATCTGGTTGCGCAAGAACAGGAGCAGTGGTCAACAATTCCCGCAAGGTACGGAAAGCTGTTTCACACTCCTCTGTCCAGACAAACTTCTTCTCTTTCTGCAACAGATTTGTCATAGGTTTGGCAATCTTCGAGAAATCCGGAATGAAACGACGATAATACCCGGCTAGACCAAGAAAACTCTGAACTTCATGCACAGAAGTCGGCGCTTCCCAGTTCATAACCTCCTGTACTTTGCTCGGATCTACTGAGATTCCCTCATCAGATAGGACATGGCCAAGGAATTGAACTTTCTTGAGCCAAAACTCACACTTGCTAAACTTAGCATACAGCTTATGTTCCCTAAGCCTTTCTAAAACAATCCTCAGATGCTCGGCATGATCTTCTTCATTTTCTGAGTACACCAAGATGTCATCAATAAACCCCACCACAAACTTGTCTAACTCTGGCATAAAGATCGAATTCATCAGATACATGAAGTATGCGGGAGCATTTGTTAAGCCAAAGGACATAACAAGATACTCATACAATCCATATCTGGTGGAAAAAGCGGTCTTAGGCACATCTTCTGGTCTAATCTTGATCTGATGGTAACCAGACCTAAGATCAATCTTGGAAAACACTCTCGCCTTGGACAACTGGTCAAATAGAATGTCAATTCGGGGTAACGGATACTTGTTCTTAACGGTGACAGCATTAAGTGGACGATAATCCATGCGCATTCGTAGAGATTTGTCCTTCTTCTTCACAAAAATAGCAGGACAACCCCATTCTGACACACTAGGGCGAATAAGACCCTTGTCCAACAATTCCTTCAACTGATTTTTGAGCTCTGCCAATTCATTTGGCGGCATCCGATATGGTCTCCTAGAAATTAGGGCAGTGCCAGGCAATAACTCAATGCGAAACTCAACATCCCTATCTGGTGGAAGACCCGAAAGCTCTTCAGGAAAAACATCCGAAAACTCACACACGACAGGAATTTCGAGAAGAGGGGTCACACGAGTAGAATAGGACACACTCTCTAGCTTAAACTTTCGGGGTAATGGCACTTGAAAAGTACCCTCCCCAAGAGGATTTCTGATAGATAGCATCCTATTCCCTGTATCGATCACAGCACCCTAGAATTCATCCAACTCATTCCCACGATGACATCCACTCCTAAGCCAGGTAGAACTATCAAGTTCAACCGAAACCTCCACTTATCTAGGTCTAGGGTTGCACCCTGAACTATCTGCTTAGTAGTTATATCAGCCCTAGCTGAGCTAACCTTGAATTCAATACTCAATTCAAGTATCTTTTGATCATGCTTCTGTGCAAATGCTTGACTCATGAAGGAATACGATGATCCAGAATCAAACAAAACAGTTGCAGGGATTTGATTCACAGAAAACATACCCGCAGTCACTGGTTCACCAGCAAGAATTTCCTCAATCGAGGTGTTGTGCACACGAGCTTGATATGGGCCCTGCTGCTTCTTGGGAAAAGGGCAATAAAGAGCAAGGTGCCCTGGCTGGTTGTAGTTGAAGCAAGGTCCATTGACAGGTGTCTTGTTAGCACCGATCAAGCGGCTCTGTACTGGTTTCCCCTGTAGAGCAGGAACTTTGAATGCTCTGTGATGCTTCTGCGGATTCTGAGCTGGATAATTATTATGCCTTTTCTGCTGCGGGGGCCTGAATCTCGCACTAGACATCGGTGGATGAAACGACGTACGAAAAGCAGTTGGGGCTCTTGACTGAGAAGAACCACCTCCATCATGAGCTCTCTTACGATTCTTGATGGCAGCATGAACATTGTTACTGTTTTCTTGCATAATACAATCATTCAAGAAATCATTAAAAGTAACACGGGCAGAAGTGCTCATGGTCTTCATCAACTTGGAACTCAAGCCTCTCTTGAAACTAGCTATCTTGTTCTCATCAGTGTTGACAAACTCAGGAGCATAGCGACTCAAGGTATTGAAGACGTGCAGATACTCCTTCACATTGCGAGTTCCCATAGTAAGCGACAGAAACTCAGTCTTCTTCATAGCCATCAGACTGGGAGGAATGAAATTCCCCCAGAAAGCATCTGCAAAGCGGTCCCAAGTAATAGGAACACCCGGCGGGAAGGTGGTGCGATGTTGCTTCCACCATGTCCCTGCTTGTCCCTCAAGCTGATGGGCTGCATACTCCGCTTTCAGCTCTTCTGTCAACCTTAGAAGACAAAATTTATCTTCCATGGTGTTGAGCCATTCATCTGCTTCAAGTGGCTCAGGAGCATCCTTAAACACAGGAGGTTTAGTGTCCTGAAACTCCTTGAAGCTTCTGTATTGATTTTGTTGAGGACCCTGACGAACATCGCGGGCCAAGTTCTCGCGAAGAAGTTGCTCCACATTGCGCTGGCTGCCCAAGAACCGAGCAAACAGCTGCTCCGCATTGGTCAGAGGTGGGGGTGGCACACCACGTGCAGTGTTATCGGCACCCTCTTCAGATCCACCATTGCCATTAGCACCCGAACCACTACGTGTAACCGGCATCTGCATATTTCAGCAATGAGTACCTATCAGGTGAATGTTGTCATAAAGAGAGGTGAATGTAAAAATCATGCCAAACTGAATTTATCGAGGGAAATAAATTCGCACAATAAATAGAGGCACAATAATTCCAATTTTTCACGTCACAACATCACTAATAATATTACTGCGAACTATCGCAAAGCGTCTTACAACATCCATAATTTTGCCAGCATACATACACTGGACTTTTAAAAGTTGTACGGATATCACCACATAAAACCCATGTTCCAACATTACATCAAGGTCTCGATAGCGAGCAAAAAGGGTCACATGACCACCTGATAGGAACGCAAAAGAACAACGAGAGACTAATGATCCTCAGCAAGGCTACTCTCCATTGTTGCTACTCTCACTAGAAGCACTATTCATAGCCCTCCTAGCTGCTACTAAGGCTGCTCTCAGCTGACGGATCTCCTCCTGCTTCCTGTGCACCTCCTCGTGAAGACTAGCATTATAAGCACGAACCTCCTCCACGTCCTCTAGCACCTGCTGCTGGCGGATGCTAAGACGATGGAACTCGGACTAGGCTTCATCCCTAGCCTGAGCCATCTTCTGGCTCTCCAGCACAACCTTGTCTCAATGATGAGACACACGGTCTACCTCCTCTCGGGAGCGCTGAAGCTCACGAGTCAACTCACGCTTCTCCTTGCGTGCATCAGCTCGAGCCTCCTTGAACTCCTCATTCAGACGAAGTGCCTTAGTCTCCATGTTGACATAGGCCCTCATCACTGCAAACATAGCACTCATGGCAGGCGTGCTGCTACCCTGTGCCTCCTCAGGACCTGCCTCCAGTGGGTTTCCCTCAGCATGTGGCCACCTAGAAAAGCGGTGAGCAATGGGGAACACTCCAGGAAAAACCTCGGCAAGCTGGTGAGGTATCTCCTCCATCAGGTGCTCCACCACGTCAAAAGCTGCAAACGTGGCACCTGTCTTGGCAGTCCTGCCCGTACCAAAACAGCGCCACCCAACCCAGTGGGGGTCACCGTCCAAAGGTGGGACTACTACCTCCACACGAGCCTCTCCATAGTTCACCAAATCATCCTTGTCCCAATAGTAGTGAGGCTCCATGCCCACCGTGTACCCAGCATTGAAGAGAATCCTCCAAAGAAGGCTAGGCATGGCGTGCTCCTCAAGAAAAGTGTCTACCTCCCTTGGTGCTGACTCACGGACAGCCAAAGGACCACGGGACGCTCTTCCTCCAGTGGACTTACGAGCAGTCTGCTTGGTTCTTGCCATCTGTTCAAAAGTTGTATATCCCATAAGTTATAATTTTAAAGAAATAAGACAATTTAATTATAAGGGAAGGAACCATAAATGTATGAATGAGCAATTTAACCATGATGCATGCACGTTACATACGTCCTCATGAACTAATAATCTAACGCTCTATGCGGTGGCATACATCGTTCTCTCATTATACGTAACTACTTCGTTCTACCGTTCACGCGGTTAGTGTACCTACAGAAAATTCATTTCAGCCCATATCCCATATAAATGCAATTCGACGTAAAAATTCACGCACCTTCCGAACAAGGTGAAAACACCGATTACTTACTACCCCAATAGTCGCGCAGAAGACGACACCGCCAGAAGACGGTCCCAACATGGGATACCGTCATATAAACATGTGTGCAACATGTGAATAATCCGGCATCAATAAGCACTCCCCTAGACTGGCATTGCATCCAATCATGCTCTCACAACTCACACTTACCAGGGCGTAGAGGCAATTTGATCCATACATTACCACTCAAAAGAATGACACCCATACGACTCCGCCATTGTATGGGCAACGGCAAAATAACAAATATGATGCAATTTCCCCCAAGTCAGTACTTAATTAAGCCACCTGAATCCTATTGGGCATAAAGGATATGACCACTGGCACACTCTAGTTTTCAAAACCATAGATTCGAACACCTATATACACCTATACTTTTTGTAAATACTTTTCGCAAACCAAAAACTCTTTTATTTTAAATACTTGTGAACAGTAACATGCTAAACCTGCTCTGATACCAGCTGTGACAGAACCGACCAATTTATTAGAGCACAAGCACATAATTCACCATTAGTGCGGAAAACTACATGATTCAGACATAATAAACCCGGTAGTCATACCGAAATCTCGAAGGATTTCAAACTTTTCCGGCACGACCAAGACCGTAATAGTCTAGCATTCCCATTCACAAGTACATAGTTCGCACATAGTTTAAATCATCGGAGTAAATAAAGTTATTACAAACCAAGTTCAAATTCGAAATAAAGCGGAAGCGATTTAGTTCAAATCCACACACGCACTTAGTTCAAATACAGTGCCAGCCCCTTGGTCAACATCCAGCAAAAGCATCAAGTAGAGAAGAGTGACCATGCCCAAGGTCTAGTCATCTCCCAAAGCGAGATAGAAACAGTTCTGACAATAGCCATAAAACATCTCACCATCTGCAAAAACATGGGAAATAAAACCCTGAGTACGAGGATGTACTCAGCTAGACTTACCCGTCATAAACTAAAATAAAGTGACTCCAAGGAGTATGCAAGGCTGTATAAGTAGGATAGCTGACTCATTTAATTGCGGAAAAGCTTGCATTAAGGAACAATTAAAAAGAACCTTCTAGCAATGTATTTTAATCTGATTAACCTTATCATGCTACATTAGCACCTGTACTAAACAAGCATGGTAATAATTATTCAACAGAAAGTAACCAATTCCGATTGAGTATCTTTCAATCTCAACAGTTCAACCATCTCATCTCTTGTTCAAGTTCTTACTACGATGCCGCTGCTCAAGTCAAGTGTTCACTGTCCAAGAACGATGGCGATTATAATTGATTACTAACCAGCTGGCGGGTATTCCTCACACAAATCACACTCACCAGCCACGGTGAGCTACAGGTCACCGACATCCAATTCGGGAAAAACACGAGATCAACAGGTACCATCGCATCCGGGCACCGTCCGGCTGCCAGCAGGGCGCACCATGCTATATCCAGGCCTTACAACCGCGTAACCCGTGGTCCCCCATCTTCACCAATGCGATGCGTACAGCAGGTCGACTCCTGGCCCAAATCAAAATTAGGCTTCACGGTCGGAACGACTTATCCTTCCAGCTAAATGTGAGGCATAAATTCAATATGACTTGAGGACGTACAACGGACGGGGTCCTAGTTCGACACAGACGGGATAACCACACCAAACCTCCAGTTCAGTCTCAACACCAATCCCGCCCGGTCTTGATTTATTATCTCCATATGGTTATCCAAGATAACAATGTATTCAACCATTCCAAGTCACCACCTATAACTCGCGGATAACAGGAAATCACCCGACTTCTACCGATCTAGTTAAGCAGGGCTAAGCAAATATTCGTACCTGAACCTAACAGGGTTGAAGTATAAACAGTGGCAAGGAATATAAGTAATGCAGCAACGGTATAAAACAACGCCTATAACTTAATGCAGCAAACAAGTAAAGGACTCAAGTTAGATATTTTGCAAACCACAGGGAGAATGCTCCGGGGCTTGCCTTTCAGGAAAGAGCTTGGCTGGTGGTCGGGACACTCCGGAAGATCAACCTCAGGATCCTCTTCTGCTGCTGCTTCCCGCACCAAAGCTTCCGGCTGGCCTTCCTCTGCTTGTGCTCTGGGAACTACCGTTTCGAGCTCTGACGATCCTGTATGATGCATAGTGCGTATGAGTACCGTGCATACATATAAATACAATGCTGATGGTGATGGTAAATGAATGCTCAGCTAAGATGAATGATATGGTATTTGAAAACATGTATGATAAGCACATGTCATCTGCATTCTCTTCTACCGACAAAACTTAAATAAACCTCGCATTACAAAATACTCGCACACTATAAGGAATTATAAACAACTATTATTTCGCACACTACACTCTACTGAACCAAAACCAATAGCAGATCATACATATCATGAATAGCATAAAAAGCATTTTTACACACATGAAATGATAACTCTAAAGCATTATTTAATTAAAAGAAATCAGGGTATAACTACCACATGACTTTAGACTACTCAGAAAATTCTGTAAAAATTACAGAAGCTTAATCATACCAATTAAAGACTACCATAAAACTTTCAAGTCAAAACAGTAAGTACTTTATCCTACACAAAAATGCCAAGGCAGCACAATTTCAGGGGTATAAAATACTTTGTACATAAAAGTATGTCAAACAATAGATCTCAGAACATCATTAGCTCCAGATTGACATAAAAACATTCTTTAAAAAGTTTCATGCACAAATTCCTTATATATTATTTATTATGAATTATTTATCATCACATGAAAATAGGCACCATAACTAGACAGAGCAAACTTTCCACATGACATAATCTCATAACATTTTTCACAGATAGAGCATTATATAGGAAGACTAACAAACTTGGTCTCACATTTTTCTGAGCAACAGAGAATTACTTATGCATTTCCTAAGATAAAAGCAATTAATAGAGATAAATAAAGCTATAAAAAAGTATCACAAATTCCACATTTCATATTTTTCATGCATAGATCATCTCATAAGAAAAATACTGCAAGTTGAACCAACTCATTTGGATGAAAAATGAGCAAGTTATGAATTTTTAAAGTTTAAACTGAAATCTGAAATCATTTCTGGAAAAGAAAAAGGAAAAAGCACTTTACACCGGGGACCCTGAGGTTTCCAGAAACTAACCAAGCCCTAATAGGTAAATCTCTGTGTCTGGCAAACTTGCACCAAGAACCCTAGGTTTTCCCTCATTCTAGACCGACGGTCCTCGTCGGCGGCGACGCTCGGCCGGCCGGCCGTCCTGGCGGCGCTCCGGCGTCACCAACCGGCGGAGAAGAGGGAGGAGAACAGCGCGCATCGATAAAGGGTACTAAAGATGGGAGGGAGCGGCTTGAGGCGGTCGGAGCACGAGCACGGCGGAGCGGCGGCACTCCGCGCGGCGGCTCGACGAATCCGACCCCACGAAACCCTAATCGACGCCATTGACTATCGTCCTAGCAGCTACCCACCACGACGCTTCTGACGCAGGATGCGTGGCTGACGGCGGTGGATTTCTGGATGGCGGCAAGGCGAGCTCGGGCGACGCGGCGGCGAGCAGAGAGGGAAAATGAGCGGGGATGAGGGAGAGAGTGAGGGCACGGGGAGAGTGAAGGAGCGGGCGCGTTCAGACGACGCCCACGCGGCCAAAAACTCCTCCGGACGACAGACCCCGGGCGCCACGCGGCCGACGCATGCTGCCGCAGGTGGCCAAGGCGCGCTCCTGGTCGGGGATTTCCCTGACGGCCAGGAAACAACCGTCACCAAAAAGCTATTTCTATGAATTTAAAACAAACTTTGCTACTTAATAACTCTTGAACTAAGCCGAATTAGCAAAAACTCAAAATAGATGAAATGTAGCTTTTGAAGAGTAAAACATTTCATCTTAAAGAAGTTTTACCAGATTCGGCCTAGATTTTGAAAGACAAAAATCCAAATAAAATACCTTTTAAAAATTCCCAAAAATAGAAAATCAGCCCCCAATTCTGCCCTTTTTCAACATTTTTGAACACCTTCCATACATTTTCATGAAAATTGGTAAAAACAACTTTTGTTCCTTATAAAATTCTCTACAAACTTTATTTAGGGTGCACATACATGCAAGCACTCGAGCTACCACTTTCAATTCAGTCAAACAAAACTACTTTCATGGTCCACTTTGGTCAACCATGACAACAAAGCTTAATTAGCCAAAACCATAAACATAAACCTAGGTTAATTTGGTGTTCTAATCATGTCTAGGTTACCTTAGGGGTCATCCAACACCAAACACTCATATCACATATTCAATTTATGTAAAAGGCAGGCATAATTTGAATAATCAAGCATGATGCATGAAATGACAATCAAACTTTTCATTAATGCCATGCATAAAGATACTTATGCTTAAGAATGCAAGTGATTATGCATGCTTAACACCAGAGTGTTACACGGGCGATAGGACGAGCGCCGCACGTCCGCCGGCCCTTCGCCGATCCTCCAGCGTCGGCCGGCGAGTGCCCTCCCCGTCCGCCGCCCTCCTCCTCCCCTTCCCCTCCAGTCCTCTACCATCCTCTACCTCCTGAGAGCATCGCCCGCCCGCCGGCCCTTCGCCGGTCCTCCACCGCCGGCCCTTCGTCGGTCCTCCAGCGCCGGTCGGCGAGCGCCCTCCCCGTCCACCGCCCTCCCCCTCCCCTTCCCCTCTAGTCCTCGACCATCCTCTACCTCCTGAGGATCTCCATCTTGCGCCCGTGCTCCAGGAGGCAGACTAGGGTTTCGACTGGATCCAAGAGGCTTGGCGTCGTTCCCCGGTGGATGAGGCCATGATCCCCTTCAAGATCCCTCTAGGGTAAGACACAGTCCTCGATCCCCTTCAGTTTGCTCTCTATTTCATAGTTCGTAGATTTTGGGGGCACAGGCTTATCATGCGTCTCTTTTATTTGTTTTGTTGGTACACGGTAGAATCAATGTGGAAGCTGCTTTTAGGCTGTGTGTTCACTTTTCTGAGTTTACCGCAAAGCTTGATGATGGCTCCTCTATTGATGTGCCACAAAATTATGATGAATGGACCATGGATTGTCAATGTTATACTTTAGACATGCTAGAAAAGGATTTGGCAGCTAGGATAAGATGGGGCAGCGGCCAGCAGCCGGTAGTATCTGAGTTTGTCATGAGTGGAGTTGGAGAAAGGAAACTATTGAATGATACAGATCTTTCACTTGCTTTCGCTGAAAGAAAGAATGAAAGAAAGTTGCTTTTGGTTGTCGTTGTCGTCGACATACCCACATAAATCGATTGGGACAGTCTACAGATAACTCCTCTAACTGTTGATCCAATTGGTGCACCTATGCTTGTGATTGATGAGGATACAATTTATGAGTTTCTTGGTCTTAGAGCAGAGGATGAGAGACTTGAGCGAGCTAGGGCAGCAGCTGCTGAAAAGGGAAAGCAAATTGCTCTTGAAGCTGATGATGAGTTGGTGGTTGATGATCATGTGCCTGATGAGGACTCGACGCTTTATGACAGAGAAAATCCTCCTATGGAAGAGGGAACCATTTATGCTAGTATGTCTGAATTCAGGGCTGCAGTGAAGCATCATGCTATTATGAAGAAGTTTGAACTTGGAACAGAGAAATCTTGTACAAGTGTGTTCAGAGGACACTGCAAAGCTGATGGTTGTCCATGGTCTATTGTAGCAAGGTTGATGCATGATAAAAAGCAAGTCAGGGTACTGACATTATTCTAACTTGTGTTCATATGCAACATTCTTAATGTTTTGTTTATTCATACTCCACATGTTTACTTATATGTTTATTTGAATTTTACAGATTACATTGAACAAAGAAGATCATTTTTGTGCATCTATTGGTAGAGTGAAAACAAAAATGGCATCATACAAGTGGATATCAGAGAAGGCAATCCCTTTTCTAAAGAAGAATCCTAATATGGGATCAAAGAAACTACAAAAGGAGTTAGAGGAAAAATATGATGTGACACTTGGGTACTCAACTATGCACCTTGGGCAGGAGTTGGCATCAAAAAAACTTTTTGGTTCATGAGAAGAAAGTTTTGGATATCTGTTCAACTTCAAGGTAGAGATTGAGCTCAGAATGCCAGGAAGTGTTATAGAGATAGATGTAATCAATCAGGAAGATGGTGTATATTTTCACAGATTCTTTTGCTGCTTGAAACCTAGCATTGATGGATTCCTAAATGGTTGTCGACCATTTTTGAGTATAGACTCCACAACTCTCAATGGTAGATGGAATGGCCACCTACCTTCAGCTACAACACTAGATGGTTGCAACTAGATGTTTCCAGTTGCATTTGGATTTTTTAATGGTGAGACTACTGATAACTAGACTTGGTTTATGCAGCAGCTGCATAAGGCAATTGGGAATCTACCACACCTAGCTATAATTTCAGATGCTTGCAAGGGCCTAGAGAATGCCATAAGGACAGTAAGTCTCCAGCAAAGCGTCGGTTAGGACTGAAGAAAAAGCTCACTCCAAGGAAGGGAAAAACAATGCTGCCTGAACAATTGAAGAACAATTACATGGCCACAGGCTGGCATAGGGCAATGCCGCTCCTACCCTCACTCTTCCATGGCATGATGATGTGGAGGATGAGACCCCGCCGCACCTGTCTCTGGCCTCGGCAGACGACGGTGCTCCCCCACCCCACGTGGTGTTGTAGCCCACTCGTGGCCGAAGGTCCAGGCAAGCGGTCCCCCAGCACAACAGCTCACGCCTCGCTGCCATGGAGTCGGAGACCTTCATCCACATGGTGGCCATGGCGAGCCACCTCAAGGCGATGTGGGGCGGCCTGGCTTCCTGCTCTGTGAGCCTCAAGAATCAAGTGGTGGGTTGCAAGCTCATCAATGCAAATGACGTCGGAAAATGAGATAATAATCGAATGAACACTTACTGCGCCAAGTTGACCACAACGGAAGAAGGGTTCAAACATTCCCTCCTGGTTTGGTTCTTGGAGAAAAGCAACCTTGCTACAGTGGCATGTAGGAGGATTTTGTTTACGGTCCACTGAGGCAAGAAGCTTCTGAAGAGCGTTCATCGGAGGAGGATCCAAGGGTGGAGGCACCCATCAAACAAACTCAGTGTGAGGAGAACTCTTCCAGGGGTCGTGGGGAAAGCACATGATGTGAAGATCGCACTTGTCATGACCATCGATCCACCCGTAGAAGTCCTTGTATATCATGACGTGAATTGGTGGGGGGAGGGTTGCCGAAGTTGACAGCGGAAAAAAGCACGACCAGATGAGAACTCGTGCCTTGACTGCTTCACCCATGCCTGCAAACCACATAAACAATTTGGTGGCAGTTCATCCGGTTGGTGTAGCTCTTGATCATCGTGGGCAAGGGGATGGTGCACGAATGGATCGTCGTTGCCAACCTCCATCAAACCTAACATAAATTCAAATACATACAATTCTGAAGCAATCATGAGTCTAATTCAAAGAATTTCGAGTCCATCACAAACTTACACACAGTAAACCATACATGACATAACCTAAATCATAAACTTGTATTCATGACAAACCAACTTCAAATCTAAACAAATTCAACCCTAAATCACAAACCCTAACTGTGTACATGTATTCAAAACACATGAACCCTAATTCATCTATTTACATATTAGTACACATGAAACCCTAATCAAAATCTTTAAATCACAAACCCTAAATCAAAATCAGCAATTCAACTCACATGAACTCTAGTTAATAAAGCTACTTGGTGAAATTGAATCATGAATCCATACAAATCCAACTATGAAACCTAGTTCTAAAAGATTGAGAAAAAATTTCATTGTACTAAACTCAATTAATCGAGGCAAAAAACACATGGAAGATCTAGTCATACCTACTAGATGAGAACAATGGAATCCAAAATCCAAACCCAAACTATTTCAAAGAGACTTAGAGAAGGTGAGGAAGAGAAGAGAGAGCCATGAGGGAGAGAGAGAGCTCACAAGCTTGGGTGGAGTGGGAGTAGAAAGAGGAGAGTGAGGGAAATGGGCTTGGGCCGACATTATATATGCCCCTGTCACACCAAACCTGCTGGCTTGACAAGCCTCGTCACGCCACATGCATTAGTGCGACAGGGTGGGCCCAATAACGGCCACGCAAGCCTGGGTCAATGTCACAGAACCGACCAAATTATAAGAGCACAAGTACGAAAACAATCGCCGAAGCGATCAAATCTTCACACTTGAGCCCATAAAATCCCGGTAGTCAATCGAAATCATGAAGGATTTCAAACCAACTTACAACAAGACAAGATCGTAGAATTTGGCACAACCAACATTCGTTACAACACTTCACAAATAGCATTCGAAGCTTACAACATATCGGAGTTCACTTAAGTTATTACAAACCAAGTTCAAGTAGCGAGAGCAACATAGTTTTGGAAATAAGTTCGCAACTTTAGTTGTTACATTGCCAGATTGAGGTCACATTCTACAAAAGCATTATAAGAAAGATGACTAAAGGAGACCAAGCCCACTGGTCTAGTCTTCATCCCCAGTAGGAGAAGACAGTACTTGCAGCAACCATTATAGGACAAGTCACCTGCAACAGGAGGGAATAAACCCTGAGTACGGGAATGTACTCAGCTAGACTTACCCGTCAAAACAAAAATAAAAGAGACCAAGGATATGCAAAGCTGATAAGTGGAGTTGGCTTAACTTTATTTGCATAAAAGCTTAAGTACATAAAGTAAACATTATAGCTTAAGCATCAATTTAGTACTTATTGTCCTGTCTAGCACCTGCACTAATTAAACATGTGCTTGTACCATCAAGTAGTAACCATATCAGATTTATTGTGGCCACATTATCATCATCACTTAATCATTCATTACTTTAGTGTACTTGCAATGGAGACAGTTCTGTCAAGTTTCTCACTATCTAGGAGAAGATGACGACTCGAATCGATTACTACCCAGCTGGGGAAATATTCCTAACACTCACCCGGCAAACCTAAAGGCAGCCGTAGATAACCGTTGGTACAACTCAAGAATCGCAGGTCTGAGCAGCACCACCCTCCCCGGGCAACTACCCTGCCAAGACGGTCAGGACTTTAACCACCTGCCTCTTGGACTAACCAAAGTCAAAGTAGCCCCCAACATCCTTACTCCCTCCGACAGCGTGCACTTATACTCCTCAATTCCTGGCTTAAGATGAGCTACTAGGCTTCGTGGCGGATAACCTCAGATCCAACCAGCTAAGTGCTAGGCATGCGTTCAACAAGACAAGAAGACCTCCATGCTTGTTCATTAGTTCAAGATTATCAGTCATGATAGCGAGGGACCAACCATGATCCAACAATGTCCCTAGTTCTCGCGGATGACAAGAGATCACCCGACTTCTACCGTTTAAAGCATGGCTAAGCATCTAGCGGACTTGCTCATCAATAGGATTCTGGACAGATATGTGGACAAGGAATGATGTAAAGCGCAGCAAGGGTTTCACCCAACTCCTATACTTAATGCAACAATCCAAATATAACATATATATAAACTCATTGCTTTATAAGATAGGAGGCTTAGGATGCTCCAGGGCTTGCCTTTCATGAATGTTGCAGGTTCGTGCTGCGGGCACTCAAGAACGACGCCCGCGTCGGCTTCTGGATGGGCCAGCTGAACCTCCTGCTCCTGAACTGCTTCCTGCTCCACCGGGCATGTTCCCTCGAACTCCAACAGGGTCACTCCTTCCGACGCACCTAATGCATGCAGGTGCACAGGATAAGTATTATGAATGCACAAGAGATGATATGACATGATGACATGGTGCTTATGATGACAAGTTAGTATAACAAACATTCCTGGACACTCAGATTACCTAGCATCCAAGCTCTATTCAAAACATTATACTAAGAACATCTTGTTCTTCTCACAAACAGCAAGTACCACTTACCAAGCCTATATAACTTTACATACGATTGTTCATCCTCAGTTCAACGCCTAGAACCTGCACCTAAAACTTATTTTAGTTAGCCTAAGCATCTAAAACATAACCAAGATGCAAAAGCAAAGCCATCAGACATTCAGACATTATCAGCAAATCTGGACATAACAGCAGCAGTACAGAAAATAAATCATATCTGAAGATTTACAAGTCCAAAAGACTTGAAACAAGGCATTATGGAAAACTTATGAAATTGTCGACAAAACATATTAAGATATCAAAACATGATTGAAAAGTTAACATGGTCGAATTGACCAAAGTTCAGAGACTGGTATTGATTACTGTGCAAGCAAGCATTCTGGACCCAAATTCAAACAGCCATAAATCACAAAATAATAAGCCAATTGGCCTCAAAATGGAACAGAAGCTAGATACAAGGCTTACAAACACTTCTTGTATTCAAGAGTTTCACATAAAACCAACTTAACATGGTGAAATTCAAAATATCCCTAAAACTGTTCAGAACGGGCAGTTGTAAGAAAATAAATATTAACTCATGGGCCAAACTGAAGATATGACCAAGCCAAGCATACAAACATGTCACACCTATCTCATGAACATCAGAAAACATGTTGGTCACCTGAAATATATTTTATTTCAAGACTTTCTCATTTTATTTAGATATTAAGGTGGAAATATGAGCATATAACTAAACTACCCAGAAAATTCTACAGAATTTACAGAAGCTAGAGAATACTTCCAGGAAACCACTGTAAAAGTTTCATTGCAAAACAACAAGTATATCATGCTGTATCAAAAATAACAGATTGCAGGCATGCTTTGGGCATAAATGAGAAATCATATTAACAAGTGTCAAACGACAGATTCCATTTTATCACAAGCTCATAATGGCATCAACATGATGATCACCAAATTTCACCTTAAAAGGATGTATAAATTAGCCATGAAGATTAACACAAGATAATATAATTATTAGCAAGATAAATTCATATCTGCATCATAAAGCATCCAAAACTCTTAAAATTTAAACCATAGCCTATTCTTATCATCAGCAACATCTCATGAAAAGTCCAAGTCAAAAGGAGCAACAGATTATAAGATATGAATTTCCTCTTTTTAATCATAAACTAAAAGACATAAATCATAACTAATTATTTTACTACTAAACATGGATTGTTTCATATTTTTAATTAAAACTAGACACCATCAAGAACACAACACAAGTTAAATCAACCAAAAAGAAGCTACCAAACTCGAGATATGATTTTTCAAAGATTGATCTAACCCTAAACCAAACTGAGCCATTGACAGGTGGGGCCGTGGGTCAACAGGCCCCACTGGACAGAGAGACAGAACAGGGAAGGCGGCTTTGACCGGCCATAGCTCGACGATGGCGAGCTTTCCGGCGAAGCCACCGCCACCATTGGCTTCGTCTCGAAGAGACGAACCTATCGGGATAGGTTAGCAAAGAAAGCAGCAACACTTGGGCTAGCTACACACGACGGCGGATAGAACGGCCATGTACACCGGCCATGGCGGAGGACTATGAGCGGCTCAGGGGCTCACCTGGGTTCGTTGAGCGGCGAAGCAGCAGGCTCAGGTGATGGCGCTTGCCATGGCTAAGCCTCGCGCGCGAGCAGGAAGGCAAGGCGCGGAGGAGAAGGCGCGCCGCAGCGGCGAGATTCAGCGGCGACTACGACCGATGGCGACGCTGGTGCTCCGCTCTTCGCTTCGGAGAGCTCGAGGGCGAGCGTGCGAGGCGAGTGAATGTTGGGTCAGGATGTAGCGAGGTGGCGACCCGGCGCCTTTTGCATGCGGCAATGCGGGCCCGGGCGCCGCGTACGGCACCACCTGCCCTCGCCGGCAGCTATCGGCCGCGAACTGGCCGATGGGGAGCTGCCCCGAGTCGGCATGGGCCGGCCACTAGGCCTAAGTGTCCTTGGCAGGGCGAAAATCCCATTGGCTATTGGGCCGGCTGAAGGCCTATCTCCACTGATTCTACTGAATCAAGAGAAAAACAGCCCCTGCACGAATATTAAAGCTCGAATAACTGTAAAACCAAGCATAATGAGGCCAAGCCACAATTTAAAAAATTGTAGATATTCAAAAGGATAACAAGTTTTTAAATTTGAGTTTGAACCAGTTCTGCCTATATTGTTAACTACAGGCCTCGAAAGGTGTGCACCTTGAGCTGAAACTGGATTCAGACTTAGCAAAAGTTCAGACTTGCTGGACAGCATTGAAAACTGACTTCAGAGCCACTTTAGAGGATTTTCTGGGAATTTCCAAGAGATGATAATTAAACAACTTTTGTTCCTTATAAAATTTACTACAAATATGCTAAAGGGTGAAAAGTCATTTGAATAGTTTAAACTGCACTTTTTAAATAGCTAAGCAAAAGAGGTCTAGCAGTCAACATACATCAAAACTGAACCTAGAAGCTTAATTGGACTTCATGGTCGACATGAGCAATGTTCAGAATTGTGTCCCAATCATAGTCAAGCTAATTCAGAAGTTAAATGACACACATATACACTGACCACACATGACCATAGCATAAGCCAGCAATAAGCATACAAGTCGTAAGAGAAAATGAACATAGAACATGAGATGATGCTAATGCATGGATAAATGGTGCTAATGCTCATGTGATGCAATGCAATAAGGCATCGTAACACCTGGAGTGTTACAGTCAACGGCTATCCCCACGGTGGACCCCACTGTCGTGCCACCTGTAACGGCGCGATTCAATTTGGTCGTGCCATCAGGTTTGGCGCGACCAAAGGGGATACAGTGTAGAATTTTTTTCAAACAAGAATTTTTTAAAATTTTATTTAAAAAGGGATTAAAATAAAAGTCTTGGTGGTGTGGTGTCTGCAGGCTTCAAATAAAAAGGGATACAGGTTGGAATTTTTTTCAAAGAAGAATTTTCTACCTGCTCCGGTTTGCATTCGTGATGGTGTCTACCTTCGTGTTGGCGTGGCAAGGCGTGATCGATGGCGTGCTTGATCACGACCTAGCCTGTACTGATGTGGTCCAGCCGCGCCATGGCATGCACGCCGCACGTAGCGCGCACCATTGAGCAACGTTGCAGCGCACTAGCTATATGCGGCATGGCGCGGGACCCGATCGAGCTTGTATCCATGCATTGAGTATAAATACATGAATAATAAAGGGACCAAAGAGGCTGCGGCATTGGGCAGCGAAATATCCAATTTCTCTCACGTGTTTGTTGCATCTGCTCTAGCTCTCGTTCTTGCCGTGATCACCGCGCCGTTGCCGTCATTCGCGTTCTGGGCTCACCGGCGTCTCGAGCTCCAACATCGAGCACGCTGGATATACCCGGTGTTAGGATTTTACTGTGTCTGATTCATTAATTCTTTTGTAGCCGTCGCTTGACGTTTGTAACCCGACTCTTGATAATAGTGAGGAGTGTTTAGTAGCTTGTATTCGTGGTTTTTCCCCTTCGTATCAGAGGGGTTTTCTACGTTAAATCTTATGTCTGGCTGTGATTTAATCTTGTGTTCTTTGTGATTTACCGCCGTCATTCACAACAGATGGGGTCTACATAATAAATATTCGTAGCATCCAAAATGTCAATTTGGTTTCCAATTTTCCATTTCTGTAGTACGCAAACATGAATTCCTCCCACGTACAGTGCAGGCAGGACGCCCACCACCATCACCACCACGACTGACTCGACTGACTCCTATACTGCATAAGCCGGTAGCACAACCTAAGCCAGCCTCCAGAGGCCGGCCAGGCAACCAAACTACCAAATTTTGGCCCAACTATGGCTGGCTAGCACTTATGCAGGGAAACAACACACCCAAGGTGACAAGTACGCACAACAACCTTAGATCGAGGAGCATAAAAGAGGAACGTGCTGCGTCCACTGCATCAACATAAACAAAACTGAGGTGCTACTTTTTTTTTCCCCCTCCAGTCCATCTCCCCGCTCCAAACCTTTGTTTTGTCCTACTGCACGTCTGCACCCCTACACGTATTTCATCTGCTCCTCTCTCTGCGTAACCACATTTTTGGACAGAGTAGAGTTTGCATGAAGGCCATGCAACTTGCTTCGGTGCATGGAGCTACATCCACGCGGGTTTTAGCTAGGCATGAGAAGTACCAGGAGACGTTGAACAACTTGCTTGATGGCATTGGCTAGCTCACTTTGCTCGATCGCTCGCGAAACCCATTGTCTCTGCCCTCGTGAACCATGTCCCTTCTGTCGCACGGTCTTCCGTCGATTACACCTGTTTCTTGGGATGCCCTAATTAACAACCAATTACGTGTTCTGTTGCAATACAATGGAAAATCGAAACAATAAGCACAAATCAAAGAGACTGCATTTGCCAACTTTTGCCAAATGTGCTTTCTTGAAGAATCGAGAGGGGCAAGAGGCCCTATATTGGTTAAGCCGAACACACTTTTTTTGCTCAGTCTGAGAGCGTGCGTACGCAAAAGGAAGGAGGTATGTAGTAGCTTACTAATTAACCTCAATTTAGCTCATGATCTACTGGTGCTATGTCATGAGAGCAGGAGGAGCTTCTCAATATCAGCGTCGAGTAAAAATGTCGGAGGCAGAATGAAGCCCGTCACATTTTTGTTAAACTAACTGACTGGCTAAGGTCAGATACTGTTGATGTAAAAAGGCGTTGGATCTGCAAACACACCGGGCTAATACCCAAGTTCGATATCAAGGCGTGCCAGTTGATTTGACCTGTTAATCGACAAGGATGATAAATTTAAATAAGATCCGAACGAGACGACAGCGATACGCCCGGACGTCAAAGCTCAGAGGATATTCGATAACTGTTGAACAGATCAGACGAGACGACAGCGATACGCCCGGACATCAAAGCCTGAATCGTGCTCGGTAGACGCGGAACCTGCAAGGTCGCCGGAGATCAAGTTGATGCAGCCCATCGATTCTTGAAAGAACTCGTTGAAAAAGAAAAAGGTACTGGTGACGTTGTCGTCGAAAAGTAGATTGCTTGAAAAGTAGATAAAAGTAATAGATTTGTTGTATTTGATTGGTTTTTTTTACATTGCCTCTCGGTACATATTTATACCCTGGTACTATGAGTCCTAAACAGACACGACAAAGTATTACCTAAACAAGTCCTATATCTAAGGAATAAAAAAATAATGACTCGTACCAAGGTCGGACTCAAAAAGTAAACTATAAAAATATTGGCATAAATATTGCCAGTTTCCTTATCCATTGCTTACGATGAAACCTCTGTCGGCATGCTTCTCATCTCTGTAGATTCCATCGGCAAAACCCATCGATAATGATTCAGCTCTGCTTTCGACGTTCTTCAGCTCTGCTTTCCATCGGCAACCATGCCTCTCACTCCATCGGCAACAGCCCTCTGGCTTCATCGGCAATGTACGAGATCAACATGTCCTTTATCGGCAATCACTCATCGGCAGCTCAGAAGCAATACTGGAGAATAACCACCTTCTTGCCGATTTAGTTTAGTCTCCCGATCCTTATTGACATGTGCCAAAAAACGGTGTCTACACATGGCCCCTAATTTTGGAGTATAAAAATACTTTACGCGCCGAAATTTCCTCTAGGTCATAATTGCCCAAACCGCTTGGACTTCTCCTCGAGAGCTACGCGCGCGGTAGTGGAGATCCTGTACCAACAGGCCCATATAATGCTTTCTCCGCCGCGGCCCATTTTTCATCTGCGATTCAAACCCTAGCTTTTCTCTCTCCAGCGGCGACATCAACAGGCGATCCTTCGACGAACTCGATCATCGGCACTCTTGACGGTGATCCTTAGCCTCCACTAGCATTCTTTGCCTTCTCCATCCTTGTCGCAGCCATGGCTATCCGTTTTGACATCCCCAAGGTTAGTCTTCTTCTTTTGCCCTTCCTCTGACATTTCGTTTCTCTTTCTTTGTGCAGTTCATGACTCTTCTTTATTCCCAATCTTTAATCTTAGGAACTTTGCAATAATCTTCTCATTCCAACGCATCAGAATCACTTTATCTGCCTAGGTCCAATGGGAAATCCAGACCCAACCGACATCATAAACGCAGAAACCAATCGAATCCCCTTTAGAGCTCAGAATTTTGACTTGGGATTCTGGACTGATACCTTCCGATCCTGGCCAAAAACCACCAAGGGATGGAAAGATTGGTATTTGAGAGTCGCCAGACCAATGGAGCTATATTGGGCGGAACGCAAATTAGAACAGTGCATCAGAATATCTATTGCCGATATGAAGAGGAATGAGTCCTTGTTAATTGCTGCCTCCTATTTCTGGTCTGATACCCTGAATGCCTTTATCTTCAAACATGGGCCAGCTTCTCCAACCCTTGCCGATGTGTATATGCTCACTGGCTTGGACATCTCATCTGCCGATGACAACTCACTGTTCTAGCGAAAACCTGAGCATCGGCTGACTACCAGGAACATTGGTGGCTGGACTGGTTATATCAGCGAATATAAGAAATCTGGTTCAGTCAGTCACAGGGAACATTCAGCTTTTCTGAATATGTGGCTTGAGAAATTTATTTTCTGCGGCAGAACAGTTGGACCGACCAACATGCACCTTCCTGCAGCAGAGCTGTTGGTTAGTGGCGTCAGACTCCCACTGGGCCGATACCTTCTTGGCTCAGTCTACCATCTCTTCCACCAAGTATCACAAAGGCTGCTGCAAGGCAAATCCATCGACAACCTGGGGGGCCCTTGGTGGTTCATCAATATGTGGTTGAATGCCCATATGCACAAGTATTTCCACATTGATCTGTTCGCCCAGCAATTCCCTCAATGTCTTCCTGAAGATTATCAACTCGGGGAAGAAGAATTGGCAACGCGGCCCCCTATCAACTTTGGAGAAGCACTGGCAGTATTACCAGGGGCAGAGGCAAACAAAGTCCAGATCGGCAATCTCTTCCACAGATTCTACATCGGTATCCCTTTTGAGCTTCGGGCCTGGGTCCCGTATGTTGATGAAGCAGCAAGATTCCCTCTTTCCTTTAACCTTACCGATGAGGCTTTGAACCAGGATGCCGACATTCTTAGTGCAATAATCACCCCTCGTGCCATCCCGGTCAATATATTTGGAAGCGGGAAGAACATTAATCCCACATACGAGTTCTATTATCCATCGGTAGTAGCAAGACAACTAGCTTTTGGACAACTACCCATCAACCTCTGTTTCGCCGATGTGATTAAACCGAGAGAGACTATTGCAAACCGTGTGGATTGGCACAAGATTGTCACTCTCCTTCCCGATGCCGATACCTCTAATGTTGATCTAACTGATTGGGTACCAGCTTCTTTTGTCACCGAGTCCTTCAAATTATGGTGGCAAGAATGGAAAGAGCAACTATTCTTTGTATCTCCTCATCTTTACTGGAATCTCATTGATTCTGATCACGCCATCCCTGCCGATGCGGTAAGTCTGACCCTCTGCACTTCTTTCAACTCCCTTTTAATCCATCGGCAACTAACCCCTTTTTAACAGGTTGATGACCCAGTTCCAACATTAAGTAAGAGTGGCAAGGTCATACGGCTGCAGCCGATCTCCCCGGTATCCATCATTGGCCATAAAGCTCCCTCGCTAGATGCTCCAGTGGGCCGTGGTCGTACCAAGAAGAGCACCAAATCAGACACATTTTTGGCACAGACATCTCAGGTAACCACCTCCCTTTCTTTTGCAGATGCCGATTGCTGTGATTTACCGATTTCACATTTCAGGGCGCGAGTTCTACACCACTAGAATCTTCATCGGTAACTCGTCCTTCGTCTCCACCTACAGCACCTTCATCGTCCCACCTCGTTGTCCTTGATGACTCTCCAGATGTATTCTTTATTCAAACCTTGATTATTGGATCGGCACTTTTACTTATCTGTCTCTCTTGTAGCACCGAGTAATTGCATCGGCAACCGTCCCAAGTGTACCGATTCCTCAGCCATCCATTGCCGATGCCCCCCAGCCGTCCGATGCTGATATCTTACAGCACAAGCGTAAGGCTTCATCGGGCGAAGAATCACAATCCAAGCGGGCAAGACTTACACCATCTCCGTCGGCGTCCTCGCCTCGCCCGATATTGCCTGACGTATCTGTGCAAACTTCTCCATCGGCAACTGCTCTTCCATCGGCCATTGTACCCATACAAGGATCTTCATCGGCATCGGTGTCGCAGCAGCAACCAATCGAGGTACCAACACAAGAAACGTCATCGGTAATTGTACCTGAGGTTGTTTCTCCGAGCCAAAGGCGAGAGATTGCCTTGAAACAGGTGAGTTAACTCCCTTAGATAACCTTTAACACTTTGGGCTCTTCTGCTGACATCACCTTTTCTTTTTTAGGAGCAAGATTCCCCCGATAGTCTATTTTCCTTCTCTATTAGTGGGATTGTTCCCGATGATGAAGATTCTGAAGAAAGCTCTGCTCCAAACCTTGGAGTTCTATCACCTGAAACCAAGTCAAAGCTGGAGACTCTATTATCCTTACTGTAACAGGAGACTTCTTTACTGATCCAGGATTCTGACTCTGCAAGAGCAACTTTTAAAGGAATTCGAGGTCAGATTCCTACCGATGTTGAGGAAGTACTCTTCCAAGCTGCACATTTGGAGAGTCGGCAGTTGCAGTATCAGAGGGCTGCCCAGCGGATTGCCGATAGAGCCACTCAGGCAAAACTTCAGGAGGACATGATGAAGCATAAGCAACTTACCGATGAGAAGCACAAAGACATCGGTAAGCTAGAAGCCTCTTGTGCAGATCTGGAGGACAAGATTGCTCAGCTATCGGCAAGAAGAGAAGCCCTGCTAGCGGAGCTGAGACAGATTGAAGGAGCCTTGGACGCAGCAAATCATGAGAAGGCCCAAATGCTCGAAGCTGTCAGGACTCTTCAGCACGAAAGGGACAACCAAGTCCTCAAGACGCTGGCGCTCAAGAAGAAGATCAAGCCAATTGAAGGCAATGCCGATGAAGATGCAAAGATACTGGAGGAAGCCGACCAAATTCGCCTGCGTGCGATATCAACTATCCATTCATTGTTGAACTTGTAAATCTCCCTTTTCATCGGCAATGTGATGTATCGGTAATTTGTAAAACTTCACATTAACGTAGTGCCGATACATTCTTTTTGAACAAGCACTCTATCTAAACATATATTATATTTTTTTTATTAGCAAGTGCTAAGAATCTCATTGGCAAAAAGAAAACCATGTTGATGTCTGCCGATGGACCTTCACTTCTGCGCTTCAGCCGTCATACTTGAGTTTTTGCTCCACGAAAACTTTCCTCTTTGTGCTCACATTGCATCTTCCTCTTTTGAGTCTTCGTTAGACCTTTAGGGCACCATTGAGGAAGCTTCGTCTTCCAGATGGGTTGGTAAATTTTTGCACTTGAACCTGGGCAATTTGTATTGGGATCCCTGCAGAGTACTGTTTCATCAGGGACTCCTGCATTGGTCATCTCCTCGAGCTCCTTTTGATTCATCAGCAAACAGTCAGCATGCTTGCCCAGCCTTTCATGTACACTGGTCCTGCCCCCCAGCCGATCATGTACTGATACCCCTTCTCTGATCGGCTTACCGATGTATCTGCTCCGATCACCATAGCGCAGCCTTCTTTCTGCCCGATCGGTTCGATCATAACCATTGCACTTGGGGTAACTATCAACAGTAGGCAATTTAATGCCTTCTTCCCAACAATAAACGAAGAAGGGGCATCTCCAATGGTCCTTGTGCCGATGCCACGCTTCCCAACACAACTCCTCTTGCCGATGCCGATAGCGGTTGCTTGGAATTCTGTACGGAGCTGGTCTAGGAGGCCTTCTTGAACTACTGCTTTCTTCAACTATCTCTTTCCCCTTCAAGTCATCGGTAGTTGCTTGATTTCTAGGATCCACCGATGCTCTCCTCTTAGCGCTTACCGATGTCAACACTTTGGTCTTATTTATGGCCTCCACTATGTTTGCTGGGAAGGGATGCTGATCAATCTTCATCGGCCTCTGAGCTTTAGAGTTGTCAAACTTGATCCTCCCAGATTCAATTGCCGATTGCAACTGCTGTCTGAAAACCTTGCAGTCATTGGTACTATGCGAAGTTGCATTATGCCATTTGCAGTACCTAATTTTCTTCAGTTCATCTGCCGATGGAATCACATGATTGGGTGATAGCTTGATTTGGCCCTCTTGAAGTAGCAGATCAAATATTCTATCGGCCTTTGTACGTCAAACGTGAATTTCTCTGGCTCTTTCTGACCAAAAGGACACGATAAAGGTTTTTTACCTTTTACCCACTCAGCCAGGCCGATAGTTGGTTCTTCATCCGAATCTGATTCCTCTGCCTCCACAAAGGACACCTTCTTGTTCCAGCTCTTTCTATGTTCTGGAGCTTGAGCACTTTGATCAGAGACCCTCTGCACAATATGACTTAAACTTTCAAACTCCTGAGCATCGTACTTGTCCCTGAGATGCGGCAACAAACCCTGGAAAGCCAAACCAGCTAACTGACGGTCATCAAGCACTAGGCTGTAGCACTTGTTCTTCATGTCTCGTACCCTTTGCACAAAATTCTCCACCGATTCGTCGCTTCGCTGTCTTAATTTCATTAAGTCGGTAAGCTTCTTTTCATGGACACCAGCAAAGAAGTACTTATGAAACTGTCTTTCTAGATTGGTCCAAGTAAGAATAGAGTTCGGTGGCAATGATATAAACCACGTGAATGCTGATCCAGACAAAGAGGACGAGAACAAACGGATCCTCAGCTCATCCCTGTTCGCTGCTTCCCCGCACTGGATAATGAATCGGTTGATGTGCTCCATTGTTGACGTATCATCTTGCCCAGAAAACTTAGTGAAATCTGGCACCTTGTACCGATTCGGGAAAGGAATTGAATCATAAGATGAAGGGTATGGAGTCCGATAAGAGTAAGTATCGATCTTGGGCTGAATCCCAAATTGTTCTTTGATCACTTCTGCAATCTTATCGGTCAAGAGTGCATCTTGATCTTGCCGATGCACTGGCTGAATCTCTACTGGAGACGTTGGCTGATATGCTTCTACATACCCCTGTGGCACTTGGCTTGGATAAATCGGTATATTCACGGCACCAATCTGCGGAGTAAAGTTCATCGGCTATTTTGCTGATGCTTGTTCCTAGAAAGTTATCTGTGGACTATACCGTTGAGTCCCTATTGCTTGGTAACTTGGTTGAATAGCAGGTTGCTGAATTGGCGCTTGCCCTGACCAATTGAGACTGTAACTCATCGGCATCTGGCTTGCCGATGGCTGATAGCTTGCAGACAATTGATGCTCTTATATAGATGGATGATGGCCAGCATAATTGCCCTGAATTGCAGGTAATCCAGACTGAGATATGAATGATACTACGGGCTGCTCTGCAGTGGAAGCTCTCTGTTGAACTGGTGGAGGATTAGTCAATGGATTCGCATAAGATATCTGTTGCGGAGGTGCGTAGAATCCCATTGACAATGGCTGTATAGCAGGAGGTATAGTAGAATAATGCGGCGCTTGAGCCACCGGCCGAATTGGAGTAGCCGATGTCATTGGATCCTTCCCTGTTACATCATGCACTTGAGGCAGTCCAGAGTTGGTAGTAGATGGACCTGGAGGCATACCGTATCCCCACCAATTAGCAGCATTTTGACTATGTTGACCCGAAGGACCTGACATTACCGATGCCGATAGATCTGTGCTCAACTGAGTACTAGGCCTCTCCTGAGACGTTAGATCTGATCCTATCGGTGTGGCTTCAACGATGGATGGTCCTGATATAGCTGGAAGAGTAGGCGCTTCCATACTCTCAACGGCTGGAGTTGACGATGGAGTACTGGTAGATGCCGATCTCGGCTGATGATATGCCGGCCCGACATACCCTGGTGCTTGTCCATCCCTTAACGTTTGCACAACAGCATTGTAGACAGTATTGGACAGCACGGTGGAGTGGTTGATCAAAGCTTGATTTAATGCAGAATTAACCATCTCCTGTAATTTACCAGGGTTAGAGTCAAAGGTTACCTGCCGAGGCAACGGCAGATCTTGCTTCTGGATGACTTCTCCTCCCCTATTCATGCTGAAAGACTTCAAGCAGAGCTGCCTGTAATCCTCCATAGCTTTTTTCATGGCTTGCCTCTGATCCTCCTTGAGATCTGATTCTGATATCTCGATGATGTTTTCTGGAGTGATATCAGTAGGATTCTTCATGATAAATCTGTTGACTTGGTCCCACTGGACTTGCCAAAAGATGTGTTGATGCAAAAAGGCGTTGGATCTGCAAACACACCGGGCTAATACCCAAGTTCGATATCAAGGCGTGCCAGTCGATTTGACCTGTTAATCTACAAGGATGTTGTGATGAGCTTTGTTACCGTCTGGTACTTTTTACTTGTTATAATTGACGGGTCGTACTAAGGACCTGAGTCCTGACCCCAACGAAGACAAATGTGGCGTGCTTTGTTTATATCCGGCAGTCGTTAACGAAAGCCTGAGCCTGTCATGCATATATGAAGAGTGGAGCCAGGCTGCCACGTACCACCACTGTATGATGTGAGGAGCATAAAAGGGAGGATGTGCAGTGATTATGCTGCTGCATCAAATAGAAAACCAAACTGTGTCTGTAAACCAAAACTTTCCTCAACTTCTCTCTCACCAAACAAACCCTTAGACAGAATGAGCAGGTGTTTAGCTATGCATGGGAAGTACCAGGAGGTATTGGACAACTTTAGCCTATCTGCTTACTTGCGCAATGTTGCAAGTTTATATATACCAAAATGTGCATCATGTTGAAGTACTAAACTTCTGATGAATGCATACATCATCCTCATTAGAGTCGCAAAGCATCTATTGTGTCGAGAAAGGTCAACAATTTACCTTAAAATTTTAACAGCTACAATTGACCGGACCTACAAGTTACCTCATCCATGCCTTGCTGTTGAACAATTAAAAGAGGCAATGTAGGAAGACACGTCTGCAGCATCTCCTAGCAATTATGCTTGTAACTACCATTTTGAGTCAAATTCTAAGTGTCATCTTCTGCTAAGTCTTTTTCCGCAGTTCATCATGTGGGCTAAAGATATAGTTATTTCCTTAGTCATTACGCTTGCCACTGAAGGAGAATCACAGGCGAGTCGAAAAAAGGAGAATCACAAGTGGATTAGAGTAGGAATAGCTGTGGTTGGGCTTGCGCCATGGTCAAATCATATTAGAGCATCTCCAAAAATTTTGAAAACTCGGCTCCAGTTTCAATCTTTTTATTATATAAGATTGGAAAAATTCATTCTCCAACAACTCTCAAACTTTCCACGCTTAGGAAAATCAATACAATCGTTTACCAAACTATAGGTGAAAGAACGTGACTAAGGACAGGATTCGTAATCAAATGTACAAGAGAGGGATAATAAAAGCATAAAAGTGACAGCGCACGCTCCTTGCGTCGTTGCATACAAGTGAAGTTCTCAGTGGACGAATGAAATTGGGAAATGAAATTCCCGTTTTCCCCATCAGAACCTTGCATTGGATACGTGGATGTTGTACACCTTGCTCTTTGTGTGTTTGGTGCCGTGCGAGTCGTAACAGGTCATCCACGTCGATCGTTCTCACGAAGAAGCCGCCGGCCTGGAACTGGAACGGCCTAGCTAGAACTAGAAGTCGTCGTCCTGGTTGGGCTTGGGCGAGGTGAGGATGGCAGTGTACAAGCGTAGCTTCTCCTCCCCGACCGACGAGCATCGGGACAGCGGGCGGCGCGGGCGGATGAAGGACAGCGACGAGAGCGTCTTGCGGTGCTTGTACCTCCGCCACGCCAGCTGAATGGCGACGGCCGCCCAGGTGCGCCACCCCGGCGAGTAGTAGCGCGCGCTGCGGCGCACCCTGTCGTTGGTGAAGGTGTAGCGGAAGTGCTGCGTCACGTACTTGACGTCGGCGGCGTCCAGGCCGAACACCTCGGTGCTCTCCAGCGTCACCAGCGTGGCCGACGACGTCGGCAGTCGCTCCAGGAACGGGCGGCGCAGGCACCACGACAGCAGCTCGTCGCCGCTGAAGTTGCCCGGCCCCAGCGTGCAGCTGCTCGTCGCGCCGTTCCGCAGCACCTGGCTGCACTGCAGGTGGCCACGCACGATGAACAGCATCCGCTGCACCACGTCGCCCTCCCTGACAATCTGTTGTTGTTCACCATTCATAGTGTTCATCATATAATTACTATTACAGAGTACAATCACTGCACCATGAATGACCGATACTTACAGTTTCTCCCTTGGGGAAGATGAGGGATTTGACCCTGTCGCAGATGTTCTCGAGGACGAGGTCATCCATGTGCTGGAAGAACGGGACCTGGCGGACGAGGTCGAGGCAGAGGTGGTACTTGATGTCGCGGCGGAGTCCCTCGGGGAGGTCGCGGACGATCTGGCACTCGTCGACGCCGCGAGTGGCGGCCCAGCGCTGGCGCTCGAACTGGCGCACCCGGGCGCGGAACGTCCTCGGCAGGTTCTTGCGCTTCATCCACCACTCCACGGCACGGAGGCGGGTGTGCATGGCCTGCTTCTTGGACGTGGTCGCGTTCAGGAACACCTTGATGTTGCCGATGAGCATGGTGACGAGGACGAGGCCGCCGGTGATGGTGACGATGTTGAACACGATCTCCACCCACTCCGTCGTGCTCTCCAGGTTGCCGAACGTGCTGAGCGTCATCAGGCCCCAGAAGATCGGGAGCAGCATCCGCTCCACGCGGCTCGGGTTCGCCACCAGCATCACCGTCCACGAGTAGGCGCCGTACTGGTAGTTGTCGCCGCCGCTGGACAGGCACGTGCCCCGGGCCTGCGCGTTCCGGGACCAGGCCAGCCTGTCGCCGCCGGCGAGGGAAGGGGAGCCCCCGTAGTAGAGCGGCGCCGCGCAGGCCACCGCGCTGCTGCGCGCGCACCCGCCGCCCGCCGCCGCCTGGAGCAGGCACTGCTCTTTCAGGCACTTGCTGGCCCGCTGGACGCCGAGCAGGTACCAGCACGCGCCCACAGCGTGTGCGGCGACGAAGTAGGCCATGAGGTTGAGCGCGATGCCCCACCAGATGGTGCCGAAGATGTAGCCCGACTGGCCCTGCATCTGGCGGAGCAGGCGCGCCGCGTGGTAGATCTTGGGCAGGTACTCCAGCAGGAACGACACCAGCAGCACCGTCATCACAGGCGTCGTCAGCCCCGAGCGGATCATCGCCGGCGCCGCCACCCACACCACCACCTGCATCGCACGCGCCATATACAGCGTCAACAGAACAGGCCGGCAGACACCGGAAACACGACACGATTTCACTGAATCTACCAACGAGTAACAAATCACGGTGGTGTGCTGGCCGACCGGCCGGGGGTTGGTGGCAAAATGAAGAGGCCGTGGGCCGTGGCGTGCAGCGTAGCCCCAGTCGTGACCATGCCCGGCCGGAGGATGCCCATGGACACGGCCACGGGGCCGCGTACGTGCCAATGGCTGCGCGCGGCACGAGCGCGCTGGGCCACGGACACGGGACACGGTCAGATGCGGTACCAAATAATAACGTGCATCAGGACAAGCAGAAACTAAGGCACGCAGACCCCACCACCCCAAACACACACCCACCCCCCCCCA
>CM041641.1:9435622-9457663 GCA_023333625.1 Bothriochloa decipiens
CCCACCAAGTGTCACCGCTCTGTGCAGCCTGGACTGCCGGTCGCGCCGCGCCGTGCCGGTCTACCGGCCAGTGCCAGTGTGGTAGCGAGTAGCGACACGAGATCAATCATCGATTCATGGCAGGATGCAGTTATTCGAAGATGGAACACAAGGCCGAATAATGTTCCTGGCGAGAACAGTTTGTACTGTACAGGGTAATGCTATTAGGAAAACTCCAAGCCGTGTCTTGTGTTGATGGCAACTTATTTGGGCGAGACCAGTCTCGCACGTTAGCACGCACAGTACAATGCATGATTGTAGACCAAGCATCTTGATCGGCAAACTCAAACTGTAGTATGCGGATCTCCTGTTCAATTGTTGTTCAGCTACATAATTCTTCCTGCTTTTGTTATAACAAAAATAAAACTCCAAACTCAATGAAGAATCTCTAAAGTTTCACTGAAAGTTAGTAGTATGTTTTTAAGTAGCCAACGGTTTTAAGACATTTTTTACGCCACGAGCCATGTTGGGAATTCCTAATTGGTAATGTTATAATGGCGACATGATTTTACTGTCAAAGAATATATCTAATAATAATTGGTAAACCATCAAAGAACAAGCAAGAACATCTGACTAGTGAATGGAATAATCTAAACTGCAGAGCAGCGCACCTGCATCACGGGAAGGATGACGAAGAAGTCCAGCACCATCCCTTTCCTGGACGCCGCGTCTCCGGGGAGCTTACGCGCGGCCTCGGCGGCGGCGGCAGCGGCAGCGGCCTCCTCGTCGTCGTCCTCCTCCTCCGCGCCCTGCTGCTGCTCCTCGTCGCCCGCGTCGCGCTTCCTACCCAGCGCGGCCCCGGCGCCGCGCGCGATGCGGAGCTGCGTGGCGACGTTCCACACGTGCATGGCGTCCACGGCGCACCGCAGCGCGGTGACGGCGGCGGCGAGCCAGCCGTCGACGAAGAGGCACATGAGCGGGCCGCTGAGGGACACGGCGTACAGGAAGAGCGGGTCCACCATCAGCCCCGCCGCGCAGGTCAGCAGGTAGGCGCGGTTCCAGTCCCGCACCCACCTCGCCCGCGGGTCCAGCGGCGCCCACGCCGCCGACGCCGCGCCGCCGCCGAGGCCGAGCCCCATCAGGCGCCGCCGCCACCAGCGGCTCCTCCGGCGGCCGCCGCTGGTGGCGTTCGTCGCGTGTCGTCCTTGCTCCTTCCGCCGCGGGTCGGAGGAAGGCGACGCCGTGGAGGAGGAGGAAGGCGACGAGCGTGCGCAGAGGTCGCTTGACATGACGATGGCGATTACAACTGCGCCCAACGGCGGAGGAAGGACAAGTGATTCGTCAAATTGACGGTGTAAAACAACATGAACTGATGCGAATTCCAGTATATATACCTCTTAATTTTGGCTTGGCATTGTCTTCTCCCTTTCAAATCCACGTGTCGTCAAATTGACAGTGTCTCGTGGCTACCTACCTCGCCGGCGTCCGGCCACTAGGCCTTGTGTCGCCGGATGACAAGCACTAGGCCGCGCGCCAAGGTAACCGGCAGTTCAACCGGGAAGGCAGCGCAGACGCCGTCGCGTCGCGTCTAGCAAAGGCGAGCGGAGGGCAGATCGAGACACGTGGTGCTGCGCGCAGCAGAGCTTCTCTCCGTGTCCATGGCGGACAGGACTGTCGGTCAGGGAATTCAGGGGATCAATGGGAAAATCAAGAGGGTTTGAGCCTGTGCTGAGTTGGCCGTGGACGCCGCAACAGCAGAGGATGTGAGCCTGTGGACTATGGAGCAAGCGTGTTTCGCCACTCGGCGAATGAGGTGGGCAGTGGGCCGATAGTATGCCCGCGTAGTAACATCCACAGTTCCACGCCTATATAGATGGGGGATGTTTTGGTTCGAGGTCTAAAAGGTTCCTGACTCGGGGCAGTTTCATCCAACTGGAAGCAATTCAAATTGGACGTCTAAGATTCTAGTCTCAGTCAGACAATTTTCTCATAGTGTAAACCAAACAAGAGTGTCTCATTCACAGCCTAGGGAGTATCAAATGGGCCGGGATAGGTTGAAGGCATTTTTTTTAAAAAAAAATGATCCGATTTCCCAGCTTCGATTAATAATAAGAAGAAGAAGCATAATCATCCGATTATAAGCGCGAGCGGCGCTCCACGACACAAGCCTAGGCTACGTGGGGTTTAGATTCATAACTCACTACTCGCTAGGTGGAAGACACTCATTTAGCTTGTTGTTTAGTTTACATTTGAGTAGAGCGTTTATTTAGTTGGTTGCATTACATAGGTTATATTAAATTGAAATAGAAAAATAAGTTTTAAGATAATATTAGTATGTTTTAATTGATTATGTAATAGTCACTCCCGTCTTTCCCAAATTCGGTCCGCACATTTCTAGCATATAGTTATTACTCTATCCTTCCTTGAATCAAAATGTAAAAGAAGTTTGGTGATCATCAGCGGAGGAAATCAAAGGAGTGTGAGGGTGTGATAGGAAGGGAGCTGGGGCGGGCTCATGTGTAAAAGTGGCCTGTGAAGCTAAAACCAAACAAAAAGTGATCAAATTGAAGTCGTTTTAGCTTAGAAGCCAAAACAGTAGCAACATGGGGTGTTCCTCCTAACTACTGTTTTCAAAAAGCTAAAACCCTGCCAAAAAAGAGTGTTAAACCCTCTAATACCTTTAGGTCATAAAAGTGTCGGGGAGGATCTAACATGGGGGCTTAGGGACTCGAGGACCCCTACCAAAAGTCAAACAATAATAATGGATAAAGGAGTAGAGAATGTTGCAAGACAAAAAGGAAGAGGTGAAAGATGAAAAAAGAAGAATAGAAAGAGAAGTAGAAAGCTCCTCTTAACCGGTCATTCTAATACTCCGCAGCGTGTTCGCCATTTCGTAATATACGAGTCACGACAAAATTTGTTAGAATGCTAAAATCAGTTAGTGTTATGAACAAGCATTAATGCAAAGCTATTTTTTTTTTATATTCTAAACCTGAAAGGTCCATACTACTGGATGATCGGTGTCCACCATTCGATGGAGAAATCAGTCTGAAAAAAGAGCCGTGTCAATTGTTTGCACAGCGATGGTCGCGTATGATGATTGTTCCGAAAGAGGAATATGCCTGCCAACAAAAGGAATATTTCTGCTCTGATCGGAATGCAACGGGGCGAGCCTAGCAGCGACACCGTACAGGAGGTTGGGCCCGGCGCGCGGCGGGCTCGAATGTCTGCGTGCCGCCCCCATCACTTTCAGTCCCTCTCGCATCAATCCATAGATCTCATCTCATCTGCTCGGTTCCCATGCATGATGCATGCTTCTCTCTGCTCATCTAGCTAGAGAAGAACGAATGCGTGGCTTCTTAACAGCTTGCTCAAATATGCTCCGTTTTCTAAGTAGGTTGACCGCGGCTTGATCGACGTAGTAATTTAAAAGCACCCGGTGTTATCAAACCAAACTATCAATCCGGGGGAACGAAACATCCTCTATCTGGTCGGGAGCATGATTCGTGAACCAGAAAAATAAATGTAATCTCGGGGGGGGACGTCCCACTAGTTTTTTAAGAGGTACATCTGTCACTGGATCATAGAAGATCCTATATTTTCGGTGTGGGACTGACAAGGGGATTTTATTTAACCTTAGACCTGAAAATCGGGCTAGCTGGACCAGTCAAGTGAATTCAACATCATTTGGCAAAATAAATAAAATATATAAATGAAAAAAGACAGGTAGAGAGAGAAAAAAATGCGTACTATCAGATAGTCCTGGTGCTCATCGCTTGCGTTTGTCCTGTAATAACTGTAACAATTCCACATTATTATTTGGCGAAAGGGAAATCTCTAATAATGATGATTAGCTGAGACCGATGATGTGTCACTTATGAGACTCTCGCTGATTGATCTACAGAGCAGCACCGAAGTAGCTCGAACGTACTAATATTTTTCCCGAAATTAATTAAATCTCGTAGGACAATGACATCCTGATTCGCAATTCAGTAGAGAAATCCTCCATGCTGCCAGAAAAGATTCTGGAGCAACGGTTGCCACCAGACCGAAACATTTAAAACTACGAGCCAGCCAGGCAGCCATCAAGAAACACAGGACCATTGGGCGTGTAGGAGCGTACCGGCCACGGCAAACGACGAGGCACCGTACGGTGGTCGACGACGTGTACGTTCGTACGTACTCGTCGGGTCGAAGAAGATGGGCGCTTGGATTGTGAACGTGCCTGACTGTGTCCGTATATAGTACGGTACGGTTCACAATCGTGTCCTTTTCTGAACCGTACCGTCAGTCTTGCGCAAGCAATAATGGTTTACGAGACCACGGTAACGGCGATGGATAGGGAGTTAATCATGGACAAGAGAAGCTTCGCAGCAGCTTCACTCGATCATCAACCTGTAATTAACGCGCCGTGCTTGCGTGCGTCTCCGCCCCAACATGTTTGCCTCCATCGCCTTCGCGTCGCGTCGCGTCGCGTCGCTGTACCGTATTACGGTTACGGCTTGTTTGTCCTAATGTTCTAGCGTTCGTGTGTGTTCCGTTTGAACTGAACCAGTAAAAGCGTCTCATCTTCATGCATGCTGAATCTTATCAGAGCGCTTGCTTCGTTTGTAGCGATATTAAGTTTATAATTAAGCATATCGTGCTTCAACTTACTCCTTTAGCAATAAGCAATTTTTCAAAAGAGCGCCGTAACAGTGTGCGCGCGGTCGATCAGTCAGGCTACTTCCACGCCTTGGACGCAGACCCACTGACCGGGAACAGCTTGCCGCAGGTGACGTTCTGGTTGAGCTCCATGAACCGCGGGAGCGGGACCCCGGCGTCCCGCGCCACCGACGCGCACGCCGTGCACCCCGGTGCAGTGCACCGTGGAGTCCAGCTGCTGCGGCGGCGGCAGTACCCTGCGGCGGTGGGGGCCGGCGGTCGCGGTCGCCGCCATCGCGAAGACGACGCGCGGGCACAGCTGGGTTGACCTTCTTGCCATCTTCCGATCTGCGTCACTGCGTGGTTTGTGCTGTGGGATAGCTGCTCTCGGTTGATGCACCGCCCGCCCCGTTGGCGTTATGTATAGGGTACGGGCACGGCTCGCCGAGGGCGAGCTAGCTGTAACGTGCTGGGCCGGATTAATGGTGGTGGAGCTAATGCACGCCGAGGCAGAAAACCGGCGCTGCCGCTGCTAGAGTCTAAAGGCTCCATGCAACCGAAATAGCGTCAGCAAAGCCCAACAACGTGGCGGCCTGCTGCGAGCGTGAGGCGCCAATAACACTCAAAAGCCCAGCACCAAAGATTGCCGCCCATGATAGGAAACTGAGAGCAGCGACACATCCAAGCTCTGCGCCCCGCTGGCCTGGCCCCGGATCCGCGCTGGAGCCAAGAATTAACCGCGTTTCTGATTCCGGCAAAGATCTCCTGCGCGCGGATCGCCTGCCGCGGTGGAGCAGTAACTATGTCGCATCCAGACCGTCTCGATCGGCGCTGCTGTGAGGCGCTATGAGTGTGGATGGAACGCGGTTATATCCCGCGGTTGCTTGTTCAGATTATCGAGGAATTATCCTTTGTGTGGTGTTTTATACATGGACGGGAGAGAGCGTCGGCATAGGATAGGATCTCGGTTGTTGTGTTTGTTACAGAAGATTTTTTTTAGAATATCTACCAACAACCTTCTCAATCCTAACCGGCACAAGTCTCGCACGTCCGTTCATTGTCGTGCATAGCACGTCACAGGAGGACGCTATCTAACACTCCCCCTCAATCAAAACTTCCTAAGTTTAGATTGCTCTTAAATATCTTTAGATTTCGTACCGCCAGGGGTTTAATGAAACCGTCAGCCACTTGATCTTTGATAGATATATATTCAATTTCAAGTAATCTTCTAGCCACTCGTTCACGAACAAAGTGATAGTCAACTTCTATATGTTTGGTTCTAGCATGAAAAACCGAGTTTGCTGACAGATATTTGGCTCCAATATTATCACACCACAACTTAGCTGCTCTTGGCGCTGGAATGCTTAATTCATATAACAGGGTCTGAATCCATATTACCTCAGCTGTAGCATTAGCCACTGTCTTGTATTCTGCTTCAGTACTAGATCTTGAGGCTGTGGGCTGCTTTCTGGCACTCCAAGAAATCAAATTTGGGCCCAGAAATACTGTAAACCCACCAGTAGATCTTCTATCATCCTGATCTCCAGCCCAATCAGCATCTGAAAAGGCACCAACGAGAAGAGAAGGAGACTTCTGAATTCTAAGTCCAATCTTCATTGTAAATTTAATATATCTCAAAATTCTCTTTACTGCCGCCCAGTGAGCAGTTGTAGGTGCATGTAAGTATTGACATACTTTGTTAACAGCAAACGAAATATCTGGCCATGTCAGTGTCAAATACTGTAATCCACCTACATGACTTCTATATGCTGTTGCATCCTTAGGACCAAGAGAAGTACCTTCATGAGCCGACAATTTTTCTGAAGTTGAAAGTGGCGTGCACACTGGTTTACTATCCATCATATTTGCACGCTGCAATATATCCTTAGCATACTTTTCTTGTGTTAATAAGATGCCATCCTTTACCTTCTTTACCTTTATTCTAAGAAAGTAGTGAAGTTCCCCAAGATCCTTGAGAGCAAATTCCTTGCTCAAATCCTGCAACAAGTATGAAGTGGCCTCTGGTGTGGAACTAGCGACAATTATATCATCCACATAAATGAGTATAAACATAGTGACTGAACCTTTTTGATAAAAAATCAGGGATGTGTCAGCTTTAGATGCTTTAAAGCCTAGTTGACATATCTTATTACTCAACCTTGAATACCATGCCCTTGGTGCCTGCTTCCGACCATACAAAGCCTTATCCAGTTTACGAATAAAGTTAGATCTAGTTTTATCCTCATATCTAGGTGGCTGTCTCATATAAACATCTTCCTCTAAATAACCATGCAAGAAGGCATTCTGAACATCCAACTGTCTCAAATTCCAACCCTTAGAGACAGCTACTGACAAAACAGTTCTAATAGTAGCAGGCTTAACAACAGGGCTAAAAGTATCCTCATAATCAATTCCATATCTTTGCCTAAACCCCTTTGCCACCAGTCTTGCTTTATACCTATCTAGACTGCCATCAGACTTACATTTAATCTTGTATACCCATTTGCAATCAATAACATTAACACCTTTCTATGGTGGAACTAAGTGCCATGTCTTGTTATCAATCAAGGCATTATATTCTATATCCATAGCTCCCTTCCAATCTTTATGACTCATTGCTTCTTCTAAAGACTAAGGCTCACTGACGTGAAACAGGCATACCTGACCGTCCCATCCGTGTCGACCTTTGGCTTCCGAATACCGTCACGAAGACGAGTTCGTGGCGGTTCCAACGGTGTGGTCACAACGGGATCCGGTGTACTGGAGGGAGCCGTGGAAGATCCTGGGGCCGTAGCAACTCCGGTTGCCATGCCCGTAGCAGTCTCGTCAGCGCCAGACTCCTCCTCGGGTGTGGCTGTGGTGGACAGGGGAGCAGAGGTTGTCGGTGGTGCAGGCTCGGTCGGCTGCACAGCCGGTAGTGGACCCTAGCGAGGGCACGTGGAGACGCCTGATTCGACGGGAACCGTGGTGGCCACGGGCGGTGAGCCGTCGCCAGGCGCGCCAGATTTGCACCAGCGTCCGCGCCAATGGGTGAAATCCAGTACCTATGATCACATGCACTTGCACCATCCTGAGTAGCGTTGTTAGGGGAAATAAACACATGGTCATCAACCTGTTCCGCCCAAGATAAATTCACAAGATGATCAAGGAGAAGAGCTATTTCAGCCCGGAGCCTGGCCCCAGCATTGCTATGGAGAGTAGCAAAGGGAAAAAGGGTTTCATAAAAAATGACATCCCTGGAGACATAAATTCGTCCGATTGAGACCTCTAAGCACTTAAAACCTTTATGCATATTGCTGAAGCCTAAGAAGACACACTTCTTGGATCGAAACTCAAGTTTGTGATGATTGTAGGGGCGAAGGTTGGGCCAACAGGCACACCCAAAAATTCTAAGAGAAATGTAATCCGGTTTTTGATCAAATAAGCGCTCAAGGGGTGTTTGGTCAGCGATGACTTTGCTAGGAACACGGTTTATAAGGAAAACGGCTACCATAAAAGCTTCATCCCAAAATTTTAGTGGCATGGAGGCATGAGCTAGAAGGGAGAGGCCAACTTCGACTATGTGTTGATGCTTTCTTTCCACCACTCCATTTTGTTGGTGGGCGTGAGGACAGGAGACATGATAAATTATGCCGACTTGAGAGAAGAAGGTGTTGAGTTTTTGGTACTCGCCCCCCAATCAGTTTTCATAGCAAGAATTTTTCTATCAAATTATCGTTCAGCCATTCTTTGGAAATCATGAAAAGCTTTAAACACATCCGACTTATATTTGATGAAGTAAATCCAAGTAAGTCAGCTAAAATCATCAATAAAACTCACATAATATTTCTTTCTTCTAACAGATTCAATTGCAGCCCCCCATACATCAGAATGAACAAGTTCTAAGGGAAATTTGGTGGAGCTAACCGATCTATGATAGGGTAGTTGATGACTCTTTGCTTGTTGACAAGCATCACACACCGACTCCACGGCTTGCTTCTGGGAGCAAGGGAGATTATTACTACTGATAATTTTAGAAACAATGGGAAATGAAGGATGACCCAAGCGGCTGTGCCATCTAGACACAGTTGGCCTGTCTACTGCATGCGCCTGCTTTATTTGGAGATCTGAAGAAAGGGGGTAAAGCCCTCGATGACATGGTCCTCTAAGAATCATTTTCTTCGTTGCCTGATCCTTGACAAGAAAATAATCAGGATGAAATTTGAGAAAGGCAGAATTATCTTTAGCAAGGCGATGGACAGAGACAAGATTTTTAGCAGCTTTAGGAATGTGAAGAATATTATTAAGCTGCAAACTACGGACTTGGGTTGGAACAGTAGTATGACCGATGTGTTTAATTTCCATACCTGAACCAGAAGCAATATGAATCTGGTCATGGCCGTGGTACTTCTCGCGCATAGAGAGCTTGTTCAGCTCACTGGTGATATGATCCGTAGACCCCGAGTTGGTGTACCAGTTGGTGTCGACGTTGTAGACGTTCATGGCGATGGCGGCGTTCACATGACGTTCTTCTGAGACGTAGTTCTCATCAGATCGATGCCAGCACCAGTTTGCATGATGTCCAGTCTTGAAACAGATCTGGCATACGGGCGCATCAGTGCTGCTCGAGCTAGATCATTGGAGCGCTGCTGCTGGAAGGATGAGAAGCCACCACCGCCATTGTTGCTACGGCCACGCCCCTGACCATGGCCACGGGGGGCACGGCCGCGGCCAGAGTTGGCGCCGCCGCGGTTTTGAGTTGCCACCACAACCCCTGTTCGCCGCATTGGCGTAGGAGCCTGTCCCATCCTGGAGCTCTAGGCGGGTCTCGAAGCTGAGAAGCTGTGCGTACAACTCCGATACGGACATCGCCTCAGTCCTGGTAGTGACAGACGTCACCATAGGGTTGTAATCTGCATCAAGTCCATTGCATATATAGGCCGCCAGCTCGTCGTCGTCCATTGGCTTCCCTGCAGCGGCCAGTTCATCTGCATAGCCTCGCATCTTGGTGAAATAATCGGCCATTGACAGATTACCTTTCTTGGTTGTGGTGAGGGCAAGCCTCACGCTCATGATCTTTGCACGAGTTTGAGCGGAGAACATGCGCTCCACTTCCCCCCATGCCTTGGCCGCATCAGGTGCTGCAGCAATCTGCGCCAGTACCTCTTTTCCTACTGACGTGAAGAGGAGGCCGAGTACTTGGTCATTTGCGAACCAATCATCATAGACCGGATTGGCCTTCTTGGTGACAGCGCCATCTGCGCCCTTCTCCTCGAGCTCGGCCGGCGGCATCACGATATTCCCGTTGATGTGGCCTTCGAGACGTGCGCCACGGATGGCAGCAAGAACTTGCGCCCTCCATAGTGCATAGTTGATCTTCGAGAGTTTCTCAGTGATGGTGATTCCAAAGAACGGATTTGTGGACGTGCTTGAACTTGAGGCCATGAGAACCTAGGCTCTGATTACCATGTCAAGGTTCAGAGGCGCTATGAGCGTGGGTGGAACGCGGTTATACCCCGCGGTTGCTTGTTCAGATCATCGAGGAATTGCCCCTCGTGTGGCGTTTTATACATGGACGGGAGAGAGCGCCGGCATAGGATAGGGTCTCGGTTGTTGTGTTTGTTACAGAAGATTTCTCTAGATATCTACCAACAACCTCCTCAATCCTAGCCGGCACAAGTCTCGTACGTCCGTTCATTGTCGTGCATAGCACGTTACAGGAGAAGGACGCTATCTAACACGCTGGCCATTGAGAGTTGAGCAGAGGCCAGAGGAGGAGGAGCTATCATAGCTACCAACACCGGCGTCCTTTGGGCTTTGGCCAGGCAAGCAGGCAGAGTGTGCGTAAACGTCAGGACCTAAAGGATGGGTTCCGTGGTTAACACCTCTGCTCTGGTGCTGTCAGCAGTTTCGGTCTGGCCAAAGTCTGGTTGGCTTCACCCAGTCCTCCATGCCGCGCTGCCTCCTCACGTCCCCTGAATTTGTTTCCGCTTCAAATTCAAATCTGTTTCCGCTTCCAACTGCCCGTTGTCATGCATCTACCGAGCGTTCCGCGCGTATCAGCCGGACCTCTCTCTGCTGGGACAAATGCAGCCTTTCCCGTGGGCCGTGGCAGTGTTACTACACGCCACAGACCGCGCCGGAGATCGAGCGGCGGCATCGTCCCCGTCACGGCGTCACCCGATCCCTGATCGATCCAGGCCAGTCGCCGGTGGAGGCGGACGCGCGTTCTTTCGAACGGCCGCTGATCGACGAACGCGGCATGCGCGCGCCTGCGTGTCTGCCTGCCCCTGCTCGCATGCTAGGCAGTAGGCTAGAACTGCCACTGCCGAAGGGAGGGCGCCAGCCGCCAGTGCCACACCCACACCCACACCCTGCCGCCTGTGTGTCTGTGCTGGATGCGACGCGGATCGCACATCCGATCTTCTCGATGCGTGGGGTCCTGTGCCCCCGGCCCCTAGCTACGGTACTCCAACGCCGCGGTCCCCCAGCGCGTTGTTTCTCCTTTCGGGGGGCCTGCGCCTAAAGCCGGCCATGTCCCCCTCCCTCCCAGTGTCAAGCACGGTCATACAGTAGGTGCCCTACTATCCCTGTCGTTACTCTCCTTTCCCTCTCTCTCGCTCTCTCTTTGCCTCTGCCTCTTCATGAGTCATGACACCATGAGTTCGTCGATGGGCTCTTTTTCCACAGCCAGTAGTATCCTCGCAACACATGTGGTGTGGTCCTCTGTCCTCTCCTCCAGGGGAGTCGAGGAGATCACAAAGCCTGCAGCCAGCCAGCCTGATCGATCGGAGCAGGAGGAGGAGGCCGGGCGGCTGGCGAAATCTGTGCCAGTGGATCAGGCCTCGCGAGCAGTGCCAGCACCCAATGCAATGCCAGTGCCGGTTTCAGTAGTGGCAGTGGCAGTTCTCGCCAGTGCTTTAACCATCTTGGCAGGGGGTGATCTCTTTTGGGAGGGCTACCGTTTGGGTTTTCCGAGCCTGGACAAGCCCAGGCGCAGGAGGGCCTCTAGGGGGAGGAAAGCCAGCTGAGCCGTACTACGCCTTGTGACGGTGCAAAAAAGGGCAGACCCTTTTAAGTTTTGATTTTTGAAGTTGAGATGCTTGCAACGGCTGTATAGCTTCGTGCCGTTGATGCTGAGAGACACACGGTACAATACTGCGCGTCGTGGTAGCTGTTGTTGTAGGTAGCAAATCTAGGGCAGGGCATTGCATATGCTAGTGCTAGTAATATTACTACCATCATACTACGCCTTTTCCAGTATGGATTCACCGTGATACGATCATATCGATCCTGTCACGCATCTCCGTTGTAATGTTTCTGAAACACTTTCTTTTCCAAGGACACCGCATTTGCCGTGCAAAGTAAAATCGAGGCTGCTGATCAATCATCAAGAAAATAAAACGCAGAAAGATACGACAGAGATATCCAGGATACTCTGTTTTATCTCGTCGCTATGTCGCAAGATACGCTTGCAAGATGAAGAAGGACGATCCGGTCCTGGCCCCCAACACACAAGGAAGATGCTGGGTGTGGTGTGGGGAGCTTATGGCATCTTTGTGCTGACTCTACTACTCGGGATGAAGGCTGCAAGGTTATGACGCGCCTCTCTGTTTCTCTTTTGCATGCAACAGCAAAAAAGTGTTTTTTTTATGCTGGAGTAGTAGACGGCTATGCAAGGCAGGATCCCAAAGGGCAGGCGATCAAGTACAGCTTGTGCATGGCCGAATATGGGAGCAAAGCATCAACCTAGCAGTAGCAGTCACTGAAACGGATCCTGTCCCTCTTAAATGAACTGCTGGTCTGCTCTCTGCTGCCAGCACCACACACTGAGCCACCAAAGCACTGTAAAATTTTCCTCGATCCCATAAATTCCCAAATCCCAGCTAATAACGTGTTCATTTCTAGTATACTACTGTACGCAGAACAACACGGATCGGAGGCTGCGAAATGCACTTCGAGAGGGGAGGGAGGGGGGGGGGGGGGGGGGGGTGGGGGCGCGCGACAAAACAGAGAGGTAGAGGGGTGGGGGGCAAAAAAAATGGCTCAATCTATTAGAGCATCATCTAATCTAGAGAGCACAGCACGCTTGATTTCGTGCATCAAGTACTCCTGCTAGCTCCTCTGCAGCGAGTGAGATGCGTGGCCCGTGCCATGATGTCCCATCAAAATCTTCTGCAGCCACCTCGTGATCTACTGGCGCTTGCTGTGGCCTGTCGTCTGTGTGGCGCCGAGAGACACGATGATGGACGCAATATGCAGCGGCGTCACCTGCCCCGCCTCAGGTCAAAGATACTGCAGCTATTATTCCAAACTCAGTATTCACAGAGAGGTGGTATTGGTGTACCGAGTATGAACTACGGCAGATGACGAAAAGCAGTTGCAAGTGGACGGCTAGGATTGAATCAACTGTACGTAGACGACAAATGGCAAGCCAAGCTTCGAGAGACGACACACACACCATCACAGGCGCGAGGGGGCCAATCGTCAGGCTTGTCCATGGGCGCCTCTCCCCGCGTCATGGTTTTATCCTAAAAATTTCATCGTTTCTTTTTTCCTTCTCTTCCCTCATTATTTATACCGTCATGTCATCATTTTACTTAGCTGGCAAGTCATTTATGAGACATAGAAACCACGATCAATGCTCCATTAGGACTGCCCTGAAAGATTATCAAACGGAAGAAGAACTTTGTTGCCCCCTCATTAAGCTGTCGGATCTTATTAGGTAGTCAGTTGTCAGTGCTTGGTCATTTGGTGCGCTTTAGAGGAAATTGAATGTTGTTGCATCTTTAATTGTTCCAAACTTGAAGATTTGTGGAATCTCATAGAATACGCGAAAACAAATGTGGCGTTGTTACCTCTAAAGTTCGAAGGAGGAATTGAAGAGGGTAATGATAGCGAAGGATACCATAAGGATAATAGATTTATTGTGGGACAAAGTTTTGGACTAGAAATAGATTTAGCAAGGAACATGAAAAAAAATTATTTAACGAGAGATGGTTGTACCTACCGTGTTCCACAAAGTATTATTCTCACTTTCTGCGAAGTCAAACATTTTTAACTTGGACTAATTGTATATAGGAGATTATTAATATGTAGGGTGCATAGTAAATAACTAACAATTGTTAGATTAATTGTTGAATGTATTTTAAGATAAACTAATTTTGAGGTACAAATATTGCTAATAATCTCCATAAGTCTAGTCATACTTAAGAAGTTTCGACATGCAAACCACATAGATGTTTTTTTTTTTTGCTAGAGGGAGTATACACCCTGCAATACGGCCAAATTAAATCCCAAACCCATCATATTAATGTAAAACTCTTTTTTAAAAGTATGTTAATGTAAAACTCCTCTGCTGGCAATGGCATAGTACAGCGTCCCCATCTCTCAGGATCAAGTGCAATATCACCACCTGCCTTCCCACCTCCTCTCGCTATAAAGCAGCAGCACCCCCAAGAGGAGACAAACTGCGTCTTGGCATTGCCATACAGCCACCGCGCTCGCAACTAGTAGCAGCCCTCCTTGGCTTCCTCCTAGCTCCCATGGCGACCAAACCCTGCTTCCTCTGGGGAGACACGCACGACAGCTCCACCCCGGCCTCAAACTCCGACGTCGGGATCTTCATGTCATCGAGCGCTCTGGAGACGGCGGCGGCACCGGCCGCTGCGACGGCCGCGGGGGACACGGCGGCGCTGGTCTCGCCGGAGCTCGGCGCCACGGCTGTGGCGCGGCCGCGTCTGCGCCGGGACTCCTCTGTGTTCGAGAAGAAGAAGAAGCAACAGCAGCAGCAGGGCGGCGGTGGTGGAGTCGCGGCCAAGAAGCCGCCGCAGCGCGGGCTCGGCGTGGCGGAGCTCGAGCGGCTCCGGTGCGGGGGCGACCCGCTGCTCGAGCTCTCCGCCGCGGTCGGAGACGCTGCCGCCGCCGGCGCGCGGGGACACTCGCTGCTCGGGCTCTCCGCCGTGGTCGGGGACTCTGCTGCCGGCGCGCAGGGACATGGTCACCCGCTGCTCCGCTACCATCACCACCCCCACCGCCACCTGCAGATGCCGGCGGCCGCCTCGGCGTTCGAACCCTACTGCTCGCAGCTGCTGGCCTCAGCCCCTCCGCCGCCGCCACAGGGCCCAGTCTGCGTCCTCCACCACCCGCCCGCGCCGGCGGCTGGCTGCCAGAGGGCGCCGCCCGTGGCGCCGGAGCAGCAGTACTTCAGGGACCGGTGGAGCCGCATGGGAGGCTTCTCCACGGCGGGCGGTGGCGCTGACCACCAGTCCCTGTCACAGTCTCAGCTGCTGCCGGCGACACTGGCGCCGCCAGAGCACCCTTCAAGCCAAACCACCATCTGGCGTCCTGCTGTGTCCTCCTCCTCCTGCCTCCACGCCGGCCACCGCTGCGACACCTGCTCCAGGGTAAAGCCACCATCCTTTCTCAATTCCCCTACTCCTACCTGAACTTGATCGTGTTCTTGACAAGTAGTGTGTGTACATACTAATATTGTCTCTCTTTTGCTGCTATTGCATCTGCATTTCTTGACGCTTGCAAAGAGGATGAGAGCCTTGGCAGTTTTCGGGAATGGAGGAGCACCGGCACCGACGCCACCAGACTACTCCATCTTCGATCTTGCCACAGACATGGCCACCGCTCGCCAGGTACTCGTCGATCGTTGTGTCCCCTCATCTGCGCTCGCGCACACGCGCAAATAAAAAAGAAATCTCTTTGTCTATGAAACTAGCTTTACTCGATCAAAATCACTAATGCTGCGATGCAATTTGCACGCACGGCGCAGGGAGACGCGTTCTTGGACGCACGGGAGAGGAGGCAAGGACCGGCGGAGGCCGAGGCGCCGGCGAAGAAGGATGTGAGGGAGATCGAGTTCTTCCCGGCGGCAAGCGCGCACCACACCGGCGGGGGAGGCCGTGTCTCGGTCCCAGGCGAGTCGGAGATCGCGGCGCCCTTCTCCTACCCGTACGGCACCGCCGCCGCCAGCCACACCGCACCGCAGCTTGATCTGTCACTGAGGCTGTAGGGTTCGATCGATCGTTGTGCTGCGCCTGCTCCGCAATGCAGGGTTTTAGCCTTGTATTGTTGCTTTATATCGGTCGTCATCTGTACTATGCTATCATCTAGATCGATGGGTTTAATTTTGGAGTTTTGAATTTTGTATTAGACACTTCGTGGTTGTTGCTATTCTTTTTACTTTAATTTGATTTGTGAACTGGAGATCGATCAGAATCAGATAACTCTTAACCGTTTGCGGTGATGTTCTAATTCTGCATGATTATGTGAACATTTTGTTTGTTTGAATTACAGCTGGACTCCTTTGCCTTGCTTGTTTGAATTACTCTCATTTTGTTCGTTAGCGTGCCACTCCTAGTTTGTTGTATACTGTAGTCTACTAGATTTTTAAGCATCGGAAACCATAGATATGTGGCGGATCAGTGATTTGCATTTAGCATTTATATGGCATGTAGATTGTGAGGAATAGTTTTGTCGAAAAATAAGTGCAATGCTTGTTCATAATTTTATGCAAATAATCAGGTATTTCAAGAACCCATATGCAACGCAATGTTTGTTGCTTGAATGCCCTCCATTTCCCTTTTAAATTCTGACACACATTACTACCAAGAGAAGAGAAAGTAGACGTTGCTGGAAAGAACTGAAATGCAAAAGGATCCATGCTGACCTAATATATACACAATCATTAGATATCAAAAATGCTCTCAATGATATCATCCCAAGAAGTTGGGTTTAAGAGGATGCCATATGGTGCACACCATAGACAGTAAATTGATACACATATCCACATAAAGCATTACGAAATTAGTTTTGGATAAGCCATTTTTACATGTTAAATTTAAGTACTAACATGGAGGTATAACCCAATATACTGTTCTTGTTACTCCTGTCAAGAAAACCCATATTCGTGTTCATATAAACATATTCATGGCAGAAGCATTAGAACTATTATGTGAACATTGGGAAATATCACACACCATTACATTAATCTGATTGGAAGCAAAACAAAATCTTCAGGAATGACCATGGTGTTTTGATTTATGTTTTCAGGATTTAGTAGATCAATAATGATAATCATAGCAGTACTAAGGCTAAGCTATGCAAGAAACCAATCCACTCCCTGCATCTACATGTGGCAACCACACCATAAACAATACATGTTTAGGGTTTAATTTTGGGTTCTAGAGAGTTGAGTTGAAAATTGAAAGAGGAAAATTTTTAGTTGAAGGTGCCAATCCTGGATTTATAACACGTTTCCTTTTGTATATAGTGTTATAATTTTATTCCTTTTGTATACAGTGTTATAATTTTATATTGTTTTTCTCCTCTATCCTTTGTTCTGTACAAAAAAGTAAAGTCCATTTATCCCCTTGAAGCAGTTGCTGAAGCTGAAAAAACTCCTCGGACTTCAACTTTTTCGGGTTTCCAAAACCAAGTAAAACAACCCCCTCCCTCTCAAGGCCCACCCTACCATTCCATCGAGTAAAACAACCCTAGGCTGAAATTGCCTCCCATCAGGGCTCTAACTCAGGACCTGAATAGGCTTATTAAATATTTGTTTTCATTTTCTTGCTAACATGGTGAATAAAACTTTACACTAGCACCTGAACAAGCTCGACTGATTTTAGCTTGGCCTGTCGGCTGTCATGCATGACTGTACAACGGCAAAAACATTTTTAAATTTGACGGAGACTGGTTTGTGTTTGAGATGTCCGCAAGTTTGCGTAACTTAGGGACTCCCGACCATCAGCTTCTTCTTGGACGAACGCGACTCACCTTGGTCGCCCAACGCTATGGTCACCTCCTGCTTCAAGACAAGGCCTGAACACTTTCTTAAAGATGACTGTTCGACTGATGGTTAGTGCAGCGGATAAACCGAATGATGTTGTTTGCTTGCGAGAGAAAACATTCAACGATGTCTGATAAGTTCAAGCAAACAGGGTTTAGGGCTTGTCTAAAGATGGGTTACCATTGTGCATTGCAGATATCAAGAAAAGGGCATAAGCTAAATTATTCTTGGTTATTTAGTTTCTCAAATTATGTATGATCTTTGCTGGTTTTCAAAACCGAGTAAAACACCCCCTGCTCTCAAGTCCAACCCTACCATTTCAAAGTGGTTTGTTGGGTTGGTTTCGCTGACGTGACAGCGGACATATATGTCAGTATGTTACGTGGTGCATGTCTTTCTCTTATAAAGCACTCTTTACTTTTCTTTAAATGGAATCAGTATCAAAATTATTAAGCTCGATGGTCTGTATAACTTTTTAGTCAACATCTTTTTCATTTAATATTTTAGAGGCTTGTTAAACATTCGTTTTCATTTTCCTGTTACTGGGACCGAGTCCCGGCAGTTTTAGAGTAAGGTAAAATGGCACGACCAAATCAAACTCTCTTTCAATACGAAGTTGGTGGGAATTACAAAGCGGGCCCAGTGGTAGGTGGTGTTGCCGCTACCAGAGGACCATCCCTCTTTATTATACAGGGGGCATGGCTTTTATAGTGGCTCTCATGCTCAAGATCGAAAGTACAAGCGTGCCCCCAATGAGAGTTTCGAAACCCTAGACACTGATTCTATTACACGTGGGCTTCCTAGGGGTAGGGTGGTCCACCATTTCCTGACCACGGCCGTGGGCCGCGGCCCAACACTGCCTGCGAGAGGCCCATTAACCCCACTACTTGTCCTCAAGCCCCCAGCTTGACCCAGCGCGTCGTCCTGACGAAGGCAGTCTCCGGTCGACGCTACCTCCGCGCAGAGCCTCCGGGGGTGTCGATGCTTCACCGATCAGCCTCCGCTGGAGCGTCGATAATCGTCATCGGACCTCCGCCGTCGATTGGCCCCATGACCTCCGCGGGGGTTCCTCAGCGGAGGTCTGACCTCCGTCAGCTCCTCTCCAGGACCTGTAGGCATGAGCAAGGTGGATACAATTGAAAGTCGATCAGACACGAGTTGGAGGTCACAAGTCTCCGGTCCCGGGGCGCACCCCCAACATTTCCCCCTTGAGGGTTAGGTCTAGCGGAGGCGGGCCTAGCCATCAACACGCCCCCTGGTCGGGGAGGCTGTGCTTACCTCCGACTCCCCCCTGGCACGTTGAACGTTGGACCGGAGACTTTGCATATTATCGTTGTTTGGTTTTTAATCTTAGCCGTTGGTTTTGAGTTAGTTCGTTTGCTGCCATTCGATCCGTGGATCGTCGTGACCGTTGGGCTGAGAAGTTGAGGCGTCACTTCGGTGCCTATATAAGGGTGGTGGCCGGTGAAAACGACCCGTACTCCTATTGTCTCGCCACCGCGTAGTTTGTTCCGCTGCTTGCTGCCTCCGCTATAGTTTTGCCTTGGCACCCTGCCGCCGTGGCACCTAAACGCCCCTGTTGCGCGCGTCGTTGACCATTCTCTGGCCCTTATTCCTGTTTCCAGGGTGTTGGAGTCGGAGGCTTCATAGATCTTTTTGAGTAGTGCATGCTGGCTGTCGCGGAGGCTAGGATCTCGAAGAGTCCCTGTCGAACGTCGAAGCCTATCCAAGCGAGTTGATGGCTCCTAAGGTTGATGTGACTGATGCGGAGGTCACCTATTCTTTTGGTCAGAGCCGGATGACCCAGGATATGATTGCAGAGCTCGAGGGCAAGGGATTTCTTCCTGCCGGTCGTGGACGTTCTCCTCGTGGGGAGACTGTCCCAAAACCTGAGAAGGATGAAGCTATTGTGTTCAGGGATTTCTTCACCTGCGGCCTCCGCATCTCGAGCTGCAACTTCCTCCGGTATGTTCTTGAGTGGTTTGATGTGCAGCTTCACCACATGACTCCCCATGCTTTCCTAAGCATGAGCAAATTTCTGTGGGCTGTTGAGTCTTATGGGGGAGAGTTGAGTGTGAATACCTTTATTGAGTACTATGACCTGCAAAAGCAAGCACGGTATGTTGGAGGTAAGTTGGCTCAGTTTGCTTCTTGTAGTTTTATATCCAAAGGAAACTTGGGTAAGGGTAAGGAGAAGGTTGCTATTTCTTGGTGTCAGAGGGGGAAGTATGAGCCTGCTGACTGGTTAGATTTTTGGTTTTATGTGAAGACCGACAGCGTTACTCGACCTGAGGATGATGGGAGGCAGCTCACCCGTTTTCCTTATGCCTCCGTGATGACACAGATGAATCCGTTAACTAGTGTCAGGCCTGGGTCTGCTGAATCTGACAAACGGAGGTCATGTACGGAGGCCTTTAGGACTGCTTGCCATTACTCAGGTGGTAGGGACCTTGTGGAGGAGATGATTGCCTCCGATTACTGGCCCCTTCTTGGTGGCAAAGACAGGAAGAAATTTATCATGCAGAAACTGGACCATCCTGTTTTTGGTGTGGTCGGCGGGATCTTGTGTTCGCACTTTGGGTTGCAGCTCCCTGAGGGTCAGAGCAGTGAGGACTTTGTCTGTGCCACAGAGCAGAAAACTATTGAAATACTTGGTGAAGTTTTTGAAAAGGAATATCTCGCCCGGAGGTCTGAAGCTGGTACCATGCCTCGCCTCAATAGGGTTTTTGAAGAGCTTGGCACACTGAGCGTGAGCTCCCTGAGAAATTGAAGAAGAAAAATGAGAAAAAGGAATTTACTGCTGCTGGCGCTGCTACGAAGGCCACCGAGGGGAAGAAAAGGAAAGCTGGCGCTTTGACGCGTGGAGGCTCGAAGAAACAGAAAGAGGCCTCCGCTGAGTCTGCGAAGATGGAGGACATCTTTGAAGATCTTTATGATGAAGAAGGGGACATGATTGCTAATCCTGAGGTGCTGATTGAGACTCTGCTAGAGGCTGATGCTTTGGCGTTGCCTAGTTCTGAGGGCCCATCTCGGCAATCTCCGTCGCCTGTTGCTTCCCCGGAGGTGTCCCATGATTTAACAATTGACGCCTCCTGTTCGCCTTCGGTTCGACCTGTCTTGTCATCTGTTGATCCTCCGCCTCAACATGTTGAAGTGGCGCTCCCTGAGTTTTCTATGAGGCCATTCGCTAGTGCGTATCTTAACACCAGCTCTGACAAGGATGAAATGGAGGAGGCCGGTGCTACAGCTTATCGTGCCGAGGAGCCAGCGAAGACTGCCCGACTTGGAGCGAAGGGTACTGAGGTCCCTGAGGATGCCTACACTTTGAGTCAAGGTAATGTTCTTACTCGGAGTATGACCTATATAGATTTCCTGACTTTGAAGGTTTCTTGTGGTTATGCCTCTGACAGGGAAATTTCCTTGCTCGGTGAGCATGTATATTATATTTTTTGGGATTTTATGTTTTCTTGTTTCCTTGTTTGACTTGTGTTTTCTGTGTCTACTTCCAGATAGCCTTACTGCTGAGGCCACTCGGACTGCCCCTCCGCCACCTCCGGCGACTGATGCACCACTTCCCGGAAGGGCAGTTACTGAGGCGGTGCCTATGGCTCCGCAACCTCCGATGAACGTGGTTGGCTCTGGGTCTTTCCTGTCCGGCAGCTGTCCTGATGAGGGCATAAGTGCCCTCCTTAGCTAGGCTCAAGGTATTGACCAGCTGACCGATGCAATGGGCAGAGACTTGTACTGGCGTCTGGCTGGGTTGCCGCTTTAGAATTTGATGAACGCCAATATTAATCATCATGTTATTATGAGTTTGGTTTCATTCTCTTTGTTTTTAGCTATGTACTCTTTTTCAAGTATTTGATTTTGGCATTGCTTTATTGCTATCTCCAGAGCGCCGCCTTGTCTATGGTTGTTAAGACCAGTAGTTGTGCTGAACTGGTTAAAAAGGATGACGCTATCAAGGTTCTGAAGGCGGAGATTGAGTCTTAGACCCATAAAAAGGAACTAGTGGCTTAGAAGGCCTCCGGTTTGGAGAAGCAGCTATCAGCTCTTGGCGTTCAATCTGATGAGTTAAAGAAATCTCTTATTGCCACCAAGGAAGCGGAGGCCTCCGCCAATCAGCGGGCAGACAAAGCTGCTGAGATTTGTAATCTCTTGCGCCAGGAATTGGATGCTGAATGGCAGTTGGCGGCAGTTCTTAAGGATAAAGTTGAAGAACTTGAGAAAGAGCTGACTGTCGCCAGATTGATTGGGCTGGAAGTGGCTGAATCCTATGTCTCTGCCGTCCGGGCTTTTGGTGGTGCGGTGACTCCGGTTAATCCTGAGGCTTCTACCTCTGGGATCTTTTCTTGGATCAAGGCAAACCTCAACAAGCTTAATGAGTTTATGATCGGATTCTCCGATTTCAGTGCGAAGACCTCCGCCACCTATCTATGCAAGCTTTTTGTGTCCAAGGACATTATTCAAATTGGAAACTTTGATTGTCTTGAGCTAGAAGATCCTGCTAAACTTGGTAGAACGGATCAGTTTGTTAAGACCACCATGCGTAGCTTTATGGAGAAGTTCTCCAAGTTCGGTCGGTCGAAGACTGAAACATCCTCAATTTTCCACGAAGGGAAAATACACAGAATGGC
>CM041641.1:9469609-9557980 GCA_023333625.1 Bothriochloa decipiens
ATCTTTAGCCTCCACGGGTATATCCATAGGTGTCATGTCCTCATCAGCAGTCACAGCTTGACTTCTTCTGGCAGGACATCTGCATGCACCCAGGGATCTGCCGACGCTAGCGCCTCCGCTACTCAAGTTCATGCAAGTGCTGGGACTGATGCCATGGCGGAGCAAGCGGTAGCATCTCCGGGGGTTCCGACGGGGCCTCAGAACTTGACAACTGGAGAGGAGGTGTAGAAATTCATCTTGATTTGTGGCTGTGTATATTTTGTCTTTTGCTGATGTAGTGCCGGCGCGCACATGTAAAGAACAATTTAATTGCTCTTGGTTTTGTAAAATATTAATGGCCAAATCGTCCTGCGTAGGTCTGCAGTTTGGGGCCTGTGTGGGAGGTCGAGACTATTACCTTTATGCGCAATGATGTTTACATTAGTGACAAGCTGTGGGACTATTGGAAGTCGGCATTTCCTAGGCGCATGGTGGACGACATGTTTGATTTTGTTCTTAGCGAATTGGATGATAAGCGCTCTAGTTTTACTCGTTCTCTTGCATGGCGTGGTCCAACTGAATCTTTGTAATTATTATTGCTTGCGCGGAGGTTGAGTGTTGCTATGGAACTGTGATTTGTTTACTTGTTTATTTTGACCTCCGCTATGCTGCGGAGGTCTGTTTGAGTTAGTCGGAGGCCTTCATGCCAGATTGTAATTGTTGCCTCCGGGAGTGTTTCCTGCTTTCCTCCTCAGAGGTTGTAACCACTTTGAAGCACGTTTATGTACTAATAATTTTACTTCATTGTTAACATAAGGTGGGTATTATAATCGTCATTTCTCTTCGACCAATGCTGGCATTGATTTCGCTGTGTGTTACCCTTTTATTGTTGTACTCGACTTTGTGGTCTTCGGATATGCCTCCGCATGTCCTGATGCTTGATCTGCGGAGGTGAGCTACGGTTGATCTTTGCGGAGATGGGAGGACGTTACGAGTTCTAACGTGGTATCCCCCCTTGAGTCCATTTAGGGCGACGACCTTGACTGACTTACGCTGTCGGCTAACTTCTTTGGCATTATCCCGGGGACCCTGTTGTCTCCGGGATATTTCTTTTGCCAACCTCCTTACAAATTCTTGCGTGGTATCTTATTATTTTTGTTCGTCCGTATGCGTACATCTGCCTCCATCTCCCTTAAGCGGATTTTGGCTACAGGGAGTTGCTTGTGGTTGGGCCTTTCCTAATGCTTTGGTATGCAGACCTTGAGCTTTACCTCTTTTATAGAACCCCTTGTGTACTTTGCGTATCTTTGTTATTTACTGCTTTTGGTTTTGTACTTTTGCCTCTTGAGGAGTGATTGTACAGGTACTAAATTTGTACTTGGTTCCTTTAATGATAGGTAGCTGCAGCTGGTTTAATGACACTTGGGAGGTCTTTATAAAAAGATTTGTTCCCCCCTTTGTCGTTTAGGCTACTTTGTTTTGTACATTATACTGATGGTGCTTCTTAGGAGCTGTCGTTGCGTTGGTACTGTGTGAGGACTCGTAATGGAATAGCCACATCAGTGAACCTGTTGCCAATAGTTAAGGATGGTGATGCTTCTGCTTGTCAATAATACTCTACTTGTATCACCTTTGTATCCTCGAAGATGGCGGTCGACTATGATCCTATTTAGTGTGGTTGATGTAAGGATTTTGGATGCGGTGGTTGCTTGCCGATGGAAGGTGCAAAGTGGTGTGCTGACAGATGATTGTGGAATTTGCCATGTACAAGCTGGCGTTGGAGGTTCACCTCCTTCTCTTCATACTGAGCGCCTATTGGACTTGATTCAAGTGGCTGAGTTTCCTGAGGCACAGGGTGGTATGCAGCCGGGAGGCGATAGGGGGTATTTCATGACTGATCAGTGTTTGCCTCCGCCAGCGCTTGCTTTTTAGGAAGCCTCAACTTGCTTGCCTTTAGATGTACTTCCAGAGGCTGCACCCTTTGGTTTTTTGTAGGTTGATGTGTTGGCAACCTCCGGACCACTTCCATGTCTTGTGGTAGCAGGTTAACTGGGTGGAGTGGCTAGATATCCTGACCCAGAGGTTGTGCATTTTGGTCTACAGTTAAATACATGTGCTTTGCACACTATTCCTGTTATGAGCAAGGCGCAATGAGCCTTGTCTGTTGTAAGCATAAAGCTGAATAATAAATGATCTTGCTTTTCGTATCGCCTCCGCTTTGGAATGACCTTATCGGTTCCTGGACTTAATTTTTGTGATTATATTGTCTTCATTTTGGAAGTTGTGTGATGCGGAGGTTGCTTGACTTCGCAACCTCGTAGCTGCGTGCGTTACCTCCGCTTGTTTTAATATTGTATTTCGGAGGTCACTGCTGGTGAGTGCGATGTTGCTTGCTTTTTGCGGTACCAGTGCCTGAGTTAGTTCACAGGTCTTTCCCCGGTTCGCTTCATGTCGTTACCCAGGGAATGGGTACCCTAAATCCTTGGTTTATCGGACTAAATCCCGCAAAACCAGCAACACAAACCCTCCAGTGGCCTCCCACAATAAATGTTCGAAGGCCACAGGCTAAAGCATATTGGGTTGACCACGAACGGGCTACGACGGCCCAAAGCCAAAGCCTGCTCGAGGGCCTACACTCGAGGGTACAATTCGGGCGACCCCTCGAGGATGGAACTTCGCCCGGCGAACGAGCCTGCCTTCGAGGACAGAACCTCGCCCGGCGAATGAGCCTGCCCTCAAGGACGGAACTTCGTTCGAGCGAATGGGCGGTCCTCGAGGGTGGTGCACCCCTCGGCTACCGACTCTCCCGTACGGATCCGGGCACATTTAATGTGTTTTACCTACCCCCGCCTAACCGTATGGCCACAGTCACAGTAACAGTTGTGGGAGTGGTGGTCAAATCTTGCTTTTACCGCCCATGCCCTGGAATCCTGCGGATCGTACTTTGCTGTTGCACCATGCCGAGCACTGCGCCCCGTCCAACACCTCCTCGAGACGCATAAATCAGCACGTTTCCCGCATTTCTCGGGATTCGACCTTATCCGGTGAGGCTCGACCCCTTCGATTCGACCCCCTTGACTCGAGCCAAGTCCTCGACCACTGACCCTCGACTTCATCGGACAAACCCTCGAGTGGGACTCCAACAACTTCGGGCTGCACTTCAACAACTCCCGACGCGACGACTGCAGGGCCTCCATACCGACGTACATCACTACAGCAGCACTGACGTGATCGGCCTCAACGCCATGCGTCACCGGCCATGCGAACGCTAAATATATGTACTCCTGTGCCCCTCCTTCACCTATAAAAGGAGGCACCAAGACGTTAGCAAGAGGGGACCGAACGACAGGATCCAGAGCATAGAAATGCTAAGGCTTTAGATCACAGAACGACACCGTGAGCCAGTGTAAGGTCGAGATCCAGGCGTCCGAAACGCCCAAGCTTCAACTCACGCTCCTCACACCTACTTGTATTTTCCCCTGTTCTAGCACTTCGGTGCAAGATAATACGAACTATCCTCCCCCCACTGGATGTAGGGCCTTCTTTGCCCGAACCAGGATAAATCGCCGTGTCCTTCTTGCATCACCCACTGGATTAAGGGAGCACGCAATTACAAATATTACTCGTTGGTGTTAACCCCTCGAGGGTCGAAACACCGATAGTTGGCGCGCCAGGTAGGGGGGCCGCGTGTCACTAATGATTTCCCGCCATTTTTCCGGATGGGCGACTTTGTTTCACCACTTTTGTGCGCTACGGTGATCTGGTTTGGGAGCCTGGAGTTCATGACCCTCGGCCAGGGCTATGACATGACCCTGCTCTCGATCAGTGACCCAAACGGAGGTCGCGGTACGCCCCCACGCTCATGGGGGCCACTCGCCGGTCTCACCACCATGCTTCCACATCCAGAAGGAGGCACGATCGACACCGTCATCGCCATCAACCTGAGTCGAGGATGGTTCCCGCCGCTTTCTCCTCGCCCCTGACCAGAGATGAGGAACCCCTTGTTGAGGGGTTGTCTGACCCGAGTTCAGAGGTAGAGGGCAAAAAGGAAGGACCCCACCACAACCCTGACTCCACCTTTGTAGTACGCTCATCGAGGAAGCGCGACGAAGTCCCTGCTCGGTCGAGCCCGCTCCCGCACAAGCTGTTCGAGTGTCATCGGCGGCCTTCATTCGACTTCAACAATGCCACGACGACGATCCCGACAGCGACCCACTCCAACATGAGCATGTTAGAGGATCGCCCAGGCACCCTTTTCCGTGCAATGACGGACGTGGGGACTGTCACATTAGCCTCCGAGGGCTTGGCCTTCGCGAGAGCGCCCGGCCCCCGGAGGTACACCGTCGGCACATCCGACGACAGCTGCAGGAGGAGGCATGGGGACAATTCTCCGTTTTCTGCTATGGCAACCCCGACTCTGACTCTGATCATTGGGATCCTACCCGCGAGTGCCTCCACATTGATGGTGATGTCGACTCCGATCAGGACACCGTCGATCCAGCGGCTGGAGCAACTACCGCTGTGGGGGAGGTGCTCTCCCCAGAGCAGAAGACCAACAAACTAACGCACCCTGAGAGGCGTGCCCCCGTCCTGGCGAGCAGGACGCACAGCTGGCATAAATTCAGGAGTTGCAGGTGAAGCTCACCGACGAGCAGGAATGATTGTGTCTGCTCGAGCTAACCCTCGAGCAAGAGCGGTGTCGGCGTTAGGAACCCGGGGGCGTCCTAAGCCAATGAGTAATCGTATGTGTGTGTAACCCGTCCGGATGGTGATGCAAGAAGAACACAGCGATTTATCCTGGTTCGGGCAAAGAAGGCCCTACGTCCAGCGGGGGGAGAAGATTTGTATTATCTTGCACCTAAGTGCTTGTACAGGGGCGAATACAAGCGAAGGAGGGAATTCGAGGGGGGTCGAGTATAGTGCGAAAGAGTTATTCGGAGTCTAGGAGTCTTCCTAGGCGTGTGTTCGGTTGTCGTGAGATCATTGTCTGGAGTCAGTTCTCTTGTCCCTATTGGGTCTCCTGGCGTCCCCTTTTATAGGCCAAGGGGAGGCACAGGGGTACAGATGTCCTGGTTCGATGACGCGGTGGTGACGTTGCGGGTTGTGGTGGTCAACTCGAGGCCTCTGTAGAGACATGCGCTGAGCATGGCTTGTTCTGTAGCAGCGTGGCTCGGAGTTGACAGGCGTCCTTCAGAGACGTGGTTGCGGACCGGTGAAAGACGTGATCCCCTGTAGAGGACGTGCGAGTTCCTGTTGGGGTCGCATTGAGAGTTGTTGGCGCAGCTTTCGAAGTCGGTGTAGGTTGACCGGAGGGCATCGATGCGTACTCGAGGCCTAGTCAAGGGGTAGCCTCAAGCGTAGTGGTTGAGCGGATAAGATTGAATTTAGGCAATCCGATGTTGGTTGTTTGTCGCGTAGTGCGTTGAAGGGGGCCTCGAGCTGCCTAACAGCGCTGAGTACGGCGTAATAGTGCCGTGCAGACCGATGCACATCCTCAGTATGGGTAGTAAAGCGGGATTCGACCGCTGTACAGACCACTGTGCGGACACTATAGCCATACGATTTGACGAGGTTAGGTAGTTTTGTATTAAATGCGCTATCGAACGCATCTGGAGTTGGTGGATCGAGGGGGGCTCGACCCTTGTTGTATCGAGGTGTCCGTCCCGCCGAGGCCTCGACACTTGACACGGGGTCCCCCTCGAGTGATCATCGGCTGGGGACGTCAGTGATTTGTCGAGGGTTGCGACAGAAGCTAGGTACTCTGTTGTGGGCCAGCCCAGTGTGTATTTGCCGGTGGGCCCCGGTGGGCCGAGGATGTACGGTCTGGTCTTGCACGTGTTTTTTTAAGGGTCCCATGAGATTAATCTGAGGGTAAACTCGGGGTTCAACCGAAAACGAGGAAGGTTTAGGTTACCCCTTTTCTCGGTAACCGACAGTAGCCCCCGAGGCTTCGTGGAAGTGTTGATACTTACACGGAGGCTCAGTTGAATGGACTCGGAGTGTTGGTCGTATTCCGAAGGGTGCGCGCGAGCGCACCCTTCGGGTGAGCCCCCGAGGCCTCGGGTGAGTAGAATACTCGCCCGAGGTTTTTTATTTTTCGTTTGGTCGATGCGTGCTCGAATGATTGAGCCCCCGGGCGGTTGGGACCTCTTTCGTCGAGGCCACCCGGTTGCGAGTCCGCTCCTTAGCTTCTTTCGTCGAAGCCGGTCGGGTGCGAGCTCGACTTTTTTGTTCGACCCTCACGAACCCTTTCGATCGGGTAGAGGGGGGAGAAGCGTTGTGCTACCCATGCTCGGGCGAGCATCAACGTCTCAGGTGAGCTACTATAGGGAAATTCAAGTAAGAGCTCATGCCCCGTTCGATAGGGGTCGACTAGTGGCCCTGAGGCGCTCTTATTCGAGCAAAACAATGGGTCCTGCGGATGCCAAACCCTTTTGATCGGGTCCGGTGGCTCGATGCCTCCCCTCGAGGGGATTCCATCGTGGTCCCTTAGTTTTGCCTTGAATGTGTCCGAGGGGGCCTCGAGAATTCATTCTCGAGCAAGGGACTCGCATCGGCCCCCCTCGATCACCCCTAACTCTGGTACTCGAGGGTGGCTGTGGAACCCTTTTCGAGGGCCAGCCTTCGCTCCCTGGAGGTTTCGAGGGCCTGGGCCCGTATCCCGTATCGTGGGAAGATCCGTCTGGGGATAACTCCTCCTGTCCATCACGCGTGCCTTTTCATGCAGAAGCCAGAGCGGCGCGGTAGTGGGTGATTCCTGTACTTGAAGCGCATTACGAGGAGGATAACTGTCAGTTCTCGTTTTTCAAGAAAAGATTCGAAGCGGGGCGGCCGCAATATCACGGGAGTCGGAATGGCGCGGTTGTGGTGGAGCTGGCATAACGCCTGATTCACGGATGCTTGACGTGTGTCCATGGTCGATGGCAGTCGAGGGGGTGAATGTGAAACGGCCCTGTCCATGACGCACTGGAATCGAGAGGAGAGTGCTTTGGGTGCATTTAATGCGGGGACTTACTGGTCGGGCAAACGTCGGCCGTCCGTCGGTCTTCTGCCCCTATAAAAGGGGGCACTCCACACACTGTTGCTCTTCACTTGCTTTCCTGCCATTTTCGCATTCACCTTCCTTGCACTCGTTTGCCTTTTTTGCACTCGCCTCCCTGCGATTTCCTTCCTCGCGCTCGCCTCCCTGCGGAGATAGGAAATCTTCCGGGTCATCCGTCCACCGAAGAGCTCCGTGCTCTTGCCATGGCACCGTTGGAGATTCTTCAGCCTGTGGCGTGGCTCCCCTCGGATGTGACAAGGAAGGAGCTGGAGGGGTTGGTGGCGGAGGGGCTTCTTCGCCCCATCACCAACAGGGCCGAGCCCGAATGGCTCGTTCCGCCAAAGGGGGACCGCGAGCCGAACCCACCGGAGGGCTACGTGGTCAGCTTCGTCAAGTTCCACCGGCTGGGCTTCGGTGCCCCGCTGAGCCGGTTCATGCGCGCCCTCACTCACTACTATGGGATCGAGCTTCAGCATCTCTCCCCCAACGCGATCTCCTACGCCGCCATCTTCACCACAGTCTGCGAGGGTTACCTCGGGGTGGAGGCGCACTGGGAGCTCTGGCTCCATCTTTTTTGGGCGGAGTACTTCTCCAAGAGCGCGTCGCTGGGGGTGAGGAGGCTGGTGCGGGCTAGGTGCTGCAACTTCGCCGTGAGGAAGGCCGACGACTTCATCCCTATCGGCCTGACTTCGAGCCACGGCGCCTGGCCTTTGAAGTGGTTCTACATCAGGAACGACGAGGGGCTGCTGCCTCAGTACACGGGGCGCGTCATCGAGTCGTGTCCCCACAACTAGGGCGCCCCAGCGTGGGACCATCAAGGGAGGCTCGAAGACCTCCTCGACGCCCTGGCGACCCTTCGAGGGCAGGGGTTAACTGCCGGGGTCGTTGCCTCGGCCTTCCACCATCGACGGGTGCTCCCCCTGATGCGGCGCTCGCTTCGCATGAGCCAAATGTTCGTTGGAGCGGAGCTCGGGGGGAGCCGGATGGTTGCCGAGGCTATTACGCCGGAGAGCATCGTCGAGAGGGTTTAAGGCACGGTGTCGGGCCCCTTCACGACGCAGGATGTCAACCGTCTTCCGATGCGGCCGGATCCCGGTTGCCCCAAACTGGTGAGTGTATTACTTCGTCGAGCCCTTCTTTTTGTTTCTTTTCACCTTACATTTTTTGGGCTTTGCGTGTAGGAGGAGCTCGACTACGAGTTGTCGCTGCCCCCCGTTAGGGAAGATTTCAGGGCTTGTCCGACGGGGCTTCTCGGGGCCTCATCGGCAAAGAAGACGAAGGAGGAGGAAGGCAAGAAGAGGCGAACGCATAGCCTCGATCTCTCTGCGGGTGAGCAGCGCTCGGCTAAGCGGAGACGAGAGGTGGGGCCCATCGGAAGATCCCCCTCTGAGGAATCGGGGGAGGAGTGGAGCGGAGAAGAGGAGCACCTCTCGACCCGAAGGGTTGCAGCTGGTGCCCCTTCAACGCAGGGCGCCGCTGGTCCTGAGGGGCCCACGGAGGGGCCCCGTGAAAGTCGCCTGGCCCTTGGGGCCGGGCCGGTGGCGCTGGCCTTAGCCGCATCGGCGGCGGCCTCAGCTCGTGGTGCTGCAGGGCCTCGGAGCGTGACGCCGTCGGCAGCGACTTCAAGCCTGCGACCGTCGACGGGGGCCTCACGAACCCCGGGAGGGTTCCCGGTGGGGTAAGTCCTTTACCCTGGAGCAGCTTCATATTTCGCGTCTTGATTCCTCGCATCTAATTTTTCTTTTCTTATAGACTGAAGCGTGAGCGAGCACTGGCAGGGCTCGCTCCGGCGCCTTCAGACGGAGGCTGCGGCAGAGGCGATGGCGGTCGCGGCGGCTCCGGTTACAGACCTGGTTCTTTCGACGACGGGCGCCGCCTCGACTCCTCCGTCGATTTTGAACGCGGGGGTCGTCGCTTGGGTGAAGGCCGCACGTGCGGCGTTGGCCCGGGGAGCTGATTCGGTTATCGGCAAAGCGGCCACTGGGCCTGCGGTGGTTGCGGCATCGAGCCCCCGAGCCGGGATGGCCATCGAGGCACCGAGAAGCAGCGCGCCAGAGGGCCCCTCGGATGACTCGCGGCTGGGGTTTTTGGAGACGGCGCCCATCGTCCTCGAGGACGAGGAGGGCGAGGCCTCCATCGATGGAGGGAAGGAGAAAGACGCTGTGCCCCCCTGTTGCCGCCGAGGTCAGGGGTCGTCGAGTCCGGGGGTGCCGAAGCGGCCCCGTCAGGCGGGGCCCCCGTGGGTGATTCGTTCGAGGAGGCGAGCGTCGCCGTGTCTGCCCCGGTGAACCTTTTTGTCGAGCGGGAGGAGCCGCAAGCCAGCTTGCTGGCTATCGTGCCGTGGGAGGGTCAGTCTCCCCCCGCGGTTCCCGAGCAACGACCTATGGCAGGCGCGGCCGTTGACGCGGAGGGTGCCGAAGCAGAGGCGGCGCGGCGGCGCTCCGAGGCGGAGACTTCGGGATGGGCCTCGGAGCCCATCCGCGTCCACGACACCATGAATCTCGATGCTCCCTCATGGGAGGTGGATGACCCTGCGGAGCTTGAGTGCTGGAGGGCCGTCAAGGAGGAGCGTTCTTGCCTTCAGAGCTCGCTGAAGGCAATGTTTGGTCTCGTCAGCAACAGCCTTCACTAGCGCCTTGGGTTAAGCGTCCTTCTTCAAAGTTATGGAACTCGGGGTGTGTTTTCTTTGTCGATGATGTCCTTTGTTCTTCTTGCTCTTAGGATCTGAGAAAGCACTCGAACATCAAGTCCTATCTTATCCACGGCGCCAAGGATAAGTGGAACCAGATCCCCGAGCTAGAAGCAGCGCTCGAGGCTACCCGGGTCGAGGCCGTGAAGGCGAAGGAGGAGGCCGACGCCGCTCGGAGTGAGCTTGAGAAGGCAAAGTCCGAGACCGCCTTGGCTCGAGAGGTGGCCGCCCAAGCTAAGGGGGCCGAGGCCAAGGCGAAGGAGGAAGCAGGGAGGGCCCTTGAGCAGGCGAGGTCCAAGGCCAGCGGTGAGCTGGCAAGGGTTGGCGGGGCCCTCGAAGTGGTGCGGAAGGAGCTCGAGGTCTCGGTCTCCGAAAATGCCAGGCTTTCCAAAGCCTGGCAAGAGCAAAGACGGAATGCCATTTCGGCAGGCGAGGCCCTCGAAAAGCTCAAGGAGGAGAACGCGTCGATGGTCCACGCTGGTGAGGCGTTTGCGAACGAGTATCTCGTTCTGCATGACACGCACATGAAGCTCGAGACCCACGTCGTCAGTGAGTCTTCCTTCTTCTCTCGAAGAGTTTTTTGCCTTAGTCTTCTTTCTTAAGCGTTACTGACTCCGTTTGTTTATTTTCAGCCTTGGAGGAGGAGCTGGATCAGGCTCATCGCGACCTTGGCCTGCTTCGAAAGTAGTACACGGCTGAGGTGAAGCTGACCGGCAAGCTCGGCGGTATGCTCGATATGGTCTGCGACAGCCTCGGCGTCCCTTGTCCTGAATCAGCCGCGAATGACGTCCATGGGGCCCCTCTCCTTGACCGGCTGTTCGAGCTTGGCCGCGTGGTTAAGGAGAAGGTGCGGGGCGCTCTTCATGTCGGCGTGAAGCGGGCGATGGCGGTCATCGGATCCGGCTACATCTACAACATGGAGGTCGTCTCCCACGGCTTCGTCAGCGACCCTTCAAAGACTGACGAGGAGAACGAGGCCGTCTTCATGGGGTTGGTCGAGGCCGCTGAGGAACCTGGCGGTCGTCTTGTGAGCCTCTTCGAGCGTGAGGTGCTTCCGCCTCCTAAGGATGATGGCCTGTGAGCCAAGCCTGGGCAAAGAGGCCTTTGTAAGAAATTTTGTAATCTTTTGTTCTCGAGGTCGCGAAGCCTCGAGCCAATGTACATTTATATTTGTACGTATATGTCTAAGTGTGCTCTAGGTCTTTCCTATCTCTACTGCCTGATCGGGTCTCTACTTTTATCGATTTCGTCACACGATCATGCCCTTCGAAGGGGGGAGTGAGTGGAGGTGCCGTAGCCCTAGGGCGTTGGCGGTCTCCCGACCCAACATCCCTCGACCTTTCGGACCTTCTCGTGTCATCTTTGACTTAGTATCAACCCATGTCGAGGCATATCGAGGCAGAGTGGACCTCGAAACTTAGAAAGTGTATGATTTTTAAGTCTTTTTCTTTCTCGCATTCCTGATAGCGTTTCTTACTTAGTGAATTCGACGCATGTTCGTACCCCTCGTCGGGGAGCGAGTGGAGGTACCGTAGCCCTGGGGCGTAGGTGGTCTCCTGGCTCGACAGCCCTTCGACGCTTAGGACATTCGCATGGAGTTTTTGACTAAGTATTAGAACGTATCGAGGTGCGTGGGAGAAAATAGACTTTCTGAGTTTTGAAAAATTGAGTTTTTTGGGGACTCTGGGGGGTTCCCCCCCTTTATAGCCCCCGAGGGAGGTTCGGCTCTGAGGGAGCATAGTCAAGGCTACCTCTTACATGTATAAGGAAATTAAGCTTGTGATCGAAAGCATTCCGTTATGCGAAAATGTAAGAAGAAGGCATCGACTAGGGATAGAAGCGACATAGCTGGTCGATGTTCCACACATTGTTGAAGATTTTGCCTTTGTCGTTAGCGAGCTTGTAGGTTCCGGGCTTCAACACCTCTGCTACGATGAAGGGGCCTTCCCACGGTGGAGTTAACTTGTGCCGTCCCTTATTGCTCTGTCGCCGTCGTAGGACGAGGTCGCCCACTCAGAGGTCCCTTTTGCGCACATGCTTGTCGTGGTAGCGTCGAAGCTTCTGCATGTATCTTGCAGAGTTGAGGAGGGCCATGTTTCGAGCTTCTTCGAGTTGGTCGACGGTGTTTGCGAGGGCTTCCTCGTTGCTTTGCTCATTGTACGCCTTTAGTCGAGGGGAACCATACTCGAGGTCAGTGGGGAGGACGGCCTCGGACCCATAGACCAAGAAGAATGGGGTGAACCCCGTGGCTTGACTAGGTGTTGTCCTTAAGCTCCATAGGACCGAGGGCAGCTCGATGGCCCACTTCTTGCCTTGCTTGTTAAGGCGGTTGAAGATTCTCGGCTTGAGTCCCTGCAAAATCATGCCATTGGCGCGCTCGACCTGGCCATTAGTTCGAGGATGAGCAACCGCAGACCAATTCACACGGATGTGATGGCGATCGCAGAAATCCAAAAAATTCTTGCCAGTGAACTGTGTGCCGTTGTCACTGATGATGACGTTCGGGACCCCGAAGCGATAAATGATGTCGGTGAAGAAATCGACCGCCCGCTCAGAGCGGATATTGCCGATAGACCGGGCCTCGATCCACTTGGTAAACTTGTCGATGGCAACGAGTAGGTGGGTGAAGCCTCCAGTTGTCCTTTTGAGGGGACCAACTAGGTCGAGCCCCCATACGGCGAACGGCCAGGTGAGGGGGATCATTTGCAAAGCATGCGCAGGGAGGTGCGTCTGCTTGGCATAGAACTGGCAACCCTCACATGAGCGGACGAGGCTGATGGCGTCAGAGACAGCGGTCGACCAGTAAAAGCCTTGTCAGAAAGCGTTCCCGACGAGGGTCCTGGGCGTAGCATGATGACCGCAAGCCCCCGAGTGTTGGTCGTTGAGTAACCTTTTGCCTTCCTCGACAGTGATGCAACGCTGCAAAACTCCGGTCGGGCTCCGTCGATAGAGCTGCTTGTCTGGACCGAAGAGGACATAGGTTTTGGCCCTTCGCGCAATGCGTCGAGCCTCGTTCCTGTCGTCTGGTAGCTCCCCTTGAGTAAGGTATTCGAGGAAGGGCTTACGCCAATCGACTTCGTCACTTGCTCGAGGGGATGATACCTCGAGGTCCATGACCTCGGCCCCGGTCGAGAGGGCCGGGGTTGGTTGAGGCTCGACCCCCTTGGACGGATGTTCATGTTCACCCGCGAAGTCAACTGATGGCTTGTAGAGATCTTTTACGAAGACGTCGGGTGGCACGGTGCCTCGGGTTGACGTGATCTTTACGAGCTCGTCGGCGGCCTCGTTGTAGCGTCGAGCAATGTGTGTTAATTCGAGGCTGTAGAATTTGTCTTCCAATTTGCGGACCTCTTGATAGTACGCTTCCATTTTAGGTTCGCGGCAGCTCGAGGCCTTCATGACTTGATCGATGACTAACTGTGAGTCGCCCCAAGCTTGGAGGCGTCGAACCCCGAGCTCGATAGCGATGCGTAGTCCGGTCACGAGGGCCTCGTACTCCGTGACGTTGTTCGAGGCTGCAAAGTGGAGTCGAATTACGTAACGCATGTGAACCCCGAGGGGTGAGATGAAGAGCAGGCCCGCGCCCGCTCCCATTTTCATCATCGACCCATCAAAGTACATGGTCCATAGTTCGGCCTGGATCTGTACAGGCGGTAGTTGAGCGTCGGTCCATTCGGCCACGAAATCTACCAGCACCTGTGACTTGATGACCTTTCACGGTGCGAAAGTGAGGGTCTCGCCCATGAGCTCGACTGCCCACTTAGCGATTCTCCCTGTGACCTCCCGATTCTGGATTATCTCCCCGAGGGGGAAGGACGAGACCATGGTTATCGGGTGGCTTTGGAAGTAATATTGGAGTTTGCACCGCGTAAGGACTAGAGCGTACAACAGTTTCTAAATCTGAGGGTAGCGGGCCTTGGTCTCCGAGAGCACTTCACTGACAAAGTAGACTAGCCTTTGAACGGGCAGGGTGTGCCCTTCTTCTGCCCTCTCGACCACTATAGCTGCACTGACCACCTGGGTGGTTGCGGCGACATAGAGGAGGAGGGGCTCAGCCGGATGAGGAGGTACTAGGATCGGGGGCGAGGCTAGCGTAGACTTAAGCTTTGAGAGGGCTTCCTCGGCTTCGAGGGTCCATTCGAAGTGCTCCGATTTCTTCAAAAGGCGGTAGAGCGGCAAGGCCTTTTCCCCGAGACGGGAGATGAAGCGGCTCAGGGCTGCCAGGCATCCTGTGACCCTCTAAACGCCTTTGAGGTCTTGAATGGGCCCCATCTTGATGATCGCCAAGATTTTCTCCGGGTTGGCCTCGATGCCGCACTGAGAGACTATGTACCCTAAGAGCATGCCTCGGGGGACGCCGAAGACACACTTCTCGGGGTTCAGCTTGATGCTCTTCGCCCGGAGGCATTTGAACGCAGCATCGAGGTCAGAGACGAGATCCTCGACTTTTTTGGTCTTGACCACGATGTCGTCGACATAGGCCTCGACCGTCGAGCCGATGTGTTCTCCAAAAACGTGGAGCATGCATCGCTGGTACGTTGCCCCGGTGTTTCGAAGGCCGAAGGGCATAGTAATATAGCAGTACATGCCGAAGGGGGTAATGAAGGAAGTCACGAGCTGGTCGGACTCCTTCATCCGGATCTGATGGTAGCCGGAATAGGCATCAAGAAAGGAGAGGGTCTCACATCCCGCCATCGAGTCAACGATTTGATCGATGCGTGGCAAGGGTAATGGGACTTTAGGACATGCTTTATGCAAGCCGGTGTAATCTACACACATCCTATATTTCCCATTTTTCTTTTTCACTATTACAGGGTTAGCTAACCACTCAGGATGGTGGACCTCCTTGATAAATCCGGCCGCCAAGAGCTTGTTGACTTCTTCCCCGATGATCCTACACTTCTCCTTGTCAAAGCGGCGCAGGCGTTGCTTCACCGGCTTAGACCCGTGGCGGATCTCCAAGGCGTGCTCGGTGACTTCCCTTGGTATGCCCGGCATATCCGAGGGACTCCACGTAAACATGTCGGCATTCGCGCGAAGAAAGTCGACGAGCACTGCTTCCTATTTGGCGTCGAGCGAGGTGCTGATGAGCAGCGCCTTCCCCTTGGAGCAACTCGGGTGGAGGGGGATCTTCTTCGTGTCCTCGGCAGGCTCGAAGCTGCCGGCATGTCGCTTGGGTTCGGGGATCTCGTTGACGAGGGCCTCAAGAGTGGCTGCAAGCATCGCCGTCTCCTCGAGGGCTTCCGTGTGTTCGACGCACTCGACGTCGTAGTCTTATGCGTGCTCGAAGGAGGGGCCGACGGTGATGATGCCATTGGGGCCCGGCATCTTGAGCTTGAGATAAGTGTAGTTGGGAACTGCCATGAACTTGGCATAGCCCGGTCGCCCAATGATCGCATGGCATGTGCCTCGGAACAGGACTACCTCGAACGTGAGGGTCTCCTTTCGGAAGTTTGCGGGAGTACCGAAATACACCGGCAAGTCGATGCACCCGATGGAAATACACCGTGGAAGCCCCCAGCGCTGAGTTTTAGCTTTTCCCTTGGGATTCTGAGAAGGTCGAGGGTCTCGGAGTAGATGATGTTGAGGCTGCTGCCTCCATCCATCAAGACTTTGGAGAAGCAGGTGTTAACGATGACAGGGTCGACAACAAGCGGGTAGAGCCTCGGGTTCGGGACGTGGCTCGGATGGTCATCACGGTCGAACGTGATAGCCATCTCGGACCAGTCTAAGAATCGAGGGGTGGCGACTTGAGTGGAGAATACCTCCCGATGCTCCCTCTTACGCTGTCGAGGGGTGAGCCGGGCGGTAGGTCCCCCGTAGATCATGTAGCAGTCCTGCACCTCGGGGAACCCATCAACCTTGTCGTCATTCTTGTCGTCGGGCTCTTCCTTTTCCTCTTCCTTCCCTCGAACCGTACCCCCGAAATGCCTTTTGAGCATCCAGCAGTTTTCGAGGGTGTCGTTGGCCTGGCCCTTGTGATATGGGCACGGTTTCTTGAGCATCTCGTCGAAGAGGCCCTTTTCGGGAGGGCCTTGAGGCTTCTTGCGCTTGACAGTCGCCACGAGGTCGTCGTCGGGGGCGTCTTTGTGCTTGCCTCGCGGGTTCTTCTTCTTCTTCTTGCCCCCCTTTCTTGCCGCCCTGGTTCGAACCCTTGGGGTTGGCCGCCTTGGCTTGTGTCTGGCCTTTGCCACCGTCGAAGAAGGCACCGACGGCCTCTTCTCCGGCGGCAAAGTTGGCCACGATGTCCATCAATTCGTCAGCGGTCTTTGGGGGAGTACGCCCGAGCTCCCGGACTAGTTCCTTGCAGGTGGTCCCGGCAATGAAAGCCAGGATCACCTCTTTGTCAGTGACGTGGGGAAGCTCGGTGCGCTGCTTGGAGAAACGTCGAGTGAAGTCGCGGAGGGATTGACCAGGCTTCTGTCTGTAGCCTCGGAGTTCCCACCTGTTGCCCGAACGCACATAGGTGCCCTTGAAGTTCCCCTCGAAAACCCTGACCAGGTCGGACCAGTCACAGATTTGGTTAGGGGGAAGCTCCTCGAGCCACCGTCGTGCGGTGTCGGAGAGGAAGAGTGGGAGTTGTCGAATGATGGCGCTGTCGTCGCGGGCCCCACCAAGCTGGCACGCAAGTTTGAAGTCGACAAGCCAGAGCTCAGGCTTTGTCTCACCGTCGTATTTGACGAGACTTGTCGAGGGTCTGAAGGGGCTAGGCAGCGGCGTGCTGCGAATCGCACGGCTAAAGACTCGAGGTCCCGACGGATCCGGGGATCGACATCGGTCCTCGTCGCTGTCGTAGCGTCCGCCCCGATGAGCGCTGTAGCCTCGCGCCTCGGTGTCACCGCACTTGCGTCTGCGGTGTTCATTGATGTCATGACACGCATCGCGGGGCTTGCGGTTGTCACGAACGCGATCGTGGTGCAGGACCGCCCCCTTCGACCGGGGGGAGTCTACCGGCTGGGTCGAGGCCTGCCTCTCATGCCGCGAGGGTTCGTGGTGTTGCCCTGAGGCCGCACCTCGACGCCTCAAGGCAGAGCTTTCGGCCTGCTGAATGGCGGCCACCTCGAGAATGCCCTTGATCTCCTATTGGACTCGTTGGGCTTCAGGATTCGAGGGGGCCGGCATGTTGCGGAGAAGCATGGTTGCTGCGACGACATTCTGGCTGGCTTGATTGAAGGCGGGACGTGCAACCGTATCCACGCCCACAATCTGTCGCTGTACTTGTCACGCTCGAGCCCGAGCTCCTCCGACTGGGGGATTGCGGTTGTCTTGCTCGAGGGTACGCTCGAGCTGGCGCAGTCGCTCTTTGTCTTCATCGAGCTTGGCTCGAAGCTCCTGGACCTACGCGAGCTGGGCGATGCGAGCGCCCTGCGAATCGTACGGGTCATTGGTCACGGCAGGGGGCCCTTCCTCCTGTCCCGCCAGGAGGGGCCCACCTGTTGGAGCCGGTGGTGTGGACGTCTCTGCGGGATCGGCGTCGTCGTCCGACGCGATGACTATGTCAACGTGGAAACACTCTCTCGTGGGATCATAGTAGCTGGGGTCGTAGTCGGAGTCGGAGTCGGAGTAGAGCGGGCAAGGCACGACGGTCCACCCAAATTGTTCCACTTCCAGCCACCTTTGAAGTGCGCGAGGGCAAGCGCCGCGTGGGCGAGGGTTAATCAGGCGTTCGGGGGCCAGTACCGGTACCTCCCGGCGCGCTGCTGCGCATGAGTGGGTGCCGTTCTGTTCCCTGTCCGCCCCGAAACCCGAGCGCACGATAGTGGAGTACGTCGAAGCGGCATTGTCGAGCCCAAATGGCAGTGCCGGTCAGGCGGCAAACTGCTCATGGGGCAAGAGAGCCGTAGACGTGAAGGGAGCATTCGCCTGGGGAGAAGCGTTCAACCCTGGCGAGTGCTGCCCCATGTCGGGCCTTACGCGTAGTCGCGGGAGCCTCCGGGCCAGAGAGCTCAAGTCATCCATCAAAGACGAGGAAGGTGTGACAACCGTGGTCGCACGGCGGTGCCGCCCGCCCTGCGATCCACGTCTCCTTCTTGATTGGGAAGCGTGGTGGTGAGGACGACGCGGGGCTCCTCACGGAGACCCTGAAGCGCCCCCGCTCGGGTGCCCGATTGAGAGCGGGACCATGTCATGGCTCGTGCCGAGCAACATGAACTCCAGACTCCCAAACCAGATCACCGAGCCAAAAGGGAGCGATGATACGAGGTCCACCATCTGGACGCAGCGGTTTGACACACAGGGCCCCCCTACCTGGCGCGCCAACTGTTGGCGTTAGGAACCCGGGGCGTCCTAAGCCAACGAGTAATCGTATGTGTGTGTAACCTGTCCGAATGGTGATGCAAGAAGAACACAGCGATTTATCCTGGTTCGGGCAAAGAAGGCCCTATGTCCAGTGGGGGGAGAAGATTTGTATTATCTTGCACCTAAGTGCTTGTACAGGGGCGAATACAAGCGAAGGAGGGAATTCGAGGGGGGTCGAGTATAGTGCGGAAGAGTTATTCGGAGTCTAGGAGTCTGCCTAGGCGTGTGTTCGGTTGTCGTGAGATCGTTGTCTGGAGTCGATTCTCTTGTCCCTATTGGGTCTCCTGGTGTCGCCTTTTATAGGCCAAGGGGAGGCACAGGGTACAGATGTCCTAGTTTGATGACGCGGTGGTGACGTTGCGGGTTGTGGTGGTCAACTCGAGGCCTCTGTAGAGACGTGCACTGAGCATGGCTTGTTCTGTAGCAGCGTGGCTCGGAGTTGACAGGCATCCTAGAGAGACGTGGTTGCTGACCAGCAAAAGACGCGATCCCCTGTAGAGGACGTGCGAGTTCCTGTTGGGGTCGCATCAGGAGTTGTTGGCGCAGCTTTCGAAGTCGGTGTAGGTTGACCGGAGGGCGTCGATGCGTACTCGAGGCCTAGTCGAGGGGTAGCCTCGAGCGTAGTGGTTGAGCGGATAAGATTGAATTTAGGGAATCCGATGTCGGTTGTTTGTCGTGTAGTGCGTCGAAGGGGGGCCTCGAGCTGCCTAACAGCGCTGAGTACGGCGTAATAGTGCCATGCAGACCGATGCACGTCCTCAGAATGGGCAGTAAAGCGGGATTCGACCGCTGTACGGACCACTGTGCGGACACTATAGCCATACGATTTGACGAGGTTAGGTAGTTTTGTATTAAATGCGCTATCGAACGCATCTGGAGTTGGTGGATCGAGGGGGGCTCGACCCTTGTCGTATCGAGGTGTCCGTCCCGCCGGGGCCTCGACACTTGACACGTGGTCCCCCCTCGAGTGATCATCGGCTGGTGATGTCAGTGATTTGTCGAGGGTTGCGGCAGAAGCTAGGTACTCTGTTGTGGGCCGGCCCAGTGTGTATTTGCCGGTGGGCCTCGGTGGGCCGAGGATGTACGGTCTGGTCTTGCACGTGTTTTTTCGAGGGTCCCGCGAGATTAATCTGAGGGTAAACTCGGGGTTCAACTAAAAACGAGGAAGGTTTAGGTTACCCCTTTTCTCGGTAACCGACAAGCGGCGACTGCCCGGCGGTAGAGCCCGAGCCAGGGCCCGAGAGGTGAACCGGCAGATCAACGAGGCTGGGGAACCCGAGCAACCCGCCAATCGTTATCCCCGAGCAAGCTAGAATATTGGCGCGGTGGCTATGCTCCTTTGCAATATGCCCGTGCCATCCAACTCGCAAGCTCGGCAGATACAACGCGAGGTCGAGGATCTTCTCCAAGTTGCTTCTGTCCAGCAAGCCGAGAGCTCAGCCTCGAGGCGTTGACGGGCAGCCTCCGAACCTCAGGTCGAGCCCTCCCGGCCCGAAAGGGAGAGCTCGGTCGATCAGGGGGCGGCCCCCTGACCGAAGAAGAAGCCGGCCCGAGAACGTATCAACGACGACCGCGCTCCCCGCGACGCGCGCCTTGACATTGTCGAGAACCGCAGGCGCAAGCACGAGGATGCCGAGGATCGAGGGTACAGTGCCCATCGTGGAGGGCGTTACGAGAGCGACGAAGACCGATAGGCCTCGGAGCCACTGGGTCCCTGAGTCTTCAGCAGGGCGATCCGCTGCGCCCAGCTGCCCGACAAGTTTTGACCCCCCACGAGCATCGTCAAATACAACGGCGAAACCAATCCCGAGCTCTGGCTAGCCGACTTTCGGCTGGCTTCTCAGGCGGGCGGGGCACGTGACGATCATGCCATCATACGTCACCTTCCCCTATTCCTGTCTGACACCGTGCGTAGATGGCTCGAGGAGCTTCCCCCTGACCAGATTCACGGCTGGATTGACCTTGTCTGGATTTTCGAGGGGAACTTCAAAGGTACCTACGTGCGTCCTGGGAACTCCTGGGAACTGCGCAACTGCAAGCAGAAACCAGGGGAGTCTCTCCGCGACTTTGCTCGACGATTCTCCAAGCTCCGCACCGAACTACCCCATATCTCCGATCTTGACATCATTCTAGCATTCGTTGCGGGAACAACCTGCAAGGACCTAGTTCATGAGTTGGGGCGTAACCGCCCTGACACCGTCGACGAGCTCATGGATGTGGTCGCCAACTACGCGGCCGAAAAAGAGGCGGTCGGTGCCTTCTTCAGCGACGGGAAGGACAAGGGAAAGGCGTCGGCAGCTGACGACGCCGGAGGCTTAAGCAAAGGGTTGAAGAGAAACAACAAGAAGAAGAAAAATCAGCAAGGCAAGCGTGAGGCTGCAGAAGATGATCTCGTCGCAGCAACCGAACGCAAAAGACCTCGAGGGCCCCCGAGGGCGCCATCTTCAACAAAATGCTTGAGGAGCCCTGCCCTTACCACAAGGACGGGGTGAAGCACAAGCTTAAGGACTGGCGTATGCTTCGAAAGCACTTCGAGCAAGTGGGCATGAAGAAAGGTGACGACAAGAAAGACCAAGGCGGCGGTGAGGGAGACAACGGGGAAGACGGAAAATTCCCCGAAGTCTATGACTGCTACATGATCTACGGGGGCCCCTCAACCCAGCTCACGCCTCGACAGCACAAGCGAGAGCGTTGAGAAGTCTTCTCCGTCTGAGTCGTGGCACTTCACTACCTTGACTGGTCTGACGCGCCCATCACGTTTGACCGCGATGACCATCCGGATCGAGTCCCCAACCCCGGGGCCTATCTGCTCGTCGTCGACCCAATCATCATAAACACCCGCCTCTCGAAGGTCCTCATGGACGGTGACAGCAGCCTGAATGTCATCTACCTCGAGACCCTCGACCTCCTGGGAGTCAAGAGGTGCCAACTTCGACCCAGCGCCGGGGGATTCCATGGCGTCGTGCCAGGGAAGAAGGCCCTTCCCGTCGGCCGTATCGACCTTCCTATCTGCTTTGGCACCCCTGCCAACTTTAGGAAAGAGACCCTCACCTTCGAGGTGGTCGGGTTTCACGGAACGTATCACGCTATCATCGGCCGACGGGCTATGCGCAGTTCATGGCGATCCCGAACTACACCTACCTCAAGCTCAAGATGCCAGGACCCAAGGGCGTCATCACCGTCGCCTCCTCCTATGAGCACGCGTACGACTGCAACATCGAATGCGTCGAGTATGGAGAGGCCGTCGAGCAAAATGCCATAATAGCCGCGACCCTCGAGCGCCTTGCCGACGAGGTGCCAGACCCCAAGCGGCACGCCGGCAACTTTGAGCCGGCACAAGACACCAAGAAAGTTCCCCTCGACCCGAGCTGCCCTAGCGAGAAGGTGCTAACGATCAGCACCAACCTCGAGGGCAAATAGGAAGCCGTGCTCGTCGACTTTCTCCGCGCGAACGCCGATATGTTTGCATGGAGTCCATTGGATATGCCAGGCATACCGAGGGAAGTCACCGAGCACGCCTTGGAGATCCGAGCCGGGTCCAGACCGGTGAAGCAACGCCTATGTCCCTTCGACGAGGAGAAGCGCAGGATCATCGTGAGGAGGTGCACAAGCTTTTGGCGGCTGGATTCATCAAGGAGGTCCATCACCCTGAATGGTTAGCTAATCCCGTGCTAGTTAAGAAAAAGAATGGAAAAATGCGGATGTGTATTGACTATACTAGTTTAAACAAAGCATGTCCCAAAGTTCCATTTCCTTTACCATGCATTGATCAAATTGTTGACTCTACCGTGGGATGTGAAACCCTCTCGTTCCTCGATGCTTATTCTGGCTACCACCAAATCAAGATGAAAGAGTCCGACCAGCTCGCGACTTCCTTCATCACACCTTTTGGCATGTACTGCTACATCACCATGCCCTTCGGCCTTCGAAACGCCGGGGCGACGTATCAGCGGTGCATGCTCCACGTCTTCGGAGAACACATAGGCGACACGGTCAAGGCCTATGTCGATGACATCGTGGTCAAGTCTAGAAAAGTGGCCATCCTCATCCGTGACCTCGAAATCGCGTTCGGATGCCTTTGAGCCAAAAACATAAAACTCAACCCTGAGAAGTGTGTCTTCAAAGTGCCTCAGGGCATGCTCCTCGGATACATCGTCTCCCAGTGCGGGATCAAGGCCAACCCCGAGAAGGTGGCGGCCAACATGCGAATGGGGCCGATTCGGGATCTCAAGGGCGTGCAGAAGGTCACGGGCTGCCTCGCGGCCCTCAGCCATTTCATCTCACATTTAGGGGAGAAGGCCATGCCTCTGTACCGCCTCTTGAAAAAATCCGAGCGATTCACATGGACCACGGAGGCCGAGGAGGCTCTCGACGAACTCAAAGGCATGCTGACATCCACCCTGATTCTCGTCCCTCCTTGACCAGCGACGTCGACTGAACCGCCCGAACCCCTCCTCCTCTATGTCGCTACAACCACTCAGGTGATCAGCGCGGCCATAGTGGTTGAGAGGCAAGAGGAAGGGCGTGCCTTGCCCGTCCAGCGGCCAGTTTACTTCATCAGCGAAGTGCTTTTGAAAATGAAAATCCGCTACCCACAGGTGCAGAAGCTGCTCTACGCCATCGTCCTTACACGTCGCAAGCTCCAGCACTACTTCCTCAGCCACCCGGTTACCGTGGTATCTTCGTTCCCCTTGGGGGAGATCATCCATAACCGGGAGGCCGCTGGAAGGATTGCTAAGTGGTCGGTCAAGCTCATGGGCGAGACCATCACCTACGCTCCGCGGAAGGCCATCAAGTCTCAAGTGCTGGCGGATTTCATCGCTGAGTGGACCGACACCCAGTTGCCGCCAGTCCAAATCCAAGCCAAGCTGTGGACAATGTACTTCGACGGGTCGCTCATGAAGACAGGAGCAGGCGTAGGCTTGCTCTTCATCTCACCCCTCGGAGTCCACATGCGCTACGTCATTCGCATCCACTTTGCCGCTTCTAATAACGTCGCATAGTACGAAGCACTTGTCACTGGATTGCGAATCGCCCTTGAACTCGGGGTCCGACGCCTTGATGTTCGAGGCGACTCGCAACTGATTATCGACCAAGTGATGAAGGCCTCGAGCTGCCATGACGCCAAGATGGAAGCCTACTGCAACGAAGTGCGCAAGTTGGAAGACAAGTTCCATGGCCTCAAGCTTAGCCATATCGCTCGACGATACAACGAAGCCACGGATGAGCTTGCAAAAATCGCATCGACTCGAGGTACAGTCCCTCCGGACGTATTCTCGAGGGACCTCTTCGAGCCCTCCATCGATTTGGGCTCGGGGGCTTGCACTACGCCCTCGAAGCTCCACCCCACAACCTCAACTGGAGCCCCTCGACTGGGGCCCAGGTTATGGAGATCCAGGGGACTCCTCCTCCGTCGAGCCTGCCGCCGGATTGGCGAGCCCCTTTCCTCGACTGCCTCGTTCAGGGAGAGCTTCCGGAGGACCGGATCGAAGCTCACCGGATCACGCGACGGGCCAAGTCCTACGTCATCTACGGTGATGGCAAGGAACTCTACAGGCGAAGCCCCTCATGCGTTCTTCAGCGCTGCATTACTATCGAAGAAGGCAGGAGGCTCCTCGAGGACATACACTCAGGAGCCTGTGGCCATCACGCAGCGCCAAGGACCCTCGTAGGCAATGCCTTCCAATAGGGTTTCTACTGGCCGACCGCCGTTTCTGATGCCATGAGCATTGTCCGCTCGTGCAAAGGGTGTCAATTCTACGCCAAGCAGACGCACCTCCCAGCTCACGCCCTACAAATGATCCCCATCACCTGGCCGTTCACGGTCTGGGGGCTTGATCTTGTGGGGCCTCTTAAGAGGACAACCAAAGGGTACACGCACCTGCTCGTTGCCATCGATAAGTTTACCAAGTGGATCGAGGCCTAGCCTATCGGCAACATCCGCTCCGAACGGGCGGTCGAGTTCTTCACCGACATCATCCATCGCTTCGGGGTCCTGAACGTCATCATCACTGACAACAGCACATAGTTCATCGGCAAGAAGTTCTTGGATTTCTGCGATCGCCATCACATCCGTGTGAATTGGTCCGCGGTTGCACATCCTCGAACTAACGGCCAGGTCGAGCGCGCCAATGGCATAATTTTGCAGGGCCTCAAGCCAAGGAACCTCAACCGCCTCAGCAAGCGCGGGAAAAATGGACCGTGGAGCTGCTTTCGGTCCTATGGAGCTTAAGGACAACACCTAGTCGAGCCACGGGGTTCACCCCATTCTTCTTGGTCTACGGGTCCGAGGCCGTCCTCCCCACTGACCTCGAGTATGGTTCCCCTCGACTAAAGGCATACAACAAGCAAAGCAACGAAGAAGCCCTCGCAAACGCCATCGACCAGCTCAAGGAGGCTCGAGACATGGCGCTAATTCACTCCGCTAGGTATCAGCAGAAACTTCGACGCTACCACGACAAGCACGTGCACCCGAGGCACTTCCAAGTTGGAGACCTCGTCCTACGTCGACGACAGAGCAACAAGGGACGTCACAAGCTGACCCCGCCATGGGAAGGCCCATATACCATAGCTGAGGTGCTAAAGCCCAGGACATACAAGCTCACTAACAACAAAGGCGAAATCCTCACCAACACATGGAACATCGAACAGCTACGTCGTTTCTACCCTTAGGGCACCGATGCCCTCGTACATTCTCACATGTTTTGTACATTCTCGCATGTTATGTACATTTTTGCATGGCAAATATAAGGAGTACTTTTGATTATAAGTTCAAACTTGTTATTGTACATGCAAGAGGTAGCCTCGACCCTGCCTCGCCAGAGTCAAACCTCCCTCAGGGGCTAACGGGGGGGAACCCCCTAAGTTCCTAAAAATGTGAACGATTTTTTCGAGCGTCTCCTTTCGCTTCGCAACTAAGTTGAAAACGCCTCGAACTCCCTATGGGTCGAGGGCTGTCGAGCCGGGAGCTCTCCTACGCCTTCGGGCTATGGTACCTCCACTCGCTCCCCCCTCGAGGGATACGAGCCTGCGTTGAACACTTAGTCGAAAAGCAAAAGTCAGGCGATCAGAACTCGAGCGCCTCTTCTTTCTCACGCCTCGATACGCTTCATGACTAAGTAGAAAATGCCTCGAACTCCCTAGAGGGTCGAGGGCTATCGAGCCGGGAGCTCTCATACGCCTCCGGGCTACGGTACCTCCACTCGCTTCCCCCTCGAGGGATACGAGCATGCGTTGAAAACTTAGTCAAAAAAGCAAAGTCTAGGTGAAAGAAAGCAGAGAAGGCTTGAAAGTAAAATGACAAATTGCATTACGATAGATGCATCAATGTTCAAAAAGGCTGTCGAAGCCACATTGAATATAAGTTACAAAAAACTAACTTATTACATGGGCATCTTCGCCCAGCCTTGCCCTACAGGCCCGCTCCGTCGCCGCCCTCCTCGACGCTGTACCCTTCATCCGCGGGGGGGAGGACTTCGTCCTCGAACAACTTCGCCAGCGCTCCCCCTGGCCTCTCGGCGTCATTAATGAGCCCTCGACATCGCTCCTCGTTCTCGGCGTCGATCTTCGAGATATCAGGAACGAAGCCTTGGGCGACCACGTTCATGTCGACGACGAAGCCGGAGGAGACCACTGCTAGCGCCCGCTTCATGCCGGTATGAAGGGCCTCCCGCACGCGATCACGAAGGGTGGCGTCGAGGTAGTAGATTCAATCGACGAGCACAGCACCCGGGTTGTCTTCTTCAGCACCCTCGATGGGCCCGACCTCCTAGGAGGCGCAGAGCCTGTCGAGGGCAACCCGGAGCCGGCCGAGAAGCGCCCCCTCTGCCACGAGGCTCTCCTGTAGCGCCTTGGCAGCGGTTTGGGTAGCAAGCAGCTCGGACTCGAGGCTTGAAACACAAAACAAGAGTTAAGACAAACCATACGGGAAGAAAAAAGAACAAAGGCTCTTCAAGGAACTCACCGGCACAGCGAGTCTCGAGGGCGCGGCGATCCCTAAACACGGCGTCGCGCTCCCCCCGGGCCTCATCTCGCTCCCGCTGGGCCTCCTTGAAGGCCCGGGTCACCTCCGTCTTCTCGCAGCGGAGGGTTTCGAGGGCGCCACCAGCCAAGATGATGGCCTGCTCCTTCTCTTGGAGGGTAGCCTTCATCACCCCGAGCTGGGTTTCCAGGCTAGCGGCCCGGTTCTTCTCCTCCTGGGCCAAGGCAGAGAGGGTGTTGCGCGCCATGGAGACTTCAGCGAAACTGGCCTTGAGCGAGCGGATGCGCTCCACGGAGCTTTGAGCCTCCCCCACGAGTAGCTCGACGCGCTCCTGGGCTCGGATGCTCTCGCCCTTGGCCCTCCCCGCTTCGGCCTTGGCCGCGTCAGCCACCTCCCTGGCACGCTTGAGCTCCTCCTTGAGGTGGGCGGCTTCCCCTCGAGCAGCTTTGGCGTCCCCCTTCGCCCGGGCGGCCTCCTCTTTGGCTTTGGCGGCCTCCTCCCTAGTCCGCTTCAGCTCCTCCTCGATCTCGGCCACCCTGCCCTGCGCAGAGCGACCGGCTTCGAGTTGGTGAAGCACTTCCTCCCGGCTGTTGTGTGTTTTGTGGAGGAAGTCTGACTTGGAGTAGGAATGCCTCCGCACCTCCTGGGGATAGGAAATCAAGGGTTAAGGCATTTCATACGAAAGAACGCAAAAAAAACTGCATATGGTCTACACAGGGACTCACCGTGAGGTTCCGGTCGAGGCCTTCGGCGAGCTCGACGCCTAGCTTCAGCAAGTGCTACAGCCACGCTCGGAACCGCTCGGCGTCCTCCCAGCACTTGACTTCCGCCGGGTCATCCATCTCGATCCCCGGAGCGCTGGAGTCGCCAAGTTCCCGAAGTACGATGCGCTCCTTGCCCCAATGTGGAAGGACCGTCTTGACCTTGGTTCGCGCCAAGGACTCGATCTCGTCCACCACATCGCATGGGATGCCATAACGCACGGCCAACTCCACCGGGGTGCGGAACTCCGATGCGGCGCCGACATCCCTCAGCCCGAGGTCGGAAGTCGACCTTCTCGGCAAGCCAAAAGCCGCCATCTCCTCCGGCTGCTCCGTCGACGGTTGCCGCGGCTGGCTTGATGTTGCTTCTGGCGCCTTTGGAGGCAGAGGAGGTTTCGAGGCCGTCGCTTGCCCCAACGCCATGTCTTGTGGCGCCGGCAGGTCCACCATCGACGCACCTTCCGGTGGGTTCGGTACCGAGACCTCCTCCGACTGCACCCCCAGCAGCCGCGGGACCGTCGACGCCTTCGACGTCGTTTCTTCTTCGGCCAGCAGCTTGTCCAGGGTAATCATGGACACCCATTGCTTGGGCAGTCCTGATGTCCCCTCTGCCTCCGATGTCTCGGGCGGCTGCTGCGCCGACGGGTCCAGCGGCGCCATGCCCCCCGGTGGCGTCTGCTGTGCCTGCTGATGCTGGGGCTGGCCCCCAGTTTCCTCCTCCTCTTCCTGTCGCTCCAGCGGCTCCTTCTCCCCCTCCTGCTGCGGCCACGGTAGCTCCGCTTCTTGCAGGGCCCCCTGCTCCTGCTTCCTCTGGGCCTCGAGCTCGCGTAGCCCCGCCGGCCAAGGTCTTCGCTCTCCCGTTGAGGGGGGAAGGGGTGTGGTCTCCTCACCCTCGAGGTCGACGATGACTACCTCCTCTCTCGGCTCATGGCCCTTGAGGGCTCCCGCCTGGGGTGCGGGGATCGAGGCCTCTGGTCGGCCAGGAGCGGAAGCTCTTGATGTTGGGGCTCCGCCCCCTGGCGCCGGGCCGAGCTCGAGGGCCACGAACGATGACGTCAAGGAGGCGCTCCCTCCCTCTTGCGTCCTCCCTAGCTCAGAGTCACCACCCGTCGCAGCCCCCGAGACGCTCGACCCTGCAGCGAGAGCGGAACCCGTCAGCCTACCGCGCGCCATAGCCCCGAGGGCTGAGGACAACCACTTGGCTTCCCACGGAGCCAAGGGCCTCGATGTCGCACCTATGACTGGGGCCTCCATCTTCGCAGCTGCATCCACCTTGAGCCGCTTAGCCAGCGCAAGAGACACATCCTCGATTTGACGCTTGGGCCTGGATGAGAAGAGGACGGCAAAAAGCTTATTAAGCTGCACAATGAGGATGCAACGAAAAAAGCATTGAATCAACAACACTTACCCGAAGGGGATAGAGGCCTTTCGGGTCCCCCTCGAACCGCCAGCAGATCTCGAGACCCCTCCCGAAGCTGAGCTCTTCCCGGGGCTGAGGCTGCTCGGGGCCATCGGTGGGGTCGCCGCACCTCCCTGCTCCGACGGGGCCTCCTGAGCACGGCTCTGCTCCACCCGCGCCGATGACCAGGACCGGGTTTCCCGGATCAAAGTGGGTGGGGTCCCATCTTGAGTACGATGGGAGGGGGGTGAGCCCCCTCGAGTCGAGGCGTCAGCCCGCCTTTTCCCACGCTGGCGCTCCGGGGCCAACGCCACCGGCTGGGGGGGCGCGCTCCTCCACTGCCTCCTCCTACACGAAGGGGCGATCAGCATGGGAGGAACCCGACAAGATGCGGTCGAGACGCCCCGCCACCTCCTTGACATCATCACTGTCATCGTCAGCATCATCTTCATCTCCCTCGAACGAGGGAGACTCCTCCTCCGGGAGCCCATCGCGCCTCTGCTCAGCGCGGCGCCTCGCAAGCCTTTCGCGCTCCTGGAGCTTCTTGGCCTTCTTCTTCTCCTCTTCGTCCTTACACTGCTTTTCTTGCTGGGTGGTGAAGCATCTTACCTGACGGTCAGGAGCGTCCTCCCTCAGCAGGGGCCTCGATCTCCGGTAGTCGATTCTCCCCTACACAAAAATGTTTAGTCACAGGGACGAGAGAAGGGGGCGGAATGAAAACACGAAAGGCACAGGTCGGGGCACTCACCAGGTCAAGGCAACCCTCCTCCGGCCGCATGGGGAGACGGTTGACGTCTTCCGCCCTGAACGAGCCCGCGACCATCCCCTTTACCCGTGCAACGACTTCCGCGGTGGATGGCTTCTTGCCGGACATCTGGCACCTCTCAAGAACCTCGGGCGCCGCCGAGGGGAGCATCTCATCCAACTGTAGCGGGCGCTCCATCAGAGGGAGCACTCATCAACTGTGGAAGGCCGAGACCACCACACCCGCCGTCAGGCCCGCCTCTCGAAGGGTCTTCATCGTGACGACGAGGGGACGAAGTCGACGCTGAAGATCTCCCGTGACACCGTGCGGCCAGTTGTATGGACGCTCGGTGATAAGCCGCCCGGTGTACGGCGGGAGGTAGCCGCCGTCGTTGCGAAGGTAGAACCATTGCTCGTCCCACCGGGAGTGGTTGGACATCAACCCGGTGGGGATATACTCGCGTGGCTCCTCCGACCTCCCGGTCTTCAACACAAAGTTGAGGCACCCCGCTCTGACGATTCGCCTTACTCCTGGCGCCACCGGGGAGGCGAACCACTCCCCCTTATAAAGGTGGAGCCACAGCTCCCAATGTGGCGCCATCCCGAGGTAGCCCTCGTAGACGGCCACGAAGATGGCGGCGTTGAAGATGGCGTTGGGGGAGAAATGCTGGAGCTCGACGCCGTAGAAGTTCATCAACCCCCGCATGAACTCGCTCGGGGGTACACCGAACCCATGCCGATGATACTTGAGGAAGCTCACCACGTAGCCCTCCGGCGGGTTTGGCTCTTGGTGATTCCTCGGCGGCGCAATCCACTCCGGCCTATTCTGATTGGTAACGGGGCGAAGAAGTCCTTCCCCCACCAGCTTATTCAGCCTTTGCCGCGTCACGTTCGACGGGCGCCAGGGTTCGGCGGGCTGGAGGATGGGGGCCATGGCAGCAGCGGCAGCACAGATCTGCTCGGTGGGCGCAGCGGCGGCAACAACAGCACGAATCTCCTCGGCGGACGGACGACCAGGAAGGTTCCCAATCGTGACTTCTCACTCTAAGTTTCTACCCTCACGCGCGTAGGAAAGCAGGAATTCGGGAGAATGCCAAAGATGGGGGCGAACAGCGCCTGTCCCCCTTCATTTTTATACCCGGGAAGAGCAACAGGCGGAGTCCGGCGGCAGGGAAAAGGTAACTTCCCGCAATTAATGCACTCGCCTGACCGTTCCCCTCCCCCTCGATCCTCGACCAAATGCGCGTGTCACACCTCTGGCAAAGAGCCGTTGCTCGGGCCCACCACGATCGCACCGCTACGGCCTTCTCCTCAAAAGGCGTGTCCAACGATAAGAATAAAGAGCCGTTACTCGCCAATGGAGATTTCTACGGAAGGTAAAACGGGCTCTGGCCCCACCTCAAAGTCTGAAGGGAGCGAAGGCCGGTCCTCGAGTGAGGGCTCAACGGCCACCCTTGAGCACCAAAAAAATCAGGCTCCGGCCCTAAGCCTCGAAGGGAGCAAAGCTTGGCCCCACGATCAGGGTTCGACAGCCGCCCTCGAGCACCCAAGTCAGGGGTGACCAAGGGGGAGCCAACACGAGGCCCCACTCGAGAACGAACCCTCGAGACCCCTTTGGACACATCCAAGGAGAAGTGCTACGGACTTTATGGAATCCCCCCGAAGGGAGGCATCGAGCCACCGAGGCCTATTGAATGGAATCGGTATCCGTAGGTCCATTGCGTTTTGCTTTAATGAGACCGCCTCCAAGCCTCCTGCCGACCTCTATCGAACAAGGAACAGGCTCTCACATGGATTTTCCCGTTATCAGCTCACTGAGAACTTCGAGGCTCGCCCCATCGAGGGTAGTCCGATGCTTCTCGCCTCACGTTCGATCGAAAGGACTCGTGAGATGAATGCCAAGGCCGGCAACGCCCCAGCCGCACGAGGCTCGGGAGCTCGACTGTGCCTGGCACCCCTCGATGAAAGGGGGTCAAAAATCCCCCGGGGGCTCGGTGTCCCAACGCACCCCTCGGTAAAGCACTGCGACTCCAGTTCAGGCCTGTACCCGACTGGACAAGCACCCCTCGACCAAAGACAAATGAAGCCCTCACAGGAGTCTTTCGACTCCTATGAGGCCTCGGGAGCTACCCCGCGGGGGTCGCTCGTGCGCCCCCCATGAAAAAATCCAAGTCACGTCCCGTTTCCAACTCTTGACCCCCTGCCCGAGTGTCATCACTCGCGCAGGGGCTCGGGGGCTACTGTCGTTACCCAAGGAATGGGTACCCCAAATCCTTGGTTTACCGGACTAAATCCCGCAAAACCAGCAACACGAACCCTCCAGTGGCCTCCCACGATAAACGTTCGAAGGCCGCAGGCTAAAGCATATTGGGTTGACCACGAACAGGCTACGATGGCCCAAAGCCAAAGCCTGCTCGAGGGCCTACCGAGCGGACTGGGACTGTACACTCGAGGGTACGATTCGGGCGACCCCTCGAGGATGAAACTTCGCCCGGCGAACGAGCCTGCCTTCGAGGACGGAACCTCGCCCGGCGAACGAGCCTGCCCTCGAGGATGGAACTTCGTTCGAGCGAATGGGCGGTCCTCGAGGGCGGTGCACCCCTCGGCTACCGACTCTCCCGTACGGATCCGGGTGCATTTAATGCGTTTTACCTACCCCCGCCTAACCGTATGGCCACAGTCATGGTAACAGTTGTGGGAGTGGCGGTTAAATCTTGCTTTTACCGCCTATGCCCTGGAATCCCATGGATCATACTTCGCTGTTGCACCATGCCGAGCACTGCGCCCCGTCCAACACCTCCTCGAGACGCATAAATCAGCACGTTTCCCGCATTTCTCGGGATTCGACCTTATCCGATGAGGCTCGACCCCTTCGATTCGACCCCCTCGACTCGAGCCAAGTCCTCGACCGCCGACCCTCGACTTCATCGGATGAACCCTCGAGCGGGACTCCAACAACTCCGGGCTGCACTTCAACAACTCTCGACGCGACGGCTGCAGGGCCTCCATACCGACGTACATCACTACAGCAGCACCGACGTGATCGGCCTCAACGCCATGCGTCACCGGCCATGCGAACGCTAAATATATGTACTCCTGTGCCCCTCCTTCACCTATAAAAGGAGACGCCAGGACGTTAGCAAGAGGGGACCGAACGACAGGATCCAGAACATAGAAACGCTAAGGCTTTGGATCACAGAATGACACCATGAGCCAGTGTAAGGTCGAGAGCCAGGCGTCCGAAACGCCCAAGCTCCAACTCACGCTCCTCACACCTGCTTGTATTTTCCCCTGTACTAGCACTTCGGTGCAAGATAACACGAACTATCCTCCCCCCGCTGGACGTAGGGCCTTCTTTGCCCGAACCAGGATAAATTGCCGTGTCCTTCTTGCATCACCCACCGGATTAAGGGAGCACGCAATTACAAATATTACTCGTTGGTGTTAACCCCTCGAGGGTTGAAATACCGACACTTCACAACTTGCAGTTGCGACTGCCTGCCTCGATGCCTGATATGCTAGGGCTTTTTCAAGGGCTTTTGGCGTTTCGCGGAGGCTGCTTCATGCCTTCTCATTTCGTTCGTAACTTGTGGTAGCGATTGCCTGCCTCAATGCCTGATATGCCAGGGCTTTTTCGAGGGCTTTTGGCTTTTCGTGGAGGTTGCTTCATGCCTTCTTATTTTTCTTAATGGTGGCATGAAGTGACCTTGTAAATCATGAATAGTTGTCGAATGCAGCCGCAGTGCTGGCTGCTTTCGACTGTCTTGGGTATTGCTTTTCGGGGTCCTCTTTATACATTCAGAGGTTAATTACATGCAGTTTTGCCTCATTAAAAACCTCACCTCCGATTTGGAGCCCCTTTTGTGAGGAAAAGAGTGCAAGCCATTTTTACAGAAAAAGTAAATTGCAGGAATTTAAATCTACGGACCTCCGCTTATAACTCTACAGAGTCCTTACACTCTATGTGTAGTATTTCCTAAGGCTATCAATGTTCCAGGAGTGAGTTGACGTTCTTCCTTCTGCATCTTGTAGATGGAATGACCCTTCCCTTCTGCCTTGCTTGGCTATGAACGGTCCTTCCCATTTTGGCTGTAGCTTCCCTATGTTTTGGGCATTTGGCCTTCGCCTCATTACCCAGTCGCCATCTTTAATGTTTTTGTGACCACTTTTCCATCCCTCCATTTTCTGGTTTGGTCTTGGTATTTCTCAATGTTGTCGATCGCCTCTAGCGTGTATGCTTCAGTCATCTCTTTGGTGTATTCTTCATCTTTTGCGAAGTTTTGTTTTACTACACGGTGGCTCTGGTATTTGATCTCCTCTGGCATCATTGCTTCTTCTCCGTACAGTAGCTTGAATGGAGTGAACCCGGTGGCTCTTGATATGTTTGTGTTGTGAGATCATACAACCTTCGGCAGCTCTTCTACCCATTGTCCCTTTTTGTGATCTAGCAATGTCTTGGAGATTACTGAGAATATAATTCTATTTGACCTTTCCACTGCTCCATTACTCTCTGGATGATAGACTGAAGCGAAGGCTATTTGTGTGCTGATGCTATTGCAGAATTCTTTGAACTTGTCTAAATTGAATTGTTTTCCATTGTCGACTGTGAGTGTTCTTGGAACCCTGAATCTGCAAATTATGTTTTGCCAGAAGAATTTTTTGACTATTTCGGAGGTGATTGTTGCAAGCGGCTTGGCTTCTATCCATCTTGTGAAGTATTCTACTGCCACTACTACATATTTGCTTTCGCCCTGAGCCGGGGGTAATGGGCCTACGAGATCCATTCCCCATCGCTGAAGCAGCCAGATCAGAGGTATTAGCTGTGATTGTGCTCCCAGAGTGCTTGCTGTGGTGTAAAACTCTGGCATGCTTTGCAAGTTCTTACTATATGCAATGCGTCCTTGATATGAGTTGGCCAGTAGAATCCTTGCTTAATTGCCTTTACTGAGAGTGCTCTAGGGCCAATGTGCGATCCACATGTTCCTAAGTGGATATCTTATAAGAGGTCTTTGCCTTCTGTTTCTGCGATGCACTTAAGCAATGGTTAGACTATGCCTTTTTTGTATAGAACTCCATCTATTATCGTGTAATTCCTTGCTCGCACGGCCAGTCTTGCTGCAGCTATTTCATCTGATGTCACATGGACCCCATTGATATAATCAATTATTGCTTTCCTCCAATCCTCTATGTTTACTAGGAGTACCTCTGCAAATGTCTTAGATGTTTTGCAGTAGCTGGCAATGTCAATTCTTGGAAGAAGGTTCCTTCGGGTACCTCCGTTTGATTTGCCGCTGCTTTGGCTAACTCATATGCCTCCGTGTTGTCCCCTCTTGGGATGTGCTTTAGGGTAAAACCCTAGAATCTTTTTTTAGACCCTTGATTACTTCTAGGTACGTAGCTAACTCTGGGTTTCTTGCAACATAGTCTTTCTCTACTTATCCTATTACTATCTGCGAATCGGTTCTGACCATGATGTATTTTGCACCGAGTGCCTTGGCTTTGCCAAGCCCTAGGATTACTCCTTTGTACTCAGCTATGTTGTTGGTTGCTTTGAAGCACAGTCTTGCCGCGTATTTTGTTTTGATGCCCGATGGTGATATTAGCACTGCGGAGGCTCCTGCTCCCTGGATGCCCCATGCGCCATCAGTGTATAGTACCCATATTGAAGCCTCTGCTTTGTCTTCTACGTGCTGTGGAGATGTCCATTTCACCAGAAAGTCTGTGAGTGCTTGTGACTTTACTGTTGTTCTTGAGATGAACTTGATGCTAAACTGAGATATTTCTGTTGCCCATTTACCGATTCTCCTTGATGCCTCTTTGTTGCCTAGGATGTCGTTGAGCGGTTGTGCTATTGGGACCAGGATCTCGTGTTCTTGAAAATAGTGTTTAAGCTTCCTTGATGCTGTTACTACCGCATATGTTATTTTTTTTACCTTCGAATAGTTCAGTTTTGCTCCCTGCAGCACTTCTGATACATAGTATACTGGGTGTTGTACGCTTTGGTTGTCAACTTGTTTTTCTTAGCACTGCGCCGATTGCTCCTGCGGAGGCTACAACTATAGTAACAAGGTTGCCTCCGCATCTGGCGCTATGACCATGAGATCCTTTGTCATGTAGCTTTTGAGCTGCTGGAATGCTTCCGACTGCTCTTTGCCCCATTCCAATTTGTTGGAGACCTTGAGTGTTCTGAAGAATGGTAGACTTCGTTCCGCTGATTTTGAGATGAATCTGCTGAGTGCTGCTATTCTGCCTGTCAATCGCTGAACTTCCTTCTTATTTTCTGGTTCTCTCATTGTTAGCACTGCTTTTGTTTTATCTAGGTTTGCTCTTAGCCCTTCTGGGCCTACAATGTAACCGAGCATCTTTCCCTTGCTTACTCCAAAGATACATTTTTCTGGGTTTAATTTTAACCCTGCTTCTCTGAGATTGGCGAATGTTTCCCTGAGGTCGTTCAAATGATCTGCGGTCTATTTGCTGACTACTGCTAAATCATCGACATAAGCTATAATGTTCTTCTGGAGTTGAGCTCGCAATACAATCTGAATCATTCTTGAGAACGTTGATCCTGCGTTTTTGAGACCTTCTGGCATCCTAACAAAATAATAGGTGCCGAAGGGGGTCGTGAAGCTTGTTTTCTCTTCGTCCTGCTTTCTTAGCCATATCTGGTGGTATCCTGAGAAACAATCTAATAGAGAGAAGCGCTTGCATCCTGCTGCCTTGTCGACTGATGCATCTATCCTGGGTAATGGGAAAGGATCTTTTTTGCAGGCCTCGTTGAGATCTATGTAGTCTATGCACATTCTCATTTTGTCATTCTTTTTTGGCACTAAGACAACATTTGCAAGCCATTCTGAGCACTTGACTTCTCTGATGACCTTGGCATCTAATAACCTTTGCATCTCCGCCTTCACTGCAATTATGCGTTCTTCGAACATCTTTCTCTATTTTTGCTTCCTAGGTTTGACATTTGGGTTGAGGTCGAGGGTGTGTTCAATTACATCTTGACTGATTCCTTGCAGGTCTGATGCTGACCATGCAAATACGTCCTTGTTCCTTGTTAGCAGTTCTAACAAGTCTTTTCTCTCTACCTCCGATAGGTTGGCACCTATGGTCACTTTCCTGTTAGGGACTGCTTCTTCTAATGGTAATGTTATTGTGTCCTCTTGATCTACCATGTTGGTTTTTCCCGCAGGCATGTCCGGAGGCTCCTCTGCTTCTACAGTGTTGATGTTTCTATGTGCTTTGTAGATTGCTTTCTCTATGTTCTTTGCTTCTTTTTGACTGCCCCGCACTGTGATAATTCCATGTAATGCTGGCATCTTCATGCAGAGGTAGCCCATGTGTATTGCCACGTTGAACTTGTTCACGAATCCTCTTCCCAGTATCGTAATGTACTGGTAGTAGATGTCGACCACATGAAAAGTGATGTACTCTGTCCTGACACAGTCCTCATCTTTGAATGATACTGGCAGTGAAATCTTGCCTAGGGCGTTGATTTTCTTTCCGTCGAATCCAATCAGTGGGGTGTCCAGTGGCTGCAGCTGGCTCCTGCTGAGTTTCATTTGGTCAAATACATTTGCGAAGATGATGTCCGCTGAACTCTCGGAATCGACTAGTATCCTACTTACTTCCCAGGCTGCTTTGTTTGCCTTTATGACCAAGGCATCTGCGTGCAGATAACTTTTGACTTAGAGGTCTTGCTCTGTAAATTCTATTGGCATCTTGGACCATTCTGTTGATCTATAAGCACCCTGGACTGCCACATTGTTTACCAGCCAGAGGTGGTCCTTCTGTTTTTTGGTTTCGAACTCTAATGCTGAACCTCCGGCTATAGGTAGTATCATGCTAATGGTTGGTAGTGCCGAATGTGGATTTAACTGGTTTTTCGTCGGAGGCTCTGCCTTCGTGGTTGCTAATTGGGCTAAAGTATACTGCGGAGGTGCTGGTAATGCTTCATACTGCCTTTGCTGTGCCGCCGGAGGTGTCTGCATCTGTGTTGATTCGATGAGCGTTATGTGCAAAGGTCTTTGATTGATGTAAGTTAGACCATTTTCTGTTCTATTCGGGGCGTAACCCTGGTGCTGCGCTGTTTGCTGATAGACTGGTCTCCAGGTCGGTAATGATGTCGGATAGTACTATGAGCCAAGTTATGCTACGGTAATGGCTCTGGAACGTATCCTAGGAAACTTGGGTTGTATTGCTGATGGTATTGCAGACCGTGAGTGTGATTAACCTCTCTGATACCTTGCTGCTGGGGCTGTAGTTATGACTGTTTGCTTTTCATTCTGTCAAATGTTTCTTGGGCCTCCGGGCAATCCCGTGTGATATGCCCTTTGTCCTCTCCGTGGAAGAGGCAATATGGCTTCCTTGGTTTCTGGTTCTTGCTCTAGTTCCTGGACTTGTTGCTTTTGCTGTAGCCTTGCCCTTCTTGATTTCTCTGGTCATAATTTTCTCTTTTGTCCTGAGTATTCAGAGGTTGGCTACCCTGCAAATTGAAAACTTGTTTCTGCTGGTTCTGGTATTGTTGTCTTTGCTGGTTCCTATTATCTCTTCTGCTGCCATTACTTGAAGACTGTTTACTTTGACTATCCGCTTCTTCTAATCTTTTGCGGAGGTCATTGTCGGACCTGCAATATTTTTCAAACTTCTCGTGCAGCTGAGCCATTGTGGCTGGCTTCTTTCTTACTAAGTGACTAGTGAATGGGCCGATCCTGAGTCCTTTGATTGCTACTTCTATGGCCACCCCGTCAGGGACGTCTGGTGCTTTAGTCCGGAAGTGTAGGAATCTCTGATAGTAGTCTCTGAGGGGTTCGCCCTTGAGGTGCTTGTTGCTGAACAAGTCTGATGATGTTAGCGACTCGCTTGTGTAAGCTTTAAAGTTTGCCAGTATCTGGTCTCATAGGTTCTCCCATGAGTATACAGTGCTTGGCTTCAACATTGAGTACCATGCCAGTGCGTCTCCTTCTGCTGCAATCACGAATGATTTAGCCATTACATGATCGTTGCCTCTGACGGAGGCTACTGCAGCTTCAAAACTCAATATAAATTGTCTCGGATCTGAATTGCCATTGAATCTTGGCAGAGACACAGGTCTATAACTTGGAGGCCATGGTGAGTTTTGCAGGCCTTCGGACAATGGTGATTTTGGGTCGAAGACTCTTGATGGTATGGGTAGGCTTAGAATTATGGTGCACGTAGCTTGCGCGTTCATAGCTGGGGGACGACTTGCCGTGACTGGTTGAGAGATCTCTGATGGACCTGTTACTGGAGGTTGCATGCTCTGTATTTCTGCTTGCAGAATGGCCATTTGCTGCCTTATCTTGTCCGCTTGACACGATGACTGTATTGTTCTTTGGGTGGCGGCTTGCTGTGCCCTAAACCTGTCTCTTTCGGCTTCCATGGAGCGCATCTCATCTCTTAGCCTAGCCAATTCGTCTTCTTGGTTCTGGGCGGGCGGATGCTGCTCAGTCGGGTCCCCCCTTTGCGCGGTACTGTTATTCTCGTTGTCACCTCTGTCCTCCGGTGCGGAGGCGTAGGTGCTTCGAGTGTTTCTTCTTGGTCTCCCACGAGCGGAGGGTTGTGGTACCTCCGCCTTAGCGGCGGTGCGTCTCCTAACGGAAGCCTTTCTTCTGGGTGGCATCTGTAGGCGTTATCTTCGGCCAAACACAAACGGTGGGCGCCAACTGTTGGTACCGAGTCCCGGCTTGTTTAGAGTAAGGTGAAATGGCACGACCAAGTCAAACTCTTTTTCAATACGAAGTTGGTGAGAATTACAAAGCAGGCCCAGTAGTAGGTGGTGCTGCCGCTATCAGAGGACCATCCCTCTTTATTATACAGGGGGCATGGCTTTTATAGTGGCTCTCATGCTCAAGATCGAAAGTACAAGCGTGCCCCCAACGGGAGTTTCAAAACCCTAGACACTGATTCTATTACACGTGGGCCTCCTAGGGGTAGGCTGGTCCACCATTTCCTGGCCACGACCGCGGGCCGCGGCCCAACACTGCCTGCGAGAGGCCCATTAAGCCCACTACTTGTCCTCAAGCCCCCCAGCTTGACCCGGCGCGCCGTCCTGACGAAGGCAGTCTCCGGTTGCCGCTACCTCCGCGCAGGGCCTCCGGAGTTGTCGACGCTTCACCGATCAGCCTCCGCTGGAGCGTCGATAATCGCCGCCGGACCTCCGCCGTCGATTGGCCCCATGACCTCCGTGGGGGTTCCTCAGCGGAGGTCTGACCTCCGACAGCTCCTCTCTGGGACCTGCAGGCATGAGCAAGATGGATATAATTAAAAGTCAGTCAGACACGAGTCGGAGGTAACAATTCTCCGGTCCCGGGCGCATCCCCAACACCTGTTACCATGGTGAATAAAACTTTACACTAGCGCGTGAACAAGCTCTCGACTCCGTTTTAGCTTGGCCTGTCGGCTGTCACGCATGACCGGCAAAAACATTTTTAAATTTGAAGGAGACTGGAGTGGTCTTGCATTCTTTAATTCGTAGAAAGTGGCTTTTGGGATTGGAAACTCCCAATAATTATTACCGACACATTAGATGGATTATTGTGATGATGATCGGAGACCGACCAAGCCGGACGGCCGTGCAGGTGCAGGTGCAGGTGCAGGTGCAGGGAGAGGGCCAAGGCTGCGCCTGCGGCAGCTGCTACATCTGCTGCGTGCGGCGTGCTCTCTGCATGCAGGGCTGCAGCCTGTACTGCAGTTGCCGCCGTGCCGGCCGGGGACCAGCTACTACAGAGAGAAAGCATCGGCTGATCGGCATGGCATCGACCGTATCCCGTACATGGCGCAGGCGCGGTGGAGATCTACAACCTAGCTGTACTTGCTTGCCTTGGGAGTGGAGAGCGGTGAGAGGAGACGATGCGGCGGATCGGCCGGACGGGCGACGCGGCGCGGCACACTTGCATCCGCGTGCACGCTCGGTGCCTCGTCGCCTAGCAAGTCTTGTCCTCATGTCCTGCCGGCCATCGAGAGCCGTGACAAATCTGACTCGAGTTCCATGTATACTACTGTAGTAAATAGAAACGTGTTGCTTGTAGTGCGCCGGTACTGGACCTGTGGACCATACACCTCGGAGTCAACCGTTGGCTCCCCCTACTGTTACTGATCCTTCCTTGGCTCCTTGTGCTTTTGTACAGTCGGTTTTCTCTTCAAATGCAGCACTCGTACGTACTCCGACCCCATGCCACGACCGTGTCATTGCAGCACTTTTACCCTTTCTTTTTCGTATCCGTTGGTTTCAGGAACATGGATGGATAAAAAAACAAACGTCTAAGAAAACCAGAGAGCAGACCAGGGAGATGAACTTGAGATACTACCGCCATGCGTGAGGTCAGGAGATAGCTGGTGGTGCCCACACGATCTCGAGTGTCAATGCCAGCAGCAGATGGCGCGTCGGCCCCAAGCGGCAGCGGCACGGCATCTGAGCCCCTGGCACTGCCGCACTGCCAGTGCCAGGCCGCCACTCAAACCACTGCCAGTACAAGTACTCCGTAGTTCACACTGCTCACCAGCATGTCCGCGCGTTCGGCCGGCCGGCTTCCACGAAGACCTCTCGCACGTACAGTTGCAAACTTGCACACAGCATTTCTCTGTCTCTGCGTCTTGATCTCGTCTGGCTCCGCGAACCCGGGACCCTGGTGCCTGAAACGTAAGCTCGAGGATACAACAAACCTGTCTCCCTCGGGCCTCGGTGAGCTCGCCGGCCGCGGTTTCACCAAACTAGTAGTACTGTGTATGTTTAGTTACAAAGAACACTTACACTCATAAGCACGAGGTGATGTAAAGTAGTAGTATCTCTCAATTTTGGTGAGGTGACTTTTCTTATAACAACTGATTATTAGCTTGTGAGAAATGAGATCATAACGAATCAATTCAATCCATCCTATGAATGGACCAGTCAAAGAGTTTAAAGGGGATGGAATGGAATAACTCGATCCCCCAAACCAAACATGAAACACCACCGTTTATTTGCCCGCTGGCAGAAGATCACGAACACGATCACAGTGCCACTCGTTTCCCTGTCATTGACTTCTCTCATCCCTCTATCCATTTGCCTGTAGTGAACAAATGAACTGGTGGGGTATCGAGCCAAACAGGACTGCCAGTACAAGCAAAAGAACACGAGCAGGCCATGTAGGCTGAAACACTGTCTTCGTTTTACCATCACACATGACATGTCATGAAACAAAACAGCGGGTACTCGTCCATGATCTACAGATTCTGGTACAAACGCAGAGTTGCAGAGCCGAGTGGCCACGGAAGAGGACACTCGTGTTACACTAGGGCCGGCTGACACAACGCGAAGAAGGCCTCTGTTTTCTCCCTCTCGTCGCCTGGCCGCCCTCCACTTCCCTCATTTTTCTGCAACAGACGAGAAAAACATCAAAGGCATGTTGTAAAGCATATGCTGGTAGTAAGTAAACAAGTAGTCGATCAAACAGGCAAAGTGCTGACAATAGCTTATAACAAACAAAAGCGGGGAAAGAACGGGGTGAGCTGAAAATACTATACATGAAAATGTTAAGGAGTTGAGCTAATGAAAATATAACGTGCAGGATGCATAATGTGACAATGGTGATTTGCATTCTTGGAGCAAGTTGTTTTCTGGTTCTGGATACAAATTCTTTATTACTATATCTAGGCTTCTTCTGGAACATAGCCAAAGCATGCTCTGTCCAATGCTTGTCGGGTTTTCAAGTTTGAACATGGAGAGGGAGGGAGGGAGAAAACTTTGAGGTTTGATATACATGTGAAAAATAGCACTCAGGTCAGTCATCAGTTTCACTTTCACATGCAGGCTAGAGAATGAGATGTAGTTATTTTCATGCTCATGAATCTTGGTTGCTATATCAATTAATCCATCATTTGCTCAGCAAGCCCAGAGGTCAAATAATACAACCTACACTAAAATGAAGTTATGAGGCAAGTTTATGTGTATACTTTTAACCTACACTGAAATGAAGTTGCATTAGTGGCCACAGAGCCATACGGGCTCAAAATGTTAAATACAAAAGGGCACAAGATGATCTGAACTGTAAGTTACCCAATGCCAAACAAAGGATAATGATATGCATAGTGCAGATAAAATTTTAAAAACTAAGATAAGCCTCCTAAGGAGCTATCTGGGAAGTGTGGATTTTTAAGGGTTGAACTTATTCATCTGCCAATTCTGCCTATGTTGATTGGAAGACTTTCTTGAGTCGTTTCAACATAGCCGGTCCTAAGCCCGGGTAAAGGAGGAGGGTGTGTTAGGTTCGGCTAACCAACACTTCAAAACCAGCCACTCTCATGGATATGAAACCCACAAGAGATTCGTTGGGGCGTAACCCTCTTAGCGACGCGCTACATCGGAACCCGGGTGTAGTGTTAAATGGGCAAGGGCCGGGTCGTCATCCCCTTAGTGGCGCGTCGTATCGTGATCCGGGTACGATGATAAATGAGCAAGGGTCGGGTCGTCGCAACCTTTGTGACGCGCTACATCTGCGCCCGGGTGTAGTGATAAATGAGCAAGGGTCTTCGCACTTCCCTCGACGGGTGCGAAGGGTAAGGAAGCTAGCCAAGCCAACTAGGATTCGTCTAGGTAGCTGGAATGTAGGGTCTCTAACGGGTAGGTTAAGAGAGCTAGTCGATATAGCAATTAGGAGGCGTGTAAATATTCTATGCGTACAGGAGACTAAATGGAAGGGAGAAGGCGAAGGAGGTGGAGGATACTGGCTACAACTTTTGTACACGGGGACAACTTCGGGTAGGAATGGTGTAAGCATCTTGATCGATAGGAGCCTTAAGGATGGAGTGGTTGATGTGCGGAGAAAAGGCGACCGGATTATCCTAGTCCTGTTGGTAGTTGGAGACTCGACTCTGAATGTGATCAGTGCCTATGCCCCACAGGTAGGTCTTTGTGAGAGCACCAAGAGGCAATTTTGGGAAGATCTCGATAGCATGGTTAGTACCGTGCCTATCAGCGAGAAACTCTTCATAGGAGACCTCAACGGCCATGTGGGTGCGACTAATGTAGGTTTCGAGCGACGGCATGGGGGTTTCGGGTATTGTAGTAGAAATCAAGAGGGGGAGGATGTTTTGAACTCCGCGTTGGCCTATGATTTGTTGATAGCGAACACTGTCTTTAAGAAGAGGGAATCCCATCTAGTGACTTTTCGTAGTGGACAACACCTAAGCCAGATCGACTTTATCCTTGCACGGAGGGGGGTTGATGTGCTTGCTTAGATTGTAAGGTGTTACCTAGGGAGTGTGTTGTCCCTCAACAGAAGCTTGTGGTGGCGGATTTTCACTTTCGGGTACGTGTCCACCGGGACAATCGGGCCAAGATTGCGGGAACAAAATGGTGAAAGCTTAGAGGGGAAGCAGCGCAAACATTTAAGGAGAGGGTGCTAGGCGAGGGGCCGTGGGAAGGAGAAGATGCAAATGACATGTGACTAAAGATGGCGACATGTGTTCGGAAGGTGGCTTCAGACGTGTTTGGAGTGAGTAGGGGAGGCACGGTTCAAGCACCTCCACCATGACAAGAGTGCGGCCAACAGTGAGGGCTATACAATAGCGAAGAGGGCTGCAAAACGAGCGGTGAGTGTAGCAAAACGTCAGGCGTATGATGACCTTTACCAGCGGCTAGGCACGAAGGAAGGGGAGAAGGACATTTATAGGATGGCTAGGATCCGCGAGAGGAAGACGAGGGACATCAACCAAATCAAATGCATCAAGGATGGGACAGATCGACTTTTGGTGAGGGGTGAGGAGATCAAGAACAGATGGAGAGAGTACTTTGACAAGTTGTTTAATGGGGAGAATGATGAGGGTCCTACCTTGGAGTTGGATGACTCATATGATGATACCAACAGACGCTCCGTGAGGAGAATTCAGGAGGCAGAGATCGAGGAGGCTTTGAAGAGGATGAAGGAAGGTAAGGCGATGGGCCCTGATGGTATATCCCCATTGAAGTGTGGAGATGCCTAGGTGCCAGAGCGATAGTATGGTTAACTAAGCTTTTTAACCTCATTTTTCGGTCAAACAAGATGCCTGAAGAATGGAGGAGAAGTATATTAGTACCGATCTTCAAGAACAAGGGAGATGTTCAAAGTTGTACTAATTACCGTGGGATTAAGTTGATGAGCCATACGATGAAGCTCTGGGAGAGGGTTATCGAGCATCGCCTAAGAAGAGTGACAAGTGTGACCCAAAACCAATTTGGGTTTATGCCTGGTAGGTCGACCATGGAGGCGATTTTCTTATTACGACAGTTGATGGAGAGATATAGGGAGCAGAAGGACTTGCACATGGTCTTTATTGACCTCGAGAAGGCATATGATAAAGTACCAAGAAATGTCATGTGGTAGGCCTTGGAAAAGCACAAAGTCCCAACTAAGTACATCACCCTCATCAAGGATATGTACAGGGATGTGGTGACGTGTGTCCGAACATGTGATGGCGACACCAGTGACTTTCCAATTAAAATAGGGCTACATCAAGGGTCAGCATTGAGCCCTTATTTGCTTTGGTGATGGATGCGGTCACAAGGGACACACAAGGTGATATCCCTTGGTGTATGCTCTTTGCTGATGATGTGGTGCTAGTTGACGAGACAATGGCAGGGGTTAATAGGAAGTTAGAACTATGGAGGCACACGTTAGAGTCGAAAGAGTTTAGACTTAGTAGGACAAAGACCGAGTACATGAGGTGCGACAGCGCGACTAGGAATGAGGAGGGAGACATTAGTCTCGATGGGCAAGTGGTGGCCAAGAAGGATACTTTTCGGTATTTAGGATCGATGGTACAAAAGGATGGCGACATTGATGAAGATGTTAGGCATAGAATCTCAGCCGGTTGGTTGAAATGACGTCAAGCTTCAGGCGTCCTCTGTGACAAAAGGGTGCCTCAGAAGTTAAAAGGTAAGTTTTATAGGACAGCGATTCGTCCGGCGATGCTATACAGTGCTGAATATTGGCCTACAAAAAGGCGACATATCCAGCAATTGAGTGTAGTAGAGATGTGTATGTTGCGATGGTGTTGTGGGCACACAAGGAGGGATAGAGTCCAGAACGACGATATTCGGGATAGGGTTGGGGTGGCACCAATTGAGGAGAAATTGATTCAACACCGGTTGAGATGGTTTGGCCATGTCCAACGGAGGCCACCTGAGGCGCCGGTGCGTAGTGGGGTTCTAAAGCGGGTCGATAATGTAAAGAACGGTAGAGGTCAACCTAAACTGACTTGGAACGAGTCGGTTAAGAAAGACCTTAAGGAGTGGAATATCCCTAAGGATTTAGCTATGGATAGGAGCGCTTGGAGACTAGCAATTAACGTGCCTGAACCGTAATCCTTTTTTCTTGTACCCTCTGTGTCCTTTGTTTCCTGGTCTCTTTTGGGTTTCGTCTCTAGCCTACCCCAACTTGCTTGGGACAAAAGGCTATGTTGTTGTTGTTGTTGTGAACTTATTCATCTGCCAAGTTCAAGCAATGCACGTGCATAGGCACACAATGCTACCAATCCACTACGTTTAACATGAATCCACTAAACCAAATAGCACACAAGCTCTTGCAAACTTATAGTTGGGCTTCTGTCCCACTGGCTAAATTTCATAGACTAAAGCAAATATTTCATTCTATCCTTCATATATCCCAGAAAAAAAAATCAGTTTTTATCAGAATTTTCCAAGGAATAATGGTGAACAACCAAAACTGAGACTCGTAATTTTAAGCAGCCAGCACTTTTAATAGCTATTCAACTATGCACATATTGAATAGGAAAGAATCACTTCATGGAGAGTCTATGCTGGTGCTATTTCTCACAGTTGCAATTGCACAAGTGGCATGTTGTGGCGGGCTAGGGGCGTATCGAGCACGAGAGAGAGGCTGATGAATGGAGGTGGTGCAGCGGCAAGGCAGCGACGCCGTGCTCGGCGTCGCCTAGGAGCAGGAGAGATTGAAATCAATCTCCAGCTGGCCTTTTCATTAACCTCAGGTCTGAGCTATAAAGCTCCAATCCTAACAAACTTGACCGCTAATTTTAAGGACTAAATAAACAAACACCTAAAGAATAGGATCCTATCAACTGACGCCTAATCCGCTGGAGCTCTGGTGACCGCGTCCATGCGCCTCTTGCCTGTCCTGCTTCCTAGCCATGTATGTGCTTCATTGGTAAGTAGGCTTTGCCATTCATAACATGGCAACAACCTTTTTATTTGCATCGTTGTCTCCAAACATAAATATGTACCATCGGATATAAACAGAAAATCATTTTTTAATCATGCATCATTTAGAACTTTTTTTGTGCTAATAAAGTAAACAAAACCAGGAACCAAACCTGCATGGAAGTAAATGTCTCAACAAAACAAACATCTCATTCAATGTGTATTATAATTTCACACACTATGTTCATGGGAGTACAAGGTGATCATTTTCATAACTAGGAAACTATATTAGGCTATAAATTTGCCAATGTCTATATGGCAGCTGGGTTAATTCATTTTGCTTGAATTTTTTTTATCCAGTCAAAATAAGAAACCTAGATCCCTATATGGAAACTACGCCACAAGACCAGATATTCAGGCAGGGCATTCACATTGTCATATGAATGCAAAAATGTCTAGTATTTTTAAAACTTTCTTGCCTTCTTTAGATAAAGGGGAAATTTCGTTCTGGACTAGCTAAAACCTTAGGTGCCGTTCTGATATTGGAAAATATGGGGTGGGATAGGAGGTGGGATAGATTTAAACCTACGTTTGGATACTGGGATAGGGAAAAGAAGACGGAATAGGAAAGGGAAAAGAGGCTACCGTATCACAGCGATCCTATCCGGACTGGAGGAGTGGCTTTGGAGCGGGAAATATGTCCGCGCCAATGACGAGGTCTTCAGCCGTTACACCGGGGAAGAGAGGTGTCGCACGGAAGTGCCGCAGGCAAGCCCTCCTTGCATTGCTTGGCACCACCACGAGAGATCAGGATCCATCTCTAACACAGCACGGTACCATCGTGCGAGCTCGAGAGATGGCTGGTCCAGCTGACTCTCACCAGAGACACCTGTACACCAACGGCCACCAGGATGGCGAGCCACGAGCGAAGCAACCTTGGCGGCATGGCTAGTGACCCCCCCCAACCAACAGATTCGGCAGGGAGTATGACACGTAGCCGGGAGCCGCTGCCGCAACACCCCCTGTTCCAGCATGAGCGAATCTAGCCAGGCGAGCTGTGGCCTACAAGCGCTCAGCATCTAGTTGGTAGGAGACGAGCTAACACCCTGCAATGATTAGATAACTCTCTCTGACGTTCCCTTTTTTTATCTATTTTAATTTGTGTTTCCTTGTAGTTGCTTCCCGAAGCATCCAGACAAGGGAATGGGATTAGGAAGTGATAACCATGTACCCAATGCACCCAATTATTTCCCACTCATTTCCCCATCCCGTTCCTTTTTGTCAATCCAAATGTCACCTTTCACTGCAATGTTCTCTCATTTATCCTCAACATCAAGACACTCCAATACACAAATCATTCCGTTCCCTACTTCATGGATAACTAGTTGACAAACAAATCAAATACATGGACAACTAGTAGTCAATCAACAAACAAATGAAGTAGAAGATGAAGCAATAGGACGAACCTTTCTGCGCCTCGGGCGCCTCATGGAACACAGGCTCATTTTCAGGCACCGTCCGCAGCTCATCCCCGAAGGCATCATCCGGGTAGCGCACAACCACGACGGGGCAGACGCAGTGGTGCACGCAGTAGTCACTGACGCTGCCGAGCCTCCCTTTCCCGGCCCTGCGCGAGGCACCGAACCCCCGGCTGCCCATGATCATGGCAGACAGTCCAAGCCGCTCGGCCTCGAGGCAGAGTCGCTCCTTCATGTCGTGGTCCTTGACGATGTGGATCTTGAAGGGGATCTGCGCGCCGACGAGCGGCTGCGCGAGGTCCTGCGCCTTGGTGGACGTGAAGGCGTCGAACTCCTCCTCCCGCTTCTTCTTGGCCTCCTCGGGCTCCTCCTCCTCCGCGGCTGCCGCAGCGCGCACCGCCGCGCCCTCGGGGTCGTCGTCGTCGGCGTCGTCGGCGGAGACCGGGATGGAGCCCCAGTCGGCACCGTAGAGCACGGAGGTGGGACGCACGTGGAGCAGCACGACGGCGTCCCCGGGGCGGAGGTAGTTCTGGACGGCCCACCTGACGGCGAAGGCGGACTCGTCGGAGAGGTCGACGGCGATGCCGATGCGGCGGTGCGGGGACGACGCCGCGGCCGAGGCGGCGGCCAGCGAGGAGAAGAAGTAGCGCGGCGAGGTCGGCTGGATCGCCGCCACCGCCTGCGCCGACGACAAGCGCACCGGCGGCGGGCCGGATGGCGACCTGTCGCCACCAGCGCCGGCGGTCGGGGAGGCCGGGTGCGTCGCCATCGCCGATCTGGCTAGGGATTCTTCCGGTAGGCTCGAGAAATTCCTTCCGGCCGCGGCGCCTCGGATCGAATTGAATCGGACTGCGCTCTCTCGATCTGATCACGGGGAGGGCGATGGGGACGGGGGAGAGGGGAGACGTGGCGGCGAGGGTTTTTGGCTGCAATTGACGCGGATTTGGGAAGACAGCGACCAGTGGAAGTGGAGTGGACACTGATGAGCGTGATTTGTCAGCGACTGAATGATGCTGTGGGCTTGGGCCTTGGGGAGTGGAAACCGCAAAACAGTACACGTGGCTACCGGCCGACGGCTGACGGTTACGGCTGCACTGGTGGTGGTGGCCCAAGCCCAACTTTATAATCCAAACCAAAGAAGGCTCTCGAGCATCTCCACCCGTGAGAGAAAAACTTGACGTAAAAACACTAGCCACCGGCAAGCATCTCCAACCGTGAGAGAAAAACAAAAACTAGTCACTGCAAGAGATAGAAGTGTTTTGAGGTTTCAAGAGAATGAGAAAATCACATCCCAATAAAAAAAACAGTAGATTAGGGGAGAAGAGGTCTCTCCTTTATTTGAGGGGTGAGAGGCTATGATTTAAGAGACTAAGAAAAAATATTTCATTTGTGTTAGGTTTGAGAAGCCGTTGGAGTTACAAAATCTCTAAAATTTTAGTTTTCTTTTCTTACTAGGAGTTAATAAAGTGGGGCGATGCTTTATTTCGCCGTCCTAGTAGTATGTAAGGCGTAATTATATCCGATTCAAAGACTAAAAATGCATTTAATTATTCTCTCATACAACACTGATATTGTTGCATCCATATACACACATCTAGAGAGAGCATACCTTATAGGACGAAAGGAGCATGTTGAAGGATTACATGAGTATTTAATTATATTATGATGAAAAATATGTGAAAAAGTACACTTAATCTGGGTGCTAATCATTATACCACATGTCATATTTACTCTTCGCTAACTAAAATGGAAACTCAAGCAATCTCGTCATTTTTCACGGAAGTGTTGGAACGCATGTGCAACTTTCACTAAAACAATCATAACTCTTAGTTTGGAAGTCCAAATTTTACACCGTTTGTTATGTGTGAAAGTAGACCCCAATATCTTTGTGTTGATCTGGAATAAGGATTCTGAAACGTGGCCTAGTGTTCAAGGCATGGCTATAAGAAAATGTCGGATCATAGTTGAGGTTGAGATATCCTTGTCGTATGAAGTTGCAGGGTACGGTGTTCCGCATATGAGTGCAGTGACGACGACGGTGCGGAAGCAAGCACAATACATACAGCCATGGACGGCGCCAGGGGTATACACCGGTTTGCCATGGCATACCCATGATGTGAGGAAAAAAATTAATAAATATACATATCCATATACCCATCTTGTGTATTCTTGTGTCCTTTGTACGGTCATGGCCCAACTTTGCGGCCCATAATGGAACTAAACCAATGAAGCCCAATTGTTGCTATACCTGGCTGCCCCAATTCCACCAAATCCCTAATCCGCTCACGTTCTTCTACCACGCCAGGATCTCACGTTCCTCACCCCCCCTCCGCACGCACGAGCGTACTCCCGCCGCCATCACCTCCCTGACGCCGATGACAGAGCCCACCCCGGCGACCAGCACACCGCGGCGTCGCCGGCGAGCAGCCACCAGCCCGCCACCTCCCCCACCTTTTTCCTATCCACAACAAGGTGAGCCATGATAGCAACCGCCGGCCCACCTTTTCCTATCCTAGATTCACTCCTCAATGAACTAATGAAAATATTTGTTTTTCTATGATTGTAATGCAGATGAAGAAGAAGAAGGGTGTTAGCATATTTGCATTGTAGAAGAAAGCTGAAAAGAAGAAAAAGACAACCTCTACATCTACACCAACTGCTCATTCCGTTGAGATTCAGAGTAATGAGAGCAATATGCAATTAGCACTTGTGCCAGCACAAATTGATGATGAAGCTCCCCAACTTGTGCGAGCACAGATTGATGATGAAGTAAATATTGAAGCTCCTGAGCCGGACAAAGCCCCTCAACTCCAATTTTAGAAGAACCTGCAAGTGATGAAGAAATTGAATTGAGAACTGATTATGAATGAATCTCCATATGCTTATTATGTCCATTGCTTTTCTCATCAACTACAATTAACTCTTGTTGCTGTTGCTAAGGAGAGTGGGGATTGCACATGGTTTTTTGGACAGCTTGCTATCTTGTTAAATATTCTTGGCAATTCTTGTAAAAAGATGAGAATGCTTCGAATGGCTCAGGCTGAGAAAATAATTGATGCATTAGAGTTAGAGGAAATAGAAACCAGTAGGGGTTTGAATCAAGAAATGGGTTTGGGAAGGCCACGTGATACTCGTTGGGGCTCTCACTACAAAACTGTGCTGCATGTTATCGCTATGTATCCTACAATTAGGCGTGTTCTAGTGAAGATTGGTCAAGAGTATACTACAGCGGAGGCCCAATCAGTTATGACTATGTTGACATCATTTCGGTCATTTGAGTTTGTATTCATGGCACACTTGATGCAAGAAATATTTGGTTATACCGATGACTTGAGTAGGGCTACAAAAGAAAGATCAAGATATTGTGAATGCTATGGAGCTTGTTGATCTCACTAAGTTTTATTTGCAATCCTTGCGAGAAGAGGGCGGATGGAATGATTTTCTTCAGAGTCACTTCTTTCTGTGTGAAGTATAAGATTAAAGTTGTTGACATGGAGGGTCCATATTATCCTGTCGGGAGACCTAAAAGAGGGTTCTATAATGGCGCAATGAACTATCATCGCTTCCATGTTGATATGTTTGTGGGCGTCATTGACAGGCAACTTCTTCATGAACTAAATGATAGATTTGATGAGGTAAACAGAGAACTACTATCTTGTATGGCAACCTTTAGTCAAATTGATTCTTTTGCTGCATATGATCAAGCCAAGCTTGTTACACTTGCTACGAAGTTTTATCCTAAGGATTTCACAACTAAAGAATTAGGGAAACTTCCATATCAGCTTAACATGTATATTTCTTATGTTCGTCGAGATGAAAGATTTAAAAATTTAAAGAACTCATGTGAACTTTTAGTTAAGCTTGTGGACACGGAGAGAGATGAACAATATCATATTGTTTACAAGCTTCTTAAGTTGGTGCTAATTCTTTAGGTAGCAACTGCTAGTGTTGAAAGAGTGTTTTCCACAATGAATTATGTGAAAAACGAGCATAGGAACAAAATAGGTGGTGAATATTTGAACAATTGCATGACTACGTTCATTGAGAGGGAATTCTTCGGTCAAATGACAAGGGGATCGTAGAGTTATCCTGTAGTGTCTACATTATTTTATAATATTTTTTAATTATTTATGCCTTGAACTTGTACTTCGGTAATTCTTATGAATTTATTATGGTATTTTTGCACTTGGATTACTATTATGGATTTTTATAGCATATTTGCGTCGTAATTTTGTTCATTTGCCATACCCAGCCGCAAATTACGGTGGCTGCGGCTTCGGTGGATTTGCCTGTGAAGAGACGGTTCTGTGGTGGCGTGGTCCGATCCTGAGATCCTATCCCTGTCTGGCAGCGGTGATGAGCTCTCCTGGAAGAATGCTTGATTAGCGTACTACTTCCGATGGATTTTTGTTCTGCGTACAATTGTTGAATAGTGTACTGAGTAATTTCGATGGAGTTTTTTTTAGATTTTTGGTATGGATTTTTTTGCACAAAATTTTGATGAGTTTATTTGTAGACGGTTATGGATTTTTGTGTATGTAAAAAGTTCAAAGATCTCTGTAAAAAAAGATTAGTATTAAATTTTATGGTCATGGGTTAGAACTTTTTATGGTTAAAGTTAAAAGAGAACAAATTTGCCTAAATTTTACACTAATGAGCAATATGTTACGGTTAAGAATTTTACTACTAATAATTTATTACTACTAGGAAGAAGTCTTACTAATAGGAAAATAATTATTACAAATAATAGTAAACAAATCATGGAATTACGGTTAATTAAAGGAATTTATGGTTAATTGAAGAGAAATTACGGTTGATTAAAGGAATTTATGGTTAATTGAAGAGCAGAATCTACTGCTTCCAAGTTTGCGGAGGGAGAAACATTACGGTTGCAACGAGGATAAAAATACCTTTATATTATTAGTAATAAAAATATTTTAGTACTAATGCGAGCTGTATTGGTGATCTGAAATTGTTTTTGTTACTAATATGATTCAAAAATACATCACTTATAAGAATAAAATTATTACTAATGTGATCCAAAATATTACTGGCAAGAAAACTATTAATTATTACTAATGGATTCGCAAATACATCACTTATAAGAATAAAAATTCTTCCTAAGGTTTGGTAGGACAGAAAATTCTTTCTAAAGTTAGATATTTACGGTTAATCCAGGATGAAAAAAATGTTTCTACAGCCATCGTGCAAATCATGAGCTTTTCCTTAGTTATTGGCATTTATGGTTAGTCGAGAAAAAAATTCTCCCTAAGGTTTGGCAAAAGACGAAAAAAATATTTTTTAGCCATCGTGCAAATCATTAGCTTTGATTTTCCTTATTTATTGGCTTTTACGGTTAATTGAGGAAAAAATTCTTTCTATAGTTAGGCATTTACGGTTAACGGAGGATAAATATTTCTTTATAAGGTTAGGAGTACTAGTAGTAATTTAATTCTAAGAAAAGAGTACTAGTAATTAAAATAAGAAACAAATAGGTGACCTTCTGGATATCATGCATTGAGAAGTTGTGAACGTGCACGTGCTTAAAACATGCTAATTTGCATCTTTTTTTAAAAGATATAAATGGATAGAAAAAAATCATGAAAAAAAAACCACTTGTTCGTAGCGATCCATAAAATTATGTGTAATTTTCATATAACTTTTAGATAACATATGGTTCATTAGAAAATTCTGAGAAGTAAATATGAAAATGAACATACATTTACACAACTACCAGCAGCGTTGATTATGGTTTGGAATCTCTACATTACGGTCGTGGACGGTTGTGGAAGGAAAGCTGCGTATTGTCCGTTGGTGTCAGATGCATGAATGCCATGCTGTGGGCCTAGCGAGATTCCCGCGTGCGAATGTTAATGGGGTTGCTGGATCATTTGGTTGCGGCCACAGGCTTTTGACTAGACAGCGTTTATGGTTACGTGATTAATTAGTAATACGTTTACTGTTGCGGAAGGATTGGCCGGAGATTGGTGGAGTCTCGTCGGACTTGGCCGGCGCGGTATATAGTATTTACAGTGCAGCGCTGCTAATAGCGTTGGCCTATATATATATATATACTAGTGCACGTGTTTTTAAAAAACTATTTAAAGATACATCATAAGATCTAAGTCAATGTTCACAATTTGTGTAAATATAAGATACCATAGTTCAATGAATACATTGCTATCTATGACTCTTTATATGTGCTTCTAATCCTAACTATATTTGCACATATATATAGGAAACATAAAATTTGAAAGTTAATTAAAAATTCAATATTACTAATATATAGGTTTTACATGGCTCTCGGCATAGGAGATGCATTTTACTCAAAGCATGCGCTATTTCATCTATGGACCACTCAAAGTCATCTTTATTATTAGCCACATGGGCTTGATATAGATATGTGGAGCAGCAGGCTTTGAAGGCCGAGGATGCTTAAATGTATACCTGGAAAACAAAGGTTTAAGGAACTATAATTTTGTTATTTATTTTTGTCTAGCTAAGATTTTTTTTGCTTAAGTTTAAAATGTGGTTCAAGGTAGTAGAAATATACCTTTGAGGGCGATAGAAATAATACGATCAACCCATACATGAAGAAGTAAGGCTAATTATTTGCTGGAGCAACCACATAATATAGCAGGTTATTATAACTATTCATTATTAGAATGGCAAAAGAAAACCAAGCACCAAAATTTAATAAACTACTTTTAATGAAATCTGTGATCCGCTTGACTTGATTTTTCATAACAAAGACAACACACTTAGGCGGACATTGCCGCCACCCTGCCTGCGGAAATCATTAATCAACAACCATCAGTACAAAGGAGTAGTTTATCTGACTGACATCACACACAAACAGACCGAGAGCTCTTTGCAGTCTAATTTGCTACTTTCACAGACCAGGTTGCCATATCTAACCAGAAAAACTTTTGAACAGTTTGTTTATTATGAAGAGCCACTTCGTTCTGTAATCAACAAATTTGTAAATATACACCTAACCATAGTAGGATAGGAGAAAGTCGGATGGAAAAACAAGGAACACATGTGCTATTTGACCTTAATGTCATCATGCCATAAACTAAGCAGAGTAGATGCAAAGAATATTCAATTAATAATCATCATATATTTTTTGTCACACCAAAATTTAAAACAAAGTCAGTGCAAAACTTTCAAGTTCCTCCTTCACTCTATACCAATTTTGTGTAGATGCAATCAGCTTTTTTATGGTCAATATCAATACTATGATTAGTAATAACAACCGAATGCATGAGCCCAGATAACAAAAACTACCGGTAGCAGTGGCAAGGGTGATTATGGATCTGTGAACACTAAGCAGTGATTCGAGGTTTTCTGTTCATCTTCATTGAAATTCACAGCCCTTTTAGAAGAAGAAAAAAGATCAAACAAAACTACAGGATTGGAAGAACAGAACGAACTTCTTTGAAGTTTGTTGTCATTAATTATGGTACGACAAACTGGCCTACTGTCAACAACACAAGCACGAATTATGCATGCATTCATAGCTCCATTGATCCAGGGAGTGAAATATATATTTTTTGGTCAAAAAAATATTTCACTCCCAGGACCTGGAGTCTTCCAAATTTTCTTGATCTGACAAATATTTCCCAAAACAGGTCGATCATCACATAATCCCACCACAAGTCCTCAAGTTCAAAAGATGGGCAAAAGTACAAGCAATTTAAGGGTTCATAAAAAATTGACAAACAACACCTGCTCACGGAGACGTACGTCCTCAAACACAAGAGTCGCGCTAGCCTAACGGCTTTGTTGAGCATGTACGCGTGGAGCATGGCTGGACAATGTGACATTGATTCAGGCCATGAATCCATGAATTCTTAAAGAGGCTCTTAAAGAAAGAGAATAATCAAACAACTGTGTAAGAGCCTTAACCCACTGGAAAAAGCTAAACTCACATGCTAACATGCTTATCCCTCCTTAAACGGTCACTTTTTAAACTATCAATCACCAAGCGCCGGCTGCTTATTTAAGCATCGATGCCGCTGGCGGAGCTACAGTAACAGCTATGGGTGCGGGCGCACCACGGAAAAATGAAAAAACAGTGATTTTTTTCAATTTTTCGCCATATATGCACTCACAAAATAAAAACCTATGCACCCACAATGCAAGTGCACCACCCTCAGATTTGTTCTAGCTTTGCCAATGGCTGCTGCTAAGCGCCTGGCCAATGTACACGGTGGCAAAAAATAAAATAACATGCAGAACCTGATTAACGCCCACCCAAACGCCGGCGTTGTACATGGCCTCATGATCTAGAGTTTTTTTACTTGTTGAACACCACAATCAGCAGGTAGTCGACGCTACTAGAAAATCGTAATTTGCCGAGTTTTTTTTTTCCGAGTGTATTTTCTCGGGCACTCGGCAAAGAGGCTTCTTTGCTGAGTGCCAGAAGAAACACTCGGCAAAGAAAATTTCAAATTAAAATTTAAAGTTCTAAACGAATTCAAATGAAAAAGTTTTAACTATATGAAATTATTTAACTCATCAAGGTCTACAGAGTTTATTTTGATCATTTCTTCATTTGACAAAGTGAAAGTAAATTTGTTCACCAATCTTATATGTCTCTCTAATAGTTTATGAAACTACAAGAGCAGATATAAGATTTGTGAACTATTGTTAGAACCACCACTTCGAATGATCAAATGACCAATCATCTAAAATAAAGTTTGTAAATCTTGAGAAGTTATGAAATACTGTAGTTGAAAACTTTTTTAGTTCACCTTTGCCATGTTAAACTACGTTTGAATTTTAAAATTTAAAATATGAATTTTTTAAGTGACCTCGAATGGAAAAACACCCAAATAAGATTTGTAGATCTCAAAAAGTTATGAAAGTTTATAGTTGACAACTTTTTCATTTGAGTCCATCTTGCTATGCTAAACCTATGTTCGAATTTCTCAAATTTAAAATTCAAATTTTGTAAACGACTTCGGATGGAAAAACTTTCTAAGCGAAAAGTGTAGATCTCAAAAAGTTATAAAACTTTGTAGTTGACGACTTTTTGATTTAAATTTATTTAGGGCATAAAAAAGCAATTTACGCTCGGTTTAATATAATATGTGAAACTTAAACTACTTATAGACACATCATGGTGTAGCGTAGTGGTTAAGGCAGAAATCGCGTGAGAGAGGTCATGAGTTCGAATCCATGTCGCCACAAAGTGTGCAAAAATCTTAAAAAAGACCATGGCTAGGTCCAGGTGGAGGCTGGCCACCGGCCCCTTCCCCCAACTAAGAATTTTTTCTATTATTTTTGGGTTTTTTATTTTTTTCTTTGCCGAGTGTCAAAATTTTGTCGAGTGCAAAGGCTTTGCCGAGTGTCCGATAAAAGCACTCGACAAAGATCTCTTTGCTGACCTGATTTTTGTCCGGTGTTTTTTGCCGAGTACTGCACTCAGCAAAGGCTTTGTTGAGTGTATTTCAAACTGCCTGTGTCCGGTAATGCGAAGTTCATTGGGTCCTCCAAGAAGCCCTGGAGATCTATGTACAATCGCAACTAATATAAACACATAAAAAAAACACCTCAAAGCCCTTAGTCTCCACGCGGTTGTTGTGACGAGACCCTATCGACGTCATCGGAGGCAGCGCCAACCAAAGTGTGCATGCCCATGACGAGCATGAGCAATAACGCGGCCATCGTGAAGGCAAACGCATGGTGCGACATTAGTACGCGCAGAGGAGGCATCGGGGGATCCCCGAAGGCAAACGCATGGTGCGACATCAGTACGCAGAGGAAGCATCGGGGGATCCCTCGTCTTGGCGGCCGAGGTACAGTTGGAAGCCGCGATGGTGCTGATCTAGGCTAAGACAAAAACAAATACCCCCGTACGTGTTTGTCTCCTGCCATCCAATCTTGTTTCCGTGATATAATCCTAGCAAATCAATTGCCGTGGGTGAGGAGGGCAGGTAGAATTTTGGGTCAACCAAAAATATTACACGCTAGAGAATTAAACAGTAAAAACATAAATAAATTTTACATCTTACGGGGTGACCCACTTGCTAGAGGATAAGAAGTTTTAATATCCCTTAGATGAAGATCTCAACGGTTAAAACATAGGATGAGTATGAATTTTTAGGTAACGTATATTTATCAAATCCTTCGCTCTTTTATATTATAGATAGATAGATAGATATCTATACCTATTTATAAAGAGACAAAATTTCTTCACCTCTTTTTTCTTTCACCTCTCCGTGTTCTATATGTTTACAGTTAGAAAACCATAATTGAAACCATAATTTCTCATAAAAATTTCAGTTCACCCCTAAATTTCTGTCCACCTATGTCTCTCCTCTATAATTGTGAAAATTTCACTCCGTCAGGTAAATCTGTCCGTCACAACCCAAAAAGTTCAATCCGCCCCTCTCAGCCTGTCCGGCTGACCATAATCTCTACCTAATACGGTACACGGATATCAAAGCTGACATAGGAAGGAAAATAGAAACAAAGAAGGCTCAATAAAAAATGAATACTGGTTCCATCCTCTTATCGTCTGAATTATCTCAGCCTCTTGCCTAATTACCGTGGCGTCCAGATCTCTAACTCAAATAAAATTACCATCACAACGATCAAAATCAAATACTCCAAACCAAGAAACCAAACCGACAGAGAATCAAATCCATCACATTGATCCAAATCCAAACAATACTACCTTTAGAAAAACAACTTACATTATAAGATCGATTTGTTGCCTCTTCTGACGTACGTGGATGGAACTCGAAGTCTGAATGAATTCAAGATTGCCTTTTCGAAGCAAATAAGTTAAATTAGGGGCATCAAATCTCTTCTTGCTCACGAAATCGCAGCTTTTCAATGAAGAAAGGAATAAAAAAACCATATGGAGCGGACACATATACGACAGTACAGAGAGGCACGGCATGATTAAAATCTTTCCGAGCTATGCACGAGACAACATACATGATGTTCAAATCAAGTCATGAGCCTCCGTAGCACTGGGGACAGCCACCTCCATATCACGCGTCATGCTGCAGCCAAGGACGTACACCACCTCGGATCAGCAATTAGAAGGAGGGGAATTTACAAATCTCAACCCAAATCACTAATCCAATAAGATTTTTTATCAAAATCCAAAATCCTAAATCTCGAATTGAGAGAATCAGCAGATCAGTAGGTGCTGCGCTCGCAGCTGCTGCAATCAAGACGGAACCGCCGCGGTCATGGAGTCCTTACGTGTGCCGTCGTCACAGGCTTGGCTGCGTGCGAGCGCCGGCGAGAGGGACCCGAGCCGGTGCCACTCTCTCCCGCAACCACGCGCTCACCAGCGGCACCGCCGTTGGTTCCTGGCAGCTGCTATACAGGAGAAAAGCAGAGAGGTGAAAGACGAGAATGAGGCTAGGGTTTCTCAATTGCTGAGTTTTGTTCCAAGTTTGATCGATTGCAACGTTCATCAAGAACTGAGGGTTCAGATCGATCAGGCCAGTAGATGGGCCTGCTGAACATGGCGGCTCATGTTAAAATGCATGTGAAAGCCCAAGTGGCTTGTGAGTCGACACTCGGTGTGCAAGGCCAGTAAATTGCCTCATCCATGTAGAAAAATGAATTTCCTTCTTTATTATTAGATTATAATAAGCTGAAATATTTATCGGCTGAAGTGTTGCATGATGGTTTTGAGTGCACTATTTACTGTCTAATGAATCCGGATTTTCAGCAACACATATAAAAAAGTCATGAAGGTTCAAACTCATTTTAATTTAACACAGGCTTAATTGAACATGTTCATATTATTGCCAAAACAAACTTATATTATGGATATTGATCTCGTAGAATAATTTATAGATTTAATATCTTTTTTTTAAAAAAAGCATAAGTATATATGTATAATTTATTTTATTTTCTATAAATATTTGATACTCTCGTTGCAACGCACGGGCAAATTTGCTAGTAGTATTGATATATGTTACCTGGGTACCAAATAGTATTCAGTACCCAGCGTCAAATTGGGCAGGCAGGCTATCAGGCCCACCACCCGCCGTCGGGCCTATGGCTCACAGGCCCGGCCCACCCTTCCTTCGCCGGCACCGCTTGTCCGCTCTCTCTACCTACCGCCGCTGCCTAGCTGTGCGGACGGTTGCTGTCGGGTTCGGCACCAACGAGCTCGCCGCCGGCAAAGAGTCCTCCTGGCACCGTCTCCCTCCCCCTCCCTTCACCCCATCACAACTCCGTCGCTATTTACACAGTTGAGGGTCGGCACACGGCACCGACGGTTGCTGTCTCGTTCGGTACCGGCGACCTCGCCATACCTATGGCGGCCGTCCTACCCGGGCGTGGCTTCTGCAAAGGATCTCTCTACACCATGGTAAGCTGCTGGCCCGTCCTTTTCCCTAAACTTCAGAATGGATAGGATCTTGGCCCTAAAATCTCGGGGATTGCAGTTTCCCTGCCTCATCTGGATTCGGAGGTGGACACAGGCATGTGTGATCCAGCGGAGAATAACCGAGGCAGATCGTTAATCAAGCCCAAGGTAACATCTCATCATCCCCTTGTTTTTTATTCAGATATTTGATTTGTTATTCCTACTGCAGCTGTACCTGGTGATTACAATGTGATATATACATTTTATTTTGCTAATTTTCCTCCACAATGTTACTTCTTGTAAATGATAGGTTTCGTTTCCTACACAGATTAGATTAGTACCTAGTCACTAATTATTCTTTAAATTATTCACAATTTACTCATTCACACAGGTTTCATATGTTTTCTCTTTTTCCTGTACCCTCCACTCTACTATATTTGTTCAACTCAATTGTCATTTTTTAGGCCAAAGACTTATTTTCCCATTTCAATAAACCTGTTCAGAGCTCCTCTGGAACAATGGACACCAAGCATCCACCTCCTTTGTGGCAGCTCGCAGTTCCTCAAATCAATTGATGGATTTCTTTGGATGAGTTTTCTGTGAGCTCCTCTCACACATAAGGTGCCTCTCCGCCCTCATGTTCTTTAGATTATTACGATGTTTCTCCGTTAGTTTGTTGCTAGTGCAAGTGGTGATTGGATTAGGTTTTGTCTTTCCTTTTCTCCATTTCTAGGAGCTTAATCTGCATTTATGATTCACTTTTTACAATGCAGTTTGTGCAGGCATCTAGGATACTATACTAGAAAATTTGAATATGGCTTTAATACCTAGAACCTAATGTTTATTTGGAATTCTAAGGTGTTTGTGCTTTGCATTATGTGTATTGTAATATTAATATTAATCTCCTGGTATGGATACTGTATCTCCCATTATTCTGAATTTTCATTTTATGTGCCACGGCCTGAAAGTGGGGAAAAATTCCTTTCTAAATGGTATCGATGGAGCACAATTATCTCTGTTCTGCTAGTTTGTGAAGCTGTAACTGCATTGTTATGCCACTGGGTTTGTAAGCTGTCATCCCCAGCACAACATTTAAACTTACATTTGCTTTTCAATATAAGCACAACATTTGACTATGAAATAGTTCTTGATTTGATCTTTGATTCACTTTTGTCATTTGAAATTCATTGTAGTCTGTTTCATCTAAATCCACCTATATGATAATCATTGAGAACCCTGAAAACCTGGTCTGCTCCATATCCTAATGTCTGATGCAATTAGCAAATGCATACCAACTCTAGTTTCTGAATTTCTAAAGTTTCTTGTGCTTGTTTTCTTAATATTTATTCCAATGTGAATCTATTTGCCATTGACATGCATGGATAGGTGAAGCATCAGTGGATGCTCGACCCCGTCGATGGCATTACAGAACAATTGTAGTAGTTACCTATTATGGTCAACTGGTCCTAGGTGGTATCCTTAGGATAAGTAATGATCTGATAGAAAGCTGGATTACTTCATATCCTGTGACAAAATCACACCTACGTTTGGGGAAAAAGTACTCAGCCAGGAGACTAAATTCTGTCCATTTTCCCTTTATATTCAATTTGATTTTTTGCGAAAACTATTCAATTTCATTTGATTTGATGTACTTAGTAATACTAATCTGTGATTTGGTCGCACTGTTGTGCCAATACTGTTTGGGCAGCTGAATGCACTTGGCATGAACCTTGAAGATGTTGTTTGGAACCTCAATATCCGGTCGATGCTAATTTAGCATTTACCAATCTATCCCTGGATTACATTGATATAGTATTTTAATATTCAATTGTATGATATATTTTAGTTAGTTGACATACTACTTTTCTTTTGGTAATATGCATCCTATCAAGTTACTGGTTGTATGAATATACTAAAATTGTATGACTTAAAAGCTTTTGATCTGCTAGTTCAATTTAAACCCTGATATATTTTTGGAAAACTAATGGATGCGTGAAAGTGGTAATTTTACGAATTAGTAACCATGGCATACTATCTCTGTCTTACAATTTGTGCGGTTTTGAGTACAACCTGGCAATTGCTTGTTACAGCAGCAACTAATTGTGGTATACAGGTTGGATTGCTTCCCTCTTGGTGGACAATCAGGTATAGTCAGCATCTGGATGATTCATATTTTACAAATTTGATGCAGTTGTGCAGGCGATCTAGGATACTAGAAACTTTGAATATGGCTCAAATACTTGCAATCCAATGTTTATTTGGAATTCTAAGGTGCTTGTGGTCAGCATTGTTTGTATACTGACAAATGTTGTGCAAATATCAATTATGTAGTACATATTTACAGCGTGCAAGTGTTGCTGCAGCTCAGTTCATGGATAAATTCATCTGGTCCATATAATTTACTATTACTAGTATTTACAACTGCGTGTCCCATATTGTCCACCGCTGACTTCCAACATCGACTCTTTGTGACTCCTGCCTTATGCCACTTCTCTTTTCTTGCACAGTTTGGCTGATGCTCTTCATCCAGTTTGTTCGCTTTTGATTTTGGTGGCGATGATTTGTGCAGGTACTGGTTTAATTCGGGAGCCAAGTATCACAGTATTCTGGATTTGGTGTGGATTGTTATTGTTGCAATCAGGAGGCTTTGGTGTGGATTGTTGTTGCAGCAAGCTCATGCATGCTTAAAATACAAAATGGAGAACCTTGTCTTGATTCAAAATAAACCGTCTGCATGTGAAGGACCCCCTGCGACCATGCTGCCAACAACCATCCTAGGGGGGTCTGGGTGCTGTCTGAGGCAGAGTTGATTGGATTGGGAATGCAGGCTGACGTCCATGTCGGGTGCACAATCTGGTAAGATCCAAATTGGCCCCTTTTTGCATAGCCAGGATTTGCACTGTATATATTCCAGTTCTAATCATAGTGATTATTTTGCAACTACTGTTCCTGTACAGAACTAGATCGATTATTATGCAGTAGTTTAATAAATGAATGGGCTATGTATGTGCAAATGGTCTTACCTATACAATTAATCAAGGAGGAGAAGTATCAATGCCTCCACCATCTGTTGAACTGCTCCACACCCTGGTCCTGAACCATTTTTCTTCATCAGACCTTTAATGCTTGCATATTGATGTGTAGTTTTTGATTTGCTGCCAATGATGGTTTATTGGGTCAGTCTTTTTTCCCCAAGCATATGAGTCAAATTTGTTTGTTTAATTCATATGCAGTGCCAGGAGTTGGACGAGAATGACATCTTTAGTATTATTTTTTCAGTGAGTTTTTTTAGATTTGCCTGAATAATTCTGGATTCCATCTTCTGTTGGCTGCTATCAATCTTATTATAAATTACATGTCTAGTTCCTATTCTTTCAAAAATCCTTGCTGGGATTAGGATGCTTTCATGATTTAGAGATATTATTTTCTAGAATATGTCACTAGGTAGGTTGTTTGTTATGAATCATTTTTTTACTTACAACTAGTTGATAAGTCTTCTGATAACTATGCAATTACTATTTAAATTTAAACTTATTATATAGTTGTAGAAAATAAGGGGCTGTGAATACGCTGCAGTTTGGATATAAAGAATGTTAATTGGGTCATTGGCTGGTTCACCATTCTGTTGAGCACTATTTTTTTTTTCTCATGATGTATTCTTTTTATCACATTCCACATGTTAGTTGCCCAGAAAGCATTGATAATTACATCTACAGAGTTGGCCGTGCAGCTAGGTACAATATGAAAGAAAAATCTGTCCAGTAGCTCTCCTGATACTCTAATACTGCCAGGAACAATGCCTTTTAATATCTTTTTCTTTTTTGGTTGCAGGTGAGGCCAAATGTTGATCCCTACAGAGTAAATAGGGACCATTGAACACATAAATTGAATCTTGATCTCCTTATGATTTGTATATTGGTAAACTATAGTATCTTCATCTATTCAGGTTTTCATGACTACAAGAAGAAGCCAGTCTTGAATTTTTTTTTTGTTGAAGACACCTGTACACTACTTAATTGCCGTGATCACATGGCATTATTTTTCTATATTTTACTGGCATCATGAATTGCGTTCAAGATTAAAAATGTAGAATTATGAAAGTCACGATCATTATTGATGGGGCTGGAAGCAATATTTGTAGTTGGGAGGGCAAATGAAATGTTATATGTGACTGAAAAGTTACCAAAAGAATATGATGGGATCTTGACGGATTAATTGTTGTTTGCATAATGGCTACAAATAAATTTTCATTCAAGATTGGTGACTCGATACATGTTCTTTTAAGGATCTAAATAAAATAATGTTTGTGGTTTGGATATTATTTTTTTAATGTTCTCAAAAAAATTCATGTTCCGGTGTGAAATTGCAATATAAAATACAAATGGTTAATCTTTGCCTCAAAACGCGGACACCAAGGTAACCGGGGAAAAAAATCGCGGACGTCAAAACCTCCACGCGAAAATTACCAAAAATAAAAAAAAACCGGCATCAAAATCTGAACCGAAAAAATGTAAAAACTGCAAAAGCTAGCATTGCGGGACCAGCCTTGTGCGGTAGGGAAAATGGTTGGGGGAAAACGCTGCCGGTGGCTCGCTGGGCTGGCGGATGGGGTCTGGGTACCGAATTACTATTCAGTACCCGGATACCAAATAGCGGTGCATATATATATATAGGGTGTATTTTTTATACTCCCCGAGAGTATCTACTCCCACCTCCTATCAGGTGCGTTAGAGCTTCTCTCCTCATAGCGGGTACATTAGAAATCCAATAGGGAAACCGCTCCATGCATGGCACGTTTGAATGCCAGCAGAGAGAAAAAATCGGTGAAGGAGGTTTGAGTATATGTACATACCTTAAAATATACTATAGTATTTACACATTTTTAATGTTGTATCTAGATAATTGTTTTTTTTAAAAAAATGCCGAGTGGGTATATATCTGGTCATTTGACGGCCCTTTACTTTGGAGCCAGTATATAGATATACTATTTTAAAGAGTATGTACACATATTCTACGGTGTAAATATGTACTAGTATATTACTTACATTTGATTATAAGTGAGTATATTTATTATGGTATGGACCCATACTTTTTCTTGGAAGAAGTATTTATTCATACTTTTTTAAAAGGAGTATGTATGCATACATACCCCCAGATTTAGCTAGTATGTATACATAAACAACACGGCCCGAGTATATGTGCATACATTCACGTCTTGAGCTACACAAAACAACGAGAGTATGTATTCATACTATTTTTGGGAATAAAATATATGTGCATACTACGGTGAGAATGGATTATGTGTATATACTTCTGTTGACAAAATTACACCAATATAAGAAATCAAATCATTAGTAATAAAAATCCAAAGATAGTAAGTACATCAAGCCTTCACTATCCGCATGGATTCCTTTCTGTGCCAACTTGTGCTCTTCCGCTGGATAGTGACGCCGTGGAGAAAGCAGAGATAGATATGTCCGACGTCGCCGCCGGCACCAGACACAAAGAAGAATTGACAAATGCCTCAAGCAAACATGGTAGTCGCTTGCGGCCATACTAATCTTGATTGCCGCATCTGGTTTGGTTACCCGTGAGGCCTTGAACAAAGATCGATCTGGTGTACTACCGTCGGCCGGACACAATCCTATGCCAAGGAAAATTTCATGTTAGTTCAATTCAGAAACTAGCGTGTACTAGATTGGAACCGAAAGATTAAGAACGAAAAAAAAAAGAGATTGTGTATCATGAAGCAGCAGACAAACCACGATGGACGGAGAACAGAGGAGGATTTATGTGTGCGTCACGAGATCACCGGGTGGAAGGCAGGGAAGTCGCAGCAAGGTACCTTACATCGGTATATGCAGTTCTGCACGTCGCCGTGGGGTGGACGGCAGGGACGCCGCCCGTGGTGGAGATCGTGCCGCCTCCCCTATGTGATGCTCGCCAGATCCCGTTGGTGGAGGGGCCCCGCGTCACCACCGTCGACGTCGCCAGGGGTAGGCTTGTCGTCGTCGCCGCCGCTAGTGGAAGTGGGGAGAGCTCGCCGCAGCCGCCGCTAGGAGAGCACCGCCGGCGGATCTTGGAGAGAGCCGCCGCCGGCCGTCGTGGAGAGATGCAGGAGAGAGAAATTTAAATGTCGCACGATATCTGTGCCTACGTATATTTTCCCATTGTTAGTCTGATCCGATTTCCACGCTGAAATTATCCACCTGGAGGTACGCTGATTTTTAATTTGCTTATATATATGCATACCTACGCTGGGTACAAATGGGTCAAGTTTTTAAACCCGTTAAGCTGATAACTGGCTGGCCCGGCCTCTTCTCGTTTGTGTGCGCTGGAGGAGGGAGTAACCGCTCCCACGGAGTAGAAAATAATTTCCATATATATATATTATCCACAAATATAAAACACAAATTCAATAAGTCCAATATCCATAACAAGTCTAACATCCATCAATAGTCACAAATCTAATATGTCCAACATAACAATCACAGTCCATCATTGCCCGTGCTGCGTCCCGGCGTCTCCATGCTCCGCAGATTATGAAGAGCTAGCGCCTAGCCACGAAGACCACCTGGAACGCCCGGGCTGCGGCGTCGACTAGTACGTCCACCTGGTCGGCGGAAGCAGAGGGCCGCTTGCCCACCCGGAGTGCCCATGCTGCGGAGGTAGAGGAGGAACGCCACCTGGCCACGTCAACTGTGCACCCGGGCCAACCGGCCACCCATGCTGTGGAGAAGGGTCGATTGCACTGTGGATAATATAGTACCGGCCGTGCTGCTTCCCTCCTCCCGTTCTCATCAGGATGTCTGTATCCAGGGGCTCGGTGGCCGGATTGAAGGCCGGCCCATAGCGCGTGCGAGCCACCGCGGTGTATGAGGTCATCTTCTCGTAGGCGTTCGGGTTAGTGTACGCGTCGGCCCCGTCCGTCGGGTTGTAGACGTTGTCCGGCGCTGTCGCTCAACCCTCGTGAGCCAGGGTGTACCCCGTGAACTCGTTGGTCACCTGGCCACCATACGACTGGGACTGCGAGGAAAACATAAGGATGATTACACATAATAAGAATAAATCACTAGAATAAATAAATAAATCAATAAATCAATCAATCAATCAACAGAAGCGTACCCATGTGTCCATGAACCCTGAGAGGGGGCGGCTCCCTTGGTGGTGTGCCGGCCCTGACATCGCCAGGCATCGCTCTTGGTGGGCTCTGCACTCCTCGTACGCCGTATCCTTTTGCCACGTGTCCACAATCTACGCCCAACAGTCCATGAACTTGTTGCACCATTAAGGAGGGTACTGCATGACAACATGTGAGAAGATGTATCGGAATGAATGTTTTCTACTTATTTTTTATGGAAGGAATCAGAATGAATGTTTTCTACTTAACTGGAGGTACACCTCCCTGGGGAGGTCGGTCTCGGGGTAGAGGATCATCTCCCTGGCTTTCGACTTTGTCAACTTTCTGCCAAGCACATTGGCGTGGTAGGTGATGAGGACTTGGAGGTGTGCCTCGTGGTACATGTCCTTGAGTCGGTCTCTGCAGACATTGTCCTACACTCACGCCACCTCGACCTCGTGCCCCGGCTCGCACGTGAACCACTCCTGCATACAAACATCATGTATCATTTTATTATTTCAACAACGTCCAACGTAGTATTGAGCAACGAGGTGCGATGAAGACTCACCCAGAACGCGTTCTTGATCTTGGTCGCAAGAGGGACGTCGTTATCGTCCTTGACGCTCGTGAAGTGCTCCCACTTCCAGGGCGGCCCTGTCTCCCCCTTGTGGGTGACCCTGCCAGGGTAGTGCTTCTTAATCAGGAGGCTCTGCATGTCATTGATATGGCGTGAACCCCTCCGCTCACACGCATCCAGTTACTGCACGAGTCATTAAGAAGAATTGTTAGTCTAAAGTTCAATTTTCAACATGTCATATGAATAAGTCGTGAAAACATGAATGGTGACTTACGTATCACCGGCGGGTTGAATCACCAGACGGTTGGCAAGCGTGAGCGGCGCTGAAGGGAGGTGCGTGACCCCTCGCGAGTAGGGCTTCCTTGAACTAAAGGAAGTCGTAGGCGTCACCCTCGTGTCGCCTCTTCCCGGTCCTCCTCCTTGCTCCGGTCCTCCTCCTGGTCGTCGTGACCCCCTACTGCGTGGGGGTCCACCTGCCGATCGTCATCGTCCTGTGGGGCGTCAGGCTGGGAAACAGCTCCCTCGTTGACTAGCGACGTACGCGGGCCCTCATCGATGACCCCACCAATGGTAGCTCCTCCTCCTCGTCGTCGGCGGCGGTCTTCTGGTAACGTGAGTTGACCCCTATTCATCGCGGTTGTCTAGCTCTACCCGATATTTTGTCCTATGCCTACAATGACAAAGATTAAACCAATTAGCACAAATAACCGAGAAATACTTGTAAAGAGATGCAAATGAATGAAACATAATTATAAAGTAATAATAAGAACAATATAGTATTACATGAATTAGAAATTATTTCCACGAACAACAATGGTTGGCTCTTCGTCATCACTATCACTAGTGTCATCGTCACTATCAATATTATTGAACTCTCTTAAATCCTCATCATCTCCATTGTCCTCACCATCCCCATCGTCCTCAACAACTCTATCGCACTGAGCCTTCTATCGCTCAAGCAACATTAAGTCCTTAGGATCTTGCACCACTTCACCCTCGTCCTCATCGATGTCGTTGTCTACTTCCATGCCCATCAACGAAAGAATGTCTATCTCGAAATGCCCTTCTAGCCCATCGGGCTGATAGAACTCTCCGCTATCTGCCGATGGGTCAAAGTTGTAATCATCATCCTTTGGGACAGGAGCTTTACCGCGTGGCGATACCAAGTGCAGAAGGTACCAACCCTTAAGCTCCTCATTTTTTTGGCACGCCCAAGGGAGGCAATAAACTTGTGTGGCCGGTTGAGCCACAATATAGACATCTTCATTCCATACGGGTTGAACCCATCTGTTGCAATCGCTACACGTACATTTCGAGCCTCCATAGCTTTGCCAGGATGCTGGTGATCGAAGTACTTTCATGCATCACCATCCGATGGGTGTACCATCTTGTCACTGTATCTTTTGCCTTTCTTGTGCCATGTCATCTGTTTCACGGACTCTTCTGTCACGGACATCCGTTGGAGCCTCGGTAGGATAGGAAGGTACCATAGGACCTTCTCAGGGATTTTAGACTGTTTCTTCTTGCCATCACTACCCTCTACCTCCACAAACCTAAAGGCTTTGCACTTTGGACAGTGTGTTGCTTTCTCATGGTCTCCCGTAAATAGAGTTCAGACAAGAATGGATCGACTCATACGACATCTTAAGTGCACGAAGGAGTTTCTGTGACTCATAAGTGTTCTTCGGCAGCATGTGACCCTACAGAAGCATTATGCCAAAAACTTTCAACAAGAGATTGAAGACGTCTCGGCTTAGGCTCAACTGCAACTTCAATGCTATTAGGCGTCCAATGCCATCCATTTGCAACATTGTTGTCTTCTCGTGAAGGGGCTTCTGTGCCAAAGACATCATTTCGTAGAACGTCTTTGTGGTTTCCTCTGGATCCTCCTCCACCAATCCTTCATTGCCACGGGCCTCATTATAGTCTACATCATGTCGGCCATCCCGGCATCTCCATCATACTCCTCGAGGCGTGCTCTCACCTCCTCCTCTCTAATATGATCGCCTTCACCATGGAAGATCCAGCGGGTATAGTTTGCCACGAATCCGTGCCTGTGAATATCTTTGTATACATCTCTCTTTTGTTTTTTAGTTCTTACACTTGCTGCAGGGACACGACATCCGAATCGACCCTTTAGCAGCCGGGCCAAATGCTTGTTTCAGGAAATAATTGGTCCCCCTAATCCATTTATTTCTCTTACTTGTGTGGCCTATGTATATCCACTCATGGTTATCCATCCTCTGTCATACACATGCGTAAGTGGGTAATAAAACCAGCAGTTGCATCTACATGGCATTCCTACCATCTAATAGGTGAAGGATAGGTCCTAATCCCACTCATGGATGCGTAGATGGGTTAGCTTCTATGTTTTGCTCCCATTTGAGTTGGAATTTCGGCAGCACCTCCCCGCTGTTCTCCCGATACACGTCCCCGCAGGAGAGTGAGGGGAGGTGCTGCCAAAACTTTGACTCAGGTGGGAGCAGAACATGGAAGCTAACCCATCTACACATCCGTGGGCTGTCCAAAACACGTGGACATTTCAAAACAGATACGATCGTAGGCATGCAAAGACCTGCATACCTCCGACAGTATCTCTTTCGGACAAGAGACGCCTAACTAGGTCATGTGACCTAAGTACGACAACGAGTAAGGACGAGAGGTGATTAATACCTAGGGTGGCTGTGGAGAGAGGCTAGCAGGGAAGTGGCAATGAAGACGATCAGGGTGGCCGAGTCCCTCCCATAGGTCCTGCAAAAAAGGGCAATAGGTTAGTATCAATTGAAAATTTTGGCAGCTCCTCCCCTACATAGGGGAGGTTCCCAGAACCTGTAGAAAACATAGGCATGAAGGCCAACATTTACAATGGCATGAAGGCCGACAACCATAACGGCACGAAGGCCGACATTCACAACAGTTCGTATACCTTCGGTGGTGGCGGGGCGTGCACGCGGAGAACGGGATGGGACGTTGCTGTGGAGGCACCACCTCCCCTTCAGCTCTCCTCCTCCTCGGTCTCCTTCTCCTCTCCTTCCTCGCCTCGCTGGCCTCCTCCTTCTTCCTTTCCTCCTCCTTCTCCTTCTTCTTCCTCCTCCTTCTTCCTCCTCCTTCCTCCTCCTTCTCCTTCTTCTTCTTCTTCTTCTTCTTCTTCTTCTTCCTCTTCTCTTCCCCTTCCTCCTCCTTCTTCTTCCTTCTCTTTTCTTCCCCTTCCTCCTCCTTCTCTTCTCTTTTCTTCTCCTTCCTCCTCCTCTTCTCTTCAATTCTCGCGGCGGTCAGGGAGGCCGGGGGCGTGGGGGATGGGAGGGCGCGGCCGGCCGCGCTGGTCGGGATCCTGGTCGGTGGCGGAGCCCCACCGGAGATGGGGCCGCGGGGGGACAGGCGGCACGGAGGCGCGAGGTGGCGCAGGTGGGGTGGGCACAGTGAAGCGGTGCGCGGTGGAGCGGGGCGGGCACGCTGGAGCGCGGCGAGCGGGGTGGGCGGCTGCGCGGGCGGACGGCGGCGGCGGCGTCGGGTGAGAACGGCCGGGCGTGGGTGTTGGTGAAAAAGATAGGGTTTGGGGGAGATTGGGCCGGCCGGGCCATTTTACATTTTGGCCCTTTGCCGAGTGTCGCAGGCCGGCACTCGGCAAAGGCCATGGCACTCGGCAAAGATTTTATTTTTTTTGAATTTTGAATTCAAACTTTTCTGTAGCCCAAGTATATTGTATTCAAGCACATGTTCGAATTTGGGACCTTTTATAACATTTTGCTATATTTTGTTCATTTATTTCCTTTACTTGAATTTTTTGGGATAATTCAAATTTAAACTGCGGGTGCATGAAATAATAAAATATAGTCATTCAAAAAATGATATTCATAAATTTTGAGGCCGTATCCATAAACTCACCCAAAAGTTTGAACGCCTTGTCCACGAAACATAACCATCCATGTGCGACAGAAATGTTTTTTAATTATATAAAATCCAACCGAAGTCCGAAAATCATGAAACTTGTTTAGGTGTCATGTTATCGCATGTAGAGGATAGGATAAACATTTGAGAATGTTTAGAGCAAGTTGCAACGTCGGATGACTAAAACCCAAACATCTTCATATGTGATCAATTGTGATCGAATGCGAAGATGTCTGGGTTTTAGGCATCTGACATTGCAACTTGCTCCAATCATTCTTAAATTTTTATCATAGCCTATACATGCGATAACATGACACCTACACAAGTTTCGTGATTTTGGACTTCGTTTGGATTTTATATAATTAAAAAATACTTGTACCGCACCTGGATGGTCATATTTTATGGACAAGGCGTTCAAACTTTTGGATGATTTTATAGACACGGCCTCAAAATACACTCTCCAACACGAATATCATTTTTTGAATGGCTATATTTCTTTATTTTATGCACCTGCAGTTCAAATTTAGTTTTTCAAGAAAAATACAAGGAAACAAAATTAATTCAAGAAATATAGCAAAATGTTATAAAAGGTCCCAAATTCGAACATGTGCTTGATACAATATACTTGAAATACAGAAAAAGTTTGAATTCAAAATTTAAAAAAATAAAATCTTTGCCGAGTGCCAATGCTAGCACTTGGCAAACAGGCTCTTTGCCGAGTGCCAGTGTACAGGCACTCGGCAAAGAAGCATGCTTTGCTGAGTGCCCAGCCTGGCACTCGACAAAGAAGGGCCGGCCTAGGCCCGGTACCCGTCACGTGGCTCTTTGACGAGTGCGTAGATCGGCACTCGACAAAGACGTTCTCTTTGCCGAGTGCCTGACGATAGGGCACGGCAAAGGGGATGGTGACGGACGCCGTTTGCCCCCATCACACTTTGCCGAGTGCCTTGCTTTGTCGAGTGCGCGGCACTCGGCAAAGATGATATTTGCCGAGTGCCTGGCTTCGCCGAGAGTCAGGCACTCGGCAAAGAAATCTTTACCGAATGTTCTGTTTGGCACTCGGCAAAGGGGGTATTTGCCGAGTGCCCGAGCTTTGCCACTAGGCAAAGCGGGTGGCACTCAACAGAGACACCGTTTCCGGTAGTGCACACTGATAGGTGGATTTAAGCTACTTGAAAACCATGAAAACTAGGATGAGGTAAAAAAAACTTTAAAGGTTGATAGTTAAGGTACGAAATTTTTCTGTTTTTAGTTTGAGGTTAAAACGAGACAAGCGTAAAAGTCAAGAGAACTGTTCCAGTACTTTTCCTAAAAGTTGCACACATCTCAAAGCATCAATTAAATGAATTATTTTTATCATTTTTTGCAACTGGGTCTCACATGCCCCGACGTCAAGTTCTCACCAGGAGCACGTACCACAGGTGAGTCGTACGTGAGTGCGTTGTGAGTCTTCGCTGATCCTCCAATGGCCAGCGGCGCTTGTCGCTGACATGGCGTCGTGTGTTCTGGGCAGGAGCCAGGAGGTACACCAAATTTAACGGTTCTGCTTGGAGTTTGTTAATACTAATGGCGTAGCTTAGGTAGGTCTGTTGAAGCATTTCATTTGGCTCGATTTGCCGGCCGTGGTTGCTCAGGAATGACCGCGGCAAGGGATCAGAGGGGGGGGGGGGGGGGGGGGCACCGTAGGCTTCTGCAGAGATGTCTGCCGGCTCCGAGACGTGTCGTCCGTGACTGGGAAAACGGCGGCGTGAAGGTAAGAGATTGAGACGGAATACGTGCACACACACACGATCGGCTTTCCCTCTAGATCAGGATGATATACGATAGAACAACTTCTTACACATAATTGATATAGCATATACCTTATAGCATTGCACATATATATATCTACACATATGCATCTAGAATCACAACCATTTTAAGCTCATCTTCAGAGCCAACCTTGTGCCTTCAATACTAGCTGTGGCTGGCTAAGCGTCCTAAATGTTTTAGTGCATCGATGGACATATAGCCAAAGATCACGATGTATGGCCAGAAGAGATATATGATGTTGGCTACGAATCCCGTCGCCAGTTTCAGCAGCGTCGTTTTGGTTCGTCTGCTAAGGAGGACCGTTGTGTCATGGAAGCTCTCGATCAGAAACCAGATGCCGTCGAGCAGCGCGAGGGACTTCATCACGCAGGCCGCGACGGCGGTCCCGTGCTCCACCTGCGCGAGCAGCAGGTACAGGGAGAAGGCGAAGGCGGCGCAGAAACTCCACGCCGCGCAGAGTAGCAGCGCCAGGGAGGACACGAGCTTTGAACCGCCGACGAGGCTGAAGGTGGCCAGAGTAGAGAAGATGAACGCCAGCATGTTGGAGATTACGAACCCGTCGAACGCGTACCTGCCGGCGAGCACCGGCGTCCCCGCAGGTGCCTCAGCGCGTGCGTCGCTGAGGCTCCTCACGCCCCCGGCGTGGTGAACGCCGCAGCGAATGTCGCCGTCGCGACGAGCACGGAGCTGATGCCCACTATCTGCGCGAACTCCGTAATCTTCTTGGATTCCGCCTTGTCGTCTAGACGTGGCTTGTACACCTCTATGTGGTCTCGTGGACGGTTGGCAGTCTGAGCATTTACCAGGCTTAGCATGCCCAGTATCCTCCGAGGCGCTGTCTGCAGCAAGAGTAGCTAACACAAAGTAAAGTTACTCGTCTGTTCGGTCGATGGTTTCGGCGGCTGATAAACCTACAGATTAACTAACACAATACTAGCTTAGTATATGGTAGGAGAGTTGTGAATTTACCAGTCCGAAGTAAAATCCAGAATTAACTTTCCTGATGGCGATATCCATGGGAGTATTCCCTTGGTTATTCTGCAGATTTATGTTCACGTCGCGGTTCCTGATGAGGCATCTGAAGTTGTCCACCTCCCCATCGTTGACAGCCATGTGCAGGGCGGTATTGCCATCCTTGTCCTGCACGTTCAGCGCCGGCTTGAAAGACTGCGCGCAGTGGCACGCGAACTGCACGACATGGAGCCGCTTCTTCTCCACCGCGACATGGAGGAAGGTCCGGCCCTGCGCGTCGAGCAGCCCGGCGCAGACAGGGTACCTCGTGAGCAAGACGATGATGGACACCATGCTGTCCGCCGACGCGGCGACGTGCACCGGGGAGGATCCATGGATGTCGGGCTGGAACGCCAAAGATGGCTCGGCCTCGAGCAGCTGGGGGAGAGGAAGCTCCCTCCACGTTAGAGCTCTGTTAAGCATCTCTGAGGTAGGAGGTTGGAGCCCAAGAAATGGCGCTCGAAATTGCTCTCAGTGAAAACGAAACTTGTAAATTGCACGGACGGATCAGCTGCCGATGCAGCGAAGTGCATCGGCGTACTTCCGTTGATGTCTGTTTGGTAGATGAGATCCTTTTCCCACTCTAGCAGCAACTTTGCTATAGCTGTGGTTGCAACAAAGTGTGTGTTAGACAAGGAAAATGAGTGAAAACAAAATCAACTGCACTACATTATATTGCCAAAATTTTCTTTGCCAAAATCAACTACCTGTGGTTCAGGTGAAAACGAAACTTTTTTTTTAAGGACAGACAGTTCACCTTTCTTGTGGATAACAGCAGCATGCAAGGCATTTTTGTCAATCCGGGCCAGAGTAGGATATCCTGTCGCCTCTAAGGTGCAGCTCACGAGCAACCTTTCGACGGCCCAACGAGCTGGCGAGGTACATCAGCGAGGTGCCATCCTTGGCGACCACACCGACGAGCCCCCTGTCGGCCTCCGAGAGCGCTCTGGCCATTTTTTTTTTTACCGAAGTCAGCAATCGAAACCTAGCTTATTTTCTTAATTTTTTTATAATACAGACATGTTTAAATTCGCTCCCACGAAAAGTCAAATCCAAATTTATTGGATGCTACTCAGGTGCTCTAACCACTAGGCTAGAGGCCTTTTCGCCGCTTCGACCATCTTGATGTCGCCGAAACAGACGGCCTCGTGCAGGGCCGTCTCCCCGCGTGCGTTCTGCACACCCATGAGCGGCCTCACCTCATCCTCGCCCCCGGCGTCGGCGGCGAGCGAGATGAGGCGGGTGACCATGCTGGTGTTCCCGTCCTAGGCGGCACAGTGCAGCGACGTGTCGCCCTTCCCGTGGCGCGTCGTCAGCATGGCCAGCCCTACCGTGGATCACGCTGGCGCCCTCCGGCCTAGTAGCTGTCGCTGTCCCCGGCTGCTGCCACCACGCGTATAGCGTGGAGCCCGTAGTGGCATCCTTTGTGACGCCTCTCTCCAGCACGATGGGCGGCTTGTCGTCGACGTCAATGATGAGTTCATGAGGAGGCGAGGAGCAGGCGCCACTACCGGTACCGGTAGAATGTCTCCCCGAGTCGCCTAAGCTTGCGGCCATGAGCATCATGCAGGCTCGACGCGCGGCCGCGGCGTGGTCTCGCACACCGCCCTCCTTTGCCTCCTTCTGAAGTTGGTCGTTTGGCGCAGGGCCTCTCGCCGGACTGCTCATTCTCGAGTCCGCCATAAATTACACTACCGGGTCTACTATTGCATCTCCGTAGTATATGCTCCGACCTCGAACCTCCCGAGGCCATATCGACCCTGAGCAAGTGGGAGCTATGTGCAGTGGGGCTGCCCTGCTCCCCAAGCATGAGGTGGGGTCCCTCAATGGGGACATGTACCTTAGAACTCAAGGTGAGCATCCATCACCTGTCTAGGTAGCTTTTCTTGAGATCTGTGCTGGGAATCTTCAGTACAACAAGCCAACCAGTCACACCATAGAAAAATAGAATCCACGGAAGCTAATATCTACAACGATGCTTTTCACCTCACCCCGGAGAAAATGATTAGATATTGCTCAGGGTAGTGTTTGATTAAGTGAAAGTTGGCAAAGCCAAGGTCGAGCCGAGTGTGGATGGCGCCACAAGCATGGTAGGTCTCTGTGTCATGGTTGTTCCACCCAGTAGACAACGATGGCCTTCTCAACTAGAGCTACGCAACGTCGCTTAATGGTGATCGTTTCGGAGATGAGGACACTGCTGACAACCGACCGAGCCCTTAGGTCACCAAGATAGGCAGCCATTAGTTGCTCCGCCCCTTCGCAACTTCCAGGTAGGAACAATGATCAATTCCGGGGGTTCTTGGATGACTGGGAAAAGACGTTGGTGGATTGGCCAGAGAAGGTTGGTGGGGGAGGAGGATTTCAAAGGATGCCCTCACGCAAGCACGTGAAGCACTTTTCATAGTGCGATTTCAATGGAGGTTTCATGTGTCGACAGTGGCGATGCCACAGGTACCTCCAGGCCACGTGACATGCAACGGGGGCTTCGAGCCTAGAACGTGTGGTGGCGGCGAGGTTAACGCCCCACCACCACGGTTCTCGGTGCCAACCCAACTCGGCCCAAACACCGTGGGCATCGCTGCCACCGCAGGAGGACAGGGGCAGGAGGGAGCCACTGTCGTTGACTGCGGGACGAATCCCAGCCCACTAGCGGCTAGGTCCATGACGCCAAGCAACGCCACCAGACACGGACTGGAGCATGAGGAGGCAGGCCAGGGTAGCGGCCAAGGGACATTGTGCAGGGAGACCTAGGGTGGAGGACCAGCCACAGAGTTGCCCCTGGGAGGTTGAGGATTGGTGCCTCAACTGCCTTGCGCTTGGCCACCCGGTCGCTACCTACAACCGGTTGCCATGATGCTTCAACTGTCATCAGCCCAACCACCGAGCCCGGGAATGCAATCTAACCTCGAGCGTCTACGGTCAATGGCCACCTAGTGGCAAGGAACGATGGGTGCTCTGGCAAGCAGTGGCATGACTGAAGCCTCATAACCTTGTCGGGGTTGGACGAACAGTCTCCACCTATCCCTCCGCCTCGAGAGTCATAAGGCACGCAAGGAAGGATGACATCACCGTCGCTGTTGACCGAAAACGATTTGATGAGCCTATGGTTCTCTGTCGTTGTCATGTCTCGACGTGGCTCGGTGAACGTCCTCATCAAAGATTGTAGGGTTGAGATGGCGGACTAGAAGGGGTGAATAGTCCTTTCTAAAACTAGTCATACCGGATAACCAAAACAAATGCGGAATTAAAATAAATGGTCTAGCCAAAACTTCACCCCTCTACTTATAACTCTGTAAGCACCTACACAAACTTAAGCAACTAGTACTTTCAAGCACCGGGTGAGCACCTACACAATTCTATTGAGAAAAAGCACAAAGCCAACCTAAGCTCACTAAGATTCTTAAGGACAACGCTACACAAGCCTAACCCAAAAGCTCAATTCACTTAGCTACACAAACTAAGCGAATAACTAATTAGGCAACACAAGCTAATTAGTCACACAAGAGATACTTCTATGCTACACAAGCTAGAAGGCAACTAGAGAGCTACACAAGCTAACTAATTGCAAGAGCAACTACACAAGCACAATATATATAAATGTAAATATGAAGCTTGTGTAAAGTAAATGCAAAGCACCAAGAAGAGATGATGAAGACAATGTTGACACGGTGATTTTTTTTATCGAGGTTCACTTGTTTGCCACCCTAGCTAAGTCCTCGTTGTGTCGACCAACACCTTGGTGGTTCTGATCTAATTGGCATCACACACCAAACCCGTAGCCGGGTGCCACTCAACCAACCCCACTAGTGTGGTAGCTCAATAACACGCTCTACTAGTGTTGCTCTTCGCGATCCCTACGGGGTGAGCACATACCCCTCACAATGTCTTCTCTGGAGCACCGTAGAATCTTCCTTGCATGCTTCAATAGAGCCTCTTACCACCAAGCCATCTAGAATGTGGCAACCTCTAAGAGTAACAAACCCACCGGCTTGGAACACGAACACCTAATGCCACTCGATGCAATCTCTCAATGCAATGCACTAGGAATCGCTCTCTCACTCGATTGGATGAACTCTATCAAGCACAGTGAGTATAGGGCTCTCCAAGCACTCACAAGGGTGGACACGAAGTCCCTAAGGTGCCCCACCATGTCCCATGGCCGGCCACCAAACGTATATAGAGAACCAATGGCTCAAAGAGCCGTTATTCTCAAATTTAGGTGGTCAGAACCAAGCTTCACGAATGGTCAAGGCCATAGAGCGATAGTCCTGGCCACCAGATCAAGCCATGTGTCCTTCCCTTCAAACACCAACCATTGATCTCCAAAGGTCATCTTCATTAGGACCAACGACCCATGGTCCTGTCCATAAAAAAATGCACGGTCCTGACCAAATAACACTCACTGTGATGGCTAGGACCAAGCGATCAGTTGCTGGTCAGGACCATGCTCTGCCTCGGTCCTATCCCAGTAAGGTCTTGGAGGGGCGAAATTGGATAGGACCAGTCCTGGCCAGCGGTAAGGACCAACCACAATTTTGATAAAGAAACAACCATAACTCTTAGCCTAGAACTTCGATTTTGATGATCTTAGACATTTTGGAAAGCTTATTCAGAGGGATACACAACCATCATACCCTATTGATCCAAACCACAAAGGATCAAGTCAGTTTTCTAACCCAATAACCATCATCTCTTATTTTCAACACAAGAGTTTGTCGAACCTACTCCAACTTCTTCGTCTTTTTCTCAACTCTCCTTTGCAAATGTGCCAAAACATCAAGTGTACATCATCATGTGCATATGTGTTAGCATTTTCATAATCATTTTGTCAAAGAATTAGTCACTCAACTTGCCACGCCACTCAATCCTAGCAACGATGCTAAGTTAGATCACTCGAGTAGCACTAGATGAACGATATGCAAATAAGTTTTCCCCTCTTGATAGCACAACCATCTATCCTAAACCCAGTCATAAACTTCTCTACAAACCTATGATCAGTGAAATGAAATGCCTTAGGTTATACCTTTGCCTTGCGCATTCCATTTCATCCATTTCCTCCAATGTGCTAATGCAACACATGCACCGACATGATCACCAAATGATATGATCCACGCCATATCATCATGTGACCCTTTTGGCTCATCGATCTTGACACCTCACTTGCTCTTCACCGCTGTATCGGTCCATCAGTGCCAAGTCTTGCTCAAGCTTCATGCCTCCCTGGTCCATCACTCCAAAGCCTTGACTTGCCCTTCACTCTTGCAACCGATCCATTGAGCCAAGCCTCACCTTGATCTTCTCCACCATAGTCATATGACTCCATGTCATATCTCATATGCAATGAGCTCCTTCATCATCACATGTGTGAGCCTTGCAACATCTCCAAGCCATCTTCACCATCATGGACATATGTTGCTCACAAACATGTACCTACAAACTGCTTATCCCTATGTATCTCAACATAAACACATATTAGTCCATCCTAAAGTTGTCACTCAATTATCAAAACCAAACAAGGACCTCTCAAAGGTGCACGGGCGGCCATCGCCATCACTGCAGGGCTGTAGCCGGGGGAGCTCCCAAAGAACTTCATTGTTCTTTGTGGATCCTAGGCGGTCATTGACTGGGTCCGCTCAGACACGGAGGATTTTGCGCTGCTAGGACTCATGCAGCCACAATGGACCCACAACATGGGCGGGGTCATGGCTAATGTTGGCATTTCTTAGTCTTTCACTAGAAACAGACTTGAAATCCACTTCTAGCAATCACACCAAGAAATGTTTAATGTTGTGGTAATTTATGTCTTATTGATTTTACTCTGTAAGCGCACAGAATTACCATTGTAATATAGCATTTCATCAGTGAGTGATTCAAGGGTATCGTTATTTATAGTTATCCCAAACGAAGGCATCATAATTGCGTAGTTAAATCATATCTTGATTCATGCATGATTCAAATACATGACAAACATAATATCAATATTGATCATACAGGGGTAAGATAAACTGCTCATAGAATAGTGGAGATTCATATTCAGATAAGACTACTCTAAAATAAGTCATAAGAATAAATAATAAATGAAAAATAAATAAACACATAAACATAGTTAGACATGGAGTGGCATTTCTACTATAGTTACATCATATGAATTATCATAAATTCTATGATAGATTAACTAGACATCATTCTAATTAACTTAAATGATAGGGGAGATCAGCGAGTACTAGTCGGCTAGCATCCTGGATGATATTTTAGACTCCTACACCATAGCCGGACATGGGGGATTACAAAGGGTCTAACAGACCTATCACATCCTACATCCTACCACCTCAACCGTGGACTATGAATTACATCTGCTGATTTCTCTATATCCTAGCACCATGCTAACATATATAGAAACAACCTATATCCTCCAAAGACTTTGACCCTACGCATCAACGAGCTAGGATATAGACCTCCCTTGCAAGAGCAACAAACCAATATCATCTTGATTAGAATTACTTCTAATCAAACTAGCATTATGAAAATCTAAAGTCTAAAAACTAATTATTCATATTAATAATATGCTAAATGATCAACATAAATATGAAGCCCTAATTCATATGGAAAATTACAAGAACAAGATAAACAAGACAAGATAAATGAAGAACTCTTGATCTTATTCATACCAAGAGGTCTCTAGATACAAGTCCTTCGATGAGGCCTTGCCTACTCTGATCTAACTAGACAACTAGAAAGGAAGTACAAAAGGTTAGAGTGGCTCTCCTATAAATCTGAATCTCTCCCTTGAGGCCCTCTCTCTACATATACATTTATACTAGGGAGAGGTCGGTTCTTGTCGCAAATAAGGTAACCACCGACGTAAACGTCAAGTCCAAGGCATCAGGAACCGATTCACCAAAGGGCGGTTTGAAAGACAGTGGAAGGGGGCTCGTTCCGGCCTAGCTTCGCCTGGTTGCTTCTTTGTTGGATCCTAAGCCTATTTTTGGTGGTGATTGACTTTAGTTCGCAAGGTTGTAGTGAGCCTCTTCTTATCCCTTGTATATACGCTTTGTCAGAAGCGTATTCTTGCCATATTTTCACATTTTCACCTATAAGTCATGTAAAACAATAAATCTCCAATACATGTGGAAATAGGTCGGTGGTAAATGTATATGTACATAAATATATTAGATTTATCCATTTTTAGAAAATAGTTGGTGGTATAAAATAGGCATTATTGACCACCAAAAGTTACCGCACCAGATCGCAGCATCCAAAGAAGGGGAAAATTGCGAGCGTCATGCCTGTTTGCCAGGTCGAGAAACCGCGGATACCCCTCTTGGCCCAACCAAAACCTCACCACATGGAGGCAGCCGCGAAGGGGACAAACACAACGGCAGGATCCAACCAGTTGTGTGGGTCATCATTGGCCCAGAGCTTGGACTCGCAACAAGAGAACTCCAACGATGCCTTGGGCCAACTGGGGAGTAGGCCAGTGCGGTTAGAAGAGCAGAGCGGCAGAGCCTGGCCTGCCAGCGCCGTTCTAGGAGAGAGGTCTCATGGGATACCATCCTCGAGGGGCCTCTACCGCCCCTCACGGCAAGCGACCCTAGGATGCAAGAGCATGAAGCTATGGCTCCGGCCCCACTCTCATCGGGAGTGTCGCAGGGGTTCTCCCCTTACGGTGGAACCACACAACTCGGACTGAAGCCGTCAGAGGAAACCCGACTGTGTTGCCCACCGCCTCAGCTAGCCACAACAAGGATTGGGGTGAGCTGAGGACAGGACAGGCAGATTCAGTCGGGTTGGCCACGGCCACGGATGCCCCAGTCCCACACGGACAAGGGCGGGATGTGCCGCGAACGTCGTCACCAGGAGGCACTACGAGGGCGGGGACACTATAGCAGCGGTGCTGGGTGCAGCTGTAGTGGACACAACAGAGGAGGTCATCTTCAACACCCCATCGGCAATCATCGTCGTGCCAAACTCCCCTATGCAGGCCACGGGTGACGACAATGGCTGCCGCTCATCCTCGCACTCTTTCAGCGGCAGGCTAAAGAGGTTCGACCAGCGGGTGCTCAAGAAGGCCACCCTGCCGTTGTTGCAAACCAAGGTCTACGACTCTACCGCGGGTAAGCTATCGCTAAGGAGCACACGCATAGCGGTGCAGCCCTTAGCTGAGATCTTGGTGGCTAAGTGTGAAGAGATGCTCGTCATGCAGCGGCTTGGATTGATCTAGCTAGGGAAGACCGATACAGGAGGCCAAGAAGGAGTACGAGGCAATATAGCAACCTAGGAACGTCACACACATAGGCAATGCAGGAGCTTTTCCCCGATGAGGAGCACCCGCAGAGGTCTCGGAGGTGTCGTGGCCACCGCGATTGACCGTCGGCCCATAAACGTTGTATTCGTTATGGATAACACAATGATGCATACTGCCGCCTAAGGCCAAAGCCAGGACATGTTGTTTAGTGCGTGAGTAGTCCTTTTAGTGTCTATTCGTGTGGAGGCTGTGCTTCATATATTATCTTGCCCTCCGAAATTGTGCTACGACGCCGTTGTAAAAAACTCTTCTTCTTAAATGCAAAGATGCGTAAATCTTTTGTATATTTAAGAAAAAAATAGAGGTTTCATGAGAGTTTTAACATGACACTGTGCGGAGATGAAGGGAGAGATGATAATTTTTTTATGACAGTAGTTTCATGGGGATAAAATCCTTCTAAACTATATACAAAATATATGAAAACTGAGACATTAAACTTCCACTAAGACTGGCCAAGTATGTTGTCGAAAGAAAAATCTTTCGCCTATTAGGATCTGTCTTCTGATTTGCTACGGCCGATAAGGTTTACGGCCAGAAGAGATGTATGGTGTTGGCTATGAATCCCGTTGCTAGTTTTAGTAACGTCACTTTGGTTCTTCTACTAAAGAGGACCATCGTGTCATCAAAGGTAGCAGACAGAAACCAGAGCCAGTCGAGCAACGCGAGGGATGTCATCACGCAGACCGCAACGGCGGTCCCGTGCTCCACCTGAGCTAGCAGCAGGTACAAGGAGAAGGCGAAGGCGGCACAGAAGCTCCGCGCCGCACACAGTAGCAGCGCCAGGGAGAAGGACACCAGTTTGAACCGGCTCTGTATGTCGACAGCGGCAACCCGCAGAAGACGAGGCTGAAGGTGGCCAGAGTGGAGCAGATGAACGCCAGTGTGCTGGAGATGACGAACCCGTCGAACGCGTACCCGCCGGCAAGCACTGGCGTCCCGGCAAGTGCCTTCGCACTTGCGTCGCTGAGGCTCCGGACGCCCCCCGGTACGGCAAAAGCTGCCGCGAATGTCGCCGTCGCGACGAGCACGGAACCAATGCCCACGATCTGCGCGAACTCCGTTATCTTCTTCGATTCCAACTCGTCGTTTAGACGCCGGTTGTACACCTTTACATGGTCTTGTCGACAGGGTGAAGGCTGAGCATTTAACAGGCTTAGCATGCCCAGTATCCTCCGAGGTGCTGTCTACAAGAGAGTTGACAAATAAACACATGGTAAAAGTTATTACTCAGAGTAGAAGCTTCGTCAGCAGCAACAGAGTTGTTAATTTACCAGTCCAAAGTAAAACCCAGAATGAACTTTCCCTAGGGCGAGATCCATGGGAGTATGCCCTTCGTTATTCTGCAGATTTATTTTCACATCACGGTTCCTGATGAGACATCTGAATATGTCCAGCTCCCCTTCAGCAACAGCCATGTGCAGGGCGGTGTTGCCATCCAGGTCTTGTACGTTCGTCACGGGCTTGAGATATCGCATATTGTGGCACGCAAACTTCACAACATTGAGCCTCTTCTTCTCCACTGCGACATGGAGGAAGGTGCGCCCCTGTGCGTCGAGCAACCCAGCACAGCCAGGGTACCTCGTGAGCAAGACGATGATGGACACCATGCTGCCCGCGGACGCGGCGACGTGCACTGGGAAGGATCCATGGATGTCAGGCTGGAACGCTAGAGACGGCTCGGTGTCGAGCAGCTGGGAGAGAGGAAGTTCCCTCCACGTGTAGAGCTCTGTTCAGCATTTTTGTGGCAAAAGGTTGGAGCCGAAAAAATGACGCTCGAAATTGATCGCGGTGGAAACAACATTTGTAAATTGGAAGGACGGATCGGCTACTGATGCAGCGAAGTGCATCGGCGTACTTCCGTTGATGTCTCTTTGGTTGATAAGATCCTTGTCCCACTCTAGCAGCAACCTTGTTATACCTGTGGTTAATGAAATGTATGTCAGCCAAGGAAAGAGTGAGAAAAATTCAACTGCTCTATCAGATAAAAACATAAAAACAAATATATGTCGGCCTACTACTAGGTGCAATTTCGGCAAGTGATTTGTACAGAAAAATGACACTTGTTAGTTTAAATGTATTATACAAAAGCTTATTTTCACAATGAATCTATAAAGATCAAGCTTGGGTTGTTTGAACTTTATATTTCTTCCTATGTTGATCCACTGGTATAAACACATCACTAGTACAAAATTAGTTTCCCTCAACGGTATTTTGATTGTTGGTTCTACCAAAACTGTTCGTGATTGTGTCCGGAACCGGCGGTGGAAAGTGCCCAACCGCGGGGCTCCTCGGGTGGTATGAACTAGCGTGTCTCCCCCAATGTGTCTCACCGCCTATTATATCACCAACAAGGATGGAAACTACTCTAAAGAAAACAAGGATGAAAACTGGCGGTGATAGAGCCTTCGAGCCAACGGTGATGAGCCTGCTAGGTTAGGGCACATAAGTTTTGGCACATCTATCCATTCCATCCCTATGTGCACTGGTATTGGATAGCCCATATGAGTTGGCAGGTAGTGTTGACATGAACATTCATTATCGACTCTGGCATGGGAACTTACTTTTTCCCAAAAGCGTGCGTTGCACATGCTTCATTAAGAGAAGTGACAATAAAATTACACTGCCTGGTTGACCTAAAGGCGAGATGCCATAAGCGACACGGGTTGAACACTAACAATAATCACCAGCTTAAACGGTGGAGCTTAGGGGTTGTATTAAGTGAGAAAACTATTGTGCGACTAAAGCGATGTGCATGGTCACTCCAGGCTCGTGCATTCCTTCCACCCTCGCCATCCAGTGGATACCGGGCAAGCGGAAAAAACATCACTCATGGCTTGTCGCCTAGAAGTCGGGTGTGCGTTGGCGAACGCTTTGTGGAACTTGGTGGCGATTGTGGCGTCCGGTGTATCGGTCACCGCGTCTTCAGGTTGTCCAGCCCACTTGTTTAGCAAGACACGCCGCACCTGCTTCTCCGGATTGGGATCGCGGAAGGCCGACTTGGCGGCCAGATGGTCGCTGCAGTGTGGGGTCCACTCGTCGATGACCCTTGAGGTCCAGACGAGAGGCTGAGCCCTGATCAGAGGCTCCTGTAATGGCAACGTCATGGACTCGATGAAGGCAACCACTGAGGTTGTGGTAGGTGTGCCAGCAATAGGCGCGGGAGTAGTGGGCGTATTGGTAGTAGGGGAAGCTAGTTGTGGTGCCCCAACATCGATGTTGTTAGTGGCCACCGACACGGCGTCCACACCATCCACCTCCGGCGCCTCAGCATCCGCAAACATGAGCTGGATCATACGTGCTAGCGAATGGGTGTCCACCAGCACTGCTTGTGTCTCCAGTGATGTAGCTATCAGAGTAGATGGGAGCAACAATGGTGCACCCGATGACCGACTCACAAAGTGTGAGGCAGTGAGCTCGTCAAGCATGGGGTCGACCCAAACAGGAGGCTTCACGTCCTCAGACAGCTCTAGCGTGAGTAGGTCAGAGGGGGCGGCGGCATCGTTGGCGAGATCAGGAGACAACGATGTTGTCCTTCCTCGGCACCCTGCTTCGGCGCCACCGACATCGACGACGGGCACTATCGGTGCCCCCCATAGTCCCCCGTGTGGCTCCGTCTGAGCCACCGTGAGGCACGTGTGGGAAGTGTTGTGGGCTACCACCAGCAACAGACGACGTCAAAGGGCCCAGACAGAGTATTTGTCCGACAATGATAGGAGCTATGTGTGGTTCTAGCATGCTAAGAGCCTCCTAGCCATCGTCGTTGTGGTCGATGCCATGGCGATTAGGAAGGACTTGGCGCGGATGTGAACTAGCCCGAAGACAGCGCCTAGGAGGGTCTGCGGAAGAGGATCGGGGCAGATAATGCTTGTAGTTCTTCGCTCGGTGCCTTGTGTTGAGGCAAAAGAGGCGGTGGGACGGGGAAGTGCACCGGGCAGCGATCTGATCTCCTCCTAGACAGTTGAAGTAGAGACCGACGAGCGAAGGTGTCACTGGCGGCTGGTGACGAGGGTGTGGCGGGTCATGGCGGCGCCCACGCCTACGGCTTCAAACAAGTGTGAAGTTGTCAGTGTCGACAAGGGCGGCCGCGCGAGGAACGTTGTGCCACAGATTCCCATCGGTAGGGAGGGCACGCGACAGCGTCGAAGGTCGCCTGGTATTTGGCAAGAACCTAGGGTCAGGCTCATGAAAATGACAACGACAATGATCTGGCTGCGATGCTCGATGGTGCTAGCCGAGTCATTGATGCACAGGGACACACACAACTGGCTGTGTGGTGAGTCATCGGTGTGTGGGTACCCTAGTAGCCAATTGAGGGGGCATCGCAGGAAGGCCATCAGCGTCTCTAGTGCTCACTCGATGATGACGACGCCTCCTCTTCTTGGCATGTGGTGAGGCAGAGCCAACCTCCACAGCTAGGGTTGTAGGCGTGACATTTCGGAGAGCCATGCCAACGACTTCACGGCACGACGGTCTTATGGTAGCAGGTAGGAGGTTGTCATCAGAGCTGCCCTCACCGGGTCTTCCTCCCAGTGGCGGAACTTACTCCTACCACCCGACCAACAGGCGAGGAAGAAGGAGAGGGCATCCGGAGAGAGGGAGGACGGCAGGGGCCTGCACGAGAGTGCGGCATCCACATCCTTGTCTTCCAAAACCTCCTCAATGATAACCAACTCCACGTCCTTTGCGACAGCCTCTATCGGTGGCGACAGCAACAATGGTGCCACAGAAGTATCCCAGGGAGACATTGGTGGTGTCGGCAGAGGTGGCATGGAGGACCTCCACGAGCCGTACCCAGTGGCGTCCACAACGGTTCCAGTGGGGCTAGAGGAGGGGCTGACGCGGGAAGGTCCACCGACGGCGGTGACACAGACTGTTGCTGCATGCTCCTTCGTCATGACCGTAATCACAGCGGCGGCATCCATCAGCGAGGGGGCCATGCTGAACCTGGCTCCCCTACGGGGCAGTGGGGAGCCTGCGTCCACGGCAAGAGCCCCCGGTGACGGAGTAGGCGTGTGTGGTGGTGTCTGCCCCCACAGGGGTAGCAGCGGGCCCCACAGGTGACGGTGGTGGCGGCGAGGCCTCACGGTAAGTGGTCAAGGCGGCGTGGTCCGATTTGGGTCCACTCGACGAAGGCGGCGCCCCCATGGGCGGAGGTGGCGATCGCGCAGCTGTGCGAATGCCCCGGAGACGGTGTGCCGGCTGGCAGCGGTGGCGACGAAAGGGCAGATCCACATTCTCCAGATGCGGCCCCGTGGCCGGAGGGAGCGGCGAGGGGCGGGTTTTGGTGGCTGGGGAGGGAGGAGGGAGGTGGAGGGAGTTGGGGAGGGCGAGGAGGGGGCCGCTGCCACCAGCGAGGCGGCCCACGACGATGGCGGTGGGGGATTGGGCTCCGTCGTCAGAGGCGCAGGTCGCGACCCTGACGGCTCCTCAGCACGCGAATTTACTCTACCATCAATTCTAAACATGAGCACCATCAACCTCTTCATCACCCAAAAAATCTTACTTGCATATCCACCTAGAGATAGCCCGTGTGTTTGTTTCTTGATGACCAAGTTTTGTTTACTTTGTGATTATAGGCCTTTCTAAAAAAACTTTGTGATGATTGTTTTGACATTTGTAGTGATGGATGGATTTCGTAATGATTGTTTGAGATGTAATGAATTTTCATGATTTAGTTGTCTTTACTATCAGTGATGAATTAATAGTAAAGATATATATTTTGAGATGTGACTGATTTCATATCTAATTCCCTATAAATTAAAATTAATGGTGATCATTCCATGCCA
>CM041641.1:9558080-9593838 GCA_023333625.1 Bothriochloa decipiens
CTCGAGCAAGATTCCCTCCCCCCCCCCACCCACCAACCCCCCCCCCCCCCCCCCCCCCGGAGTTTAAACTACCAAATGCAAACTAGGAAATTAACACGTACATGTTCCCATTATGTGTTAGTGCAGTACTCATTCAGTTCATAAATCGCAGCATGAGAGCATGACTACGAAAGTACTTTTTGAAGACAAAACAAGGACATTAACCTCTGTTGTGGTTGTGGTTGTGGTTGTGGACAACAGCAGCATGCAAGGCATTTTGTCCATCCGGGCCGGAGTAGGATATCCTGCCGCCTCTGCGGTGCAGCTCACGAGCAAGCTTCCGACGGCCGAGAGAGCTGGCGAGGTACATCGGCGAGGTGCCATCCTTGGCGACGACAGCGGCGAGCCCCAGGTCGGCGTCCATGAGCGTCCCGACCATCTTCGTGCCGCCGAATCGGACTGCCTCGTGCAGGGCCGTCTCCCCGCGCGCGTTCTGGGCGCCCACAAGCGCCCTCACCTCGTCCTCGCCCCCGGCGAGTGAGATGAGGTGGGTGACCATGCCGGTGTTCCCGGCCCGGGCGGCGCAGTGCAGGGGGGTGTCGCCCTTCCCGTTGCGCGCCGTCAGCAGGCGCCAGGCCCTGCCGTGGATCACGCTGGCGCTGTCCAGGTAGCGCTTGCTGTCCCCGGCGGCCGCCACCACGTGCAGCGCGGAGCCCGTTCCGTCCTCTGTGACGCCTGGTTCCAGCGAGGGCCTATCATCCGGGCCGCCGTCGAAGATGTCGATGACGTGCTCGTGAGGCGGCACCGCCGGCACCGGCGGAATCTCTACCTGACCCAGCAGCTGGCAGTAGCCGGAGCTTGCGGCCATGAGCATCATGCGGGCTCGACGTGCAGCCGAGGCGCGGTCTCGCACGCCCTCCTGCTTTGCCTCCTTCTGAAGCAGCTCGTTCGGCGCAGGGCCTCTGGCCGGGCTGCTCATTCTCGACTGCAGCTAGTTTCGTGTGTATCCTGCTGTGGACTATGCTCCGAGGCGGCGAGGCGATATCGATCACCACGAGCAGCGACTGCGAATGGCCGAATGCAGTTCGTGTTGTTCGATCGTGGAAAATAGCGGCTCATGCATATATATATAGTTGTTCGGTTATTCATTTTGTATGACATGACGATCAGCTACCTCTGGATTCTTGTGTGAGAATAAAATATGTTCGTTGGTTCCAGGTTCGAACAGTGCATGGAACCCCACAAAAATAGGCACAACAAGGTTCCCAAGGTGGTCACATGTCCTTCTTTGTTCTTACGTGAACAGGAGATGTGTCAATCGAGGATAACAAGCTGATAGTACGAGGCTTCATCGAACACATATGGTATATATATAATTATATATAACCCTTCTTATGAACATTACTTTTAAACTCTTCTTCTACTCTCTTAGGAAAAGAATCTATCTTTGGCCAGCGAATTGTTGGACGAGTCCGGTTTTGTTCATATACTCTAAAATCAGATGTGTGGAACTATCAAAACCAACTTTGACCCTTTGATTGTTGTTTCGTTCTAAAAAATAAAATGCGTCAAATCTCTATAATTTATCAACTAGTTTATGTTAATTAATTAATGAAAATATGAAAGCAATTTTGTTTCATGTCCTAGATTAAAATAGCGTAAGACGATGATCTAAATTGAAAATGTCTGCTATGAACAATAAAATACTAGCAACATGAACAACACAAATAATTCAAGTAGGTACTAGGTACCCATAGATAGTTTATATTTTTAAGGGAAATTTGGTACCCATTTTATTTTATTATGTTTAAAAGTTCTAGCGATAGACTAAGATATGGAAAAATCCAATAAAATATTTAGAAAAAATATCTCTATGTGCTTAAACTATAAATTTGCCACTACAAACAGCGTGTAAAAAATATCCAAAAATTACAAAAACACCACTAAAACACTCTAATTTATATGTAAGCATGATTAGAAAACTTTTCACGATGAAAAAAATAATACACAACCATCACGAATGCATAGCATGAATGCATTTAACATTAATATAGATGCTGGTTTTTTCTCATATTTTTGCTGTGTAAAGTTTCTAAAACATGTTTATACAACCAATATATGAGTAGAATATTTTGATTTCCTCTGGATATTTTTCCTCTTTCTTCTAGAACTAACTTTTTTTTTTGAAGTTTCTAAAGATGTTTTCACAAGGTCTAAATGTTTTATCTAGATTTTCTATACCCTAATCTGTCTCTATATTTTTTCTAAAACTTTTATAAGCTCATAGAGATATTTTACATAGTTTAAAAATCTCATCAAGTAGTAGGTGCCAAAAATTTTAATCAAAAAGATTATTAAAAAAAGATAAAATCACCTTCATATCTTTTTTTCGAAAGGACGACAAAAGCTTTGCAGTAATTTCTATTAGACGAAAAAAGAAAAAGACAAGTGCCAGCCCAGTTTTTTTAATGGAAAACCGGACCAGAAAAAACATACAATTATGGAGGGTACCCTACTCCACGTGCACATCTAGGTACCAAGTCAACTCAACTCGCGCCACAATAACGCCCACTTAACTCCTTGCTTGGTCAGATTGGGACATTGACACAAGCCTCAACCCCTCAGTCGGACTGGGTCATCGACGCGAGGAACCACTTGGCACCACTAACACTTATAACTCGGTCGGATTGGGTCTTCGACACGAGCCTCCACTTGACCCCACTACCAAAGCAACAAGAACTAAAAACTAGCAAAGAAACCTAAAACTAAGCAACTAAAAAACCAAAAACATCTACTCCACCCTTGGCACCAACCATGAACACAACGACAGAAATGACGAACTAGCATTGCCCGAGATATCCCGACCAGATCTAATTCCACAACGACGCCTTCAGGAAGGTTACGATGCCTAAGCGCCGTCGTCGCAAGTCCAAGGCAGGACTAGGTTTTCACCCGCGGAGTGTACTGAGGGCACGACGCGCTGAACAGGGGAACGACACCCACAGGTGTCGCCGTTGCTAGGCTTTCGCCCAAGGAATGCACATCACGTATGTCGGTCAAGATGTCGGGTCCCCGCCAGACACCAGGAAGTCGCTGCCAGCCATCTCGAAGAAGCCTCACCGGGGTCAACACGCCAGCCACGCAAGCAGCCGCAAATCTGTGCCAGCACCCCGCCAGACCACCTACGGAACGCCATCCTCCCGCCACCGTGCACGTCCACCAACTGCCTACTGTAGCCGTAGCCGCCGCCTAACACTGCTGTCAACTGAGCTCCCATCGCAGGCACCGCCACTCCTTGAAGGTACCGGATCTGGAGCAGAGCCCTGGACCAGCACCCCCGTGGACGCCATGGCCTCCGTCTCCATAATGACCGCCCCACGACGGCAGTCGGAGGCATGGGGGAGGGATGGCAATGGGGGAGGGATGGCATAAACGAAGACCGCCCCCCAACGCCAGCACAACCCCGGCCACCGCCACGAAGCGGCCACCATCAAGAGGAAGGTGGGAGACGAGCAGAGGGGGAGGGAACCCCTCCGCTACCCCCACACCCGAAAGGGCAGCAACCCCGTGACGCCCTGCAGGTGATTCCCACTGGAGAGGAGCAGCCACCATCGTGCCCGGCACAGTCAGCAGCACCGCCATGGCACCGTAGACCTGCCACCACAGCGCCGTCGAAGAGCCGCTCCTCCTCCACCGAGCACCCCCACCCCACAGCAGGCAGCAGTGGCCAGGCAGTAGGGGGGAGCCACTGCCAGCCCCCCACCACCGCGAGACCCGCCACAGGGGCGCCGGCGCCGTCGGCCACCACTTCCGCAGGGGCACCAGATCCGGGCCCAAGAAGGTCGGATCCGGCCCCCAGGTCGCTGGATTTGGAGTCGGAGCCGCCGCCGCCACTGCAACATAGCCCGCCAAAGCACCTGAAGAGCTGCGGGTCCGCGCAGCCACCGCCATAGCCCTGCGCCTCCACAGCAACACACCACCTCCGCTCCCCTGCGCGTAGGCGGGAGCGCCGCCGCGACCGCCGCCCACCACCCCGCTCGTGGACGGCCGGGAGCTTGGGAGAATGCCCCACCACCACCATCCTAGGGGCCGCACGAGCATCCTGGCGACCCCCTCTGGCAGCAGCGAGGAGGGAGGGTAGGTGGGAGAAGTTGGCGGCAGCTCGCCAGAGCGGGGGCGACGCAGGGAGGGGGGGTCTCAGAGTTGGACATGCTTCTATCAAAACCAAAATATCGCCTTCATATAAAAAGAGTATAAAATTGAAACCAAAACTAAACGTGGCGATTTGAACTGCCTGTTGTGCTGCCCTTCGCAGATTTTTAGTTTCTTGTTGCGCCGGTGACCTTGCTCAGCGCACGCCGCCGCCCGCCGGACCGCGCGGCAAGCAGTCCAGCTTGCCTAGGAGCAACGCCCGTCGCTGGGCGCCGCAGTCGCGCACTGGTGTGTCCACTGTCCAGTGGTTTGGGCGCGCGAGTTTGGGGGATTGGTGATTGGATTGATGATTTGGGCGCACATCGGAGAGGGACGTGGGCATGTGTCTGCGGGCAGGGTGCGGAGGCGGAGGCGCGAGGCAAGAGGCAAGGAGGTGAGTAGCGGAAGAAGTGCGTCTCATTCGACGTCCTTTCAGATTATCATGCCGTTCTGAAGATGTGCCGTGAGTATCCAGATTCGCTCGAATGTCAATGTCGTTTTGCAATTTGCCAGCCCCTCATATAGAACTATAGATCAGCATATGAGACGGGGAGCTGAATCCAGGTTCCAGGAGATAAGCGGATTGATCAAAAAAAAAAAAAGGAGATAAACGGATTGTTGCAGTCTCTGAAATGCAATGTGAGTTGAGGTTTCGAGAAATTTCGACATATGGCCCGGTATTCGCATACCTCTCAAAATATGACCCGAAATTCATTGACCTTTTGAAATATGACCCAGGTCATGCGAATATCGGGTCATATTTCATCGAAAGGTCAACGAATTTCGAATCATATTCTGAGAGACGTGCGAATACCGGGTCATATATCGAAATTTCTCTGAGGTTTCCCTCTGCCAAACCCTTCATTTTGCTCTACAGTCTCTATATTATTTTCAATATTAGGATGAATAAACAATCACAACCCACAAAAATTTAGTTTCCCGATTTCTACATTTTTTTGAGGAAACATTTCTACATTTCTCAAACAAGATGAGAAAGCAGAGATGCCACTCTAGTACTCTACAGTATACATCTTGTGTTGTGGTATATAGGACATTGATTACTACCGGCCTTCAACCATTGTGATGGTCATGCTGTCCATGATGCTGCAGAGCAAAGCCGGCTGCCTGGGAGTCAGCAATGAGGCAGTGTCAGTGCTGGGCGACATCATCAAGGGACGGTCGTCTGGGTTTTCTGCGGCCGCAAACATTTCTCATCTTATCACCTCTGGGCTGTCACCTGTCCAGCCACCTCCTTTCCATGGGTAACCTTAACTTCCATTGGAGAAGAGAGGGGGAGCAACTACAATGCGACGAGCTGATTCACTTCGCTTTACAAATAGGAGTAAATAAATCCACTACAATCGCTAGTTTATTTTTCGGCATTAGAACCAATCAATCCAGTTCTATAAGTAAACAACTGTTCACAGAACTCCACTGCAGAACTCTATACTCCACAATCTTATGCTTGTCGAAATAGAAACACAGAAGATAGCACCAATGCCACTTTGCGCTCTGATCAGTTAGGAGACTCTTAGCCTACTGCTACCTGCCCTCGAACAAGGAGGTGGTCATTCTATCAGCAACACTGCAGTATACTAGCCTGCTTCTGGATGGGTTTTTTGTACCAGCTCTTCTCGCAGCGAAGCCAGGCTGCTTGGGATCTTGCAATGAGGAGGTCTCCGTGCTGGCCAACATATGGAGCACCTGGGACATCAGAGGGCGATCCGCAGGTCTATCCTGCACACATAGGAGACCCATCTTGAGGCATTTAAGCACTTCGTCTGAGTTAAAAGAGCCATTCAGATCTTTGTCAACTAAGTCAAGGCTGTTCCTCTCGTTCCATAAACTCCAGGCCTGGTAAAAACAAAATGGGAAATGTTTGCAAAATTAGTGATAATTTAAATCAATGGGCATTGCTAGTGTAGACTTGATTTTTGGATGGATACTCACACGCTCAAGAAGGCTGAGATGATCTGAGTAAACAATTCGGTTCTTTTCACCGCCAGTGATGATTTCTAGCACTATAACGCCAAAGCTAAATACATCTGACTTCATTGAGAATGCTCCATTTTTTGCATACTCCGGAGCTATATAACCGCTGTAGAGAACCATGCACAGTAGAAGTTATCAGTATTATGGTATTAAATTTCATTTCACAGTATTAGACGGATAAACTATATGTCATGCTCTCAGTGTTAGCTGTTTAATTACCGTGTGCCAGCCACTCTCTCAGTATTGATTTCTGTGTCTTCACTGCCAAACATTCTTGCCAATCCAAAGTCTGAAATTTTTGGAGTCATGTCCTTATCCAGAAGAATATTTTCTCGCTTCAGGTCTCTGTGGATGATTCTATACCTTGAGTCCTGCTGAAGATACAGTAAACCTCGGGCGATTCCTTCAATTATATGATATCGTGTTTGCCAGTCAAGTAGCATGCGCTTGGTTCTGTCTGTTAAGTGGTAGGTTTGCAATTTATTCCTCGAAATATATGGAATTTTATTGCTACAAAAGGTTAAGTACTTACCAAACAGAAAGTAGTCTAAGCTTTTGTTTGCCATGTATTCGAATATAAGCATCTTTCCTTCTCCAGAAATACTGCACCCAATCAGCCGAACAAGATTCCGATGCTGAAGCTTAGCTATCAACTTGACCTCATTCATGAATTCATCAAGACCTTGTTTTGATTTTTTTGAAAGAGTTTTAACTGCTATTTCTTGTCCATCCTCAAGCATTCCCTGTCGTTATAAAGTCAATATTTTCAACTACGCCAGTGATAATAGTTCTCTTTATTCCAAAATGGTACAAGCTAGCATTCATATTTTTGGTTTACTGAGACTACTAATAACTGTTAGGAATAGGCAACTCAAATGTTACAAGCATTCATATCTAACAGTAGCATCTTCCATATTTCATTACATGAAAGAACATGCTTATATTGGGAATGATTGAAGGTGTGGTTGTGATGTTAAATTTAGTCAGAGACTCAGCTGATATATGTAACTCTAATCGTTTTTGATTTCCTAGGATGTACTATTACATTACAATCATATAAGTTGAAACTTATACCTTGTATACAGGCCCAAAGCCACCTTGGTCGAGCTTGTTGTTTGCGGAGAAACTGTCTGGCTGCTGCTATTGTCTCCACATCATATATTGGCAGTTCCAGGTCACCCTTCTCAGCATTTCCTTCATATATCGTGTAAAGTCATAATGTTATGAACAAACAAGTGTCTATTGATGTTAGGATTGTGTATACTTTTATATCTATTGAAGTAGCTACTTGGAGTGACTATGATTTACCTCTCTTTCCTCTCCAAATAAAGAACCCTCCGATTAGTGTTAGAAGAATTGACAATGCAGTTATGCTGACAATAATTGCAACTTTAATGCGTTCCTTCTTCCTCGCCTTGCTTGGTGAACCTGGCGAACAAAGTACACCTAATAAGTTTGATCATGGACTTGGTTGTACTTAGAATTAATATCCACATGTTGTTTTCCAAGATCTTCTAAATTTGGGCCCGGCTGCCTGCTGGCACATTGAATTCGTCACACAACATACAACACACAGAAGATGCATGCCTAGCCTAGGCCCTAGATCCCTGGACCTTGGATCTTGGATGTATCACATACAAAGAAAAAGTTGTTCCTAATGAATATGAGTTCTTAAAGGATGATGTTTGTCACTATTGGCATCTATTAATCTATTAATCCAACCTATGTCCCCGAACTGAAATTTCTGCATGATTCTTTTGCAGGCGTCGATCCGATTTCAACAGTTGAGTGATTTTTTTTTCAGATTGAGAAGGGTTGATTCGCACACATTCCTTGTTTAGTTCACTTTAAAATTCCAAAACTTTTTAACATTTCTCATCACATCGAATGTGATGCATGCATGTGCATTAAATATAGATAAAAAAACTAATTATATAATTTGCTTATAATTTACGAGAGAAATTTTTTAAGCCTAGTTAACCATAGTGGGACAATAATTGTTAAATACAAATACAAATGCTACAGTATTTCCAAAGTTTTCCAGGAAAGCTGAGTAATTGAGTGTGGAGTGTGGACTTTGGACTACTCACTATGGTCACTGACTGGAGAATTTTGCGACGTACCCGGATCGGCTGCGGCAAGGCGGACGTAGAGGTCCCGGCCGTCGTAGTCTGGATGCACGCGGACGTCGGCGAGTCCGCCAGTCCACATGATGCATCCGCGTTGGCCCGGCCCGCCACTGGTGTTCACGCCGGCATACGCCGTGCAGGAGCAGTTCCCCAGGCACCTCTGCCGGCACTCGTCGAGGCTGGCGGCGAAGTCCACCACGGCGCTGGCCGTGTCCGGTGCCTTGGCATACGGCACCACGGCGAACCCGTCGGTGCTGTTAGGGCAGCCAAGCGGCGCCTTCCGCCCGCAGCCGTCATCGCCATCCCTCGCCGCCGTCGTCTGCGGCGTGAACCCGGGGAGGCACGAACACAGCAGCGGGTCGCGGGTGTCGCACAAGGCATTGACACCGCACCGCGACACCGTGTCGCACTGGTCCCTGTGCGCGTACCAGTCGAGGCGCCACGCCCCGGCCCCGGCCCCGGCCGACTCCACCCACGTCCACCGCTGCAGCATCCAGCCGCTGCCGCCTGTGCTGTTCAGGACCAGCCGCGAAACCATGCTCGAGTTGCCCGCCTCGTAGGTCAGCTTCTTGGTGTTGTTACCGCCGCCGACGAAGCTAAAATTGCCGGCGGCGGTGTCCGTGAAGCGCACCCCGTCCCAGGGGCCGGAGCGCCAGATCTCGGTGGAGTTGTTCCAGACAGAAACCTGTGGGACGCCGGACGTGTCTATTGACAGGGTGATCGGTCTCGGGGACGGGTTGGACGGGCTCCTCCACGCCACCAGCGCCAAGGGGCTGCCAGTGGCAACATCCAGCCCGAGGCTCATCCCTGGGAGCAGCGTGTCAGAGGGGTGGTCGAACCCCTGCCACAGCACGCTTTCTTGCGCATCCAAGACAACCAGGTTGCCGTTGTCCAGGATCCTCGCCCTGCCAACATCAGCCCTCATACTTGTGGAGACGTTCCACCGCCAGCCGTAGCGGGGGTCTATCAGGAGGAGCGGGTAGTGATTGAACTTATCGTTGCCGACATAGATCGGGTAGCCGACATAGAGCAGGGCCTCGGCGTTATCCTCCACACTGCCAACGACGGGCGCGTCGGGGTTGGCGACCCACACAACGGTGCGGGGCGTCACCCGTGCGTACCAGACGCCGAGATAGGTTTGGCGAGAACCGGGTGGGGTGAAGAAGCCGAACACGAAGTTGCCGGAACCGGCCGAGACGAGCGTCTCGTTGCCCATGAGGCAGTCGTCCGACGAGATGCTGTCCCTGGCGCTGGAAGCCAAGGGGAGCAGCAGAAGCATGACCAAGTGGCAGAGACGACGGTGTTGGTGGCTACCACTAGCTGCAGGCGCCATTGCGGCGAAGTGAAAGAAGCAAAGCTAGCTCCTGGCAGCAGCTAGCACGATGGCATGGGCGTCTTTTAGTCGCTGTAAGGGCTGGTCGTTGGTCAAGAGTCAACCAGAGTCGCCCACGTATGTGGTACGTCGCGCCGCCACCCGACCGGCGTCCGTGGCCTATGGCCGTGTGGGGTATATATACCAGCATCATAATGTAAATAAGAGCATATAATCACTCCGTAAAAGTTAGCAAGTCAATTTTCTTAAATTTGGTTGATTTATGTATAATATAATATAAACATTTATGTTTCCGTATAGGCTTATAACTATAGTACCACCAGCAAATAAATTAAATTTGATTTCACGCGTGGGTTTTTGATGGATAGCACAAGAAACACAAAGGATCCTGCCAAGTTAATCCTCCTGTCACACCCATCACATCCGGTTTTTCAGAAACGAGACGGGCCAGACCAAAGTCCTCACTTTCCTTTTCTTTATCTTCACTATATTTATATCCGTGCGTTGCAATGGGAGTTTTTTTTTTACAAATTAATGTGTTGTGAACAACATCAAAATTCTCCCACCTCCATGTCTGAACAGATCCAACCTGCTACATTGGCAATGTTCTCATCCTAATTCCTTAAGCATCTTAGTACAAACATGGGCTTGTAAATATAGCACGGACTTGAGTGTCATTTCTGAACGTAATGTACACAAACCCAAGTAAATACGTAAAAAAATCAATCCTAATAGAACTTCGAATAATCTTTGCTAAGCCCTTCATTCATAGATAAACTGTGTACCATTAGATTGCTCACAACACTTGTTCTTCCGATAGTTATCAAGTCGGCAGAGTTGCAGAGAGTTTATAACGCAAGCTGCAGTCGGCTGGGCCAACCCAAAATATATATGCCAGCGAAAGGGCCTCTAGCATTTTGGTTAGAGGACCTGAGTAACATCCAGTAGACCTGGGTTCGACTCCCCGTTGAAGCGAATTTAAATAGGTCTGTATTATTAAAAAAATTAAAAAAAATAGGCTGAGGTTTCTCTTGCTAACTTGTGTCAAAAAAATATATATGCCGTATTAGATTCATCTGAATTCCGAACTTGATTCACTCAATGTTGTGTCTATTATTTTGAAGCACCAGTCCATTCTAAGGATTTTTCAAAAATCTTGATAAAGAGGTTTACCAGATATAAGGTAATACATTCAGCATCAATCGGCTTATCAGCCGAACAAACTTCTTTGTTCTTGGAGCATGCTATTTCCAAACTGTAATTTGCTAAATGTACCATCTCGATAAGGTATGTGTTACACCTGGAGGAGTATATTAACGAGCTTAGGAGCTTTGAAGATGGGAATCATATGGACGGTTGGGGACGGCGGATCAATAAATATCTAAAAGGATCCATAGATTACCTGTACGTGGGCGTACTAGATGAGTCAGCCTACAATGTTTCTACTGATAACACAGAATCTAAACATGGTCTGAGCTCTGGTGGTACTATTCATGATCTGACAATATCATCATTTTCCTTGGGGGAAGATTTGGGGTCTTATAAATGTCCAAATAAAGTCAAGCACTGACCCACTGATGTTTGCACGATGACTTGCGCGTTGACTCATGCTGCATTCCGCAATAGTACGTCTTGACTTGCTTCCTCCATTTCATATTTGTCCTACTTTCAGAGTTTAGGACATCATCTAAGATTCAAATTCAAAAAATTCTAAACAAGGAACAAAAATGTAGGTCATGACTACAAAGAAACATAAAACTAGTGTCACATTTTCCTAATGTAAAGCAAACTTTGAAGAATAATCAGTTTTTAGTATTTTATTTAAACATATATTTTTTCAAAAAGTATTTGAAAACTTTTTTGTTTTTTTAATTCTAGATAAAACCTAATTGACTTTAAAAGTATTACAAAAGTCTGATTTATATTCTTCGCTTCTGATATGTTGCTAGCTAGGATAGATGTCTTGAAGCAGACTATTTAGGGCCTGTTTGGATGTTGGGAATTTCCAAAATTAAATCCGTAGTATAAACTATAATTATAAAAGAAGAATCCATAAAAACCGTTAAATAAAGTCTACATTACTTGAATTGAGGAGAAGAAAAAAGTTCATTTTTCACCTTATGAATTTAAAATAGGCTTATATACCAAGTTCCGCTAGGCACTCGCCTAGACGTGACTAGGCACGATTAGTCGGTAGACGAAGCCAGTCGCCTCGCCTAGGGGGTAGGCGGAGCCCTAGGCGGGCGGAGGTCGCCGGCGGGAGAGGAGGACCGGCGGACGACGGGCGGAGGTCGACGGTGATGGCCGAGGAGGGTGGGCGCCGCGCGAACCAGAGGAGACAGGAGGTAGAAGAGGCAGGGGAGGCCACGGGACCGGCGAACGACGGGCGGAGGTTGCCGGTGGAGGAAGACTAGCGGCCTGCGCTTGCGGACCGCGCATATGCGGCGGCGGCGGGTGTGCGAGGCGAGGAGAGGAGGTAGAGATTGGGAAGCAGATAAGGTTGGAGGATATGGGCTTACACTGAAGTCCACTTATCTCATGTTTTCTTTTTCTTTTATTTACAAATATATGTGTATATAGTAACGCCAACGAAAACGCTTAGGCGTTAGCCTGAGGGTCAGCGTCTAGAATCCGCCTAGCGCCTAGCGAAACTTTGCTTATACGTAAATTTCAAAAGTTTGTGAAATCTATAAAAAAATCACAACTATAGTTTCTACTATAAATTTAATTTGAGAAATTCTGGAGATCCCAACGAAGTCGGACCGTTTAATAAAAAGTTAGAGAAAAAACTCGAAACCAATTGTGGAGATTTGAACGGCCCTTTTGTGGCTACCCTCCGCCGGCGGCGGCCTTGCTCAGCCTCACGCCGCCGGACTGCGGCAACCGGCAAGCAGTCCAGCGCGCGGAGAGCAACGCCCGTCGCTGGGCACCGCGGTCGCGCATTGGCGTGTCCACTGTGCAGTGGTTTGGGCGCGCGAGTTTGGTGGGATTGATGATTGGATGGATGATTCAGGGGCATGTGGCTGCGGGGCAGGGTGCGGAGGCTGAGGCGCGAGGCGAGGAGGAGAGCAGCGGAGGTGCGTGCATTCGACGTACGTTCCGAGGATGAGCGGGGAGTATCCCGATTCGCTTGATTGTGTCGTTTTGCAATTTCGCCAGCCCCTCATGTATAGTTCAGATGAGAGAGGGAGACTGAATCTACGAGATAAGCGGATTGTTGGTCTCTGACTATTGCCAACGCTCGCACTGCAATGTGAGTTGAGGTTTCACTCTGCCAACCCCTCCATTTTGCTCTACAATCTCTGTATTCTTTTCAGTATTAGGATGGATTGTACACTTCTGCACGTTAATTGCATTCGTTCTTAGCAGTAAACAATCACAACCCACAAAACTATAGTGTCCCAGATTTCTACATTTTTAGGAAACATTTCTAGATTTGTCAAACAAGATAACAAATGAGAGATGCCACTCTACTAGTACTCTAAAGTATACATCTTTAGAAAATATACAGGACATAGCTTTCTATCGACCTTCAACCATTGTGATGGTCATGCTGTCCACGATGCTGCAGTCAGGCTTGCTCCACGATGTGTCTTCAGCCGCAGCTGTTCTTGCAGCGAAGCCTGGCTGCTTGGGAGTTGGCAATGAGGCAGTGTCAGTGCTAGCCAACATCATCAGCACCTGGGACATCAGGGGACGGTCGTCTGGGTTCTCTTGCACGCATAGAAGCCCCACTTTGATGCATTTTAGCACTTCGTCTGAGTTGAAGGAGCCATTCAGATTCTCATCGACTAAATCTAAGCCATTCCCATCGTTCAGTAAGCTCCAGGCCTGGTAAATATTCAGAAACAGTTACAAAATTGATGTCAAGATAAATTCAATTATCTTTACCTGTATACTATTGTTGAGTTGGATGGATGCTCACATGTGCTAGGAGGTTGAGGTGGCCGGAGTAGCTGTAGACACCTCGGTTCCTTTTACCAGCAATGATTTCCAGCAATATAACACCAAAGCTAAATACATCTGATTTCACTGAGAACATCCCATCCATTGCGTATTCAGGAGCCATATAACCACTGTAAACCATGTAACATCGCCATCATTATTAGGACATTCAATTGCACAGACAATATTAGTTGATTGACATGTCTGTTCAGCTGTTTACTTACTATGTGCCAACTACTCTGAGAGTATTGATCTCTGTGTCATCACTGCCAAACATTCTAGCCATGCCGAAGTCTGAAATTTTAGGAGTCATATCTTTATCCAGAAGAATGTTGCTTGTCTTGAGATCTCTGTGGATGATTCTATATCTCGAGTCCTGATGAAGATACAGTAAACCTCGGGCAATTCCCTCAATTATACGGTATCGTGTTTGCCAGTCAAGTAGCTTGCTCTTGGTTGTGTCTGGTAACAAGATAGGTTGTTATTTATTTGTGATATGTTTTGAATTTTTTCGCTGAGAGAGGTTATGGGCATACCAAACATAAAGAAGTCCAAGCTCTTATTTTCCATGTATTCATATATAAGTATCTTTTCTGGTCCAGAAATGCTGCATCCAATTAGTCGAACAAGATTCCGATGCTGGAGTTTAGCTATCAACAAAACCTCATTCTTGAATTCCTCAAGACCCTGTGTTGATGTTCTTGAAAGTGTTTTAACAGCTACTTCTTGTCCATCCTCAAGCTTACCCTGTAGTTATGAATTTCCAATTAGGCACTAAGTTCACAATTGTTTTTAGAAAGAATAATGCCACGTTCTATTTTATGCAGTCCCAGTGATATCTTGTACGTATACATCATTAGACGAAAGAACATATTTGGAAATGTTTGGAAATATTGTGCTTGCTGAAATGCCAGTGCTAAATTTAGTCAGCAGTTGAGCCATCCTGGTGCCACTTCAGATTGTTTCTAAAATCTTTAAGATGTAAGTACACTACACTATCATTTAGGTTGAGATGGATACCTTGTATACAGGCCCAAAGCCGCCTTCACCAAGCTTGTTCTCAGTTGAGAAACCCTCCGTGGCTGCTGCTATTGTCTCGAAATCATATACGGGCAGTTCCAGGTTGTCCTCATGGTCCTTTCCTTCACTCCCATCCTTATTGTGTGAACTAGCTGTCCATATGGCTGATCCTATGAAAATACCAAAGTTAGAATTGCACAACCAATAAGTGTACATTGATACAATAAAATAGGTTTTGTCATCCCTTTTGGGGAGGTCAACAGTCTGTAGTGATAGTATGTCACCTGGTTTTCTTGCTTTTGTTTTCTTTGCTCTCCAAATGTAAAACCCTGTGATTGCTAGAAGAACTGCCAGGGCAGCAGTTACGCTCACAACAACCGCAACCACAATACTGACCTTCTTCTTTGACTTGCCTATTAAAGCTGCACATCAAATCATAAATAATATGTTTATAATCACAGACTTATCTTTTACACCTACAATTTCCTATCTGGCTTATAAATTATGTTTATTTATGGATTGTGAATATTACATTTTTTTTAATAAATATGTAAACGTTGATTATTGATAGGGCTTAGAGTGGGTATTTACCAAGAAAAGTGCTTATTGATATTGCTTCCGCTAAGAATGAAAGCTTCATGACAAAATTGTCAGTTTAGTATACCTATCTACCTTGAAAGCGGGGTGGGTGAATCTAGAAATATTATTTCAGGTCCGTTGCCAGTAGATCTTTGGTATTGCATGATACAAAATTTGTGGACCAGATCTAATATATGGTGCATAATATTTGAAGTGTTCACTCGCTGGTTGCTGCAGAGTATTCTTAACAATGGATGGAATGCTTTGTTGCATCAAATAATTTAAGCAACCTTTGCTTGTTGATAACTGGATACCATGGGACCAACTACAGTTGGTGGTCATGTACTGCCCAATTATCAAAATCTTAAAATCTGGGGTCCAGGTATGTTGAAATCTGAACACAGCATGCGACATAGAGGGCACAACTACCCTGGACTGTGAACATGGGATGCCTCGCATGATTCACAATCTATGTTCATGTGCAAAAAGGGTTTTTTCATGATATTGCAGTGGAAAGAGAAGACGGGTGTTATCACTGTTGGCACACTTGGACCAACTATGTGAATATGAGATTCTCATCCAAAATATCTTCATGATGATGAGCTGGCCTTATGGGCTTTGTGGAATGGGTCCAGTTCCATGTGGTGCACACCAGTGAGTTTTACAATTCAGAGATTGACCGATTCATGAATATAATGGCACTAACAGTGCAGAAACTAGACATGGAAACAGATGCTGTGACGTTCATCCAACAAGGGGGGTGATATTATGCAGTTTAAGAATAATGCTTGGTTTCCATACACAGTAGACAGTACCAACAATTCAGTTCAGCTGGAAGGAGGCAGTGAAATACCTGTGCCTAGCCTTTAAATCGTGTGATGGTGTTAGAAAGCAAAGAGGACGGCAGTACCATCTTGACCCCAGAAAAAGCACTGCCCTGCCACACGACAGAACCTAGTGCTCACTTTGGATTTGAGTACTACTTTTTGCTACAGTTTTGATCTAAAGTTCACATGTACCTTTCCTAACGTGCTAGTTGTGAAGGAAACACACTTTTTGACAGTAACAAATCGACCAGGTATGTTGATTAGCCATTCTTGCTTGGTGTTCTTTCATTGAATTTGGAGCATTGGTGCTAATCCTACTTAACTTTGATTTTTTTTTGTTGTTGCTGCTTTCCAGGGGATCCATTTCCTTCTCTTGAGTTCCATTGAGTAAATTTAATTGCTGTGTGTTCTTATTAAAACTGATTACACTACAACATGTTCCCCAATCTAATGCACATGTGTTAAACAAGAAACATACAGAATCAGTACATTTTTTTAATGGATGTGGATGTAATGCATGTTATATCATAACAATGGCTTTTATCCCCAAGTAGAGAGAGCCATAGCCCCCTGCCTCCTTTATCGCTATTTATTTGTTCTTCTTTATTAGATTGGTATGTACGAAAAATGGAAAATAATTGAACACCCAGTCACATTCACCTTCATACTATTACAGCTGTGTAGTTTTCGACACGATTATTTAATGGGTCTTAATATTCTGTGATCTAGTTTTATAGATCTTGTAAGACCCATTTACATGCACCACATATAGTTGTGTTTTTCAGTGTTATTTTAGAAAAGAGAAGTCCAGAAAGATGTGTTCATGTACACATAGCACCACTTGTTCTGGGTCATGGAGTGCCCATGCATATAGCTAAGATGAACTTAAGTATACCAAACAAAAAAGTTTCTCCCTTTATATTCTGGCAATACATTTGCTGGAAAGGACCATGATATTTTGTTTTCTTAATATATATAGCCCTTAGGATTGTGATATGATGATATTACAGGAAAGCATGTGCAGTTAAGTACCATGATGTTTTCCATTCTCGAAAAAAAAAAATAAGTTCTATGTTTCAGAGTCAGCATCAGCATGTGATATTTCATGGACTTTGGACCACTTATTGCTTGATATTGAAAAAGGTCTTCCACTCTTGATATGGTTTCATACCTCATACTTGTGTTGTGAGCTTTCAGGGCAATTATTGGCCTGTGAATACGACATTGATTCCTGGCATTTTCTTTTTTTGAACGCAACATTGATTCCTGGTATGTCCACGCATTCTCAGCTAAGTTCTTTGATGATTTAATTTCTGTTGAAAACGGGGGCATACATGATGTTACCAGTACTTAATTGCAAAGGCAACATAACGTCTTCTATAGGATATTCCTTGTTCACTAGCAATGATGCAATTTCTGAAGTTTTTTACCAGCAGGCTTGCAGCAAACAGAGAGGCAAAGATTTCAGGTTTATCGTTTATAAATCTAATGTATCTTTTTTTTTCCTTTCAGTTACGCAACATGCAAAATTTGTCTATCATTCATAATTTGTATTTAATAAAAGAAAACTTTATTCACTATCCCCATGGCAGGAAGGGTGTTTCCTCTTTTCTGCCTTTCTTAAGGTGTTTCCTTGTTTGATTGACTCATAATGAGAAGAAAGAGACCCCGGAACTTCATTCCTCATGTTTAGCGGTTAACACAGGAACCTCATGCACTGATTTAGACATTGTTGACTCATTGGTCTAACTAATACGTTGGTATTGATCCGTTGCTCTCAATGTTTCATTATTATTGTGCGTCATGGTCCCTTAGAAACCTTACCAAGTGGTCACCATCGCTCTTGGCCCTTGCCAACTTTGCCCTCGTGCACCACGCGATGCCCGATATAGTTCCACGCGTGTTGGAGGGTAAGCATGGCGGTGACTTGCGCTGCTGCAACACGGGAATATCGTGCTGATATTTTTAGAGTTCATATCGTGCTGATATCTGCGACGCAGGGCCGAGGCCTGGGACTGGGAGGGAGGTGTTGAAATGCAAGGTGTATTTGGCACAACTATATGCTGCAACACATATTATCGCACGGTCCACGTTCGCCCAGCACATGTGATGAACGGCTGTAATGAGAGTGATTGGGATGTGGTGAGATGTGATGGACACGTGTCACGTCATGGGCATAGGAAGTGCACGTAATGTGCGGCTGGCTGCAGATAACATGTGATGCAGCACAGTTATGAATTTGATTTTTCGGCTGAAATCAAGGTGTATTCCTTGCATTCCAGCACCTCCCTCCAAATACACATAGTGCTGCAGCAGTAGCTTAGCAGTTGGCAGCACAGCACACTATAAAGCTAAACCGACGTGCTACGTCGTTAAAGTCAATTTTACTGTGTTGTCACGTTGAGCAGTGTGGATTTATGAGCTGTGTGTCTGCGTGATTATGACAGGCACCAAGATTAAGTCTGCTCAAGAGGGCCAGAATTGATTGGAACGGAATCTTTTTCATCGCTGTAAAGCCCCTGGTCATCTGTCTATCTATCCTAACACGGCGTTCGTTGGATTGGACCATCAGGTGACATTGGTGTGGGGATGGATCATGGATGTACACGACTAGCGTATACAACATCTGAAAGGGAACACGGATGCCTTATAGGAGTTCTCCATTCTGTTGGAGACCTCCCTAAACATCGTGTTGGGAATTGGAATCTTACCTGATTCAGATAGCAAAGTTCAACTTGCATCCGGCTCACTCAGTGTACGTCGATTTCGTGCTCATTCTACCATCTACGTCAACAGTGTGCACATGCGGATACGTGTGCAACGATGTCACTGGACGGTGATTGGAGATTCTGTTCCAGAATTGTCTCGTGCACAAACTGAACGTTAGCTGGCTATTTGCCAAACGTATTGCTGTGCAACCTACCAATGGCAAAGTTTACTATTGCCATCTGCATTAGGTGTCGATGGCAGAGGACTATGCTTCCCAATTAGTACAATGAGACCTGGCCGTATCACGCACTGGTCGAAGGGGACGTGCCAACAGTGTGTTGATGTGCCATCGTTACTGTTTGATGGGGACGAGCTACAGATATTGCGCCTTCGTACTAAAATAAATATTATTTTTGAGTTTTTTTGTCATAAGTTTGACTCAATTTATAAAAAATATGTACGATATTTATATTGTCAAATAAATTAATTAAAAAACTAGATGAGATCTTTTCAATAATACTAATTACTTAACATAAATATTTATATATTTTAATATATAATTACTGATATTTGTTTCTCGAAAAACGAAAATGACGGACGGAAGGAGCATCGATCAGGCTCTAGTCTTTCCTCATGTGCTACGCCGCATATACTGTACCGTAAAAAGCAGTAGTGGTAAAAAGGGTAAACCGTGGTGAACTCAAGGAAGGCTGCTGGTGTCACGTTTTTCACTCATCACCAACTAAAATGCATCATTGCACGACAGAACGGAAGAAGGCCGTGTACAAGTTCTCACCAACCAGCATGCATCTTCGTACGGAGCAACGGCAGGACGGAATAAAATAAATTACTCGTGTGACTTTTCTTTCGAAAAAAAAAGAAAATAATACGTAGATATACTAAGACTGCGCATGCAATGCATACGTGTGAAGTAGACAAGACGAGTAACGTACCGAGGTCAGCGGCGGCGAGCCGGAAGTAGAGCTCCTGGCCGAAGGACGGGTACACGCGGACGTCCTCGAGGCCGCCGGTCCACATGACGCATCCCCGGTAGCCCGGCGGGGCGGTGAGGTTGGCGCTGGCGTACGCCGTGCAGGAGCAGTTCCTGAGGCACCGCTGCCGGCACTGGTCCAGGCTGGTGCCGTAGTCCACCACCGCCCGCGTCGTGTCGGGCACCTTGGCGTGCGGCAGCGGCGCGAACCCGTCGGTGCTGCTGCTGCGATTACTGGCGCCGCCGGCGCAGTCGAGCGGCGTGGCGCGGACGCAGCCGTCCCGGCCATCGCGCATCGCCCACGACGCCGGCGACCGCGGCGTGAACCCGGGGAGGCAGGAGCAGGCGGGCACCTTGTTGGTGTCGCACACCCCGTTGGGCCCGCACGGCGACACGGCGTCGCACTGGTCCTTGGGCGCGTACCAGTAGAGTCCCCACGCCCCCGCGGCATCCAGCCACGTCCACCGCTGCAGCAGCCCGCCGCCGACCACGCCGCCGCCCGCGGTGGTGTTGAGCGCCAGGCGGGACACGATGCCGGCGTCCCGGGGAACCTGGAAGCTGTAGGTGGCCTCGCGCCCGTCGTTGACGAAGCGGAAGCTGAACCCCATGCCCTTGTAGGTGATGGTGTCCGGGACGCCCGTGAACTGCACGCCGTCCCAGGGGCCCGACCGCCACACCTTGGTGCCGCCGTTCCAGATGAGCACCTCCGGGTCCCCCGACGTGTCCATCGCCGCCACCACGGGGCTCGGCGACGGGTCGGACGGGCTCGCCCACGCCGTCAGCGTCATGTTGGCCCCCGACGCGAAGTCCACCCCGAGCCGCATCCCCGGGAGCAGCGTGTCCGTGGGGTGGTCGAACCCCTGCCACACCACGCGCCCGCGCTCGTCCCACACCACCAGGTTGCCGTCGTCGCGGATCCGCGCCGTGCACGACGGCCCGACGCCACCCGACACCGCGGCGGATCCGGGCCGCGGGAACGACGACGACGACGAAGACCAGACGACCGTGCCGTTGGCGTCCGCGACGGCGAGCGCGCATTCTTCGCTGGACACGGAGAACGTGGCGCCGGGGTTGTCCTCCGCGGGGCCGCGGACGGGCGCGGCGCGGTTGGCCACCCAGACGACGGTGCGGATGGGCACCTTGGCGTACCAGATCCCGACGTAGGTGTTGTTGGAGCCCGGCGGGGAGAAGAAGCCCAGCACGAAGCTGCCGGTCCCCGACGAGACGAGCGTGTCGTTCCCCCGGAGCGGCTGGCCCGGCGCGATGGTGTCCCTGGCGCGGGAAGCCGAGGGGAGAAGCAGAAGCAGAGGAAGGACCACGGCGAGGCGGAGATGGTGGTTGGGCGCCATCGCGGCGAGTGGACTAGCGGAGCAACGAGCTCGCAGTCGCAGGTGGTAGACAGGACGACAGCATCCGTATGTATGACTGTGGTCAGGTCAGTTCGTCATTGCCAGTGGGACGGACACTGCGGTTTTGTTCCCAGCGAAGTGGTAGATCTGGGCCCTGCAAGGCTTCCGATCAGGCCCATAAGAACAAATTCGTCGTCCTAGAAAGTGTATGCTGGGCTGTGATGGGCTTGTCGAGTTTTTGTAGCATTAGGCCTAAGGTCTAAACTCAATGGCTGCTAGGCCATACAACTTCTCTCCATCTCACGACGTCGACTCTTGCAAGAATTGGGCCATTCGCCCATTCCCCTCGAGAGGGGCCCAATGCTTCTGAATTCTGAACTACGGAGTAGAAATCTTTAGGATCATGCTGTCGCTCGAACTTCCTAAGCATGCATAGGACGTCCGAGCCCGGCCCACCAGCTCCTCCGCGTCAAATTTGCTGGACAGTGCGCAGCCCCCGCGTCACTCCACACGCATGCATGCGCACCGGCACCGCGTCCGCCCGCTCAAACATGGCCCGCCCCCAGCTGCCCCCGCCGGCGACCCGCACGACCCTGCTCCTCCATAAGGGCTTCCCCAACGCTCTAAGCTGGCGTACCCTCAAGCTCCACGTTCGCGTACTGTAGCCAAATCAGAAAAGGTGATGGTTCCATAGACCTCCAGAGCCTCTTGCAGAGGAGACGGTAGTCTCATCTGACGAAAAGGACAGGCAGCTACCGGAGCAAACGTTGTAAGAATGGGGCAGCGCTGTTCTGACAAAAATACAGACTAAAGCTGAAGCAGATGACCGAAAAAGAGAGCGTCATGGTCCTGAAAAATGCAGACTGCAGATCACGCAAGGCGACGTGAAAAATAGTGGCTGTCTACTGCTGTCTTAGGTGGAGGCAAATTTTTTCATGGGGCAGTTCGCGCGTACTGCCAGCGATGGGGGTGCCCTAACTGGCCCTCACCAACAACATCATGACCGCTGCATCTCAGAAACAAAAAAAAGAACAGGGATGAGCTCGCCGGAAGGCCTATCTCGTCACCGGAGATGGAGGAGACGGGAGAGAGAGAGGAGAGGAGAGAGGAGGAGGCCTACCTGGGCCGGGCCGGATCCATCGTCGTCCCCGCCGAACCCGCGGCCAGCGCCGCCGCCTTCACCCTGAGCGGATCCGCCCGAATCCGCAGACACCGCCGTCGGATCCCGAGGATTCGTGGGCGCCGCCATGGCCGGGCTCTGCAAGCATGGAGGGCGCGAGGGAGGGGAGGAGGGCCAAAACGAACACAGGCAAGCAGCGCGCCCGACAGCGAAGCTCGCGCGGAGGACCCGGAGCGCGCGTGCACGACAACGGCGACGCAAAGAGTGAGAGGAGGACGAGAGAAGACGACGACGGAAACGACGGTTCGGACTTGTGAAGGGAAGCATTACCGAATCTTTAGCTGGGCTGTGTTGCGGCTTGCGCTAGGGCCTCAGTGTGATAAAAAAAATAATAATTAAACGTGTCTGAACCTGAATTGCTGTACAGATCGACAACATCATTTCCTCCTCTGTGTCGGTGACCACGAGCTGGAGATAGATCCACCATGCGTGCTTGCCCTCTAAGCAGAATAGAAGAAGCAGACCATGGCTAGGAGCGTGAGCTGTGAGGATCTGTCTGTCTAGGCCGGCGGCCGAAAGAGGAGCAGAACCCGTCGCGAATGGGATGCAGAGACAGGCTTGAGGCTGAAGCCACACAACCAGAGGCGAAACGATGAAGGTCACCATCCATGCACGCACCAACTCTCACCTTTCGTGGCCCCGATCCTTATGCGCGCCAAGGGATCAGCCGGGGCAACCAGTCCAGCAGGTGCAGCCAATCCGCCGGCGGCACGGCACGGGTTCAGGGTTCTTCTTTGCCTCCGGCGGCCATCATTGACGCTGCTGCTTTACAACGAAGATACGTGAGAGATGAGGCGCATGGATGAAATGAATGCGCGCCCTGCACGCCGGCACGAGCATATAACTGTGGCTTTGTTTCGCCATTGAAATATAACGAAGCCGGAAAAGCCACTCATGGTCTAATTGCTTGTTTGAATTCCGAGGCGGCAGCATTGTATCACAAGCCGACGCCGACGACGACGTCGCATGGTTGGGTTGAGAACTTGAGGTCCTGCTCCCCGCAGTCCTTCGCATGAATTAAACCATGGTGAAGAACAAGATTGAAGTCCCTCTAGCTGCATCCTTTATTTACCTGCCACCTGCCAACCATAACATGCAGCTTCTAGAGCCTTTGCCTGTCAGTGTCATGGTTGTTGGTGGTGACTTCGATTGAGATGCTACTGTCATGGAGGCATCCAGACTTTTTTTTTTTAAAAAAAAAAACAATGGAGGCATGCTGACGTGGTCTTCATAGCGCAAGCCGCTTGCCACAAAGCCTGCAGAAACCTGAATACGGAATTTGCTGTATTCCAAAGGAAGCTCTCTCTGCTCTAGAATTACCCAACCATATTGGCGGACGTTGTTGGTCTCTACACAGGCTGTTAAGCTTATAGCTAATATTCAATACCGCTGAAGCTGTTTATTCTAGAGAGGTACATACAACAAGCTCGATTCTTGCTCCTGAATTTCACTTTCCTTTATTTATCTTGAGGTGAATTTCTGCGTTTTGATGATGCAACCGTGACGTACTATTAAGCTGACGTGGCGCCCGCCACGCTGGATCACACATGGCACCACCACGCCACCACCTCGCCTGCGGGTCAAACCGGACACGAGCCCGGGTCGGGTAGTCCTATAAATTCTCGATCTCTCCCCACTTCCCCCGCACCACTGCAACACTGCATTCCTTGAACACATTAATTAAACAAAGAGAACTCCCAGCGGCCGGGCAGCGTCCGTCCTGCTTCCTCTGCCGCCTCCGCCTCCAGGCCCGCCCCAGATCTCAGATCCGAGTAGTTCCGGCCCTTCTCCAATGGCGGTCAAGGTCTACGTCGTGTAAGTATCCGCCCCGCCCTCCCGCTTACGGCTTACTGAATCGCCCCCATTGCCCTAGCGACTTGTATGTTTTTTTTGTTCCCCGTCACGAACTCTGAACAAAGCCGCCGATCGATGCCTTCAGAAGTTCAGAACAAACCACATGGTGCAGAGCGCTGAATTTAGTTGTTTCGAATGGATCGGAGTACTCTAGTATTCAGAAATTGCATGCCCATTGTGTTCCTATTTTCTGTTGTCACAATTGCTCTGCTACGACGTCCAGTGATACGTCAGGTTTCATCAGTCTCCATCTTCGCGACTGTGTCCAGGATCAATGAACCTAGGCAATTGGGGAGGGTTTAGGCTAATACTGAATAATTTGGGTTCCGTTTTGTCTGTCAAAGTCTCGATCATGTTCACGGGGGTTAGTTAGGCCTTAGCCCCTCTCTCTTGTATGCCTTGATGGGGGCCTATATGCCATAACAATCCTGCACTAGTCATGGGCTCCTACCTCTACTCGAAATCTTTTCCTTGTGCCGTCGAAACGCGCTAGTAGATTTGCCGGCCTGATGATATTGGCGGTGTCGTCGCGAGTGTTCTTGCAATGATTTGTAGTCATGTTGCACTATCCCTTTAAAGAAAGGAAGATATATACTGGTGGCTCGTGTATTCAGTAATAGCCTAATAGGTGGGACTCTCATATGATCAGCAATAGCCTAATAGGTGGGACTTACACCGATTGATTATAGGTTATGACTATCAAGGCTTTGAGAAACATTTCATTTAGTCATGTATGACATCTTCACCAACTCCCTGTTCCCACCAGCAGCTGAGAGCAAGAGGACATTTTATTTAGCAATGCGATTTTTATTTGTCTCCTGCTCTGCTAGTAGTACAACTGGACACCTTTGTTCTTTTTAAAAAAACAACTAAACAACTATATAGAATCGCCATGTGTATTAGGCAAAGTGAACCACTGAACCACATGTCCAAATAACTGAACTCAAGGGTTTTTTTTACCAACATAAATGAACTCAAGATTAATCTATAACTTCCGTATCAGCTTAAAAGTATTTATGGATCTTTATCATACTTATTTTCTGTTGGTTGTTTGAGATGGAAATCCTAGCTTAAATGTGAAACCAACTCCTATGAAGCTACTTTCTGTTTATGCAGTTAAAAAAAGGTAGCGTGTTCAATTTCTTGTTTGTTAAAAAGATCAAAATGCATCAGTCATTATATATAAACCTTTTCCTGTTGATTTTTTGTGGCTTAGTCTCCGTCTGTACTTATAAACTTCTAGAATGAGTCACCTCAATGATACATTACTTTTCCCTTGTGCGCAATTATGAAGTCCACGGATGCCCCTTTCTGTTGATATGGATTTTCCACCACAACAACAGTACAATCCCACTCTGTCTGCTGATGGGCATGCACGTTGGCTACCTCTTGTTGCTTCCCACCTTCACATCAACACATGGACGCTTTACTTGATGTACAATATTGCATCTCTTGCATAATTGTTTCATTAAAAGTAATTTTCAAATAACATGGATTGCAGTCCATTTGGCTTCTGAATACTTAAGTACAATTCACCATGGAACATATATAATTTCAATTTTGAGTAACGACTAACAGGATGTCGCTTCTGGGGCAGCCAAATTTCCATGTAGTTGACTGTTTCATTGTCTAATACTGTACTTGGTGCCATCATACTGTTATTGGCAAGTCGCGGTGTAGCTTTCAATCCACGTCACATCTCTTTAGTTGAGGTCACATCTATATGACAGGTTAAAAGGATAAACAACCACTCTAATATCGTTTGGTATAAGTAATAATAATCCACCCATGTCTTCGTTTTGTTGCCTGAATGAGATTGTCCAACTACCCAAAAAGTAAGAGCATCTAGAAACCTTTGATTAAAAGAGGAGAAACACTTGTTTCTTTGCAGTTACCCAGTACATCTTTACACCGAAATGCATAATTGACACTTATAACCTGTTGGCAATATTTTAGCCTCCATCCGTGTCCTAGTGTATTCATAACTGTTTCCACCTTCTCTCAGGAAAAAAATTGTTTTCGATGATTGCGAATTGTGTATTTACTGAAAGTGATATACTGACCTGTACTAGATAGTTTTTGTTCTTGGGCATAATTAAAAACACTCCCATTTTCTCAATAGGTTTTACTCCACCTACGGGCATGTTGCCAAGCTTGCTGAGGAGATCAAGAAAGGTGCCGCCTCAATTGAAGGCGTGGAGGTCAAAGTATGGCAGGTCAGTGTCAGCAACGATGCAATCTTCGGGTTCAATTGATGCATGCTTGGCAGGATCTAGAGCCATTGTGTTCAATGAGTTCGAAATGATCAGCCAACACCATCGAATTTCGTTAATTTCACATGCGCGTCTCTGAATTCTACAGGTCCCAGAAATTCTGTCCGAGGAGGTGCTCGGCAAGATGGGCGCGCCACCGAAGACGGAAGCCCCGATCATCACGCCGCAGGAGCTCGCGGAGGCCGACGGCATCCTCTTTGGGTTCCCCACGCGGTTCGGCATGATGGCGTCGCAGATGAAGGCCTTCTTCGACGCCACTGGCGGCCTGTGGCGGGAGCAGAGCCTGGCCGGCAAGCCCGCCGGCCTCTTCTTCAGCACCGGCACCCAGGGTGGCGGCCAGGAGACCACGCCGTAAGTCGTCGTCGTCGTCGTTGACCTCACCAACTGATCGATGCAGCAGCGCTGGGTAATGGCTTTCCCTTTGTCTGCAGGCTGACGGCGGTGACGCAGCTGACGCACCACGGGATGGTGTTCGTGCCGGTGGGGTACACGTTCGGCGCCAAGATATTCGACATGGAGAGCGTGCACGGCGGCAGCCCGTACGGCGCGGGCACGTTCGCCGGGGACGGGTCGCGGTGGCCGACGGAAGTGGAGCTGGAGCACGCCTTCCACCAGGGCAAGTACTTCGCCGGCATTGCCAAGAAGCTCAAGGGCGGCTCAGCCTGATCGTTCGCACCGCCATCCCGGGACGATCGATCGCCATGGCCTTGCCATGCTCCCACCGTCCCACGTATACGTATACCTACACTACACCTATATTATATTATACATACATAATTACACATAGACGACGACGAGTGATATGGTACATTCGTTGTTGTGGCGGTGGTTTGGCTTGTATTGTTTGTGTGAAATTTGGTACTCGGATTGCGCATTTGCCCATATATTAAGGTCACTTGTCAATTTGCGGTGCCCCTGCATTCCTCTTGCAGTCTCGCTTGCTTTTTTTTTTGAGATTTTTTTTTTAGAATTACACAGTACGGAAAAAATTGTCTTCGTCGTTTAGACCCACTTATACCAGGGCCTTTTGGAAGTCCACCGCTGGCTCGGTGGTGTTCATGTATGGCGTGTCGGCTTGCTTTACTTGGGCCGTGCTGCGAAAAGAACGCCGGATGGATTGCATAGGGAGCCACCAGCAACTTGAGTCCCCTAAAAAAAAAGAAAAAGAAAAACTTGAGAAAAGCACTTAGACAGCTAGATAGGTTTAGTTTGGTAGTTTCGTGTCAGCAGTACTCACTCCCAGGAGCCTTTCGCTCAGGAGGAAGAGATGGTAGATTTCAATGAAATTGTAGAGTTCAAAAAGAAGAAGAAGAGATGAGAGTTGATCGAGGGGTGGCAGCAAGGTTTTGTCAATCTCCTGCTGTATTGGCCACTATCTCTCGATATACTCTCTCTGTCCATAAATTGAGTCGTTTTGGAGAATGACACATGTACCAAAGACGTAGTTGCATAGCTTTAATATGCAATGATTCCAACCGTGGAACGATGTTTCTTGAGGGACGGAGGGGGTGGTTGTTTGTAGAAGATGAAGTTATTAGCTCCTATGTATAGTTTAGTTGCTATTAGTTGTTATAGTCCGATTTACCCTGCCATTAGCTATTTGAGGAGGGTATAGTTGTTTGTCAAAGATGAAGCTATTAGCTCCTATGTATAATTAGCTGCTATTAGCTGGTATAGTTCGATTTGGCCTATTATTATTAGGGCGTCCGCAATGGTAATAGCTAGTACTAACTACATAGTCAGCTGATATGGAGGTGAGAGATAACAAAAAGACTATTTTATATTACTGGGTCCACATGCCCCTCTCATATATTCTTACGCCACGTAAAATAGATAAGTTATTTACTTATAGCTAGTAAGCACTCTCTCTCTTACTTTTTGCTTGTCATGTTACATCTAGATAGCTAAATAACTAGTTATTGGAGACGCCCATAGCTATCCGAGGAGGGTAGTTGTTTGTAGAAGATGAAGCTATTAGCTCCTATGCATAATTTAGCTGCTATTAGCTGTTGTAGTCCGATTTAGCTCCTATTAGCTATTTGAGGAGGGATGCCGCTAAATGGCTAGCCTTATTTAAAACATTGGGTGGTAGCAACCAACTCTTGAGATTGTCGGCTTGACATGGATGTACCTAAAATAGCATAGTATCTTGGGGAGAGCTGGAGAGATGGGCACGAAAATTGCAACCGGATTATGAACATTTCTAATTATCCCTTGCTATTTCCTCCTCTCGTTCTGCTACAGGATCCTGGGATTTCCTCAACCCCATTCCCACAGCACACGGTTCTAGCGAAGCCACGGAGCCATGGATCTGACGGCCAAAGTCGTCGTTGAAATAAAAAAGAACTTTGTTGGAATAGGAGTCAATAAATTCTTATAAAATAAACTAAGTTAAAAAAACATGGAAAAAGTTGCATCAACGTTTGAAATAGGAGACAATAACTTCATACTAGGTTGAGTGAAAGGTTAGTAAATGACTTTTTTTTATTTAAAAAGATTAATATCGAGGTACTAGGAACACTTTTCAATAACCAATACGATGTGGTAATCTAATAATCTGTATTAACCTTTTCCTAAAAAAAACAAGACCAATATAGTCTCGCTATCGTTCAAAGCCGATCGCTCCTTTTGCTTTCAAGTTTTAACAAATTTCCACCATACATATATCCTTTCCTCCATCCCAACCTGTCCGTACAAAATACTACCAAATCACCAATAGAGTTGTAAGTTGCTTCCTCTGTAATATTACCATATTCTCTGTTCTAACCTGCCCCCCAACAAATACATCCATCTTAAGTTCCTCCGGTGACGAAGAGGAGCGAGGGTCTGTCTGTTTAGCAGATCTACTATTTGTTTAGGTTTTTATTCTTTTATTTGTATTTCCTCCATGATAGTTTGGGTTAGGTCTTGGTTGGTCACTTCAATGTTTCCGGTTCGACTTCCTGTTTCATACCGGATCACTGGTGGATGCGTCATCGTCTCCATCGATGGCATGTTCTTTCTAGAGAGATCAAGGTATGTTGTCATATATAGTCCTTCTCGAAGAGGGATTGAAATTATTTTTTCCCTTTGCGAGACTGTTTTTCCAGCCGCCAGTGATGCTACAAGCGGCAGCGGGCCTGCCCTTCCGGTTGCTGGTGGTGATGCCAGCAATGTCAGATCTGATGTTTGGTTCAACCTTCAGAAGATATGGCCGATGTGCTCTCGGCGCTCTTTACTCCCTACAGTGATTGAGTATTCTGTGTCTCTTTTGTGGTCTCCATGTTCATGGAGTCTTCTGTTGGTTGGAACTGTGATTCTCGAGTTTAGATCTGGTGTATTTCTATGGTCGCGATGGAGTTTCCTGAAGAGGTGTACGCAGACGGATGCGAGGAAGATGAAGTATAGGAACTTAATAGTGTGTTTCAATGTAATTTTATTTCCTGTTGAGGTCTTAGTTGTAAAAAGAGTTTTAATTTAATAAAATTCACTCCCTTTCTAAAAAACCTTGAATATATAGGAACTTGTAATATCAGTACTAAATTAACACCCTTACACTAATGTGTGATCGACTGGTCAGTTTTTTCATTTATTTGCTTTTGCTTCAGCACTGATTTTCTGCAGACACGAGAGTACCGCCTTACCTAGGCTATACATATACCAGCTAGATCTCTTCATGTTCACGCTACTACATATGCATGTCTCTGTCTCTACTCGATCTCTACCGTAATGTGCCCCCAAAGGTAGGGGGCCAGAACTCCGGCGCCGCCGTCTCGCTAGTAGGCACTGCATAAGTGGTGCTCCCCACCGGGACAAGGCACAGTCCTCGACTTCGCAGGTCCTTAGCTTCGCCGCCGACGCCCTTCGCTTGACAGGAAATCAAACTTTGTTATAGTTCATCTATCATTGGGAGTTTTGCTTTCAATGTGCAAATGAAATAAAAACAAGTAGATCAAATTGACGGCTAAGCGAATTTGCACTTGCACACTATATACCTGTTGTTGTTGTAGCTGCTGCACAGGCCGTCCACACGTCAGGTAGGGAGAGCTCAGGGACTGCATGCAGGTCAGGTTCATTAGCTCGAGTCACACAATCACTGATATCGACCATGAGTTTTTCCAGATATCTGATCATGGTATACTTACAGCTACTTGATCGTGCAGGAACCTGATGTATTCGATTGCCTCGTGAAGAACCGATGCAGTATCCGTCTACAATTCACAGATGTGATGCGTTGCACCGAAAATGATGTCAAGTTTCACGATGACTGATCAACTTGGTGCGAGGCTTTTTGCTTAAATACATGCAGAATTTAAAGGAAGATGAACGAGCTAGAAAGAAAGCGATGCAGAGAAATTAAAAAGGAAGGTTGGGAAATTAGAAAGGGTACCTTTCCAAAAGGCGAGACTAGTTGCTGGAGAGCAGTGATTCTGTCCCCGAGCTTCTCTTTCCTCACCTGCTTTCGGACAAGAATCAAAGGCAATCATGGTTCAGCTGAAAGATCATCATAGCTAACAAGAACAATATTTAGCCTGAATTGCATGTTGAGCTGGAAATCAAAAGATGTGTCCGAATAATTGAAGGTGCAGGATGATAATAATATCTTGGATTGATTGCATGCGCGTGCACACCTTGAAGGTCGGCAAAGGAGACGGCGTCGCGACTCGACGGGGCTTCTTCGCCGGCGGAGGCGAGCTGGAGACACTTCTCGTCACCGAAGAGCAAGCGTCTCGTGCAGGTTCCTTATGGGACTGCACCTCGAAAGCGTTTTGCTCTAAAGCCTGCAAGAGAAGCGGCTTCGTCGTCATGGGCCGCGCTGCCGGCACGTCGCCAGAATTATCCCGCGTCGACGAGCCAAGGAGGCTGGACAATTCCTGCTGAGGGAACGGCGGCTTCATCATCGTCAGCTCTTCCGCCGGCACGTCGCCGCCGTAGATAAGGTACGACAGCTGGTTGCCGGGGACGTACTGGGATGCTGCTGCTACAGGCGCCGCGCCGTCAGCGTGGAGCTGCTGACCAAGCAGGAAGTGGCGGCCAGCGTCGCCGTGGAGCTGGAGCAGCGCGTTGAAGCTGGTGGTCGCCGCCTCTGCAGCCGCCGCCGGCGGCGCTCTCCCGCCCCTGGCCGTTGATCGTGCAAATCGCCATGCATCACGCGTAACCGTGGAGAGATTGTGTTTGCGTGCGTGCCAAATTGAAAAATGAGCAAGAATTCTCCACTTACATGTAGGCTTGCGTCCAATCCATATGATGGTGTGGATCAGCGAGGAAGGACGGCGGGGCGGCAGCGTCAAGGACGTGCAAAGTTGGCCGGAAATCTATCGAGGTGGTGCTCGTCGCCACCGTCTCGGTAGCGTCGTCCGGCTGGTCCATGGCCGGAGCTGTGGAGCAGGGCGACCCCCCGTCGTTGGCAATACGCGTGGTGCTCCACCACTCGTCTGCCATGGGTCGGTTTGCTAGAGGCAGGCGTCGCGTGTACCGGAATCACGAAGAAGATGCCATGTATATAGTAGTGCTATCCCAAAGTTGTTCAGTGAAGGATTTCTCTGGTATTTGCCGGGCTTGAAGTTAACGTGACATAGACGTGGACTATGCCACTGTGGGATCAGTAATCAGTTTGTGGAGGGCACAGGAGTCTCTGACTTGTGAATTCTGACCTTGTGACACGGCTAGTTTTGGTCATATAAAGGCCCTTACTTTTCTGTTGATTGGATTGGATTGGGATCGTATTGGTATCCGGCTAGTCCTGTGCGTACTGCGTGTACAACTTTAGAGTCGATCACTCGGCTCTGTCGTAGTCTAGCGCATGCTAGCACCGTGTACCGTGTTCATGAACAGTACAACCAAATATATATTTGACCCTAGCTAGGTTGAAACTTTGGAAAGATGGCCGGCCCCAGCACGGCAACATCGGCAGATGGTGGTGCCGCTGGCGTCGAGGAAGGGTGTCGCCACCGGCCGCGATGACCGGAGCATGGATCTATAGTTCCATTCAAAATCAAGGAACATACTCAGATCTGGACATAATGACACGTGGTAGATAGATGTTTAGGAGTGTTTCAACTTTGCGCCAAAAAACTCCAAAACACCTGTCGAGCAATTCTACTCTAAAGTTGGATCTCCCACCGTGACCGTGGAGCTAATTGTTTGGTTAATTTGCAACTCAATTTCAGATTCAGAATTGAAGATTTTTGGAAATGACCCATTGTAACATTTGGGAATGGCCCACTGTACTCATCTCTTTGGTGGTGGCTGCCAGCTTTGGGGGTGTGGGCACGCTAGTGCAAATGAGCGAGGAGGCAATGGTGGTCACAAGCGAGCGAACGGGCCAATTGTGTGGTACGTGATCGATCACAGTTGTGTGGGCGATGCGGGGGGAAGCGGGGGCACAAGCGTTTGAGTTGCACGGTGTGGGCAGTGTTGGTGTGTTGGCGTAGGCTAGTGAGGAGGTGATGGTGTGCACATCGGCTAGGCTGAAACCATGGCGTGGGGAGTGGGCGTCGCAGGTAGCAATCACTAGCGAACCACCCATGCATAATCGTCGAAGACAACTAGGCAAGAACCTCAACTCTGGTAGATGTATCGAAGAGAACAATCAACAAGCACGCCGAATCCATGAACAAATCGGGGGAAGGAATGAAGCTAATTAAACAATATCTAGGTCTATAATCAGTGGCACGGTGGATAATTATCCTCTAGATGCACAATTTCTATGGCGCTAGTACATTTGGTATGGATTTGGTGAGGGTAGCAGTGTCATAAGGTCGTGATTGGGTATGCAATTATTTTCATGTGTTCGAGATGATTTTCATTACTTATTGTGAACCAAATTGATGGCTGGCTTGCTTGTAGCGTGTGTGATTGACCATATCGATGGTTTATTGTACTACCGTGTTGTTCGCGACCAAGGAAAGTTAGGCGTTGCTGTTTTGTTCTAAGCGTAAAGCAACGGTGAGGGTTCATTGAGGCCGGCCTCAAGTCAGGCTAGTATTGGGGATGATGTAGCCATGAGCCATCACCCAGCTGCAACTGCAATCGCAAGCTGTCTATACATCAGTTACAGATATCGGCACCGGCCACCGACCGGCACGGTCGATCGTTGTGTACGTACACTAGGTTATACGTGTGACGTCGGGCTGGCGTCGTCCCTAGCCGGCGGCGAGTACAGGGCCCCACACGCTCGCACGCGTGCCTCCGCCCTCCCGTTCGGCGGCAGGCGGGGCCGACCAATTTCCTGCTTGCTTCTGTGCAGTCGCCAGTCAAAAGACCCGAAAGCGACGGTCGTGGAGGCCGCCGCTCGTCCATCGGCGACCTCACCTGTAAGTACTCCTGTCAGGTGGGGAGCTCCGGCGGTACACTAGTTCCTCCTATTAGTCAACTCAGTGCTCCTGTAGAGTTAATTAACAATCTTCGATCTCTGACCTTTAGAAACCTGTTGTGCGTAGAATCTCTGCGCGTAGCATTTGTCTAACATCTAACAAATTAAAACTAGATTGTCCGGCTAGGAATTTCGGAGCAGGTCCGCCCGCCGTCTGACAGCCTCGCGTATTTAGTCAACAGCGGACGAGAGAGAGATCGAGAGTCAACAAGAACCGCGTGCAAAGAAAGAAAGAGACTGACTGACACATGCAGGGAAATTGCTGGACTGGCGGCCCATCGTCGTCACGACGCGGCGGCCGGTGGTGTGGTGGATATGGGCCGGGAACTGACGACTGACGGACGCCGGCGGATTTGTAGAAGACAAGAGGAGCCCGACGAGGCGACGACGTCCGTGGCTAATCAACCAGATGATGGCGGCTAGGGCTACAGGCAGACAAGGTTAGTTACGACTAGGACGCAACTGCTATGAGGGAATAGGTAGGAATTAAATAAAGCCTCGTCATTTCGGCGTGTGTTTAGCCAACGTAAAGCTTTGCATGTTCTTAATTTATGGACGACACCACTTTCAGAATCTCTGTTCCTGCCCTGCCCTGCCCCCGTCTAACTCTTTCCAACAAACCTTGTACCCTTGTGGACATCGCATCCCTGCAAACTGCATTTTTCTAGTCGATCGACAAAGGTCATTGTGCAAAAATCAGCCTTGTTCCCTGATGTAATCCTACCTTGTACGTACATTAACCGCCCAATAACCCAAGTGGGCGGGGAAAAATATGCGTTTAAAAGAGATGGTCCTTGGCAAAAGTCAAGAAGTGTCAAATTATACCCAGTGATGATGCAATCAAGATATCATGTCCTTTTCAGCAATAATCGTCCTTAAAGATCCGCGATCACGACTTCCACTCTCAGGAAGCGATTTGACCTGGTTATCGTCCAGTTCTTTTTAAGTCAAGGTCTGATTCCCTGCAAACGCGAGAGTGAGTGCAGTGGATTTGTTTTGTTCGGCCAGTTAGTCAACACGCTCACGACGTCAAATCGAGGCGTGCTTCACTTCAAGCATACGTGCCGAGATAGAGTTGTCGGTGTTTCGACCCCAGGGTGTTTCGACTCCGGGTAAAATTCGTAATTACGTGCTCCCTTAATCCGGTGGGTGATGCAAGAAGGACACGGCGATTTATCCTGTTTTGGGCAAAGAAGGCCCTACGTTCTGCTCTTGTTGTAGGGTCGAGCGACTCGGGGACCATGACGGGCGGCGACTCCGAGCCAGGGAAGATGCAGGAGGGAAGGAGTGCTCCCTTGACATCGACATCCGTGGTTCCCGAGCTTGGCCCGGCGCCAGGGAGCGGAACCACGGCGTCGGGAGCTCTTGACCAGGGCCAACCCGAGGTCTCTGTTTCCATGCTCGAGGCGGGAGCTTTCGAGGGCCATGAGTCGGGAATGGAGGTAGCCCTCATCGACTTCGAGGGTGAGGAGGCCATCACCCCTCCCCCCTCGACGGGAGAGCGAAAGCCGTGGCTGACGGGGCTACACGAGCTGGAGGCCCTGCAGGAAGAGGAGCTGTCGCGGGTGCAGCAGGAGGAGAAGAAGTCACAGGCGCGGCAAGAAGAGGAGGAGCTAACCGGGGGTCGGCCCCAGCATCAGCAGGTGTAGCAGACGCCGTCGGGGGACGCGACACTGCTGGACCTATCGGCGCAGCAGCTGCCCAAGCCATCGGAGGGGGAGGAGACCTCGGGACTCCCAAAACAATGGGTGTCCGTGATCACCCTCGACGAGTTGTTGACGGAGCAAGAAGCGGTGTTGAAAGCATCGACGGTTCCGCCCCCGCCGGGGGCGCAGCTCGAGGAGAAGACCTCGGCTCCGAACCCGCCGAGAGATATGTCGATGGTGGACTTGCTGGCACCACATGACGCGGCGTTGAGGGAAGCAATGGCCTTGACCCCTCCGCCGCCTCCGGAGGCACCTGAGCCAGCGTCGAGCTAGCCACCGCAACCGTCGACGGCGCCATTAGAAGAGCCAGTGATTTCTGGTCCGCAGGCGGAGCGGCCGGAGGAGAC
>CM041641.1:9593938-9623347 GCA_023333625.1 Bothriochloa decipiens
GAGGATCCCCCCCCCCCCCCGCATGCTGGAGTAGTCGTCGCGTTGGGGGCTCCTGGCCCGTTGAGGAGGTCGACTTCCGACCCCGGGCTGGGAGATACTAGCATCGTGTCAGAGTTCCCCACCCCAGCTGAGTTGGCGGAGCGCAATGGTGCCACACGCGACGTGGCGGATAAGATCAAGTCCTTGGCATGAACCAAGGTCAAGATGGTCCTCCCACATTGGGGCAAGAAGCGCGTCATGCTCCGGGAGCTTAGTGACTCCAGCGCTCCCGGGATCGTGATGGATGACCCGGTGGAGGTCAAGCACTGGGAGGACGTGGAGCAGTCCCGGGCGTGGCTGCAGCACATCCTCAAGCTGGGCGTCGAGCTCGTTGGAGGTCTCGACCAGAGTCCCACGGTAAGTCCCTGTTTAGATCACATACGGTTTTTGGCTTTCTCCGTATGGATCGCCTTAACCCTCGATTTCCTGTTTCCAGGACGTGCGAAGGCGTTCCCACTCCAAGTCGTACTTTCTCCACAAAACGCATAAGAGCTGGCAGAAGTGCTTCGCTAACTCGAGGCCGGCCGATCTGCGCAGAGCAAGGTGGTCGAGGTCGAGGAGGAGATGAAGCAGGCCAAGGAGGAAGCCGCCCGGGCGAAGGAGGACACTGAGGCAGCTCGGGGCGAAGCCGCCCAAGTCAAGGAGGAGCTCCGGTGGGCCAAGGAGGAGTTCGACGAGGCCAAGGGTGAAGCAGAGAAGGCCAAAAGCGAGGGCACTCATGCCCAAGAGCACGTTAAGCTACTCGCGGAGGAGGCTCGAGGCTCCGTGGAGCATATCCGCTTGCTCGAGGCCAGTCTGGCTCAAGTCTCTACGGCGCGTGACACCCTCTCCGCCTTGGTCAAGGAGGAGAAGTGTCGAGCCGATAGCCTGGAGGCCAATGCTCGAGGCGATGAAGGCTACCCTTCGAGAGAAGGAGCAAGCCATCATCTTGGCTGGTGGCGCCCTCGAGACCCTCCGGTGCGAGAAGACGGATGTGATCTAGGCTTTCAAAGAGGCCCAGCGGGAGCGAGACGAGGTTTGAGAAGAGCGCGATGCCGTGTTGGAGGACCGCAGTGCCCTCAAGACCCGCTGTGCCAGTAAGTTCCTTGTTGGGCTCTAACCTTTTTCTTTCCGTACGACTTATTTAACTCTTGTTTTGTCTTTCAGGCCTTGAGACTGAGCAGTTTTCCACTCAGGCCGCTGCCAAGGCGCTGCAGGAGAGGCTCGTGGCAGAGGGGGTGCTTCTCGGTAGGTTTTGGGTCACCATCAACAGGCTCTGCACCTCCTGGGAGGTTGAGCCCGTCGAGGGGGACGAAGAAGATATCTCGAGGGCCGTGCTCATCGACCGGCGTGAAGCGCACACTGGCGGTGGTTTCCTCCGGCTTCATCTTTGACATGGACATCGTCGCCCAAGGCTTCGTCCCTGACATCTCGAAGACCGATGCCAAGAATGAGGAGCGATGCCGAGGGCTGATCCAAGATGCCGAAAGGTCGAGGGAAGCGCTGGCGAAGCTGTTCGAGGATGAAGTCCTCCCCCGCGAAGATGAAGGGTTCACGGTCGAGGAGGACGGCGATGGAGACGGCGGAGCGGGCCTGTAGGGAAAAACTGAGCGAAGGTGCCTGTGTAAATAAGTTAGTTTTTGTAACTTATATTCATTGTGGCTTCAAGGGCCTTTAAAACATCTATGCATCTATCATAATGCATTTGGATATTTTAAGTTCGAGCCTTCTCTGTTTTCTTTCGCCTAGATTTTGCTTTTTTGACTAAGTGTTCGATGCGTGCTCGTATCCCTCGAGGTGGGGAGCGAGTGGAGGTACCATATCCCTGAGGCGTAGGAGAGCTCCCGGCTCAACAACCCTCGACCCTTAGGGAATTCGAGGTGTTTTCTACTTAGTCGCGAAGGGTATTGAGGCATAGGAAAGAAGAGATGCTCGAGTTTCGATCACCTGACTTTTGCTTTTCGACTAAGTGTTCGACGCATGCTCGTATCCCTCGAGGGAGGGGGAGCGAGACGCATGCTTTGTTGGTTTGCTTGTTGTAGGCCTTTAGTCGAGGGGAACCATACTCGAGATCAATGGGGAGGACGGCCTCGGACCCATAGACCAAGAAGAATGGTGTGAACCCCGTGGCTCGACTAGGTGTTGTCCTTAAGCTCCACAGGACCGAAGGCAGCTCCACGGCCCATTTCTTTCCGTGCTTGTTAAGGTGGTTGAAGATTCTCGGCTTGAGGCCCTGCAAAATCATTCCATTGGCGCGCTCGACCTGGCCGTTAGTTCGAGGATGAGCAACCGTGGACCAGTTTACATGGATGTGATAGTGATCGCAGAAATCAAAGAGCTTCTTGCCAGTGAACTGCGTGCCATTGTCAGTGATGATGACGTTCGGGACCCCGAAGTGATGGATGATGTCGGTGAAGAACTCGATAGGCCGGGCTTTGATCCACTTGGTAAAGTTGTTGACAACAACGAGTAGGTGCGTGTACCCCTTGGTTGTCCTCTTGAGAGGCCCCATGATGTCGAGCCCCCAGACCGCGAACAGCAAGGTGATGGGGATCATCTGTAGGGCGTGAGCTAGGAGGTGCGTCCGCTTGGCGTAGAATTGACACCCCTTGCGCGAGCGGACAATGTTGATGGCATCGGAAATGGCGGTTGGCTAGTAGAAACCCTGTCAGAAGGCGTTGCCGACGAGGGTCCTCGGCGCTGCGTGGTGGCCGCAAGCCCCCGAGTGTATGCCCTCAAGGATCCTCTTGCCTTTTTTGATAGTGATCCAGTGCTGAAGGACAACTGATGGGCTTCGCCTGTAGAGTTCTTCTTCGATAGTGATGCAGTGCTAAAGGATACCTGATGGGCTTCGCCTGTAGAGTTCCTTGCCATCACCGTAGATGACGTAGGACTTGGCCTGTTGCGCGATCCGGCGAGCCTCGGTTCGGTCTTCCGAGAGTTCCCCTCAAATAAGGCAGTCGAGGAAAGGGACTCGCCAATCCGGATGTGGGCTTGACGGAGGAGGTGTCCCCTCGATCTCCATGACTTTGGCCCCGGTCAAGGTCACGGGGTCGAGTTTCGAGGGTGTGGTGCCAACCCCCGAGCCTAAGTCGACGGAGGGCTCGAAGAGGTCTCACGAGAATACATCCGGAGGGATAGTACCTCGAGTTGATGCGATCTTTGCGAGCTTGTCCACAGCTTCGTTGTAGCCTCAAGCAATATGATTGAGCTCGAGGCCATGGAACTTGTCTTCTAGCTTGCGCACTTCATTGCAGTAGGCTTCCATCTTGGCATCGTGGCAGCACGAGGCCTTCATCACTTGGTCGACGATGAGTTGCGAGTCACCTCGAACATCAAGGCGTCGGACCCCGAGTTCGAGGGCAATACGCAACCCGTTGACAAGAGCCTCGTACTCTGCAATGTTATTAGAAGTGGCAAAGAGGATGCGAATGACGTAGCGCATGTGAACTTTGAGGGGTGAGATGAAGAGCAAGCCTGTACCTGCTCCTGTCCTCATGAGCGACCCATCGAAGTACATTGTCCACAGCTCGGCTTGGATTTGAACTGGTGGCAGCTGGGTGTCGGTCCACTCAGCAATGAAATCCGCCAGCACCTGAGATTTGATGGCCTTCCATGGTACGTAGGTGATGGCCTCGCCCATGAGCTCAACTGACCACTTAGCAATCCTTCCAGCAGCCTCCTGATTTTGGATGATTTCCCCCAAGGGGAAAGAAGACACCACGGTAACCGGGTGGCTGAGGAAGTAATGCTGGAGCTTGCGACGTGTAAGGACGATGGCATAGAGCAACTTTTGCACCTGCAGGTAGCGGGTCTTGGTTTCTGAAAGCACTTCACTAACGAAGTAAACCGGCCGCTGGGCGGGCAGGGCGTGCCCTTCCTCTTGCCTCTCGACCACTATGGCCGCGCTGACCACCTGAGTGGTCACGGCGACATAGAGGAGGAGAGGTTCGAGGAGTTCAATCGACGTTGTCGATCGAGGAGAGACGAGGATCGGGGCGGAGGTCAACATGCTCTTGAGCTTGTCGAGGGCCTCCTCGGCCTCCGCGGTCCATGCGAAGCATTCGGATTTTTTCAAGAGGCGATACAGGGGCAAGGCCTTTTCCCCCAAACGTGAGATGAAACGACTGAGAGCCGTGAGGCAGCCCGTGACCCTTTGTACACCCTTGAGATCTTGAATCAGCCCCATTCGTGTGATGGCTGCGACCTTCTCGGGTTGGCCTCGATCCCGCTCTGGGAGACGATGTATCCGAGGAGCATGCCCCGAGGCACTCCAAAGACACATTTCTCAGGGTTAAGTTTGATATTCTTGGCTCGAAGGCACCCGAATGCGATTTCGAGGTCATGGATGAGGTTGTCGACTTTTTTGGATTTGACCACGATGCCATTGACATAGGCCTCGACTGTGTTGCCTATGTGTCCGCCGAAGAGATGGAGCATGCATCGCTGATACCTCGCCCCGGCGTTTCGAAGGCCGAAGGGCATGGTAACGTAGCAATACATGCCGAAAGGTGTGATGAAGGAGTCACGAGCTGGTCGAACTCTTTCATCTTGATTTTGTGATAGCCGGAATAAGCATCAAGGAATGAAAGGGTTTCACATCCCGCGGTAGAGTCAACAATTTGATCAATGCGTGGTAAATGGAATGGAACTTTGGGACATGCTTTGTTTAAGCTAGTATAATCAACACACATCCGTATTTTTCCATTCTTTTTCTTAACTAACATGGGATTAGCTAACCATTCGGGGTGATGAACCTCCTTGATGAATCCAGCCACCAAAAGCTAGTGTACTTCCTCACCGATGATCCTGCGCTTCTCCTCGTCGAAGCGGCGTAGGCGTTGCTTCACCGGTCTGGACCCAGCTCGGATTTCCAAGGCGTGCTCGGCGACTTCCCTCGGTATGCCCGGCATATCCGAAGGACTCCACGCAAACATATCGGTGTTCACGCAGAGAAAGTCGATGAGCATTGCTTCCTATTTGCTCTCGAGGTCGGCACAGATCGTCAGCACCTTCTCCCCGGAGCAGCTCGGGTCGAGGGGGACTTTCTTGGTGTCTTGCGCTGGCTCGAAGCTACCGGCGTGACGCTTGGGGTCAGGCACCTCGTCGGCGAGGCGCTCGAGGGTCGAGGCTATCATCGTGTTTTGCTTGACGGCCTCTCCGTACTCGATGCATTCGACATCGCAGTCGTACGCGTGCTCGTAGAAGGTGCCGATGGTGATGATGCCTCTGGGTCCTGGCATCTTGAGCTTGAGGTAGGTGTAGTTCGGGATCGCCATGAATTGCGTGTAGCCCGGTCGGCCGATGATGGCGTGATAAGTTCTGTGAAACCTGACCACCTCGAAGGTGAGGGTCTCTTTCCTGAAGTTGGCGGGGGTGCCAAAGCGGACGGGAAGGTCGATGCGGCCGACGGGAAGAGCCTTCTTCCCTGGTACGACGCCATGGAATCCCCCGACGCTGGGTTGGAGTTGGCATCTCTTGACCCCTAGGAGGTCGAGGGTCTCGAGGTAGATGATGTTCAGGCTGCTGCCACTGTCCATGAGGACCTTCGATAGGCGGGTGTTGACGATGATCGGGTCGACGACGAGCGGATAGGCCCCGGGGTTGGGGACACGATCCGGATGGTCATCGCGGTCGAACGTGATGGGCGCATCGGACCAGTCGAGGTAGTGGGGTGTCATGACTCAAACGGAGAAGACCTCTCGACGCTCCCTCTTGCGCTGTCGAGGCATGAGCTGGGTCGAGGAGCCTCCATAGATCATGTAGCAATCGTAGACTTTGGGGAATTTTCCGTCTTCCCCATTGTCTCCCTCATTGCCGCCCTGGTCTTTCTTATCATCACCCTTCTTGATGCCCAGTTACTCGAAGTGCTTTCGAAACATGCGGTAGTCCTTGAGCTTGTGTTTCGCCCCGTCCTTGTGATATGGGTAGGGCTCCTCGAGCATCTTATCGAAGATGGCCCCCTCGGGGGGACCCCGAGGTTTTTTATGCTCGGCTGTTGCGACGAGATCGTCGTCTACAACCTCACGCTTGCCTTGCTGATTCTTCTTCTTCTTGTTGTTGTTCTTCTTTGAACCTTTGCTCGAGCCCTCGACATCGGCTGCCGGTGCCTTTCCCTTGTCCTTCTCATCGCCGAAGAAGGCTCCGACCGCCTCCTCGCCAGCCGCGTAGTTGGCGACCACATCCACGAGCTCGTCGATGGTGTTGGGGCGGTTACGCCCAACTCGCGAACTAGGTCCTTGCAGGTTGTACCTGCAACAAACGCTAGAATGACGTCGAGATCAGAGATATGGGGGAGTTCAGTTCGGAGCTTGGAGAAATGTCAAGCGAAGTCATGAAGAGACTCCTCTGGTTTCTGCTTATAGTTGTGCAGTTCCCAGGAGTTTCTAGGACGCACGTAGGTGCCCTTGAAGTTCCCCTCGAAGATCCAGACTAGGTCGACCCAGTTGCGAATCTGGTTAGGGGGAAGCTCCTCGAGCCACCTACGCGTGGTGTCGGATAGGAACAGGGGAAGGTGACGTATGATCATGCGATCATCACGTGCCCCGCCTGCCTGACAAGCCAGTCGAAAATCGGCTAGCCAGAGCTCAGGTTTGGTTTCACCGTTGTACTTGATGACGCTTGTGGGGGGTCGAAAAGCTAGGCGTTGCGGATCATCCTGCTGAAGACTCGGGGACCCGGTGGCTCTGGGGCCCGTCAGTCTTCATCGCTATCGTAACGCCCCCCACGATGGGCGTTGTACCCTCGATCCTCGGCGTCCCCGTGTTTGCGCTTGTGGTTCTCGATGATATCGAGGCACGCGTCACGCGGGGCGCGGTTGTCGATGATGCGATCTTGGGCTGGTGTCTTCTTCGCTCGGGGGGCCGCCTCTTGATCGATCGAACCCTCCCTCTCGGGCCGGGAGGGCTCGGCCTGTGGTTCGAAAGCTGCCCCTCGACGCCTCGAGGCTGAGCTCTCAGCTTGTTGAACAGCAGCAACTTGGAGGAGACCCTCGATCTCGTGTTGTATCCATCGAGCTTGCGAGTTGGATGGCGTGGGCATATTGCGAAGAAGCATAGCCGCCGCGACAATATTCGGGTGCCCCGCCCTCGTTGATCTATCGGTTGACCTCTCGGGCCCTGGCTCAGGCTCTACCGCCGGGTGGTGGTCGCTCCTGCTCGAGGGTTCGCTCGAGCTGGCGCAGTCGTTCTTGATCGTCGGCGAGTTTAGCCTGCAACTCCCGAATTTGTGCCAGCTGTGCGTCCTGCTCGTCAGGATGGGGGCACTCCTCTCAGGGTGCGACTGGTTGTCGATCCTCTGCTCTGGGGAGAGCCCCTACCGCTGCTGCGGCAGCTGCATCGGCCATCGGATCGACAGTGTCCTGATTGGAGGCGACGTCACCGTCGATGTGGAGACACTCACGGGTAGGGTCCCAATGGTCAGAGCCGGAGTCAGGGTCGCCGCAGTAGAAGACGGGGAATTGTCCCCGCGCCTCCTCCTGCAGCTGCTGTCGGAGCGTGCCGACGGCATACCTCCGGGGGCCAGGCGCTCTCGTGAAATCCAAGTCCTCGGAGGCCGGCATGACCATCCCCATGTCCGTCATTGCACGAAGGAGGGTGCCTGGGCGGTCCTCTATCGTACTCATGTTAGAGTGGGTCATGGTCGAGAACATCCTTGCGGTGTTGTCGAGACCGAACGGGAACAGTCAACGACGCTCGAACAGCTCGTGCGGAAGTAGGCTCCATGGAGTTGGGGTCGCACGCATCAGGGGAGTTTTGCCGGGCTCCCTCGATGAGTGCATTGCAAAGGTGAAGTCGGGGTCATCGTGGAGCCCTGATGGTCCATCCTCTGCTCCTGAACTCAGGTCAGATAATCCCCCAACAAGGGGCTCTTCATCACCGGTCAGGAGTGAGGGGAATGCGGCGGGCACCATCCTCGACTCAGGTTGATGGCAATGACAGCGTCAATCGCGCCTCCTTCTGGTTGCGGCAGGATGGTGGCGATACCGACGAGTGGCCCCTCCTGAGCGTGGGGGCACACTGCGACCTTCGCTTGGGTCACTGATCGAGAGCAGGGTCATGTCATAGCCCTAACCGAGGGACATGAACTCCAGGCTCCCGAACCAGATCACTGTAACGCGCGGAAGTAGTAAAACAGAGTCGCCCATTCGGAAAAAATCCCGGAAAATCGTTGGTAACACGTAGGACCCCTACCTGGTGCGCCAACTGTCGGTGTTTTGACCCTGGAGGTCAACACCAATGAGTAAATTCGTAATTGCATGCTCCCTTAATTCGGTGGGTGATGCAAGAAGGACACGGTGATTTATCCTGGTTCGGGCAAAGAAGGCCCTACGTCTAGCGGGGGGATAGTTCATGTTATCTTACACCGAAGTGCTAGTACAGGGGTGAATACAAGCAGGTGTGAGAAGTGTGAGTTTGAGCTCGAGCGTTTCGGGCGCTTAGCTCTCTACTTCACACTGTCTCGCGGTGTTGCTCCGTGATCTAAAGCCTTAGCGTATGATGCTCTGGATCTCTCCTTCCTCCTCTAGCTAAAGTCCTGGCTCCTCCTTTTATAGGCGAAGGAGGGACACAGGAGTACATATTTTTAGGGCTCACGTAGTTGGTGACGTATGACGTTGATGCTGATCATGTCGGTGCCGCTGTAGAGGTGTACGTCGGCATGGGAGCTCCTACAGCCGTCACGTCGGAAGTTGTTGAAGTGTTGACCAGAGTTGTTGAAGTCCCGCTCGAGGGTCAGCGTGACAGAGCCGAGGGGCGACGGTCGAAGCCTTAGGTCGAGTCGAGGGGGTCAAGTCGAGGGGGTCTAGGCCCATCAGATAAGGCCGAATCCCGGAAAATATGGGGAATGTGCTGACTTACGCGTCTCGAGGGGGTGTCGGATGGGGCACAGTGCTCGGTATGGCATAACAGTGGGGTACGATCCGCGGGATTCTGGGGTATGGGCGGTAAAAGCAGGATTCGGCTGCCATACTCGCAAATGTTACTGTAATTGCGACCATACGGTTAGGCGGGAGCAGGTAAAATGCATTGAATGCTCCTGGATCCATACGGGGAGTAGGTAGCCGAGGGGTATATTGTGCTCGAGGACTGCCTATTCGCACGGGCGAAGTTCCGTCCTCGAGGGCGGGCTCGTTCGCTCGGGCGAAGTTCCGTCCTCGAGGGTTAGCTCATTCGCTGGGCAAAGTTCCGTCTTCGAGGCTGGCCCGTTCGCTTGGGCGAAGTTCCGTCCTCAAAGGGTCGCCCGAATTATACCTCGAGCGTACAGTCTCGGTCCGCGTGGTAGCCCATCGAGCAGGCTATGGCTTTAGGCTGTCGACGCCCGTTCGTGGGCCGGCCCAGTATGCCTTAACCTGTGGGCTTTCGAGCGATAGTGAAGGATGTCGATGGAGAGTTTGCATTGCTGATTTTGAGGATTAGTCCGGTTAATCGAAGATTTGGGGTACCCCTTTCCCAGGTACTCGACGATCGATCATTTGGCAAGATATTTTCGTCATGCAGTGCTACTCATCACATATTTTGCAGTGCGGTTCTGTTACTGGCTTACTGCATACGTAGGACGGAAGATTTCTGGAGTTTCTTTAGCAAAAGAAAAATAGAAGGACAACACTTATTGAGTCTACACGTCGTCGGAGCACGCCGGGTGCCAATCTTCATTCCTAGCTCACTGTCAAACAGTCGGCATCGAGTGCTCGATCTCCGCCGCCATCGCGGGCGACAATTAATTTAATTTCATTAATTGATTTTCGTCTCCGTGCGGCCCAGGCCCAGCGCATGGGCGATCCGCGATCGCATCGCGCGGTGCGGCCCGCTCCGTCCCCACGGCCGGGATTCTTTCTTCAGCAGTAGGCCTTTTGCCGCAGTTTCCCCTTGCCGGTCACGCTGCAACGCACGGCCCCAGGCCGACGAATTGCTCGCGATCGGGCACGGGTCGTCCAGGAAAACATGCGCCATCCGGGCGGGCACGGGTTGGTTCGAAAGGATGTGGTCCGACGTGTGCTCCCGAATCATGCCGCTGCACGCGTACGTCATCTTGCCTTATCTGCAGCAACTGGTCTGGACCACGACACGAACGACGGAACGACAAGCCGGTCCGTACGTGTACCGTGCACGTGTTTCCTGTCCCTCTCCGCCAAGCAGACGAGCGTGTCAGCCGGCTACTTGCCTACTGTACGTACATTTCGGACGACCTTGATCGCTTAGCGGCGTGGAGATTGTGGGGACCCTCCGATTTAGTCACCATGGATATTAAAGCCTATTTAGTCACCATGGATGTTTTTTTTTATAAATAATTGTAGTATAGAAGATAAGCGCGTGCTCTAATGTTGAAGTTGGAGCCCTTGGAAAGCTTTTTTTTTGCTTCATCTTTCGCAAAATAAAATAGCTCTGGTGTTTTTCTTGGACAACCTGCACTTACCAGCCCGTGCTTGACTACCAGCACTTACTAGCCAGCGATTTAACAACGTTTTTCTCTCACAATAAATCAGCACCAGCGAGAATTAGCCAACTAGAAACGACCAAACGAACATGACGATGCGTTTGATGCTGCTCCGCCGCTGGCTCTGACCCTAGAGCCGGGTGGATGATCCGATGAAGCCAGCTGTGGCGATCCACCCGTGGACGCCGACCGCGTTGGCAGACGATCGATGGGAGAAGAGCGGAAATGAGCATATAATGCACGCGCGCGGACGGGTCATCAGGGACATTCCCCTTTTGTCATCCGTGCCCATGCGTTCGTCGCCATGCACGGGGGACTACGCGCGCCTGCGTTCGACATCGATACCCCTACGTGCACCTACTCCTTTCTAGTAGCACGTCTCTTCTGCTTCTGCTCCGCTCTCTCCTCCTACCTGCTTTGAGTGCTGTGTGACGCAGCAGTGGCCGTGGTCCGAAATAGTAGCCGCCAGTGCGCCACCGCAGTTAGGCAGCCCTGACGGTGACCAGCGGCACAGAACTGCAATGTAGTACATACACGCAGTGCATGGATATGATCGATGGAGCTAGGCAGCTAGCAGATGAGACGGGTCGATCGGTTGATTGATGCATTCATGGGAACGGATTAGGCAGAGGAGGACGTACATGTACACACGCGAACGCGCACGTTGAGAGGCCACGGCCGCAGATGCCCCGCCCTGCCGGCTCCGCCTTTTCCAAAGGCGGGCCACGGACAGCGACCTCACGCACGGGCAGGCGATCGACGTTCATACTCTCGCTGGAACCCGACGACCTGCCGCCGTCGCGCTCCGGTGGTCCGCCGACCGGTCGAGCAAGCAGGACGACGCGACGACTGGCTGGATCGATGCACAACGGAGGAGCGAGACTTGGGACTAGTGGCGAGTGGGTGTGGGTTAGCTGCTGGGGCACACCGCGCGGGTGGCAGCCATGCGCGGGCCGCGGCACAGGGGAGGGGCAGCCAAAAGGAATGTCCCGACATGTCGCCGGGAGGGTGCGGACACGAGACGTGATTGCTCGTCGTCGCTCCCCGGCCCCTCCTCTCTGCACGTACTTTCCGCCGTGGCCCCTGGCCCTGCCGCGCGCGCGCATACATGGATGCATATGCCCGTGATGTGCAGCGGGCACCTATCGAGCTCCGCGTCGCCATTATTGGCAGCCGCGCGGAGACGGCGGTGACACGCCGAGCAGCATCCAGCAGGTGTCAGGAAAAGGTGGCGTGGCAATGGTATTGGTATCCATCTACAGTTGTACACGCGGTATGGTAGTACAAAGTCTACGGCACAGATCCAGCAGATAATAATCTTTGGGCTGGCACTGTGTCGTTTTCAACGAAAACATATGCATGCAACTAGCTCGGGCGCTCGCGGGCCATATGGCAGGGACGACAGATGATTCTTGCCAGTTTTCTTTTGCATGACGCGACACGACGATCGAGCTAGTGCTAGTAGTAGCCGTAGCCACCACCATGCGCGCGCGCGCACTAGCGAGCGACGCGAGAGCTGCATGCGGCCTCAGCTCGCGTCGTGTCGTGTCGTGTCAGCCGGAAAGCGCGCGGGCGTGATCCGGAAATCGTGTGGCGCGCGGGCGTCGCCAACCGGCCAAAGCAAAGCCCCCGTCGAGATCTTGCCGGCCGGCCGGGACGACGACGCCTTTTTGGCTCGACCACTTGGATGCGATTCGTCGGGACGTACGGGCTGCCCCGGCCGCGCCAGCTCCGTTCCGTGATATTCCTTCCAGAGACAGGAGCGCCACGGCCGGCCGTCTCGCATGCGTCGCCGGCCGGCCGGCACGGCATGGCTGCCATGCAATGTATATTCACCCCAACAAGCTGCACCGGCGCGGCTCAGTGGCGCGCCCGGTGCCGGACCTCAGTTAGCTTTGCGCTCTGCTTGCTGCCTGCCTCGGCCTCGCGACGGCGCCACCGGCGGCACGGGGCGGATCAGGAATGCGGCCGTCCCGAGCGCGAGCTACATGGCCCATATCTGCCGACGACGCCTCGCGCCGGCAGGTCGCTTTCTGCCGTGCACCGGCGTCAAGCGCATTGTAACTTAACAAGCCTGTGTTGTGCGTCACAGCGTCGACTGTGGACATAAAGCACTTGGATGCGCGTAGTGATCCATGGAATGAAGTACAGTTTTGTACGGAAGTGTCTAGATATTATACCATATAAGTCGCTCTGATTTTTTATACATAGATTTTTTTTTAATATTTGACATACGTGACAAAAATAATGTATCCAAGGATATCGGAACTGATTTACAATTTAAAACGGATCTCAATTCTCAATGGGACGTTTCTTTTAACATATATGTACTTTTTTATCACCTTAATCGTTTGAATTGTTAGAGTTAGGCCTAAGGCCTCGATATATTATGGGTTTCGATAAACCTAAGCTCAAAGATTATCAGCTCGTGTGCGCCAAATTCTGCTGCACACCCTATATAACGTTTTTTCCCACAACAAACTATCATCATCTGGCTCATTAGCCGTAGAAGCTATAATGCCAAACAACCCTGGATATATCCTTTAATTTTCTCTAAAAAAACTCAGCTTGTGAGGTACACATACGTACGACTTGACAGGTCCATGTGTATATGCATATCATGCGTCTTTGGCAGGCCAGATATTGACTGATCGTCATCGAGAAAGGAACAAAGCGAAATACGAACACAAATACGATCATGTTTTTTTTCCCTCCCATCGTAACAGTGCTGCAGCGCTAATCAGGGCTGAGCAGCATCGTCGTTTGAGACATCAAAGTTGCTCTCTTGCGTTGCCTCTGTTAGGAAAGGCAATATCGTTAGGAAAGCTAGCGGGGGCCAGATTTTCGCTAGAAACATTGCAATCATATTGTCCCAGCAAAAGCATTCAGGAGGTGTTTTGTTAGCTAAAGCGACATTAATTTGACCAGGCAAGTAGCGGTCCAAATCGCTGCAAACATTAGAAGAATTGAAGCTAGCATCTGATTGGGCCGGCAGAGAGACATATATCAAATATGGTCTCCACTTTCCACTGCTGCTGATGCTGAACATCGATCCATCACTAGCTAAACCTAGCTAGATTGCTTTGCTAGATATATATACTTAGGTCTAATCAAGTAATCGTAATCAACCAGGACCCTCCGTTAGTTGGCAATGTTAATGTTGTGAATGACGGCGGTAAATCACAAAAAACAGAAGATCAAATCACAGCGAGACACAAGATTTAACGTGGAAAACCCCTCCAATACGAAAGGGAAAAACCACGGGCGTCAGCCAGTAAACACTCCTCACTATTATCAAGAGTCAGGTTACAAACGTCGTACGGCGGCCACAAGAGAATAAATGAATCAGACACAGTAGAACCCTAACACCGGGTATATGTACCATACCGCAGGGGGCCAGCCCCCCCACCCCCCAATTGTCTTCGGGGCGAAATCCGGCCATTATATTGTGCAACTGAATTTGGAACATATTCAACAGTTGATGTCCATACAAACTAGCTGCTGACGAACAAGCTAAGAATATATGCATCCATGCATGCAATTATTTGCTATCGCCATCTAGAGTCATCAGTAACACGCAGTAGGAGTAGGAGTAGCTTTCATCCGAAAGATAACTAGCACGTCGTCATAGTAGCATCCATGGTTTTTATGCGTTTTTAGGGAGCAGATAAGCTCTTCATTATTAATCAAGTTGCTCTATGTGTTCTTCTTTCTGACGGGCGCTTGTCATTCACCACTTGACGAGTGTGTACGGATCGGAGTAGTGGAGTACATTGATTTGAAGCAAGTGGCCGTTGTCATTACGGAGATCGATGCGTTCTATCTTAGTCGCTAGTGTCAAGGTGGGAGAGATGCGGCCGTCTCCGTGCCTCACTTTATAGAGGTGACAAGGTCCTTGACAGAAGATGCATCGAGTGTGCGCCTCTAGTCACAAATGCACGTTGTTGTACTCAACGTCCTTCTTTTTTTTCTTTACAAATGTTTATTTACAAACCAACAGATTTGTGCGTACCTTTTTCTTTGTACACCTTCACAATATTCAATTCGGTTTAAAAATCTTCCGCTTTGGAGGGAACAAGAAGTTTCCACTGCTACGGAAAGCATTTTCAGAGGCACACATCTTGTTTATTCGCCAAATCAAACGGCCGTGTTAAGACGTCTGTCTCAGGAAGTCAAATAACAAAACTCTATATCACTTCAAATAAAAAACTTGCCAACTACAGAGTTGTGGATCACGTCAATCGCTACAAAATTATTGTTTACCATGTCAATATTCGAGGTCATTTGAAAATTTTGAGTTTCAAATTCTAAGAAGTGCAAACATATTGTTTGGAGCTAGTCTAAATGACTTAAATAAAAAACTTATCAACTAAACATTTGTAGATCGAGTGCATGAGTACTAAAACTTCTATATAGACATAGAACTAGAACATTCAAAAGTTCTAAAATTAAATTTGAAATTATGAGAAATTAAAACAAATATTTAGGAAGGGCTTAACAAATATGTTTAATTAGAACATTCAAAACTTCTATATAGACATAGAATGTTCCAAAAACTTATCAACTAAACAATTTGTTAACAAATATGTACCCCAATGTTTTTTTAGAAAGGCGGCAAAAAGATTTTGCCATGATTTTAATAGACGAAAAAAGAAACAGAATACAAAATCCACTTTCCACTCCACTTTCCCCTACTCTCCACTGCTACTTATCTGCTCTACTACCAAAGAAAAAAAAAACTACTAAAAACTACTAAAACCAATATGTACCTGTTGGGAGGAGGAATCACAAAGGGAAATTATGAGGTGAAAACAATATGCACATTATAATTGTATTTTATTTTGCCTAAATATTTACACCCAGGGGGTATTTATAGACCTCCCGGCTTCGCTATTTACAGATTCTTTACAAATTTAGACGTGACATCTCCTATACATTTTACCCGGAAAACAGCCCAACGAAGTATTGAGACACACTTCGCCCCTATCCTTATGTCTCTTTAAGCAACTTCAGACTTAATCATGTTCTCTTAATTCAGCAGATAACTTTACTGATCTTTCGCACGAAGCCGCCACCTCAGCTTCGCCAGCCATTAGGAGTTTAGCGAAGTCGTCTCCGCTAGATAACCTGAAACATGTAAAAATATATGTGCGAAGTTCCATACAATCATAGCGAAGTGTCCACGTCATCTTCGCTGAGCAATGTGCTATCTCAAATATTTTCTATGAAAAGTTTGTTCTAAACTCCAAAGTTTGAGACGGAAGTTTTGTGCGTCAAAGTTGTTTCCCAACAGCAGCCCCTCGCGGGCGAAGGCCTACTCCAAAGGTCTGAATCCCGCGAAGTTTGTGTTAAACTTTGCCTAACAAACGCCGTCCAAACTTTGAAGATGGCCCGTCTGTTTTTCAAATTTTTGAATCTGATGGCTATCTTTGACTGTTTGACCGGTTTTGCTTATAAATAGTGATGACCCCTCCTGAGCTGTCGTTTTCAGAAGACGGGAAACTCTGCCAAAAATTTTCTTGAGCTGGAAAATTGAAGATAGTTTTTAGTGACACGTGTTGTTTGTGTTCATCCTGTGTTGATCTTTCCAGGCGAAGTTTGTTCAACAACTTCGATCAGGTTTGTTTGTTTAATTCTTTATGTTGTTGTTCTTAATTTTGTTGGAATTTTTAATGATCTTGGTTTTTATAGATGTCTTTGCTAGATCTGCAAGATCAAATTCAGTCTCAGGAGAGCTCCAGGGCCGAAGAGGACAAGTCTCAGATGGATTCTAACAAAGAAAATCTTGAAGACGTTGATGCGTCCGTTGAGGACTTGGTTAAAGATGAAGAGGGTTTTACCTTGACTTTTGGCAAGTCTTTATTTGAAGAAAGTCATCTTGATGAAATGGTTCGGTTGAGGATTGTTGATCGTGATCATGTGAGAGTGCCTGATCCTGACGAAAGTAACCCGAAGCCATTTCCAGATGAGTGCATTGTTTATCGGGACTTGTTTACTGTCGGTCTTTGCTTTCCTTGTCAAGACTTCGTTGAAGATGTGCTGAAGGCTTTTAACATTTAGATGCATCATTTGACTCCGAATGGAATAGTTAGATTGGCTCAGTTTGTTTGGACCATGAAGTCGATGGAAGCTAATGCTGATATTGCTGCTTTCTGTGAGCTTTTTGAGATGCACACCCAGTTCAAAGAATTTATGCTTAAAGGGCAAGTTATTACCAAATATTTTGCTTGTTCAAGTTCTAAAATGGCTCGCAATGCTGTTCAAGTCTCTTCGACGACAAGGAATAAGTGGGGTATTGGAGACTGGTCGAGATATTGGTTTTACCATAAGGTGCCCATGGTTGAGGAAAGGGACCCTGTTACAAAGAAAATGGTGAAGAAGTATCCAATGGCTGCTAGAATGAAAATTGAGAAGTTTAAGCTGTCTCCTTCTTTTCCTACTTCCATTTTCTCGAAGACTGCTGTGAAGGCGTACAAGTGCACAGCTTCGCTGCAATGTGCTAGGGATCTTGTTGAAGAGTATGCTGCTGCTAGAATTTGGCCGTTGAAGAAAGGTTGGACTTTTCAACAGTTTCATGCTAAAAAAGTCCGAAGGGTGAACTACAAGTTCTCGGATAATAACTTTCATCATCCGAGGACTTTTGTTTGTGATGAAGATTTTGTGAAATCTGTTGAAGGCCGAGTTGAAGATTTGCTTAGAAAATATGTTATGAGTCAGAAGAACAATATCGATAAAATTCTTGGGAATAAATACAAACATTTGAACAGAGTTTTTAAGGTTGCGCAGATTGAGTATGGTGAAAGGCCTCCTCCTTCTTATCATCGTGAGAAGAAACAAGGCCAGAAGAAGGAGAGGGATGCTGCTGCTCAAGCTAAGGGCACTAAATGTAGGGCTGGTCCTAGCAAAGCTATTGCCAAGAAACTGAAAAAGAATCAAAGTCCTTTCTTACTTGCTGCTGAAGAAATTGATGCTGTGTTGGAACAGAGCTTGGATATTGAGGGAAATTTGGTTTCTGGTTTAGTTGGTTCTGAAGTAGAAAATGTTGGTACTTCCAAAGTTGTTGGCGAAGTTGCTGTTTCTGATTCTCAGCATGTTGAAGAGGAGGTGAGAAAAATTACTGTTGTTTTTTCTTCTGACAGTTTGACTTCGTCGTTGCTTACTCCGCTGAGTGATGTATTGCAGAATGTACAGGGTGTAAGTTTGTCTGCAAGAGGTTCTATTGGTGTTGAAAATGTTAATGTTTCTGAGAAAGAAGTTTTTGAGGGTGAAACTTTTGTGGAGGAATCTTATAGAGCTGCTAATCCAACTTCGCCGAAACCTGATGCTAAGGCCCCTGTTGTTGGACCTCATAAAGAAAATGTCGATACTAGAAAAACCACTTCGATTAAAAACCCGATTGCAGGTGAGGTTGGCGAAGTTGGTGCTCAAAATATGTCGAAGAAAATTGGAGGCTCCAGAGTTTATTCTCTTAACCTTGAAGACAGTGATGAGGAAGTTTTTGATGATGTGATCAACGATGATCGTCTGACGCGCTTGTCTAGTTCTACTATTCATGTTGAAAGTGAAAAGAATGTTGAATGCAATTTGGGTGAGCGCATTTCTACTGGTGAGTATTGTGACTTCGTGTTTTTTTATTTGAGTTGTCTTGTTTTGTTAATTCTTGATTTTTCTTGCAGAAACTATCTTTCCTCATGCACCGTCTTCTCCTCAGAAGAATGTCGACTTGAGCAAGTATAACAGTTAAGATCCTGCTACTCCCGTTGTCCCTGCTGATGGTGAAGGAGAAGTTTCTGATGCTCTTAAGCATGGGTTAGCGTTTTGTCAAGAGAAAAGTTTGGGTCTTGATAGTTTCAAGTTCATTGGTATTGGGGTTGATAAACTTCAGATGATGCCTCACACTTCTGAGGTTCAATTGTTGAAGTGTATAGATAAGGCTTTCACTATTCCTGATGCGGAGCTTGAGATATCCAAGAAACCCTTGCTCGAAGTTGCTGATGCTGGGCTATCGATGATGTATAAAGGTTCTCTTTTGATGAGAGGTTTGCGGACTGGGTTAGAGGAAAAGGAGAAAAACTTTGCCCTTCATGAGCGTGATTATCAGGTTGAGATCCAAAATTTGAAAGAGCAACTTGCTGGGAAAGAGAAAGAAAGAGCTGATGCCGTGGATGCCCATAATAATTTAGAGACTAGATTGATTAGTGCTCTTGCTGTTGTTGAGAAGAAAGAAGATGACATGAAGAGGGTTATTGCAGAAAATGAAAAATTGAAAGTTGATATGCGACGTATTGAAAGAAAATTATAGGAGCAGGACAAGTCCTTATTCGACAATTGCAATCGTATTTGGGAACTTTGTTTTGAGTATTATGACAAGTTTGGAGCTCGGCCTGAGAAAAAATGTTGGGAACTTGGTGTTCATGATAGCTTTTTCAGTTAGCTTTGCCGTCAATATGATGACTTGTCCTGAGTCACCGAGACCACGGTTGATATTGGGGTTTATTACTCTGCTCGTGCTTTGTTTTATTTGATGAGATAAAGCCAGGATTCTTTGTTTGCACAACTTTGTGATGTCGACTACAAGTTTCCTTCTGTGGGTGAACTTACCAATGTGACGAAGGACACACAAGTATTGTGCAACAAATATCTTGAGCAGTATTGGAGGTCAGGTGGTCGGGCCCATTGCTTTGATAAAGTTAGAGAGAAATTACAGAGGGTAAATTTTACACTTAATTGTTTTTGTTTTCTATTGTGTTTCATATCTAACCTTTTCTTTTTGTTTGTTAGCAAATTGCAAAGGAGGTGGAGGCTACTCAGAAGGAGATGGAGGAAGCTGCGAAGAGGGAGGCTAGTGCTAAAGGTCAAGGTGGTGCTGGATCTAGCAACGTTAGTGGCGACCAACCTTAGGCTCTAGTTGTCTTTTTCTTTTTGCGAGATGAGAGGGTTTTAAGATACAATGGTTCTAAATTATTGTCTTTGTAAGATATACACTTGGAAGCTGTTTGACTATTTGTCCATCCTACGTAGGTTCCTCATGCTGAGCCTGTGTAGGATGTCGAAGATGTCGTTCCGTTGTTAATGTGTAAAGATGACTTCGTTTTCGAGCCTGTCGAGTTTTATGATTTTCGTGCAAAGTGTGATGGCTGTGATGTCGATGATTTTCTTGCTCGTAAGTTTTGCTTCCGTCATTTTGAACTTGAATTTTTTAGGGATTCTATCTTACAAATCTTTTATAGATGTGAATAAACGATACCGTAGTATTAGGCCTTCCGGGTGTTGAGTTTTTGATTTCATGGATTTTGCACAGGTAAAGTTTTGACACGTACTGTTTAATTTTCTTCTGGGGGTTGTACTTTTGTTTGCTGACCTCTTTTTCCTATAGTCATCAGGGTCGAGTACTTCGCCAGTGAATGTTTGCGAAGATTATTTACGTCGTGAAGTGGATAAAATTATTAACGAAGTTGTAAGTGACATACTTGGTGATGCTGCCGAAGTAGTTAGTTCTCAAGATGACTGATTTTGTAAACATATTTTGTTTGTAATTGGATAAATTATACTGTAAACATTCTTGTTGTATTGAGAATTTTATGAGTTTTCCTTCGCTTGTATGAATGGGTACGGAATAAATACTTTGAATTATATTGCTTGTATTTTTGGGAATTCCTTCTTTTTGTTCGAAGTGGACGTGTGCACTTTGCTTAGAAATATTTAGATAAATGGAGTCGAGAAATTTGCCTTAGCAAATTTTGAAATGCCGTCCCTTCTTTTTTGTTCGAAGTAGACGCGTATACTTCGCTTGGAGGTTTGAAATATTTTCTCCTTGGAGAAAAGAAGTCAAAAAATTTACCTTAGCAAATTTTGAAACGATGTCCCTTCTTTTTCGTTCAAAGTAGACGCGTATACTTTGCTTGGAAGTTTGAAATATTTTCTCCTTGGAGAAAAAAGTCAAAAAATTTGCCTTAGCAAATTTTGAAACGCCGTCCCTTCTTTTTCGTTCAAAGTAGACGCGTATACTTCGCTTGAAAGTTTGAAATATTTTCTCCTTGGAGAAAAGAAGTCAAAAAATTTGCCTTAGCAAATTTTAAAACACCGTCCCTTTTTTTCGTTTAAAGTAGATGCGTATACTTCGCTTGGAAGTTTAAAATATTTTCTCCTTGGAGAAAAAAGTCGAAAAATTTGCCTTAGCAAATTTTAAAACGCCGTCCCTTCTTTCATTCGAAGTAGACACGTATACTTCGCTTCGAAGTTTGAAATATTTTCTCCTTGGAGAAAAGAAGTCAAAAAATTTGTCAAAAAATTTGCCTTAGCAAATTTTGAAACGCCGCCCCTTCTTTTTCGTTTGAAGTAGACGCGTATACTTCGCTTGGAAGTTTAAAATATTTTCTCCTTGGAGAAAAGAAGTCAAGAAATTTGCTTTAGCAAATTTTGAAACAGCGTCCCTTCTTTTTCGTCCGAAGTAGACGCATATACTTCACTTAGAAACCAGAACCATTTTCACCTTAGTGAAGCATTTTCACCTTAATGAAAATAAGTCAAAAAATTTAGATGGGATTTGTTTGTATTGGATAAGTTATCATTTTATAGATTTGATAAAAATGTTGATGCTAACTTATATTTTTGCGAGGTTTATGCCGATGTGAGAGTATACTTTGGATATACTCTTCGGCATTTTGTTTTTTATTGTGTAATGTTTAGACATTTCTTTTGGGGAGACTACTTTCTCATTTATACTCATGAGATTTACAAAGAGACTGCCTCGTTAAAAACCACTCACCCTGCAGAGGGTTTCTCCTGAGTGGAAAAAGAGTGCAGCTCGATTACGTTGTAAATTTGCTTGGAATAGAACTTCTACTTCTACTTTGTAGAAAAGAAAACTACTCTTCTAGTTTGGCTATGGGTAGTATTTGCGAAATGCTTCTATACTCCAAGTGCGACTGAGTTCTTCATCTTTCAGATTTGCTAGATGATATGCACCTTCTTTGCTTGTTCTTGTGATGATGAAAGGCCCTTCCCACTTTTACTGGAATTTTTCCACTGTGTCTTCGTCTCTTTTTATTTTAAGGACAAAATCTCCTGGTGCTAACTCTCTTAACTTGACTTTTTTATTGCACGACTTCTGTGTTTCGAGTTGGTACTTCTTGATATTCTCAAGTGCTTCATTTCTTTCTTCTTCGAGTAAATCTTTACTTGTTGCTTGATCCTCTTCTGTGATCATTTGAATATTTATTCTTGGTCCATCATACATTATTTCTTCGGGGGTCATTGCTTCATCTCCGTATAGTAACTTGAATGGAGAAAAATCTGTTGGCCTTGGCTTTGATGTGTTGTGAGACCAGATAACTCTTGGTAATTCATCTACCCATTTTCCCTTTTTAGATCTGTTAAACACTTTGATATTCCTGTGCAAATTATCTCGTTTGCTCTCTCTACTGCTCCGTTGGACTGTGGGTGCCTTACGGATGTGAAATAGAGTTTGATTCGCAATGAGTGGTAGTATTCTCTGAAGTCTTCGCTATCAAATTGGGTTCCATTATCTACAGTGATGTGTCTTGGAACTCCGAATCTGCATATGATGTTTTGCCATAGGATTTTTTTCATTGTGTAAGAAGATATGTTTGTGATTGGTTTTGCCTCAATCCACTTGGTGAAATATTCGACTGCTACTATTGCATATTGGTAGTTGCCTTGAGCCGGGGGTAATTTTCCAATTATGTCGATGCCCCATCTTGCAAGTGGCCAAGTTGGTTCAATTGGCTGTAAGTTTGTTCCTGGTGCATTGACTTTGCTCCCTGCCATTTGGCAATTGTGACAGGTCTGAATTATTTCTTTGCTGTCACTTTGAGCGGTTGGCCAGAAAAACCCTTGCCTGAAAGCTTTTCCAACTATTGATCTAGCCCCAGCGTGGAATCCGCAGATTCCCTCATGTATTTCTTTTAGGAGATTTTTACATCTTCTCTTGAAATACACTTTAGAAGTGGCTGGCAAATTTCTTCCTTGTATAGTTCTTTATTTATGATTTTGTAATTTCTGGTCTTTTGCTTCATTTTTATTTCATCAACTTTATTTTCTGGCTTGTAAAATCCCTTGATGAATGCCATGATTGGAGCCCTCCAGTCTTCGCTTTCGATGATATGTACTTCTTTGGGTTGTTCAACTTTTGCTTTTGTTGAAGCTTTGGTAATAGTTTGGAAGAATACTTCTGGTGGTAGCTCCAACTTTTGGGCAGCGGCTTTTACAATTTTGTCTGCATCTGTGTTATCATTTCTTGAGATACTCTTCATTGTGAATCCGATGAAGTGTTTTTCTTGGTCTCTCAATAGTTGAGGTACTTTGTTAGCTCTGGGTTTCTTATTTTGTAGTTTTTCTCTATGTGCCCAGCCACAACTTGAGAGTCTGTTTTGATTATTAACTTTTGAATTTCCATTGCCCTAGCCTTTCGAAGTCCCAATAGTACTGCTTATATTCTGTAATGTTATTTGTACATTGAAAGTCTAGTCTTGCCGCATATTTGAGCTTGACTCCGGAAGGTGAAGTTATGATTTCTGCTACTCCGGCGCTAGCGAAGCCCCAACCACCATCACAATAGATTACCCATTATGGCCGCTTCATTTTTTCTTGATTGTATTTTGATAGTGTCCAGCCTGCTATGAAGTCGGTCAGTACTTGAGATTTGATCGTTGTTCTCTTCTCAAATTTGATGAAGTATTGAGACAGTTCTGCTGCCCATTTCCCCAATCTTCCAGAGGACTTACAGCCTTATAATACTTCTTTGAGGTTGATTTATTAGTATTCTTATTTTGTGTGCTTGGAAGTAATGTTTCAACTTTCATGATGCCATAAGTACTGCGTATGCAATCTTCTCTATTTCTGAGTAAAAAATTTTTTGATCTTGACAGGGCTTCGGATGCGAAGTATACCGCAATTTGCCTTGTTAAGTGCTCATTTTCTTCTTGTATCAAAATTGCACTAACTGTTCTTTCATTTGCTGATACATATAACAATAAGTCTGCTGTTGGATTGAGCGTTGCCAAAGTTGTGGGAATGGATAGATGCCTCTTTATTTCTTCGAAGGCTTCTTGCTATGCTTGACCCCAGCCGAATTTTTCCTTTTTCCCCTTTAGTGCTTGAAATATTGGTAAACTTCGCTCAGCTGATTTGGATATGAATCTGTTGAGCGAAGCTAGTCTTCCTGTTAATTTATGAATGTCCTTGATGTTTCTTGGCACTTCCATATTCAGTATTGCCTTCACCTTCTCAAGGTTCGGATCAATGCCTTTTGCAGATACGATGCATCCTAGAATTTTGCCTGTTTGAACTCTGAATGTGCATTTTTCTGGGTTCAACTTTAGATTTGCTTTCCTAAGATTTGAGAAGGTTTCTTGTAAGTCTTGGACATGTTCTTCTCTTTTTTTGCTCTTGACTACCAAATCATCGACATACGCAAGCAAGTTTTTTGGTAGTTGATCTTTGAGAACTGTGGATGTCATTCTGATAAAGGTTGTTCCTGCATTGCGAGAGCCCCTCGGCCATTCTTTGGATGCAATAAGTTCCAAATGGTGTAATGAAACTTGTGTACTCTTTTCATCTTCTTTTTTCATCCAAATTTGATGGTAGCCTGAATAGCAGTCGAGAAAACTGAGCATTTCACTTCCTGCTGCCTGATCTACCAAAGTGTCTATTCTTGGTAATGGAAAATTGTCTTTTGGGCATGCTTTGTTGAGATATGTGAAGTCTATACACATTCTCCACTTTTTATTTTTCTTTTGCACCATGACTATGTTCGCGAGCCAAGTTGTGAATTGAACTTCTCTTATGACTTTTGCATCTAACAATCTTTGGACTTCGGCTTTTGCAGCTTGTGTTCTGTCTTCCGATAACTTTCTGAGTTTTTGCTTTTTTGGCCTGAAATTTGGATCAATGTTTAACTTGTGTTCTATGACATCTCTGCTTACTCCTCCGAGGTATTGCGCGGACCAGGCAAATATGTCCTTGTTCCTAAGATTTGATTGACCTTGGCTTTAGTGAAGAGTACCAATGCTATGCTGGTCCTCTTACTACCATGATGAGCGACTTCGCTAGGGTGTTCACATCTCCCCCGCTTGATGCAACTGCTACTTCAAAGCTCATGAGAAATTGTCTTGGGTCAGACATGCCATTGTAAGTTAGGATGATGTTGAATTTGAATCTTGTTGGCCACTTCGCTAGTTGAATGTCGATTGACAGAGGCGACTCTGTGTCAATTATTGCTATTTGACTTTGGTTGTCTTTGTTGTTGGTGTTTTTGCTCGCTGAGTTTGGGTCTTGGATCGTGACTTCGCTTTTATTTTCTATCTCTTCGTTGAGCTTTCTTATTTCTGCTTCTGCTTCTGCAATTCTTTGCTTCAGGGACTTTTCCCTTGTCTTCGCTCTTGCTTCTTCTAGTTGTTTTTTCTTAACAGCGAGTTGATCCTCGAGTTCCTTGAGTCTTCTTTCTTCGTTCTGAGTTTTTTCTTCTTCTTGAACACGTCTGGTTTCAGTTTCTGTTGCATCTTCTATAGTTGGATCTTGTACGGCGTTGTTGTCGGCCGTAGCTATCCTTTTACTGGGTCTTCCCATTTTGGTGGTCGTGAGTTTCTTCGATCACACAAACGGACAGCGCCAGATGTTGGGAGGAGGAATCACAAACGAGAATTATGAGGTGGAAACAATATGCACATTACAATTGTATTTCATTCTGCCTAAAAATTTACACCCCAGGGGGTATTTATAGACTCCCCTGGCTTCGCTATTTATAGATTCTTTACAAATTTAGACGTGACACCTCCTATACATTTTACCCGAAAAACAGCCCAGCGAAGTGTTGAGACACACTTCCCCTCTATCCTTATGTCTCTTTAAGCAACTTCAGACTTGATCATGTTCTCTTAATTCAGCAGATAACTTTATTGATCCTTCGCACGAAGCCGCCATGTTAGCTTCGCCAGCCATCAGGAGTTCAGCGAAGTCATCTCCGCCAATGTTCCATACAATCATATGTGCGAAGTTCCATACAATCATAGCGAAGTGTCCACGTCATCTTCGCTGAGCAATGTGCTATCTCAAATATTTTCTATGAAAAGTTTGTTCTAAACTCCAAAGTTTGAGACGAAAATTTTGTGCGTAAAAGTTGTTTCCCAACAGTACCCCAATGTTGTTCTAGGTTTGTGGATCTTTGGGCTTTGGCTGTGGCCTATGGCATTTCTTTCCAAAATGCTGGCTATATATGGCATCTGATGTTCCACAGCAAGGACCTGTTAGATCTATTCGGGTCTCAAAGCTAGTTCCAATTCTATGGGTGTGTTCGGCTGATCGAGAGTCGGCTGAATCTCGGCTGATTCCTAGTGGCTGGACACTGTAGAACCTGCCAGAAATCAGTTAGAACTAGATCAGCTGAACACGCCCTATATCAAAACCATGTAGCCGGGTCCTGCTATCTACTAATACTAAGTATAGCCAACAAAAAATGAACTCATTGGTCCCAAGTTTACCAACCAAGTTACGTGTATATCTATAATTAATTTGTTCTTAATTAGCCGAGATCACACAAGAACTAATGTGAAAATATATATGTAGACAGCGCAGGCCAGTAGCTTGTAGCTAGCAGTACTGCTAGAGTGCTATGATATTGTACGTGTTCATTACCGGCAGCTAACTAGCTAGGCTCTGGGAGACAGTCAAGCTGATCAAGCTGGATTAGCCATTACAATACTACGTTTGCTGAGGTTAGGGACGTGGTTACGGGGACAGGAACCGCGGCAACGGGCCGGGCTCATCAGTAGTGTGCCGTTTATACGTAAACTATCACTAGCTCCTATGGCCTATTCTCAATCCTATACGTACGCCTCCTACTATAGTACTGTACGTACATGCAGCAAGTTGCTGCATCAAAAGCTACGTACTCCAATTTTTATGAGATACGTCTCCTACAAGATGCATGATGCATCGCATTCCAGGGCACTCCGTCGCTTGCCCGGCCCTCTCGATCTGGACACCCACATTTTTTTTTCTATATGCCTAGCTATAGGTAGTTTGGCACGTATCTGCCGCGGCCTGTCCACATTTTTTTTTTCTTAGCTGTCCGTCGTTGCTTCCGTACGTACATGTGAGTTGTGACTGAGGACGACGACAGCACGCTGCAAATGCGTATGCGTCCGAGTGTACTTTGGTGCCTTGAGACCAGGGACACACGGGCTACATGTGTGAGTTGGCCGCACGGAAGTGGCCGGGCAAAGCGGCGCCAAATGCCAGCGATCGAGGCTCTTGTTTCCGGCCGTCGCTGATCGACGCATGTCTCGGACGTGTGTGTGTCTTTCTCAGCAAATGGCCGGATCTGGACCAGTGGAATTTTTGCATTTTGGTTTTTTTTAAATATTTTTTACAAATATCCCCGGTCAAACATTTTCTATAAATACACCGTTTTTAAACGTATTAGGGCATGACGTCGAGATATGAGGCTTAGCGTCAACTGACACAACGCCGAGGTCCGTGCCACGTCAGCAGCGACCGCGGTCGTCGGCCTCCGCTGGCCCACAGCTCGGCGTTGCGTCATCCAACGCCGAGCCTCATACCTCGGCATGGGAGCGATGTACGCCGATATTTGGACCAGGCATTGACGGCCCACTTAAGCGCCGTGGCCCAAGAAGCTCAGCGTGCGGCCAGTTACCGCCGAGGTTCATACCTCGGCGTGGCCCGACGTAACGCCGAGGTCTGGGCATTAGAGGCCGCGCCGAGGCCCCTTCTTCCTCCTCCCTCCCATTCTGTTGGTGGCCGGCGCCTCTCTCTCTCTCCACTCCGCCCCCCTCAAACCCTAGGTGGTGAATGCTCCTCTAGGTGGCCCGAGGTCCCTCCCCGACGGTTGGCCGAGGTAAAGCTCCATCCCCTCCTCCAATCTGTCCGGGTCGATTTACCTGCATTGTCTCGAATGTGCCTCATTCATTGGTATATGGTGGTGTGGTATATATGTAACTTCATTTGCGAAATGGTAGGATTAGGATGATTGTTTGCAGTGGAGGATGATTAGGGTCTCACTTGGATGCCATCATCTTGTTAGAATATGATTCCCATGGTGCTCTTTGGTTAGGGTTTGGTTAAATTATTACTAATAATTCTTATCTACTCATGGTGGTGACATGGATTGTTGTTTTAGAGTAGTTGAATTTATAGATATTTAGCATTTGCATTGTCAACTATGTTATGTTATTTACAAATTTATAGGTATTGAGCATTTTTATTTTTGTTAGATGCAAAACTTGTGGCGGACACAGCTTTGGAAAAAACAAGGTCGCCCTAGAGAATTGTACCCTGACGTGTCTAGCAAGGATGCCCCTGTTCCTCCTGCACACCCTGTTCTAAATTGCGACTGTGGAGAATCGGCTTATATTGGCCAATCTCGCCATGAGGACATAGCTGCCCGTTGCTACTACACATGCGGTGGATTCAATGTAAGTAATTGCATCTCTTTCATTGCGTCTTTATTTATTGTACTACTTCGCTAACAACGTCGCTACGAATCATATTTTGTAGGACCATGAGCGGTGCTTTTTCTTTCAGTGGATTGACGGTCCAGACATGTTTGACCCAAGGTATCTCCAGTTTGACGAATGGTGGAAAGGGAAGTATAATCCACCCGATCAATTCGAGCGGTGGGTGGCACCTCCCCCTGACCCCCCCGCCAATGATAGACGAAGAGAAGAAAATAGCCCAATTGAGACGGCTTGAATCTCCGCCTTGTTTCAAATGCGGAGATTATTCAGTGATAAGTTCAGACAGGCCTAACCAGTTCGAATGTCCTAACCCCGCCGGAGTAAGTGCAAATTGTATGTCTTGATGTCTTTCTTAGTCTTTCTGCATGTACTAATATTTCACTTTGTAGGGTGGGTACACCTTGTTGCGGAAGTGTAACTTCAAGGAGTGGCTCTAGGGTCCTAAGAACAAATGGCCAGAGCCGAAGGTGGACAAGAAGAGAAAAGTAGTTACCCCCGCTCCTCCTGTGATGTGCAAATATGGTGTCGAAGCGCTGTATGGCCTACTTCCTACGGAGCTTGGAATAGGGTATTAGTGCGGCCATATAGTTGATTACAATGAGGTTCGTTCATTCTACCTCTTTCTTCTTGATATTCAAACTTTATTCTTTTTGTTGACTTGTGTATAATTCTTCCGTTCGAGCACAGAGCCTGAGGAAATGCAACTGGGAGGTTTTTAACCATGTTAAAGACCGGAGGGAATACATGGGTACACTCAAGTGTAAGCAATTCATGGACCAGAAGATGAGGTCTGGTACTCATTTTGTGGACAACTACATTAAGATGCGGAAGCAAGAGCAGCGTGCTTATGCCCATCGATTGGGTGTCCAAACGCCAAGAGCTGCTGCTTGGAAGAAAGATTGTGAGACAGTGAAAAAGAAGAGAGCAGAGGAGGCAGCAGTGCATGCGAAAATTGAGGCGTAAAGAAAAGAGTATGAGGGCATCAGAGCCCTATAAGCTCACCTGTGTCTCAGTGAGTGTCTTTTTTTCAAAGCTAGTAAACTTTTTTATGGTTTGTCTTTCTAACTTTTTGTTTTGATTACTACAGAGATTGGATGCACAGGGAACTGGGATGTTGAGGTCGCTCGTTCAGCTTATCTAGAGCAGACGATGGAGGAGGCCGAGAAGAGATATTATGAAAAGGAGAAGCTGGAGGAGGCCGAAAAGAGGAGTGCTAAGGTGGTGATGGAGGACGACAACGACACTTCTAGATTGGACGAGCTCATCGCCCTAGCGGAGGCCGATTTAGCGGCGGGTAAAGGCAAGTTTCTTACTCAATATGCTGAGGACGAGGAGTATGATGAAGAGTTCACCCAAGCCCTCGATGAATTCGAGGCCGCTTACTACAAAAAAAGGAAGAAGAAGCCAACACAGCTGAGCGTAGCCATACCAATGAGTTTGTGGGAGAGGAAGACTTGCTTCC
>CM041641.1:9623747-9665702 GCA_023333625.1 Bothriochloa decipiens
TCATCCACGATCGTATAGCTAGGACAAGGACATGTGCCACGCGAGGTGTATGTGTATCCATGCCCGCGCTAGCGGTACGGGCGAGGACGAACGGCCCCGGCGGCAGCGGGTCTGGCGCGCTGTCGATCCCACCGGGAACCGCTCGCTACTGTTGCCGACCCATGGCCCGGCAGCGCACGCGCGCCATCGCGCCACACGCAAAGGCCCTCCCTCGCCGTGTCGCGGGCCGCTGCCGGCACCCATTTATTTCCCTTATTTCCAGGTCATCTGCTCGCCTGCCTCCCTGCTCTATCCATGCCTGCCCTGGTGTCCGGGCCCCGGGCCCGGTCGCTCTCTCAGACTCTATGGGCGGCCTTCTCGTCAGTTCACGCAGTCACCAATCTTTGCTGAAACCCACTGCAACCGGATCTTCTGCAATGCCTGCTCTATTCTGTATGCTGTGTATGATGGCTAGCTATCTCGTTGTCAGCACGAGATCGAGATCAACAACCTTTGTTTTCCTCGATTGAGGGGGCTTTGGCGTCAAGCTACGACCAAGTTATCCGAGGATCGATCGATCGGCTGGTCCCAAAGCCGGGTGATCTGAAGGGCCGGGCGTTGAACGCAATACAAAATCGCCCCGTTGTTAGGGCCACCGGAGGCAAGGTGAAAGCGCTGATTTTGTAGCGTCCACGTAAACAGTATCGTACGTTCTCCACTACTAGGCACGTACTACCGCCGGAACCTGGGAAATTTTTTAGGAATCCACCTACATGTACAGCTGCTCCACGTTGTCGCTTCTGATTTTTGCCGTAGAGAATAAATGATCGAGCACGCAGGTAGATTTTAGATGAACACAAAAAAAAAAAAATTAAGCGACGCACTTGACACGGTCTACCGATCAATCAACCACCACAACACAATTGAATTGAGATGGATACATGGGCATCTAAACAATTGCCCTAGGAAAATTTATCAGTTTCCATTATGGCATTACTACCCAAATTTTGGGATAAGCGGCAGTCTTTAGCAATTTATCAATTCAGTTTTTGCCACTCTCGATGTACACATTCTATCTCTCTTTTTTCGAAATCAGATCGTTCACTCGTATTTCGATATACACATTCTACCGAGAGAAAAATTCTAACAATGCTCTAATTTTTTCTTCTTCTTTTTTGATTTGTTTTGTTTTGTTCCCAATAAGCTGCATGCTCTACATTGCCATGCTATCGTCCCTATCGCATGATCACTGATCGATCAGATCATGCAGATCGTATGGCAGGGCAACCTGAATCGCGCCGGAACCGAACCGTTTTGCCACTTGGGGCCTGCACGTCATTTCTGTGACTCAGCATCATAGAAACCACGCCTTCTTCCGTGTGCGTCGATCCGTCGTCGAAACCTCACATTCACATATTGACGTCATAAACACACTTGGTTAATACTACATATACAGTTCGTGGGAGCTGGAGAGAGTAATTTCTTTTCCGAAAGAAACACAGTCTCTAGTAGTACTACTACGCATTATCCAGAATATAATCTCGGTTTTTTTTCCTTTCCAAAAAGCGAGATATATTCCATTTCGCACGCACAGGACATGCGCTACAATACAAGACACCAACAGTGGCAGCACGGGCACGCAGCAGAGAGACGAGCCCCGGCCTGCAGCCCATGAGCCCATCTATAAATATCGCACACCCACCCCCTCCCTTGTGTCACACAAGAACACGAGCTCCAGATCGCACTTGCCTCCTGTTGAGAGCCACTAATCACTCTACAGCGAAGCGAGAGGAAGAGAGCTTCCCGCGGTGTCACGAGCTAGCTAGTAGCTACACGACATCCACCGATCGAGGCATGCCGGAGGCGCCGGTCACCACCATGCGAGAGGAGGCGGCGGTGCCCGAGACGCACCGCGAGCTGCTCGAGTACATCGAGCGCGTGACGGCGGGGGCGGCACAGGTGCAGCGCCGCATGCTGTCGGAGATCCTGGCGCAGAACGCGCCCGCCGAGTACCTGCGGAGGCTGGGCGTGTCCGGCGACGCGCCGGACGCCGTCGAGGAGTTCCGCCGCGCCGCTCCGCTCGTCATCTACGAGGACATCCTCCCCGACGTGCTGCGCATCGCCAACGGCGACACGTCGCCCATCCTCTCCGGCAAGCCCATCCGCGAGTTCCTCACCAGGTGAGTAGGAGTAACATGTGCATTTGGACGAACGTACGTCGGCCTCGTGCGGCGGCGTGAATATTAATGGCCGTACGTGTGATCATGGCAGCTCCGGCACGTCGGGCGGGGAGCGAAAGTTGATGCCGGCGATCGCCGACGAGATGGACCGGCGGGCGCTGCTGTACAGCCTGCTGATGCCGGTTATGAGCCAGGCCGTGCCAGGCCTCGACAAGGGCAAGTGCATGTACCTCTACTTCGTCAAGGCGGAGTCGCGCACGCCGGGGGGCCACCCGGCGCGCCCGGTGCTCACCAGCTTCTACCGGAGCCGCCACTTCCTGGAGCGGCCCCACGACCCCTACACCGTGTACACCAGCCCCGACGAGGCCATCCTGTGCGTGGACGCGTACCAGAGCATGTACGCGCAGCTGCTGTGCGGCCTGGTGCACCGCGCCGACGTGCTCCGCGTGGGCGCCGTCTTCGCGTCGGGGTTCCTCCGCGCCATCCGCTTCCTGGAGGAGCACTGGAAGCGCCTGTGCCGGGACATCCGCACCGGCATGCTGGACGCCGAGGCGGTCACGGACCGCGCCGTGCGCGCCGCCGTGGAGCGCGTGCTCGCCCGCACCGGCGACCCGGCGCTCGCTGACACCGTGGAGGCCGAGTGCGCCAGGCCGTCGTGGCAGGGCATCATCCGGAGGGTGTGGCCCAACACCAAGTACGTCGACGTCATCGTCACCGGCGCCATGGCGCAGTATATCCCGCAGCTGGAGTTCTACGGCGGCGGGCTGCCGCTCACGTGCACCATGTACGCCTCCTCCGAGAGCTACTTCGGCATCAACCTCAACCCCATGTGCAAGCCCAGCGAGGTCGCCTACACCCTCATCCCCACAATGTGCTACTTCGAGTTCCTCCCCTTGAAGCCTGACGACGACGCCGACGGCGAGCCCGACCAGCGCGACCTCGTGGACCTCGTCGACGTCAAGCTCGGGCAAGAGTACGAGCTCGTCGTCACCACCTACTCAGGTACGTGTGTTGTGCGTACTGATAGATGACAAGAGCAGTGCAGTGCTGTGCAGTGACGACACTAACAACGCACGCGCGCACGCTGTGCAACCGTACGTGCAGGGCTGTATCGCTACCGCGTGGGCGACGTGCTTCGCGTGGCCGGGTTCAAGAACCAGGCGCCCATGTTCAACTTTCTGCGCCGCAAGAACGTGGTGCTGAGCATCGAGTCCGACAAGACCGACGAGGCAGAGCTGCACGCGGCGGTGAGCGGCGCGGTGCAGCACCTGGCCCCGTTCGGCGCGTCGCTGGTGGAGTACACGAGCTACGCGGACACAGTGACCATCCCGGGCCGCTACGTGCTCTTCTGGGAGCTCCGCCGCTTCCGCTCGGCGACGACGCCGGTGCCGGCGTCGGTGTTCGAGTACTGCTGCCTGGCCGTGGAGGAGGCGCTGAACAGCGTGTACCGGCAGGGCCGCGCCGCCGACCGCTCCATCGGGCCGCTGGAGATCCGGGTGGTGTCGGAGGGCACGTTCGACAAGGTCATGGACCACGCGCTCGCCCGCGGCGCGTCCATCAACCAGTACAAAGCGCCCCGGTGCGTGAGGCCGGGCCCCGTCGTGAAGCTGCTGGACAAGCGGGTGCAGGCCAGCTACTTCAGCCCCAAGTGCCCCAAGTGGAGCCCCGGAGTTGGCAAGCAGTGGACCAGCAGCGACGCCGCCAACGCCGCAGGCAAGCAGATGGCCGCCGCCGGCGGCAGCAATGGAGGAGGTGGGGCGGTCGTCGTCGCCTGATGAGTGAGGGATAATCCATGAGTGAGCTATACGAGTAGGGGGTTGTTTAATCACTAGCTGGCTAATTCCGGAGCCATTATTAGAGAGGGTGAGACTGTTGCATGTCGTCGATGGATTCGAGTATGATGAGTGAGCTGATGATGTATATGTATCGTGCATATGCATGGCAACGAGTGATTAGCGAGCTAGCTAATCATCATCATGTGTGGTAGCTTGAGTATTGTACGCGTCGCGCTATCGTGGGCTTTGGTTCTTTCTCTTTTCTTTTTCCCTCTGGTTTTGTAATAAATTTGTGAGTACTGTACGTAGTAGTGACCTTGGGAGCCTCTGCACCATTTGTTTTTGTCAGATTTTGGCATGTTGTGTTTAGCTAGACATTGATTGCTGAGCTTATCTCCAGACGGAAGAGCATCATGTCATCTATGCATCGTCGCTAAGAGTAAGATAAGAGAAACTTCGTGTCCAAGTTTGCAGGGCACTGTTGCCTTGTTAGGTTAGAGCCTTAGGGTGTGTTTGGTTGAGCTTTTGGCCGTGGCTTTTACTCCTAAGAGCTAAAAAATTAACTAAAAGGCTCAAAAGCTGAAGCTGTTTTTGCTAAAAGCCAGTTTTTATCGTAGTATAAACTTAAAACCACCTCCACCTAGCCTTACGCTGAGGGTGATGTCTGCTGTGCGTGGCACACCCGCTAGCTCTTTGGTCCAATTTGGGAGCATGGAAGTGCGTGGTCATGCGAGCGGCATGGGTGATCCCATGCTGTGATCTGCAGGCGCGTCTATGTGATAAGCATAATCGCCACTAGTTAGCTAGTAGAGGAGCTACATTATTTTATTTGTATTTTGACTTAAAGTTGCCATCAATCACACTAATTAAAATAACAGATTAAGCACCAAGTTTGATGGGCATAACTTATGTGCTAAACTAACAAATTAGCAAGAATACAACGGTCCAATAGACTTAAAATTAAAAATTAGAGGATTCAGCTCGCTGCACTGCCCTCTCCCCCCTCTCTATCTCTCTCTCTCGCTTGCCAGGCTTGGTGGTTTTTAACCTTTGCTACGAGGGTTCTCTCATAATAGTGTGTTGTAATTTCTTTCCTTTGAATGAAATATTTGCCGAGGCATGTTCGTGAAAAACATTAGAGGGTTTATATGAGCGCTTTCTTGTATGTTCAATATACCAAACACAGTTTTTGGCGTTTATGCTTATTTCTCCTGTCAGGTTTCTTTGTATTTCTTTATCCTATTACTCTTGGTGGTTATGGTTCAATTCTTTCTCCTCCTTTGGTTTCTATGTATTTCTCTATCCTATTTTTATGATTTTAAATAGTAAAGACCAACATTGCAAACTAAGCATAGGTCAACTAGTTAGGCTCTTTATGGGTGAAACATGTTCATTCCAATCTAAGTTCTCAATTTAACACGAGTGCTTATATTTTCCTAAAATTATTCTACAATTCAGTGATACTATTTATTTTTCAATGATAGAAAATGTGCATGCCTTGTGTTGAGGTGTGAAAAAATTTGCCTCCTTAAACTCTATAGAACTAGAATATCAAAAGGTATAATACAATAAACACCGACCAGACGAAGAAGAGAGGATGGATGAGCGACGACTTTTGTAAATTTTAATATTGGTTGGCTTAATTTTCAGGAGGTACTTATAGCGACAGTGTGTGCATATGTGTATATGAGCATACTCCATTCGTCCCTAAAAGACCGTCATTTTGCTTCGCTTCTTAAGAAACAACTTTGACTAAATATATAATTAAAACTATTAGTACATATGGTATATAGTAGTATCATTAGAAAGATCTTTGAATCTAGGTTTATTATAAATTTATTTTAAGATAAAAATATTGCACGTATTTTTGTATAAATTGAGTCAAACTTTTGCATGTACTCTAACGGCAACGGTCTTTTATGGATGGAGGGAATACGTATTTCCACTTTGATTAAAATGGAGTTCTGACAAAAAATAACGTACTAGTAGGAGGGAAAAGCTCAAAACCGGGAGAGTGGAGAGGACCGTGGTGGACTGTGGACTGTGAGTGTTGTCCTTGGTAGGTGGTAGCTGCATGATCGATCGATCGTGCAGTTGAATGCACAAGAAGCACCAAATAAACATGCAAAGCACGCTAGCTAGAAAGCGGGAGCGACGCCCATGTCGCGGTGTCCCGTGCCCGGCGACGACTCCGGCGTGTGCCCCGCCCCCGGTAGCAGCGTTAAAGGGGGGAGCAGATTCCTGACCGCCACAGTGATCATCTCAGCAAACAGATGCTTGTCCGTGGCCGAGCTCTGCTGATGCTCTCGAGTGCATGACTTTCATCGCAGATCGATGCACACCCCAAGTGGCCAGTCCACTCCATTTCACCCAACATGGAGCACAAAAGCTGCAAGCTGCTCGAGTGCATCGCATGAGATTCATCGCACTGGCGGCCAGTACAAGCCCAGTGGCCAGTAGTACCACAAAGGCCAAAGCACGCCATTGCCCGTGGCTTTTTTCCACACGGCTACGGCCTAGCTAGGGCTTCTAGGTGACCAGTGGCCGGCCTGCAGGACGACGCATGCATGGCACTTGCAGGAGCTTATCCAGATGTCCAGTGCAAAGGAGGTGAGGCATCCGCGAAGGACGCTGCAGGACAGGCAGAGATCGATGCCGGATCAGAGGGACGATCGGGGACAAAGGCCTCGACCTTTTGCTCTCAACAATAACAAAGGGGGCTAGCTAGGGCTAGCTGCCTAGTAGTACTCGTAGTAGCTACTAGCTCGGACATGCATGATTGTTCCATTTGCTGCCGTTTTAGCCAACAGTATCTTTCTTGATTTCGCCTAGCGAAAAGGGAGCACTATCTCATCTTGCTCTCTCGCTTTGGCTTTGCTCTTGCTCACTAGTAATAGTATAGTACTAGTAGTTTGCTTCCCATCACTCGATATTTTTTGCCAGTCACTGTGAAAGAACGGCTGCAATATCCCATCCATTTGTACATATGCAATAATGCCGCTCTGATCCTAAATACCCCCACATATACTATATACTACTACTAATGTTCCACAGTTAAAGATGCGTGTGCAGCCAATGTAAAAGCACGCGTGTGGCTACGTCTATCTCTTGTCCATTCAAGACATGCATGTGTGTATGGAGCAAATCCTGTGAGAACCCTTGCACTTGCACATCCCCTCCACCCATGGTGATATTGTGCTAGTGGAGTATCGTAGTCTGCCCACCACAGTCCACAGGACATTGCGGCACCAGCTGGGGGTAGTGGCGGAGCTTGTTGCCCACCACAATCCACAGGACATTGCGGCATCAGCATATTGCCTGTAAACCTACTTTTTTGTGCTAGAAAAGTACATGTGTATTGGTGGTGGTTTGGGGGGTGGGAAGAACTGAAGGCCATATGCATGGCCCTTTTAGCCTTAACAAAGTTCTGCCCCTGCCATCTAGGACCAAACAATTAATTCAGAACGTTTAAAAGTTTGGAGCTACGAATATGTAGTCCCTCCTTCCAAAAAAAAAAAGAGTACCCTATAGCTACTATGCTATTAGTTCAACTAAATTTTTATAAAATATCCAGAAAAAAATCGCGTGCTATGAAAAATCGCGGCAGCCTCTCCAGGGTGCTATAGCGCGCTATTTGAATACACGGTTCTAGATCTACTTGAACACTACAATTTTGGTATACTGTTTGTCTTGATCCGACTTCATATAAGAAATCATGTTTTTTTTAGCAAAACAAGTGAAAACCCACATATATTGTCGGCTCGTGGCTACAATTAATTGGTGGTGATATGTACTTTTATATTATAATTGTTGATTTCAATGTAACCAACTGCCATAGTCCGACGGTGATTGTCTATATTGTGTCGTAGCGATTAATTGGTCATTGTATATATTTGCGATCAGTGATGGATCTAGGATGGAAGTTCAGGGGGCTGAAAATTCATTTTCAATCTCCACTCTCTCCTTCTCAAAGTAACCATGGCAGAAGTTCTTTAAAAGGCTCTAGGGGGCTCCATGGGATTAGGGACTGTGGTGGGTGGGGGCTTGAGCCCCTCTCATCCCACTGCTAGATCCATCCCTATTTGGAATCAAACTTAAAATAGTTTGATTCGGAGCAGATCTAGAAATGCTATCTTTTTTGGCATAGGGGAGCGAGTACTCCCATGACCTTCTAGGTTTGGGCATGAAAAGCATGACGAGTTAATATTTCATTGTACAACAACTAGAAAAAGAGAAACGTGTCTTGGAAAGTGAGAGAATAACAACTAATTTGAAAGGAATTTTAAATAAAAAAAGAAGTATTATGGGATGATGGATGGAGTATGCAATTTTAGAGACTAGAGATCTGAACAAAACACTCGTCCAGGTTAATGAACGACAATGAATTTTGTCATGGTGGCAAAACTTTTGTATGTACTTATATATGCTTATTATTTTTCCAGCACGTACTTACGACTAAGCTTATATACTATGGTTGACCTAGTATTTGTACACCAATAACAATAATGCTGTTGCACGATAAAAATTAAACAAGTGCACGTACGTGTAGAATGAGATGCATATCATGATTCATGCATGGACGTATTAGCGGAGCGTCTCACGCAAGAGCATGCTTCTGTACTAGCCACACTAGTCACTATACATCATGTCGCAAAACACACGCAGTATGTGACAGAGACCAATAATGCACCGAGAAGCAGCTCCCTCCCGAAACACACATTGTTGCAATTGAAAACCATGCAACGCAAACATCTTAAATTGGTATTTCTAACTCCAGAAATTTAGCCAGTATATGTCACGACCAGGATTATAATTAAATTATATTAATTATTCTTTTTTTATACGGATTATATTCATTATTCATGCATGCTCCGATGCTCGGGTGCAGGCTACAGGGTATCGGACATCGGAGGTCCATCTGATATGCGCCGAGCGTGCAGGGCAGCCGTGCATGCACGTGCAGGAGGGGAATTTTTTTTTTTTTCGACGCGAGGATAACCTCATTTCCATTAGAAAGTAACAGAAACACAAAGTAGCAAGAGTTTACAGACTAAGACATAGCAACCAGAAGAGAGTCTGAAGACTCCAAAGTCTACCACCAGAACCAAAAAAAAAAGAGAAGGACGCTCCTCGACGCCCAGCTGGCGGAACAGTTTCACTAGCAGCGGCATACCACCAAAATACAACGTTTTATATCATCAGCAAAACGAAGCCCAAAAGCAAGGACGATCTTCACGGGTCTTCACGTCCATCTCCATTGCCTTGGCCCTGCTGTCATGTTCATTTTCTCCGTCAGCTTCAACGCGATCTTCAGTATGGTTTATGCTCCATCTTCCCAGATCTTCTCATCTTCACCTAAGAATAGCCCTGCCCACTCATCAATGAGCAAGCATGACAGATAATGGTCATGGGGTTCCTCAGCACATGATTCTCAAAGCACACCCTGTTTCTACACTTCCAAATGGCCCAACAAACCGCGGCGATGCTGGCTGTGTGGAACTTTTTTCCATCTGGTAGCCATTTGTCACACCATTCCCAGCAATGTGCCAGGTTTTTTGGTATGCCAGAAGCTCCCAAACAATGGGCTACCACAGCCCAAACAACTTTAGCAGTGCTACAATGAAATAAGAGGTGATTCACAGATTCAGGCATATCACAAAAGTAGCAGTTAGGGTCCCCCTTCTCTTGTCTTTTTATCATGTTATCTTTTATCAAAATGGAACCATTTATAACTAGCCACAGAAAAATCTTGATTTTGGAGGGGATTTTCCCCTTCCAAATCTGTTTATGAAATGGACCTGAATCATTACTAGTTAAGCATTTGACAGTGAAGGTATTACTCTTGGAGAATTTCCACCTCACTTTATCACAGCCATCCCCAAGTTCTAGAGCATTAACAACAGAAAGAATCAGTTCCCATTGAGTTTTTAACTCATCAACCAACCATCTGGTAAAAGTTACACTCTCAGGATTGTTCTTGAGTTGATATACAGTTGCCTCAGATGGTTCACAAAGTTGGAACAGGTCAGGAAACATCAGCATTAATGGTTTGTCACACATCCAAGCGTCATACCACAGTAGAGTTTTCCTTCCATTGTTAATGAGATGTTTCCTTCCTTGGAGATATATACTTCTGATTTTTAATAAATCAGTTCACATAGGAGAGTCACTTTGCCTGTGCTTCATAGTACAAATAGACTGCCCTTTTAGGTATTTAAACTCTATGTTTTTTGCCATAAGCCATCTTCAGTCTCCAACTTCCACCATCATTTACTTAAGAGGTTGAGGTTCATTTTCCTCACATCCTTCACTCCCAATCCACCTTTTCTCTTGTGTTTACAAATCTTAGTCCATTTGGCTAAATGGTATTCTCTTACTACCCCCTCCTTGCCAGAAGAAGGATCTTCTAATTTTATCTAGATTATGTGCTATAGTTTTTTGTTACAGTTATATAGACATATGGTAAATAGGAGTGTTGTTCAAGCTGAAATTAATGAGCACAGTCCTACCAGCAATGGACATGGATCCTCCTTTTGAGGCCACTGGCTTTTTTGAACTTTTTTCAGATAAGGGATCCCAATCTTAGACATTTAAACGGCTACGGCTAATAGAGACTCCCAGATACTTGATGGGGAAAGATCCAATTTGATAGTTAAAGATCTCTGTGTAGGTATCAACCCAATTCTCCTCATCATTCAGAGTTAGCACTTCACTCTTATGAAAGTTAATTTTGAGGCCACCGTTAACTCATAAAGGTAAAGCAACAGCTCCATATTTCTAGCACCTTCTACTCCATGCTTTAGACATATAATCATGTCCTCAGCATATTGGAGTACAGCAACCCCATTGTTGATGATATGATCTATCAATCCTGAGAACAAGCCATTACTTTGAGCTTTATGAATCATTCTAGTTAGTCCATCAGCTACAAAGTTAAACAAAATAGGAGATAAAGGGTCACCATGTCTCACCCCTTTATAACTTTTGATAGGGGCCAATAGCGTCATTTAGCTTAACGCTAACAGTTCCCCAGAGACAACTTTTTCCATCCATAAACACCATTTGCGCAGAAAACCTCTAGCTCTTATAGATTGATGAAACAGAAAACTCCACTTCACCTTGTCGTAGGCTTTTTCAAAGTTCAACTTGACTATTCCCACCTATTTTCTTCTTTTAGTTTCATGAAAGATCTCATGAAGAACTATCACACCACTGATAATGTTTCTTCCTTTCATAAAGGTTGTTTGATTAGAGTGAATGAGTTTTTGGGCAACTTTCTCAATCCTAAGGGTCAATGTTTTAGTAATCATCCAGGAGGGAACACGTGGGTTCGGCCTGCTCACACTACTGCCAAAATAAACTTCAGCAGCGGGCGAAAATATTTTTTTGCAGCGGGCAACGGCGCCCGCTGCGAATGGAAGGTCATGGTTAATCGTGTCCACCATCGCAGCGGGCGTCTTTGCCCGCTGCGGTAAATGATTTTACATGGCGGGTGGCATAAAGAGACTGCTGCGATTAGTAGGATTAATTGTGGCGGTCATATTACAAAGCCCGTCACGGTAATGAATTTTAGAAAATAAAAAAGAGCAAGCACAATCGAGCCCGCTATCGAGCCCAATCGAGCCCGTCATCGCACCGTGCTCCGGTGGCCGGATCCATAGCTTCGGTGGTCGGATCCGGAGCGCCGTCGTCTGGATCCACGCCGCGGAGCCGCTGTTGCCTTCCCCGCAGACTGCCATCGATGGGGAGGGAGAGAGTCACGGCCACTGTTGCCTTCCTGTGCGCGCCGCCGTCGCGGGGAGCCCGCTGTCGATCCACCGCGCGCCTCGTAGCCTAGACCAAGCGAGCGCGCCGTCGCCGTCGATGAGGAGGGAGGAAGCTGCGTGCCGCTGTTGAGCCTTCGCCCGCGCATGCCGAATCTGGAGAGACGAAGAGGGAGGAGTGAGGGAGATGGAGATGGATAGGAAGAGGATATGAACTCACCTACCTCTGATCCATGTCCTCCGCGCCTGGATCTGACACGCCGCCGCCGTCTGGAGGCCTCCCTGGCGCCACCGTGTCGCGCGGCGCTCGGTGGAGTGCGGCTAGAGAGAGTGAGCACCGCCTCCCGGGCCGCGCTGCTCCTAGGGTTGGAGGACCGTAGTCGCTGCTCCGAGGAGGGAGCGCGCCGCCGAGCTTCGTCGGGAGAGGGAGGGGGCCGCGCCACCCAGCGCCATGTTGCTCGCCGCCGCTGTGGAGAGAGACTGGAGATAGCGGAGAGAGGGAACGAAGTGAGGAGGGTCGACGCTGGGGGAGAAACCGCGGCGTCGGTACGATGCCCGCGGAGGAGGCGCAGAGGAGGCGGCCGCGTTTAACCTATATATATATTACTGCTGGAGGAAGGAGGGAGTGAACCGTCTAGTGGAAAACCTATATATATATATATATATATATATATATATATATATATATATATATTCGGGCCTCGTTTTAGGCTGGTTAGGCCTCAGGATTTTATATATATATATGGCGATGACTCTCGGGCCTCGTTTTAGGCTGGTTAGGCCTCAGGATTTTTGACAGCGGGCCTTATTGCGCGCCCACCACGGTAAATCGATTTTCCGTAATGGACACCTTAAAAGACCTGTCATGGTAAATCAATTTACCATAACGGCCAAAAATGCCCGCCGTGACAAAAAAAAAAATTATCCGTCCCGATAAATCGCGGGATTTATCACGACCGAAAAAATACCCGCCACTTAGTGCCGAAACCAATCATTGCGAAATTTCGTTGCATCCCAACCCGTGCACGGGCGGAGGGAGAAGAGGGCAGTGTCGTGGATGGTTAGGTGATGCACGCACGCGCATGTCTCGTTCCCGTTTGTCGCCAACGGCCAACAAGCTCCCCAGCCCCGGCCCCCTCTACACCCGACCAATGCTCTCTCCCATCCGTATCAGCAGCTGCATGCATCGGTCTCATCCAACAGGGCTATACGCACAGTTTCACTCGACCGTGGACACGTTCCTCTCTCGCTTGTGTCCGTGTGTGACGACGTACGTACGTGTCGAGCCGTCGAAACACCCCTGTACACATCGATCGATCAGGAGTCCGTTCAGGCCACGGCGGCCTATCCAACGGTGCACGCGTGTACTGCTCCACCGTACGTGCACCGTCATCAGTGATCATGGCCTACAGCCTATGGCGCTGCTGTGCACATGCGCAGCAGAGGTACGTGGTTGGACACGCTGTCGCGGCTAGAGCTAGCGGTGTTACACGACGCGCACGTACGCGCGTACCTCCAGGGGAAACGGGGAGCGAGCGGCCCGTGCGAGGATTTTTTTTATTTTAATCCTTTTGTAATTAATAATTTAAAAATAACCGTACCCAAAAATAATCCTTCCGAAGCATCATAGTATTTTTTCAGCATTTTAATAACTACAAATCTAAAATCTTAAAATTAAAAAAATTATATATCTCATTTAGAGCTATAATCTTAATATAAAAAGTATTTTTATTTGAATGCATACAAAAAATATATTATTTTTATGATGTGCAAGCGCTAATACACGATCATTTTGATATTAAAACTTTAAATAATTTTTTAAACTTTTTAACTTCTTCAAATGAAAAACTCAAAAATGAAAAACTCAAAACTAGAGAGTTGTAGATCTCGTCGAGAGCTACAATTTTTATATAAAAACCATCTTCATCCGACGTAGTACTGATAAGTTATGATTTTTTAAAAATCCAGTCTTATCGCGTCAAATAACTTGCCGCAACAAGACCGTTTTCCACGTCGAAAACGACGACCAGAAACGATTTTTTTTTGTCACGCCAATATATGTGGCACAACTATATGATTTGGTCGCGTCTATGATTATTTTTAAATATTGATTAAAAAAATAAAATTAAAAAAATCCCCCGTGCGACCGCGATGGCGACGCGCACGCGCGCCGGGGGGACATTCCGATCTCGCCGGCCGTCGCTGGATCGCCGTCTCGCCACAGCGCTCTACTGGCTACTGCCGGCCGGCCGGCCGGCCGGCGGCTGCCGAACGAACAGCGCCGTTTCGCACGCGCGCGGTCTGGATGACGATGGCCAGCCCAGCAGCAAGCGACTGGCGACTGCAGCGCGCGGCGTTTTCCGGCCGACTGCCGACAGGCGCACGATCGGAAGGCTCTGCAGACACAGCACAGGGTCAGGGACCCCTGTTGTTCAGCATAATTTGCGCCTTTGCCCTTTGCCGACCGATCGGCAGGGTAAGGACTAATAAGGAATTATATACAGCGCATGCTCATCGATAGTGTATGGCATTTCAAAGGCCGTATGTAGTTTACGTTCACAAAACAAAACAAAAAAACGTGTGGAGAAAGCGCTTCTACGAAAAACTGCATAAATGAAGGAAAAATGCTGTCAAAACAAGATGACTTGACCCGGTTTCTAGATTTAATACAAATGGAAGCTACTGGGAGAAACGTGACTAGAAAAACTTGTAGAAAAACATACTGTTTGGTTTCTAATTTCAACTTATTTTAGCCACTGATATATGCGCTAAGGCGTGTTCTAAAAAAAACTTATTTTAGGCACAATAAACAACTTATGAGCTATACCGGGTTTCTTTTTTTCGCGACCGGGACTTCACCTATTTTTCATTAAGAGAGATTAAACAAAGTTACAAACTAACTATGTCATGGTGGCAAGTTGCCAACATCACATAGCTAAGCCCTATCTAACTATACCAGGTTTCCTCTAGATACTACTCCAACCTTGCACATGTTAAGCCTTTTTTCAAAATTTCATGCATCCTGTCGGTTTTATTGGAAGTCTCATCCATATTTAATGAACTTCCATGTAAGTATTTTTATGACGTTGCACCAGTATTCAAGAAGAGAAAAAGAAACACCGGCGGAGCCAGGGGGGCCCTGGCAGGGGCCCTGGCGGCCCCCCCCCCCCCCCCCTACATCACAACAATTGTTTACGTAATATATAATTTAATATTAATCTATATTATACCGATATAATAAAACCTTTTGGCATTTTTTATGACTTCTTGACAATAAAGTCACATAAATTCGCATTTTATCTTTAACCCAAACTATAATTTTAGATTTCTCCTAAACATGTGAGTTTCTCCAAGTGTTTTAGCATTTAAAATTTAGTATAAACTTTTCCTACCAAATGTCTCCTAGTAAGGATTACCGCCTTTATGGATAATTCTTAGCACTGCTATCAACAGACACAATTGTCTACCACATGAAAAAACAACGTGCATGGTTAAATCATCAAATACTAGATAAATTCAAAAAAAAAAGCTAGCCATAGTGCAAAAATCCAATTAAAAATTACACTCAATTCTTATATGGTTAAACTCTTTGAATGGCCCCCCTTGTGCATAATTTCTGGCTCCACCGCTGAATAGAAAAAATAAGTTTTATATGGATGATGAAGCGCTCCTTACATAGTTACCAACTAGCAATGAGTCGTGCAATTAAATATTTATGAAACATTGAATGAAATTATGCATTAAGAGTGATTGTTTCATTCAAATCTTGTATTTTATTTGATACGGCAGTCTTAAAAATAACCGTACGGATCTTTATACTAAGACGGGCTTTCTAAACAGTGCTGGCGCTGATTTTTTTTTTATGACAAAGACCACCAAGTCTTTCGGGACTTCTCGATCTAGTAGGTACTATGACTGTTCAAGTGCGCAGAATTTTCTTACGCAACAGTGCCTACCGTTGTTTCTGTCTCCTAGTGTAAATTTCAGCGTGACAGGGCACGAGGTTTTATAATTGGCGGCAAGGTGTGGTGGGCCTGCCGATTGCGCGACGCTGTGCGTCCGGATGGAGGCACAGCAAGCTAGTTTGCCGGGCTACGGCCTATAGGCCCAAGCCAAGTCGCCGGCGGGCCTTGAGGTGTCGCCCATCAAGTTTTGATGGCCGGCAGGAATAAACATTCACCCCAGTTTGTCAATGCTGAATAGTTTGTCAATGCTGAATAGTTTCATTCGACCCATTCAGATCAGACGAGACCAATCATTCTACCGTTCCTATAAACAAAACTCCATTCTACTGATTGCACATTGCAGTTGCACTAAGGGAATGTTGCATCAAGAACAGACGTGCTGCTAGTGCCAAGCCCTGAAGCCCATCATGAAGTTACTTTCTAACTTTTATCACTGTGAAAGGCACGAGACCAACAATGATAGAGGAGAGCGCCAACCAAGATCTGGTATTCAGGTGCAGCTCCTATTGCAACTGCACATATGATAACCATCGAACGGCTTCAACTTTCGGCTACAGTAATTCACTGGCACACAAACATCTCAACCATTAGCTCCTATCCTTTGAGGTTTTAGAGAGGGTTCACTTAGGCACATAATTTACTGGCACACAAACAGCTCAACCATTAGCTCAGCTTAAAAACTCCAGTATCACAAACGAGGGGTGCAGGACTTATAGATGGAACACATGACATTGCAAAGAATTATCCAAAGAACTGCATCTTCTTTCTCAAGTGGAACTGTGGAAGTATGTTGCTTTCATTAATTTTGTTTCCTATTCAACTATACCCAACTGTCTGCCTAATGAACACTTAAGTAGGTGTATCTAAGTGCTTACACTAAGCCCATAGCATATAACACGATCTCACAAAGTTATTACAATACATGTTATGCAACTTCAGTTTTAAACTGGTGCTACTATACTCGGATGAAGATAATGAGATGCTAGAGGGTGGGGTGAACACCATGCTGTAGATAGCTTCGAAACTCCTGGGCAAGAAGGCAGAGGATCCGGGGAAGCAACTGCAAGATATATAGACACCATAAGAAGGATTACCCTCATGACCCCGACAGCCATGATTGAGGTTCTGTTTGGGATGGGACGAGCTGTTTATTGCGTCTCATCTGTTCTGTTGGCAGTTTTGTAAGGGAGGTTGGTTACAGTTTTTTTTATTGGATGCTATCAGTGAGTGTTTCTTACTTGTTGGGATGCTGGCTATGTCATCTCAATCAGATAGAGATAGCAGCATAGGGTAGTTTGTAGTCTGTTTTCTGGTCATGCCTGTTACTTTCGAATCAAGACCCTATAGCATTTGTCAAGCAGTCAGTTAGCGATGATCTCATTGTAACAGGCTGCACATAAAAAGTTCTTAGGAAGGACCTGCATAGCCAAAAATCTACTTTTTTTATGAAACTGGAGGGGCCGTGGCCCCTGCAGGAATTAGATTAAAAAGAAAAGGTACAAAGTGCAGGGTTCAGACATTTACATTTAGGATACGAAGAAAGATATAAAGAAAATGCAAACTAGGGTACAATCAATAACAGACTTTGAATCCATTAACCAAACAGTAGAGAGAGGCTGCCTTTGACCCTTAGGGAAACCAGCTTGACTTCCTTGAAGAAGAGCTCCTTGCAATCTTGAATTGAGAACTGATTGTTACTGAAGATTAATTCATTTCTTGCTCTCCAGATTGTCCAAGTCATGAGGATGACCACAATCATGAAGAATTGACTCTGGCGTTGGTCTTTAATACCTCTTACATTTTGGAAAGAATCCCCCAATTGTACTGTTTGAAGATTGAGGATGCCCCAACACTGTTGAGCAAAAGGGCAGTGCCAGAAGAGGTGATCAACGGTTTCTGAGTGGGAGGGGAGGCAAATTTCACAATTGAAAGATTCAAGCTGCATATTCTTTCTTCTTAGAATCTCTCTTGTACTTAGTCGGTCCTTTAATAAAAGCCAAAATAAGACCTTATGTTTTTGTTGGCAGCTTGATTTCCAGGTCCATTTGAATGCTGGGTCAATTAGCTGGTGTCCCATTAATTTTTTGTAAACTGTGCTGGATCTGAATATACTAGTTCCTCCTGTCATTTGATTGATCATCAAGGACCATGGAGTCTATTCTTTGCTGAACCACTGTCATTTGGTCGAAAGCCACCTGAGAGAGGGGCAGGTTGAACATTTCTGTGATAGGGGTGGTGGTGATTGCATTCTTGACTGTGACGTTTTTGTTCTTGGCAAAAGAAGAACAAGTGAGGTAGTTGATCTTTAAAAGTTGGGGAATTCCAGTTGTCTGTCCAAAAGAAGCATGAGTTTCATCCTTAATCTGAATATATGCCATTTCTTTAAACTTGTCTAACATTTTGAGGACATCTCTCCACCAAAAAGACCCCTTTTTTACAATGCCAGGCAACCTTCCAGTACTGTAGTGCTTTTCCCATACCAAGTTTACCCATGGAATGTCCTTTCTATTAAAGAACTTGTCCAGATTTTTCATGAGCAGGACTTGGTTTTGCATCTCCAGGTTGATTTTGATTCCCAAACCACCTTCCTCTTTCGACTTGTATACCATTTCCCATGCAGCTTTTGGCATGCCATTGCCATTTATGTTGTTGCCTCTCCATAGACACCTCTTTCTAAACTTGTCTATTTGTTTGATCACTGCCAAAAATCTACTATGTTTCGCTTTTGGTGATTAGTGTGGATTCGACATATATCATTCCCACAATTTAGAAGAAAAGAACAAATAAACGTTAACGGAGGGGCACTGCGGCAGGTAGAGCAAGAACGGGACGGGGAGCGCTGATCCAATCCTCCAGTTGAATCAGAACCAAGATCTTAAACAACTCGTCCAGCGTCCCAACGCCTCCTGGCAGTGCAACCACGGCAGTTCTGTCAGTAGGGCTGCTCCGCACCTCAGCATCCACTAGCCCGTGCTTCCTTGCTGAGAAGAACCTGAAATTCAGTTTATCACATAGCCCTTTTTAAATTGCCGGATTCGGTGCACATCGAATCACTGTAGCGCACTGTTGAACACTGTAGCATTTTATTTTTATTTTTTTAATAATTATCTAAACATTGATTAATTAGGTTTAAAACGCTCGTCTCGTAAAATATAACCAAACTGTGTAATTAGTTTTTGATTTCATCTATATTTAGTACTTCATTAATGTGATGGAGATTTTTCTTTTTTATAGTGAATCTAGACGTAAATTTGGGAAACTAAACGTGGCCATAATGATAGCCATGTCTCGTAAGTTGTGCATCCAATAGGTGAATCTCATTTTGCAACCTCAGGGAAATTCAGGTACCTGCATGTCAGGTAGGTCTCCTGTGGCAGGTAAGGGTGGAAGGCTGAGCTTGTCCATTCACCTGCCTCCTTTGCAATCTTCAAGCCGCCGATCGGCTTGTCTGCCTCAAGGGCGCCTTGGATGGCAGCATCCATGAGCCCAGGGCCAGCTCCGGTCCATGTTGTGCAGTTGAGCAGCCGAGCTATCAGTAGATGCAAAGACATGTGAGGCCTTTATCTGTATGTCTTTATGAAAAATGGTCCGGTCTTTCGTACCCTTAAAAATTCAATTGCACCTGTGTGTACAACACAAATTTCGTTTTGCCCTTCGTGTCATTCCGTTAGTCTTCTGTCAAGTTTTAGCCGTTTGGGTACCCTGACATGAGGACCCGACCATGAAAAACGTCTAAAATGCCCTTCTCTCCTACAAGTAACATTTTGTTTTTTTCTCTCTGTCCCGTGGGCCAAGCTAACAGTGAACAGAATCTCTCTTCTCCCTTCTACTCGCACCCGCGCGCCGGGCGAGGCCGCAGATGCGGAGCTCGCTCCCACGCGTCGGCGAGGCCGTGGTGGCGGAGCGGCTCCCGCGCGCCGGCCAGCCGCGGCGGCGGAGCTTGCTCCCGCGCGCCGGGCGAGGCCGCGGTGGCTGAGGTGCTCCCGCGCGCGCTCCACCCCGCCACGCACCGCATCGCCATGGGTGCGGTCCCAGCGATCTCCATGCCCCGTGACTATGCTCTCTTTCCTCTCTCTCACCCGACGGCAACATGGAAAAAGGAGTAGATGAAGGCTTGGGTGGCTGACAATCTGGCCCTATCATAGGGTAAAAAGGTCATTTTGTCTGGCTGTTTGACAGCGTTCGAGGCAAAACCGGACGGAATGGCACGGAGGGCAAAACGAAGTCTGTATTGTACACACAAGTACAATTTTACTTTTTAGGGGTATAAAGGATCGGGCCATTTTTTATAAGGGCATACAGGTAAAAGCCTCAAGATATCTACCTGAGCAAATGCAGAAAGATATGGTGTACAACGCCAATGGCTCTCATGTCTACACTCTACACCTACTTGCAGTTGTATTCGATGGAATAGCTCATGTCTGAATAGATCGTTTACAGCGTTCTCTAACTCTTCAAGGAACTACTGTATGCCAAATCAAGATTCAAGAATATGCTGCTGAAACTAGCAACATGTTGTGAATGCTAGATTGCTAAATAGTAGTGCCGCTTGCCTCTCTGGCGAGCTCGAGCTCGGTGGTTTGGAGGAAATGCGGGTGCGTGGGCGGGACCCTGGATGAGCCGAGGTAGACGGCGCCCCTGCCAGTGCCGAGGCGGCGGACGAGGTCGAAGCACCGCGCCATCTCCTCCCTCACCTGCACAGCCAACCAGGAGCCTATGACTATGAGAGTGAGTCCACGGAGCTGGGATTGGCAGGGACGACGACGAGCGACGGTCGGCCAGACTGGGGATAGCAAGCGGTCACCTCGCGGGGGCTGCTCCTGGGAGGACCCAAGGCCGAGCCGGCTTCCGCCTCCGCCTCGAGCTGTCCCAGTCCGAGCCGAGGCTAAGCGAGGCCGGCCGGGTCGGACGCGGGCGCCAGCAACAAGGAAGGGCGCGGCGGTGGCTGTGCCTTAACCCGAGAGCGGAACGGAGCTCGGGTCCGTATTCGGCTCCAGCCGAGCTCGCCGCCGACGCTTCCATGGAACCAATGGTTGGTGAGTGTCCTGGCCAGTGGCCTCCTCGGGCAGTTCAGTTCGCACCCACCTGCTCCTTGGATTTTAGTTGTTCCTTTTTTTTATTCCCTTCCAGCATATGAAATTGGGATAAACCTCTTCCATCCACGCACATGATATATTGCCATAAAGTTGGGACCGTTGCTTCAACCTATGCATTTTCCCATGTAATAACAAAACCCAATAAAATGTTTTGCATCCAACATAGTTGTGCAGTGTTCCTTGTGTAGGATTACATGGAAAATTTTTTGCCGAAACAATATGTTAATCACCAAGCGGCAAGGCAATCTTATTGTCTTATTCTGCTCCAGGAATAATGGTAACATTTGTTTCAATTGGTATCCCCCAGTTCCTTGAACTTATCCTTCAGCAAGCTGTTTGAACCCGCCATTCTTCGCGACATCAAATCAAACTCTCCACCGCTTCTGTGAATCAGAATAAATAAAGGGACGGACACTCAAAGAAACCCATCATTATGGTCGCAAAAGCTGCTTGGACAAACCCGCTGACTTACGGGTCAAAGACAAGGCCCCCAGCTTCCTGAAGAATCACAGCTCCAGCAGCAACATCCCTGGAGGAAAATTAGCAGTTTGAGATGAACACATGCACTTTGGTATTTTTGTTCAAACCACTGTTTTTAATTTAGTTAAACCATACCAGGGGCCACCAAATCCCATCTCATAACACAAATCAAGTCTACCACAGGCAACTCCACACATGTTTAAAGCCAATGAGCCACACATCCGTATGGATCGAATCTGGAAAAAGGAACTGTGGTTAAGAATGTTGATACGCTAAACTGATGTTACTTTACAGAATTTACCTTGTATAGTAGCTTGTTGATCCTGTTGGTTGTATCGTCCAAAGTGGCCTTGTCTCTTTTGGTTCCAACCTGATCAGTCAGTATAATTATTAGTTCAGTATTTCCAGTAGGTTCTTTTGAGTAAGAGAGGTTCTAAGATGTAAGTTGCCATCCACAGTCAAGAAGATGTACCACATGCAGTTACACAGGAGCATTTGCCATTCAAGCCAAAAATCAAGTCACAGCTATCACAGTATTCAAGAATGACAGGAGACGAAATAAAAGGATCATACAAGAGGTCCTAGGATGTACATTGTCATCCACAATTTAGAAAATGCATTACATGCAGTTACATGGGAGCAGTGCCCTCCAAACCAAAATCAAGCCACAGCTATCAAAATAAAGCATGCCAGGTGAAGATAGGGGAAAAAGTATGCCAGGTGATGAAATAAGAAGAGCCTACAAGAATTAACTTTCTTCAATGATGCATTTCTTATCCATGTAACATGTTTGCACCCGGCTAGTTAGTCCTCTAATTCAATCTTTTAGATGGATGTTTGACTAAGTATGGAAACAGATGCAGGTTGCGCGCACAATTATTTAGATGATAGTTCCTAATGATTTGGTATTAGTTCTTTTGAAACTAGATTGTTATGAGTTACTGAAATTTTAAGAGGGAGAAGCAGAAATAGATTTCCTGTGTATGCTATCATCCTCTAGTGAAACAAACTTGACCCGAGAATTTCTTGTCCAGTGTGTAATCTGCATGGTTTAACTTAATCCTTGAGAGCACCAGTTACCTCTGTTACCAGAGGAGCCTTAACTAACTCATCTTGAGATGATGCTGCATAAGAAAGATGCACATATTCAAATTAGCATTAGCAGCTTGAGGAGAAAAGTGTGCAGGGAGCAACATGTTCAATTGATTGTTGCTAAATCAGGGTATACCTTTAATTGGAGAGCCATTCAGGAAAGCCCCTTTTCCACGAACCGCCGTGAAAAGCTAAACTGATCAAGCAGCTTGAGATTAGAAAAATATCTTTACAAAATTCAGTGGCAAAATATATCAGACAGTTAGAATTATGGGGACAGATTATATAGCGATCTTCATATCAGACAGTTAGAATTAGGGGACAGATTATATAGCGTTCTTCCACTCAATGCAACACCACATATGTGAACATTATGCTGGATGATATATCATTTAATACATCGTTCATGATGCTTTACAAAATTCAGTGGAAAAATATGTCAGAAAGAATTAGGGGGACAGATTATATAGCATCCTCCCACAGTTCCACTCATTGCAACACTAAATATGTGAATATCATGCTGGGTGTTGAATCATTTATTACCTCGTTCATGATGGGGTTGAAGACGACACCAACAGTGGGAATTTTCCCAATGGTGAGGCCAATCGAGACGCATACAAATGGGAAACTGCAATGCAAGAGATCGGCACAGTCTTGGGATGAGAAGAGAAAACATAACTAGGGGATAGATTGAACAAAAAAATGCAGTGCAGGGTAGGACGCCAGGCCATTGTATACCCTACCCATGGACAAAATTAGTGGTCCCGTCGAGGGGGTCGACGATCCAGGTGGGTTCGTCAGTGAGGTCGGCGGTGGCCCCGAACGCCGCGGACGTCTCCTCCCCGATGAACTTGTGGTCCGGGAAGTGCTTCCGGAGGTGGTTGAAGACTAGGTCCTCGCAGGCCTTGTCCGTCACCGTCACCAAATCCACCTGACACCGGCGAGCAATGCGCAGCACCGTGAGTACCAAATCCCAATCCAATCCGATGGGACGCAATGGTGTGGTGCACGCATCAACACCGACATGGGGAACCCAAATCACCAGATGGATCAATGCGAAGGGGGGCGGAGAGGATACCTGGCCCTTGTGCTCGACGTTCTTGGTCGGGTAAAATCCCTTGCGAATGACCTGCTCAGGAAATCAAGAACCAGTGAGGAGACGGGCCCAGAAGAAGGGTCGGAAAAGGAAGGGATTGCAGGAGAACCTCGCCGGCGCTCTTGGCGGCTTCCACCGCCACGGCGAGGAACTGCTCCTCCGACATGCCGTGCTCCCCGATCTCTCGCGCTCGTGTTTTGGCTCGCCCGCTTCGCCCAGCACCCAGCAGCAATTCTGGCCTCTCGCTTCAGCCTTCCTGTTCCTGGGTATGGAAAGCAGGCGACTGTGCTAGAGGTGGGCCGTATCACAATTTCTTCACGAGTCCGTCGTGGATAATAAGCGTTGGATAATAATATGCTAAACTTGGAGTAATTAAAAAAATTCTTTTTTTCTAATGAGTTTTACACATCAATCAAGTTCTATGAGGAGTTTTGAGTAGAGTACGGTGGCGGTACCTAAACTTGCACAAGTGTGTCAAGCCGGTGCCGAAGTCGCAAAACGGGCATTAGGTTGCCTAATCTTGTCTTGGGTTTCATGTACTGAAATGTACTGAATGAATGAACTGATGTACTGAATAAATGCTTGTGACTGTTGTACCGAATGAACTGATTTCATGCTTACAGGCAATGGCAATGCATATTGTACTTCAAATTGATTTCATAATCTGGAATGATATGTTCTAATGGTCACAAGCATGACATTAAGTACTGATGTTAACTGGACACTTATCTTACAAGTCATGACAATAACTGCATCATACTGGTATTGATGCTTACAAAATTCAGTCTCCCAAAAGTGCACTAATTAGACCAGTGGTCTAGTGGTTCCTATTTATACACTAAAGATGATTTAGACAGTGGACTAATTAGTTGCTAATTGACTCCAGCACTGCCATCTTCTCCCTTATCTCCACCATCAATCGCCAACTTCTTGCTTGATCCAGCTCTGCCCCTCTTCGATACAGTTGTGGATGCCTTTCTCTTCTTTGCTGCGGCTGCCTTGCCAGCCTTGGTGCAAGTGGTCAGTGCAGCAGGCCTTTGCACAGGTTGGTTTGTCATGATGAACTCATTATCTGATAGTGGACCAAATGCAGTAGAAAGTCTTGATGTCTGAGTTTCCTGAAGCAAAAAAAATATTGGTTTACATTAGATTAGTGGTTGCAGCATGAGTTTTTTTTTTTGTTTAAAAAAGGGTGTTGCCTTCTACCTGTGATAATATTTGATCCAGCAAGGTTATTGTGCTGGAATCTGTGCTTGCCACCCCTACTTCTTGGGTGAAGAACTATACAAAACAGAACATGAGCTATAAAAGTTGTATTTACTGATGCTGAATCGTCTCCGCCGCCGCCGCAGAAACGAACCGTCGGGCGAGTAGCGGACGAGTCGAGGAGGTCTCGTGTGTTTGAGTGGAGGATGAGGCCCGCAAGGGGTTAATGCAAATGCACATCGTTTAATTTAGACCGTAGAGGTTTATTTGCATAACGTGCACGCGCGCTCGCGCCCGATTGGACCGGAACGAAACCCAAGACAAGATTGGGCACCCAAATGTCCGTTTTGCGACTTCGGGGACCAGCTTGACACACATGTGCAAGTCTAGGGACCGTCACCGTATTTTACTCGTAGTTTTTATTAAACCACTATGTAAATGCTCGTGCGTTGTAACGGATATAATACGAAATTTAATGAGATATTTTATGTTACACAAAAATTATCAAGTCAAAATCAATATACAAATGATTCAAAATCCGTATGTTGATAGTAAGGCATGCCATCTAGAAAACAATTAACTCGCATCTCACGTGCATCGGACGTTGGCTTCATTGTTTTTCACATGACATGCTTATCAAAGAATGATTAAAGTTACAGGGATAGAAGCACATGATTCAACAATAAAATTATAGGGATCGAAGCACATTCTTTGCTAAATAATCTGATTAGGAAGGCCTGTTTTAACATTGTAGAAACTGGGATCTTTAAAAAGGCATGTAGACAATTCATTGCTTGTACATACGAATAATGAAATGCAAACATCAATATTACCAAACATTTGGCTCCATATCTGGTTGATGACATCCAAACAAACTAAAACATACCTCATCCAAAAATGGTTAGAAGGTGGATCATTATTCTTTAGCTACAACCATGTAAGCTAAAGACTACGATGATCAAGGACAAAAAAATCTAAACTTTCTAGAAACTCTCACCACAGCCAATTACAATTACTCTTCGGTTGGGAAGAGTCATGGCACAAGATCTGAATCGTAATAAATTAATATAGATTTGGTTACAAAAATAAATAATCACACCTAACTTCTACTTCACACCAGTCAAGTAATTCTAGGATGCACTTCAAGCTCCCTTGATGCTTTGATATACCTGAAAATTTTGCATGAAAGATATTATGTTAGGAAAAACAAAACCTATGATCAAAATCAAATAGATTAAAGCAGCACAATAGATTTATTTTTTAATTTCACCACAGAAACCATCGCTGAGAGGCAAATATGAAAGCAAAGGAATGAATACATAAATTCTACACTACAAGCATTAAGAAATAATAAAGCCATAGCTACGTACCTTTAGCTCAGTAGTAGATTACTGGATAACTTGATAGACTATGACAAACAAATAAAATATCTGTTTTTCAAAAGAAAGTTGCAAGTCTATTTCAATAAAAAAACTGCAAGTAGAGCATGCTGCTCACGAATAAATCAATATTATGGTACATAATTCTACACACATAAAAAGTTTAATTGAAACTGTAGCTAGCAATGTGTGTTTTATTCCTTAGATCATGCTTCCTACGAAAATCGTCATAATTCACCTGAACCTGGAACGGTACGGGAGCTCTTGATGTTGTTAACTCAGAATGAATTTTAAAGCGTGTTTCCTCTGAATTCAGTTCAAAACAAAATGTTCAACCTCCTAGGCAAGATAAGTCTTCAGTTTTTCATCTCAAACTGATAGTTCATATTTAGTCAGACCAACTGTGTCAAGAGTTAAGGTCCAATTCTCATAGGCGAAGCTATTTATTGTGACTTCTCCTTATCTAAAATCTTTACTAACTTTCTACGTAAAAAAATCGAAAAGTTACTGAACTTCACTTTGTGTGAGGTCAGTAAGGCACACAATATAAGGGACCTGAAGGGATCACAACTAAGCATCATATTATGAGTCCAACAACGTGTTAATATTTTTTTTTGAGGTAATCGGGGGAGGAGCTACGCCCACATAGAGTTCTAGCAAAAGGTAAAGGAGAACAAAAGCACACTGCTCCACAACACATTCTCCACTGGCCTCTTGCTTTTGCAATATTTCCATTCCCATGGCTTCATTTATGTGTTCACAAGGAAAAGAAAAGCAAAGATAGGTAGGAACCATAGCTTCATCATACTATTGTGGGTGCTCATGTCTCCAACACTCTAATCTCCATGCAAGTCCTATCCACTTGCTCCACGGATATGCCAGATGCCATCACGCCAGACTTCGTATGCAAAGGCTGGAAAAGCATCATCACTTGCACGAGCCACTAGAATTGTTGAATTTGATTGACGGCAGTCAGCTGCTCTGGTATTCTGAAGCACTCAAGTATTCCCCGTTCTCCTCGAAGTATTCGACCAAGCGTTTCAGGAACCTGTCACTGCTCACGGTCTCCACGTCACACACCAGACAGTGTAAGAAACTGAACGCTCGAGTTCATTCATTGTTCAGAGTACAATACATATACAGATTGCCGATCAATCCTAGCCTATCAACTCTAACTACCCTGCATGTACTTAGCTGAAGACTAGGAACTATCAGTTACACAACGAACTATCACAGTGGAGCAGGTCATATGCTAGCTAACAGACTCCTGACGAATAGCTCGTTTACACCCCTCCCCCCCCCCGCAGTTGGAGCAACTGATGATCGAATACACAAACTTTCTCTGAACTCGTTGAACAATGGCGTTGGCAGGCATTATATCTGCAAACTGATAACGTGAAGGTATATGCATCACCTTGAATTGACCGAGGGCCACCTTCTCACGGACGAAATGGATGTCAAGTTCGACATGTTTTGTCCTGCGATGATGCACCGGGTTCTCAGACAGATAAACTGCAGAAATATTGTCACAGTAGATGACAGTGGCTTTGTCAATGACGACGTGAAGCTCGCGAAGAAGATTTCGGAGCCAGCAGCAGCATTGGCGACCGCCCGATATTCAGCTTCAGCACTCGATCGGGACACCGTAGTCTGTCGCTTGGACGACCACGACACGAGCGAGTCTCCAAGGAAGACACAGTACCCAGACGTCGAACGCCGGGTGTCTGGGCAACCTGCCCAATCGGCGTCGGAGTACGCTTTCAAGGTTGTCGATGGAGTTGCCGAAATGGTGATGCCGGTGGTGATGGAGCCGCGCAGGTATCGCAGGATCCGCTTGACAAGATTCCAGTGGGCGTCACGAGGAGAATGCATATGCAGGCACGCTTGGTTCACGGCGTAGGCAATGTCCGGGCGCGTGAGAGTGAGGTACTGGAGCGCCCCAGTGATGCTGCGATAAAATGTGCCATCCGTAGGAGAATCACCATCCTTGGCAGACAGCTTGGACGAGACGTCGACAGGCGTGGATGAAGGTTTACAATTCGCCATGCTAGCACGGTCCAGAACGTCTTCCGTGTACTGGGCTTGGTTGAGGTGGAAGCCAGCCTCGTCACGGCGCACCTGAATGCCAAGAAAAAAATGCAGCTCACCCAGATCCTTGATCGCGAAGGCTTGACGAAGCTGATCAACAATGTGGCGCAGAAGTGTGGACGACGATGCAGTGAGGATGATGTCATCCACATACACCAGGAGATAGGCTGCATCATGTCCTCGCTGGTAGATGAAGAGAGAGCTGTCGGAGCGCGACGCAGTAAAACCATGCGGAGCAGCTGACCACCAAGACGGAGGAACCAAGCTCGTGGCGCCTGCTTAAGTCCATACAAGGACTTGACGAGCTGGCACACATGATCGGGATGTTCCTTGTCGACGAAGCCTGCCGGCTGGTAGCAGTAGACGCGCTCGGCAAGGTCTCCATGCAGGAACGCATTTTTGACGTCAAGCTGGTGCACTGCCCACCGCCGTGTCGCGGCGAGGTGAAGGACAGTCCTGATTGTTGCCGGCTTGATCACCGGGGAAAAGGTCTGATGAAAATCGACGCCTGGGCGTTGTGAGAACCCACGCACCACCCATCGGGCTTTGCGACGGTCGAGGCTACCATCTGGCTGTAGCTTGTTCTTGAAGATCCATTTCCCGGTGATGATATTGGCACGTGCTGGTCGCGGCACCAGTGTCCACGTGTCGTTGGCTTTGAGTGCGTCGAACTCTTCCTGCATCGCGGCCGTCCAGTCCGGGTCGCGAAGGGCAGCGCGGACCGATGATGGTGGTGGTGATGGCATCGTCGTAGTGACCACATGTGCATACCTGGGATTAGGCATGCGGATGCCATCCCGTGCACGTGTGACCATCGGGTGTTGGGTTCGTGGTTCGTCGTCAGTCGCCGTGGGTGGCGCGGGCGTCGCTGGCGGCGTTGACGTCGCAGTTGGCGCGGAAGTAGAGGGCGCAGACGACTCGAGGGGCGCGGGCGAGGAAGACGGCGCCTCCTGCGGCGTCGTTACCGGAGAGGTCGGCGGAGAAGTTGCGGGCGCCCGGTCATTGGGTGAAGTAGAGACCGCGGCGCTCGGATCGATCTGAGGCGCACGACGGTTATTGCGTGATGTAGAGACCGCGGCGTTCGGATCGACCTGTGGTGCACGACGTCGAGGTGGACGTGGTTCGGCTGGGATCACAACCTCGTCCGACTGGCATGGTGTACACGGTCGGGCTGGTGATGAAGTAGTCTGGTCCTGCACAAATGGAAAACATGTCTCGTCGAACGTGACGTGACGTGAGACAATAACGCGTTTGCTTTCCAGGTTATAGCACTTGTATCCTTTCTGATCAAGGGGATAGCCAAGGAACACGCAGCGCACTGATCGTGGCGCGAGTTTGTGCTGTGCAGTGGAAGCGAGATTTGGGTAACATAGACACCCAAACACTCGAAGATGGGTGTAGTCAGGCACTGTGCCGAAGAGGAGCTCAAAGGGGGTTGAGTGCTGACGAGGTTTGCACGGGCGCCTATTAAGGAGGTAGGTGGAAGCCGCGAGGGCATCAGGCCAGAAGGTAGGCGGGATGGCTGCATGGAACAGCAACGTGCGAACGCCGTTGTTGAGTGTGCGGAGCACGCGTTCAGCACGCCCATTTTGTTGTGATGTATATGGACAAGTGAGGCGAAGAGCAATGCCGTGCGTAGCGAAGAACGCGCGGGATGCCGAGTTATCAAATTCACGGCCGTTGTCAGTTTGGAAACACATGATGGACATCTGAAACTGAGTGCGAACAAAAGCATGAAAGGAAATGAGGGTGGGTAGAACATCTGATTTGTGGCGTAGGGGGAATGTCCATGTATAATGGGAGTAATCATCCAAAATGACAAGATAAAATTTGAAACCGGAATTGCTCATTATTGGTGAGGTCCATACATCACAATGTAAAAGTTGAAAGGGAAATTGGGAAACATTATTGGATTTGCTAAAAGGAAGCCGTACATGTTTTCCACGATGACAGGCATCACAAATGTGCTGGCTAGACTTGGAACAGGAAAAACCAATGGATCGAGCAAGGCGCTGGAGTGTGTCATGGCCAGGGTGACCTAGACGCGCATGCCAGAGACTGCTGTTGGTGGAAGCAAGGAACGCAGCTGAAGGACGCGCCGATGTGATGGAGTGTTGACGAAGTGGGTAGAGCTCGCCGGATGAATCACATCGGAGCAGTACCGTCTTGGTGCAAAGGTCCTTGATGGAGAAGCCCCATGGATCAAATTCAACAGAGATGGAATTATCACGGGTTAGAGCACGGACAGAAATCAGATTCTTAACAAGATGAGGAGCAGTCAGCACGTTACGTAATTGTAAAGATGAAGAAGAAGTAGGAATTGTGGCGTGCCCAGCGCAGTCAGTCGAAATGAACTGACCATTGCCGACAACAATATGACGATGAACAGAGGCGCCTGGTTAGTGGGGGCCGCCGCAAGGAGCGCCGTCTGCGCCTCCATCTTCTGGGAGTGGCGCATGCGGTGTTCTTCCTGGAGGAGGTAGGACTTGGTGTAGAGGAAGGTTGGAGGAGGCTTCATGGTGGAGAGGACGGCGATCGCCTGGCTGAATTTGTTGTTCAAGCCACGCAGGGTGTTGAAGACGAGGGCAGGATCGGAGACGAGGGCGCCACAGTCGTAGAGCGTGTCGGCGAGGCGCTTGAGCTTGCCGCAGTACGCCGCGATGCCCATGTCACCCTGAAACAGGCTGTGGAATTCCTGTTGGGCGTACACGGCGCGCTGGAGATTGTTGTCGAGGAACTGGCTGGTGATCGCAGTCCAGGCGGTGTAGGCGCTGGTGTTGGGGCGGTTGACGTCGTTCTAGATCTCTTTGGAGATGGTGGTGTAGAGCCAGGAGACGATGCAGGCGTCGATCTGAAGCCAGTCGGGGTCGTCGATCATGGCGGCGGCATCCACCGTGCCGGTGATATGATCGAGGAGGCCGAACTTCTTGATGGTGAGTTCGAAATACGAACGCCACTGACGGAAGTTGTCGTCGTCGGCAGAGAGGACGATGGGGACATGGCTTTTGATGTTGAGCATCATGAGAGAGGAGACAGAGAATGGAGCGGGATCAGCGAAGGGGTTGGTGCTCGAGGATCCTGATGGACTCCCCATGGTTGGGGCTTGGGAGCAGCGGAAGCAAAGGGGTGGGGATCGAGACTAGGCTGATACCATGTAAGAAACTGAACGCTCGAGTTCATTCATTGTTCAGAGTACAATACATATACAGATTGCCGATCAATCCTAGCCTATCAACTCTAACTACCCTGCATGTACTTAGCTGAAGACTAGGAACTATCAGTTACACAACGAACTATCACAGTGGAGCAGGTCATATGCTAGCTAACAGACTCCTGACGAATAGCTCGTTTACAGACAGCACTGCCTCCGGGCTCGTGTCACCGCCACGTTCATCCGTCTGTGATCACTCAAAAACCCAACCTAAAAGTTGCAAAGGCACAAGGGTTACTCAGCAATGGCTATAGAAAACCCGGTGACAACTATTTTGTGTTTGGATTATGAGGTGAAGTTTTCCCACCTTATATGATCAAACATAACTAGAAAGTATCAATTGTAATTCCGTTTAGCTTTTTCGAAGATGCGCCAGTCAAAGTTGTCAGCACAACATCGGCATTTTTCAGTACATCAGTGACTGCAAGCTGCTGTCGTTTTCTCTCCTCTTTTGCGAGGGTTTTGAGCTCTTTCCTGATGTCCCGTTTAGGGTTTCTATCTTTAGCCTTCAGCAATTTGCTATTAAGCACCTACAAGAGACAGGATATATCAAGAAAAAAACTAACTGCAGAGAATAAATTAACTGAATTATAAGAGGCTTGTCAGTAGTTTGTTCTTTGATAGCTCTCAGCAGTGTCCACAAAAATGTACACAGTGCATTATTTTCTATTTGATGCTTTTTACTTTTCTCGATCCCTGATATGATCCCTGACCTCATTTTGTAGTTACATCAGTCGATTTGTAAAACTTAACAAACGTATATATTGTGATAAATCTGGTGATGTAGTTTTGCATATCAGAACAATAATACTGAGCATATTCATGTTGAAGTTTTGAAAGCCTGGCTGGCACCATGGATTCTAAGCAGTCAAGGTGTAAATACAAGCAAGAATTTGGAAGTGAACGAATAGCTATTTACCTTCATTTCCTTGCGAATGTCTCCTGCCAAGCTACTATTATCAGCTCGTAATACCTGGTCCCAGAAGTCATATGAACACATGAAGCTATCACAGGTCAAAGATCATATGACTTTTGTTTATATACTCAAACGAGGATTATTACAGTAATTTTAAACTTCATAGAATTTACAGTTATTTGACTGTTTAAATAAAATGCATGTATAGTTATATGGTTGATAACAAAAGGAAAAGACTATAAAATCAATTCATTTCTTGATGTTGGAAAAAGAAATAATCGCACTGCAATAACAGAGGCGAAAGGTGAGGCAAAAACTGATCTGACCAAAGGGCATACAAGATTCATAATCTGGATTTTCATAAAATATCCAATAAAGGCAAATTACGATTACACTTTATGATGTATTTGGATAAGCCAATAGTGCACCGCTTACGAAGTAAATAGCAAACTTCATGCATCTAGAAATTCTAGTTCCAACTTCCAAAGCATAGGAGCAAACTGGTAAGCCACTAAAAATAGTGTAATACCTGTGCATCAAGAGCACTGTCCGGCACTTGGGGCAGTAAACGAGCAGGGTGCCCTAACCTCACCAATTTTGTCCTGCAGAAGTTCAACAGGCTCATATCATATTTAGCAAGTTGGTGAAAAAGGCATATATTGTGTCACTTATGGGAAAATGAGATTATTCACATCCCATCTTCTCTAAAATGGATGCAGTATATGCTTGTCATTTCTTTCCAACAGAAATCTCAAAGCAAAATTTTTCCACTGATCAACATATTTCATAACTTTGTTTCAGCAAACCTGTATCGTGCAAGTCGTTCAACGATATTATCCACAGCAATGTTAGAAGCAGCACAGGCAAGAACCTTTGATCCACGCTTGACCTCCTGCAATATTATCTCAATAATAGTTGTTGTTTTCCCAGTTCCAGGAGGTCCATGAAGCAAGAAAACATCCCTTGATCCAAGAGCCTTTGAAATAGCCTCTTTCTACAGAAGGCATATACAACATTTATTATAAAGTGGTAAAAAAAACATCCAGTTTATGCACTGTAGTTTAAATAATATGTTGTGCCTTGGATGTTTATACAAAAGAAATTGAAAAACATATATGGCGTACAAGGTCAAAGATCAAAACAGTATTTGTGCAGCTCCTGATTTTTTCAAAAACAATAACTTCCAAATAGAAATACTCTACTATGAAACCTTGTATAAAACACTGAAATATCAAAACAAGCACAAGTTACAAATGACACAGAAACAACCTAAAGATAGGACAAGGTAAACCATCAATATTTAAGAGGGTGCTAAGATAGTAGACTTCTGGCTCTGCTGCTATGCAAGCAAGGCCGACTAATTAGTGGTCAAATATTGAGAGGTAAGAGGGTGAAATCCAGAAGCAGCCATAATGCAAAAATGTGATGGCACACCCACAAGTTGCTGATGCCTGCTGGGCTGGTTTCAATTTAAATTCAAGAAATACTTGCAATTGAATAAAAATCTGCAGTTGTAATGAATAAAACAAACTACCAACAGCTGTTATATCATTCTTTTGAAAGACTGAAACTTAATTAGAGTGTAAACTGTTGCGTATTTCGCTGGGTTACATTGCGATAGTCATTCTGTGAATGTGCTTCTATATAGTACGATCTATGGATGTACTTCTTCATAGTACAACCTTAGTAATAAAATGTTAAATGTACTCAAGTGTAACCACTCATTCACCAGTCATGACTCATGAAGAATTAGGTATTTTAGTTTTAACCTCGGCGTGAAATACTTTCAAATATAGTCACAGCGTCTCTCCATATGGTGATAAAACTGATAAAAGCACCTAGAACTACAACTGTATCATCTTTTGAGTAGTCATTTAAATATGACAGGCAACAAGCATTGCAGCATTTTAATTAATGGCAGAAATCCTGGTGAATTGAATTGCAATTCTGGCTCCCATAATTAAAATAATTATGTACTTTAGTTTAATATTGCATGTTGAAAACTAAACTATTAATTCTTACATGACTCAACTTCATGCAAGTGTAATAATTAACTATTTACAAGGAAAGAGGGGTTACAGAACAAAAAAATTTACCAAAATTCTATGGTAAATCATCCTTAAAACAATATAGTAAATCCTATTATTCCAGATAAAGGATAAGTTTCATTTGTATATGGCTTTTCTTTAACTCGTACCATGTGGATCAGAAAATAAATGGAACTTAACGATGCTGCATCACACGATCAAGAGATGAATGCAACCAACAAAGGAATGCTAACCTGTGAATCATCCAAGTTCTTATTGAATGAACTGAATTTCATAGTATCCTTTCAGCGCATGGGTGCCTTCTCTACAAATAAAACAGGAACAAGATTTGCACAAGGTCCTGTTTGGACAGCCTTGCTAAGTTCAATTAGTGCATCCTTCATCCTCCGATAAGTGACCTAGAATAAGGATTATCAAATTTGATGTCTGGGTGGTCTGACGAGTCAGTAAAATCTAAACTACACAGGGAGAAAATCAACAATGAAAGAGGTATATTTAAACTGTAGGTCAATGTAACCAGCAATTAACAAACATGGAATGCTGCAAAATGTCAAAGTACCTCATTTGCAAGCTTCTCCAGAAGCAGAGGGCTATTTAAACCATCTTCAGGAATATCATCAAAAGCAACAGTAATGGAAGAATCCTGTTGGTTAAGAAAACAAAAATAATATTATTATTACTCCTACACACAGAGCAAAACCTTAAATTGACAGTGGCATTAGATGACATGAGTGTACCTTTAAGCGATAAACTACACCTTGACCAAGAGAAGCAGATCCGGCATCTGCCTTATTTGGCTTTAGGGCAATCACATCATGCGTTCCAAACTGTAGTAGAATGAAAAAGTAAAGCTAGCATTGTCAGTCTCAGTGAACATGTTTTCAATCAACATCCTGTGAATATAATGGAACGTGCGAGTCTTTCCTATGTCACACTGTCACCACACAGTAAATCATGATTACATACAATGTAAGATTGACTGACCTGTACAGCAAGTTACACAGAGCTCATCTGCATAGAAGTCTGAATTGCTAACCCTAAAGCCACGATAGCAGGCAACCAAAAGAGAGGGCGAGAGACAGCAGCCTCACCTTGTGAGCCGGGAGAACGTCGCCTTTGTTTGGCTGGAACTCCAGGAGCGTCTTCCCCATCAGTCCCGTCTACTCTACGCAGCAAGCAGCATAAGCAAGTCAAAGGCCATTACAAGTTTAGCACTGAAGACAGACTGAACTGCAGCATTCCTATCATACCAAGCAGCACAAGCAGCAACAGAAGTAGAGAAGCGAAGCAGCAACCTGGGCATTGGTGCACTTGAGGTTGGCAGTGACGCAGCCCCGCCTCTGCAGGCTCTTGGCGCTCATCTCAGACTCCGCCGTTATCTCCGCCGCCTGCGCACGCACTCACCCCAGACGCTCTCACCATCCATTTCTGTCACCAGCCGAGTCAACCGCAAATTTGAAATAGGAGAGAGAGGGAGAGAAAGACCTTCTCGAGATCGATGAGCGGGAATTGGATCGTCTGACTTCACCTAAAATGACTGTCTGCTGCAGTCAGGCCATCAGCGCCGTCGTCTCCGCATCCGACGTTGGCCAGCGATTTAGTCTATCTGTGACCGCCGGTCCGGCTGCTTCACGCCTTTGCTATCTGGGCCTGGCCCAAAACAACCACGGAGCTCCCTGTTTTGGCGCTAACGCTGTTCCTTTTGGCGGGATCCTGTTTCCTTTCCCGCGGTCGCGAGGTGACGAGGGCAAGGAACCGGCGATCGATCTCGTTCAGCTGGTGCTTGTCGCAGGAACATGCATGTTCGCAGGTCTATACTTCTCCATTCATGTGTGTTTAGATTGCATCGAACTTCTCTATTCAAGTGTGTTTAGATTGCATCAATATGTCTCCTGATTTGGTTGCCATGCTCTCCTAATTGTTAGGTCGTGTCGGAATTGATTAAAGAAATCAACTTGCATTCATCGATACATGAGATGGACGAAAAGAGGTAATCCATGCTTGTTTCTTGCCTCCACGCCCATGCGTTCAGATCGATTTTATTTGCTTATTATTATACCATCATCAAATTAAATATTTTGTTTGCTGTAGGGATGTGCTTATGTCTAGTTTCTTACCTCAAATCGGCATGGAATTCAATAGTTCTGATGAGGCTTGGATGTTTTGGGTTAGATATGGTGGTCAAATAGGTTTTGAGGTTCGAAAAAGATACTTAAACAAAGGAAAATCAGATGGCAAGATTAGGTCGTGCAGATTTGTTTGTGCGAAGGAGGGTCACAGATCAAAAGATAAAAGGGATCATTTAATAAAGTGCCCAAGAGCTGAAACTAGCACTGATTGTGAAGTTTGCATGGGTCTCATACTAGACCGGGAGAAGGGAAATTATAAAGTCACTGAGGTGATTTTGGAACACAATCACACCCTTCAGTTGCCACAAACTTCACATTTGTTGGTGTCTGAAAGTCCCATGTTTGGTTTTGGTAATTGAGTGACAACTTTAGGTGGACTAATATGTATATGGTTGAGATACATAGGATTAGTCCACAGGTACTTGTATGTGACCAAGAGGTGAAGATCAAGCCTTGGCGCTGATGAACCGTCCCAACGGTGAAGAGCAAGTAAAGTCAAGGATCGATGGACCTAGAGGGTTGCATGTTGAAGGAGCTTATTGCATATGAGACATGACATGGAGTCATGTGACCTAAGCATGGTGAAAATCAAGATAAGGCTTCGCTCGAAGGACCGGTTGCAAGTGTGAAGGGCAAGTTACGGCTTCGAAGCGAAGGACCGTGCGACGGTGAAGTTTAGGCAAGACTTGGCGCTGATGGACCAACGTAACAGAAAAGAGCAAGTGAAGTCAAGATCAATGGATCAAGATGTCATGTGATGATGTGAATTGAATCATATCATTTGTTGAGCGTGTCATGCACGTGGTGCATTGGCACATTGGAGGTGATGGTGAAAATGAAGATGCAAGACAAAGGTATAAGCTAGGACATTTCATTTCACCGGTCATGAGGTGTTTAGAGAAGTTGATGACCGGATTTAGGCTTGATAGGCCGTACTATCAAGAGGGGAAAACGAGTTTGCATATCGGTCATCTAGTGCCACTTAAGCGATCTAACATTGCGATGTTGCTAGGATTGAGTGGCGTTGTGAGATCAAGAGAAAATCCTTTAAAAATGATTGTGAAAATGCTAACACACATACACATGGTGATGTACACTTGGTGGTGTTGGTATGTTTGCAAAGGAGAAGGTGTTGGAGATGTTTTCGCGAACTCTTGCATTGAAAAAGAGAGTTGATGGCTCTTGGATTAGAAAACTACTTTCATCCTTTGCGTTTTGGATCAAGTGGCTTTGTGGGTTGTGTAGCTCTCTGAATAAGCTTTCTATAGAGTCCAAGATCATCGAAAACAGAGTTCAGAGCTAAGAGATATGCCCGTTTTAGTGTGGGGTGGTGCTGGACCAGCGAAAGTTCCAGTGGGCCTGGACCGGAAGTTCTGGTTAGCCCAGCCCGAACAACCGCGCCCCCTAAATAACTTCCGGTTCACGACCGGAAGTTCTGGTGGAGTTTCGGTGAATGACCGGAAGTTCCGGTTAGGTGACCGGAAGTTTCGGTAGGCGTCCGAAGTATGTGTTTTCTGGGAAATCTTTCACAACGGCTATATTTGTTCTGACCGAAAGTTCCTGTAGGGCTTCACCGGAAGTTCCGGTAGGCCACCTGAATTTGAATGTAACGGCTCTTTATCCCATGGGGGCTATAAATAAGAGAGGTGGCCGGCCATTTGATGTTGCTGAGCACACAAGGGCCTTGGTGGCTTGCTTTGTGGTGTTTGGGAGCCCTCTAACTCATATATGCTTGATAGGAGATCATTTGATAGTGTGAGTGAGCGATTCTAGTACGATTTTTTTGAGAGATAGCATCGTGTGGCACTAGGTGTTCATGTTGTAAGCTTGCAAGCTTGTTACTCTTGGAGGTTGACACCTCCTAGATGGCTTGGTGGCTGGAGACTTCGTGAGACACGCAACGAAGATTGTGCGGTGCTCTGAAGGTTGATTTGTGAGAGGTTGGTGCTCACCTCGTGGGGATCGCGAAGAGTAACGCTAGTGGATTGCTCGTGTCATTGAGTTACCTCACTCAACACAGCGGGGTCTTGCGGTGCTCTTGAGAGAGCTTGCCTTGCGAGGCAACTGGCTTGCGAGTCATACCGAAGAACCAATTGTGTGTGGGTTCGCTCACGGTTCCCTTGCGAGGAAGTGCCTTGCGAGGCAAGTGGCTTATGAGTCACACCGGAGGAATCACAAGGGTGGTGGTCGACACAACTGGACGTAACTTGGTGGCAACCAAGTGAACCAGGTGAAAAATCATCGTGTCATCTTGTTCCACACTTCACGGTGGTTTGTAATTTTCTTCACAAGCTTGTATTTATATTCTTATATATATCTTGCTTGTGTAGTTGCTCTTGTATTTAGATAGCTTGTGTAGCTTTCTAATTGCCTTTTTGCTTGCGTAGATAGAAGTTTATCTCTCACTTTTTTAGTTTGTGTAGCTAAGTAATTGAGCTCATGGGTTCGGTTTGTGTAACTTTGTCCTTGAGCATCTAGTGAGTTTAGGTTGGCTTTGTGCTTTTTGCTCATTAGAATTGTATAAGTGCTCCCTTGGTTGTTAAATTACTAGTTGCTTAGGTTGGTGTGATCTTGAAAGCTAGACTTGATTAGAAGAGCACTAGCTAGATTGATACCTTGAATTCTTGCTTAGGATCTTTTATCAAGGTGCATCTAGAGTCATAGTTAGAGGGGTGAAGTTTTGGTTAGACCGTTTAGTTTAATTCTGCAATTATTTTGGTTAGTCGAAACGATAAGTTTTTAGAAAGGACTACTCACCCCCTCTAGTCCATCTCGACCTTACAATGTCCCAAAGAAAAATTTCTAAGCTGCAAGGTTTTGAAATTGAGACGGCTGACGATGCAGGAATTGGCCCTAAAGCTGCACATGAGTTGGCTGCTATCCAAGTTGGTGGCTCAGCACATTTCAGTTACACTCTTCGAGATCACAAGAATTACTTAAGGACCAAGCGCCAACGTGAGATGACATATGCATATTTTGGTGATATTGTTAGTTTTGATACTATTTTTGGAACAAACAAGAAGAGTAGGCCTTTTGAAGTATTTCTTGGGTTCAATCATTTTAGACAGACTGTGGTTTTTGGTGCAGTTTTCATGTATGATGAGACATTTGAGTCCTTCAAATGGCTATTTAAGACCTTCCTAAAAGCACATAATGGCAAGCAACCAAAAACAATCTATACTGATCAAGATGCAGCAATGGGAAAAGCTGTTAAGGAGGTATTTTTAGAATCTTGACATGGTCTATGTGTTTTTCACATTATCTGTTAGACATCTTGCTGAACGTGATGATTCACATTATACAAAACACTATTAGGCATCTTGCTGAACGTGACGATGAAGAATCAGGTACTCCTCCAAAAAGAAAGAACGAAGACAACAATACATTCTCTCAATTGTTTCTCTGAATCATGTCATTTGCAGGGGACAATCACAGATGATGTTATTGCTGATTTCTAGTGGTATGGGCATTTGCTACAATGCAAATGTCTTTTTTAAATAGCTTTTGGAGGCTCCTGAAACATAGATTGTTTAGGAGAATAGCTTTTGGAGAGCAATATTATGAAACATCCGTCATTGAAGTGTAAAGTTTAGAGAATTGTATCGCTGAACATCTCTGAACAACAAAGCATTACTTTTTTTAGTTCCAAGACAATTTACAACACAATGGCAATCTGTACAATTTGCATGTTTTTACTTCTGTTTCTATAATATATAAGCATCTGTCTCGCTAGTTCTGGCACAAATTGGATACAACCTGTAGTATCCGTCCTGCGTCATCAAAGATAGCTAGCTTGTGAGATCGAGCTCTGTACAGGCTGAAGATGTGCAGAAGGTGGGCGAGGTGGAAACTCTGCAGACCGCCAGCTTCCAGGACGGCGACGGCACAACGCTCGGTAAGGGACAGCGACGACGCAGTGCTCGGCGAGGACGGCCGCTCGACGACGACGACGATGGAGCAGCGCTCAGCGAGGACGACGCCACGCTCCGTGAGGACTGCCACTCGGCGAGGACGCCGACGGAGCGGCGCTGGGCGGGTATCGACGCGGTGCTCGGCGATAATGGCGACGGGATAGAGTGGCGCTGGCGGGTATGGCACGGCGCACCGCATCGGCGAAGACGGCGACGGCGACGACGTCGATTTTGGCCTATCCACGGGAGCTCTAGCCACCAGCAGACTTGGGTGGGCTGTGTGGGCCTTGTCTTTGGACAGCCCATGCAACTTTAGAAGAGATATCGTCCGATTGAGAGCCAACGACACAGATGTACTGACTGCAGTAGACGGTCATTTTAGGTGAAGTCAGACGATCCAGTTCCGATGAGCGGGGCCATGGAGGACACGAACTCCTGCAGTGACATCATACTCCCCGCCGCGCCCTTGCCGCGGCCGCCTCTCCCCGCCATGTCTTGCATACTGGAGTCTGGAACTGGACACGAATACACGATTGGCCTTCCGCTGAGAAAATCATCAGCAGCCTTCGCCAACAAAGAGAAAAATCATTAGCAGGGCCGTGTTCCGTGTTGGGCTGAACCCACGTTGTCCAAAATGGCCCATAAAAGTACAAAGCAGAGATGACATGGCGGCCCATGTCGATGCGGATCAGATGACTCGGCGGCCACGAAGGTTTTCCTCTCCAGTCTCCTCCCCGCCGCCACTCCCTGCCCTAAAACCCTACCACCACCTGCGCCTCGACGTTCCAACCGTAACCGCGTCTCATCCTTGTTCGCCGTTCTCCTTCCGCGCGCCTCCTCCCCAAGGAAACCCTAGAGGTCCGGGCGCGACATGGCGGACGGCGCGGGCTCGGCGTCTGGTCTGGAGGAGAGGCTCGCGGGGCTCTCAACGGGCGGCGACGGGCAGAATCCTCCGCCGGCGGGCGAGGGCGGAGAGGAGCCACAGCTCTCGAAGAAGTAGGGGCATCCGAGCCTTCCTCTCCCTTGCGAACCCGTTGGTTTTTACTTGTATTTCTGTTTCCTGATTCGGGGAATTGGTTGTTCCGTGTCGGATGTGTGCAGCGCGAAGAAGAGAGAGGAGAAGAGGAAGAAGCAGGAAGAGGAGCGGAGGCTCAAGGAGGAAGAGAAGAAGAACAAGGTGAGGAACATTTGTGTTGGTGTTTCTTCCTGTTATTGCAATTCTTGTTATGTGCTGAATCAGCGAGTCCTGTATTAATTTGGTCAGTACAAGCCATTGCTTCCACCAAGTATTGTTCACTTTGTTAGCTATAGAAGATGACTGTAGTGCTGTAGTTGGAAGTTAAGTTTTCACTATGCTAGTGCCAAAGCTCAAAATTGATGTGTGCCTTCTGTTGTTGTAGGCTGCAGCTGCTGCTGCCAGTGGAAAGCCTCAGAAGGCATCTGCCGCCGATGATGATGACATGGATCCCACTGTATGTTGCATCTTTCCTTTTCCTGTCTTGCCTTTTTAAATTATGTTCCTTATTCTTACTCATATTGGATGGATGTGTTTCCTGCTACAGCAATACTATGAGAATAGGCTCAAGACTCTTGGTTCGCTCAAGGCCACAGGTGTAAACCCCTATCCCCATAAGTTCCCAG
>CM041641.1:9666102-9678907 GCA_023333625.1 Bothriochloa decipiens
ATGAACAAGAGAACATCATCATCTAAGCTATTCTTTTATGATCTTTATGGTGGTGGCATGAAGGTTCAAGTGATGGCTGATGCCAGGTAAAACTTTCAAGTCTAGTAAACTTTCAAGTCTAGTATGGTGTTCAGATGTCATGTTTCTTCATTATTCTACTAGTAGCCTTTTATTGCTTGAGATGATTGTCAACCACCGCATGTGTTTCATATTTTTTTATGCACTAGATTATGGCCCATTTTGGTACATTGGCTTTCCAGCTTCTGCTTCTTTCTCAGTTTGCAATGCCAAATGCGAATCTTTTCGAGTAGCTTAAAATCAAGCGCTTGTGGGAAATGAACTAGCATGCAACTTTTCCAGCTGTGGCAACACCCCTCCCCTGCGTTGCCCGCATGATTGCGCTCCTCCCTTATCCATGCATGCTGCTCCTCGCTTCTCTACCACAGCAAGCAGCAGGGATGCATTCACCACTGTGGTCGTGCCACTCATTTGCCTTGCTTCTCTCTGCATCTGTCAACCGAGGCTGCGCCAGCTCTGGCTCCCTGCTCTGAAAGGCCATGACCTCAGTGATGCTTGTCTTGGAAGTGGCTTCTCTGCGCGGCTAGAACAAAGCAGCTTATATTTAAGCTGTTCCAAATAGGGCCTCACCCATCCCCTGTTCTGCGATAAGTCATAGAAAAGAGCTCCCTGGTGGTAGAACTCATGATTTAACTACGCACATTCATGGTAGATCAAGCATCAATATTTAAAGGAAGTCAGAGTACATAGGCTACTGATACTACTTGGCTGCTTATGTAGTAGTTTGTGACGGAAATTCTCCATGAACATGATGGTGACATATCGTGACATGATGAAGTATCTCATTTGTGTCAACAGGTCTTGTTTTCCTTGTGCTTTTATTTGTATCGCAGGACCAAACATAAGGTTATGTTTTTTTAGTGTACACTGCACACTTAAATAGTTCTGCTTGCAGAGATTTCCTTGATAACCTATTTTCTCAATTATAATATTTTTATTAATCATAATAAAAGTGGGATTTGAGAGATCAGTTATTTATACTGAACTGTTTTTATTACCTTTTTATTTTTTATAGGACCTCAGAGTTGGATGAAGCTGAATTCTCTAAGTACCACTCAGGTGTGAAGCGAGGTGATATTGTTGGCATATGTGGCTATCCAGGTTTGTAGTGTAAAGCTCCAAGTTTTGAACTATTAACTATAAGTGGGGACTTCTATGAACTATTTTGGTTGTATTTAGGCGATGGAAATGTTGTACCTAAGGTAACTTATTCTTTTGTTGTGTTTTTAAACTTTCAATGCATAATTGAAGTAGTATGTTTTCTTGAAAAAAACTGTGCTTTTGTGTAGTTTATGTCCCTGGTTAACTCTACAGTACTATTGTTTGCCTGATCAAGTACTCAATGATTTGATGATTGTAATATTTTTCATGCTATTTTTTATATTCTTCGATTTGATTTTTCAATCTGTTGAACATCAGCAAAATACAATCCATTTACAAAAGTGATCGTGGTGCATGCTGTTATTCTGAGAAATTACAAAATCTTGATTTCTTGCTATTTTATTGTATTTTTCTATGTTTGATAAGTTAATCAATATGTTGAACATCAGGAAAAAGCAACCGAGGAGAGCTTAGTGTATTCCCAAAGAAATTTGTCGTGCTTTCTCCATGTCTTCATATGATGCCTCGTCAGGTGAGAATCAAAATTTAAATAAAAAAGTATATATTTTTTATTGTTTAATAAAGCATAGAAGGAAGTTGATCATTAAGTTACAACTTTTGGACCCTCAGGATTGTGGAGACTGTGGCTTTGGCAAAATGTATGCTTTCAAAAAGGCCCTATCTTGTTGAAATGTTTACGTATTTAGTTTGATTAAGCAATCTTTTTAGTTTCTATTTTCAACCCTCTGATGTTGTGGGGGCTGAACAGTGCTTTGGCATACTTTAGGCATTATTAAAGAAGGCCCATTTTCCTATAATATTAGTTGCAATTTTTACATATAAATTATTTATTTATTACAGAAAGGTGAAGGAAGTGCGGTGCCTGTGCCGTGGACTCCAGGAATGGGAAGGAACATTGAAAATTATGTTTTGAGGGATCAGGTTTGTCATCATTCTTCATTATGTCTTACTCTTCTTGCTTAAACATAAAGACGGGTTATTTACCATTTTCTCAGGCAAGTAGTGTCATCTTATTTCCCGACATTATGTGGTTGCCAACATTTGAAGCTTATTCTTGCAAGAATAAAGTGCTTTCCTCTGGCTTCCTAAATATGTAACAAACAACTAGAGAACATTTCCGATCATAATGGGCCATTGTAATCTAATCTGACTAGCTCACAACTATGCAATGCAGTCAACTTTTTTTTTGCAGGGTAACTGTTTTGGGTTCATGTGGGTAGGCCATTGTTATGATCACATTTTGCTGAAAAATATTAGTAAGGCATGTGATATCAGGACACTTGTAAGGATTAGTGAGCCTGTTGAAATAAAAGAAAAATATGCCTCCTTACTTAGGCTTGTTTCTATGCTGTAGGATGGTGTTGGTATCCTGGCCCGATGCTGGACCACCCTTGTACAATACCAATAAGGCCTTAGACAGACAGGCAATACTAGCATGCTTAGGGGTTAATCATTTTTTCTAACTCTACTGTCTTGCATGTGTTGTGGTGTACCCATACCGTTATGTGATGAGCAATGGGATCCATATCACAAATCTAATCCTGATCTGGAACCTGACCCACTATTTTTGGCATACGAATTTTATGGGCTGGCTAATCACCAATTAGCACATTGTTTTATTATTTAATTTAACAAAAGTCAGGGATGATATCACTCTACTCATCATCATGGGTTGATTCCTGAAACCCTACACTTGTTTCTTTAGCACAAGTTAATTGCACACAATGAATATTTCACTTTTTACTTTGGCCTATGTTCAAATATTGCTAATAACTAGAAACGATGCTTTTGATGTTGATTGTGTGTTTTCTGATGTCAGGAAACTCGGTATCGTCAAAGGTATCTTGATCTTATGGTAAACCATGAAGTGAGGCATATCTTCAAGACACGATCTAAAATTGTCTCACATATCCGGAAGTTTCTTGATGAACGTGAATTTTTGGAGGTAAGCACAGGATTTGTGCAGTTTCTTTCCAGTTGACACTTCAATATCTGACCTTTTATGTATTCTAGGTGGAGACTCCAATGATGAACATGATTGCTGGTGGAGCAGCTGCGAGGCCTTTTGTTACACACCACAATGAATTAAACATGAGGCTTTTTATGCGTATTGCTCCTGAATTATATCTGAAGGAATTGGTTGTCGGTGGTTTGGACCGTGTTTATGAAATTGGAAAACAATTCAGGAATGAAGGAATTGATTTAACACACAATCCTGAATTTACAACTTGTGAATTTTATATGGCCTATGCTGATTACAATGATTTGATGGAGATTACTGAAACCATGTTGTCAGGTAACCATGTGTTGACTAAATAATGCTGCACCATTGTAACTTCTGTGTCACATCATTTAAAAATGGAATATTTACCCCTGTACATTTTATTTTATGATCAATAGGCATGGTTAAGGAGCTGACAGGTGGCTATAAGATAAAATATCATGCAAATGGAGTAACGAACCCCCCAATAGAAATTGACTTCACGCCTCCCTTCAGGTATTCAACAGATGCTCTTCAAAGCATCAATATGACTTATATTTTCCCTAGGTGTGGCTTTTACATGTTCTTCAATCTGCAGTTGCTTCAAACTTTGACACAGTTATTTCTTTTGTCTTATTGCAGAAGGATAGATATGATTAAAGATCTGGAGGTTATGGCTAATCTCAATATACCAAAAGATCTATCAAGTGATGAAGCGAATCGTTACTTGATAGAAGCATGTTCCAAGTATGATGTGAAATGTCCACCTCCCCAAACGACATCACGGTTGCTTGACAAGGTTTCTATTTTGACTTAATGGAAACTGCAGCATGCTTTTGTGTTTGATTTTGGCAGTTCGGTTTCAATACTGATAATATACTTCTTTACTTGAAAAAGCATTCATTATCCATCCCTAGTAGAGTTCTGTTTTATTTCCTACTGAATCTCTGATTTAGGTCTTTATTGTGTTGACTTTAATATTGTTCCATTATGTTGGGAAAAAAGACATTCTGAGGGATATGCTTAGCTTGACTTCGTACTTGTCAAGGTCTTGGCCTTTTGGAGTTTGGTCGATCATTTCTGTTGCAGTGTATCCCATTAAAATATGTTTTCTTTAATACTCATGTGTTCTGTTGCTATTGGATAGTTAGTTGGCCATTTCTTGGAGGAGACATGTGTGAATCCAACATTTATCATCAATCATCCAGAGATAATGAGTCCATTGGCAAAGTGGCATAGGTCCCGACCTGGATTGACGGAGAGGTTTGAGCTATTTGTTAACAAACATGAGGTATAGAATGTTCTTCATTGGCACTACTTCCATATTTTGCTTCCTTGATGTTTCACAGTATGACCTTCAAATGCCTGTAGGTGTGCAATGCATACACAGAGTTAAACGATCCTGTTGTGCAGAGGCAACGGTTTGAGGAACAATTAAAGGTAATTTTTAACGTAATGAACACTCCAGTAACCTTGCAGATTGTATATTCCTTTTAGAAGCAACCTAAGTCATCACTATGTTTTGGATTTCTGAGTCCAAGCATGCACATGCACGTGTGTGCCTAAGAATATAGAACCAAAAAGCAATGTATGTTTGAAGATGTAGAATGACAAAAAGAGCAGAAAAGTTCATGAACCCTTTTCCTGTTATATTTACAATTGGGTATTGACTGAGACTTGCATCTGTTCTCTATCCTTTATTAGGAGGGGTGAGTTGGATAGTCTTTAACTTTGTATCATATCCAGGATCGTCAATCTGGTGATGATGAAGCTATGGCCTTGGATGAAACATTCTGTACTGCTCTTGAGTATGGTCTACCACCAACAGGAGGTTGGGGCTTGGGAATTGATCGCCTCACAATGTTGCTAACAGATTCCCAGAACATTAAGGTTCGAGTATTTCTGTCAGTTCTTTTCCATGCGAATGTCCCATGCTTTCTTGACATTCTTGGCTTTCACTGGGATATTATTGACATATATTATCTTTCAATGCAAACTCAGGAAGTTCTTCTATTCCCGGCTATGAAGCCTCAAGAGTAGCTATCCACAGAAACAAGCCACAAAAGGGTATGCTTATGAGTCTGACTTTTAAGACTCTGTTTGCTTGATTGAAAACAGTAAATGTTAATCATGCAAGTCAATTTTTCCTATGTATTTTTCAAGTTGAAAGAACAATTAATATTGCACCTTTCTGAGGTATGGTTTAGAATCAGGATGTCTTTAAAGTCAACGACTTTTTAGGCCAAGTCATCTGTCTACATTTTTTTTTTTGCTTTTTGTTTCGCTTGTAAGTTCAAACTTGATTTTATTTGAATAATTTCTTGAAGGGTGTCTAGAGACTGCGATCTTTGCTGACCTCTGGATAAAGCGTTTACAAACCTTTCTCACTAGATGCAGTGTGTGTGAAATAATAAACAGCCATCTAGTTACATGTGCACTACAGTGCAGGATGAACCAAGGTTTTGTTTTTGTTGTTGCCTTGAGTTAGTTTTCAAGATTGTATGGAATTATAACTTGCTCCACAGAAATTATGAACATGTAGAAGATTCTATTTTGTATTCTATGTAGTCAGTAATAACTGCTAGCAGTCCACAATTAGCTGAGCCCAAATGAGAGCATTGAAAGCTACATTACCATTTCCAATGTAGAATAGCCCTGAAAAGGGACTTAGACATTCTATATTTTATACCTCATGCCAACATTCTATATTTTATACCTCATGCCCTGGCACCAGCAAAGAATGATGATTGCCTATTGCCCTGTGTTGAGCTTGAGGTGAAGCTCTGAATTTAACATTGTGGGTAACTCATGGTGACACTGAGTTATGGGTCGCTTCAGTCATTTGCCTTGCCTTAAAAAGGACTGATGTCATGTGTTTTAGGAAATACATAGTTACATACTTTCTTTGTTAGGGTTGAGATTTAAAATTTTAAACCCTACACAATGGAGACACTTCCAAGATTTAAAATTCCCTGGACTTGCTGGGTGCACCGTTCAACTTTTTTTATTGGAAGCTTTCTAGTGCCCGATGCTGATTGTGTTGTATAATTCAGATGTGCTCATTGTTGATTTTTACGCTAGCTGCACCGCATCTAATTGTGGTTATGCTTACTAAGATTTTTGTGTCACAGTTCAAAGCAAAGCATGATGCTACATAGGCTGGAGGATATAGCAAAGTCCTTAGATCTGTTGTGACTTATACATCTTTTTGCCCTTGTTTGTGCGAGGTTTCCATTTTTCATTACTTTTTTAAACCATCATGTATTGCCCAGCAGCCAGTTATTAACCAGAAAATGTAAGAAAGTTCAGTTTAACTTCAAACGTGGAGTTTTGCTTATACTCTGGGTCTGTCCAATGTGTGCTCAAATTGGTGAGACAACCTTGAGCAAAATGTATGATCGTTGTTTACTTAAAGCTAATGTTTAGCCATTATTCAGGCTAAACTGCCATGGGACTTTGCAAAACGATCTTTCTGAACAGGATATATGGAAACCTTGCTATCAGCTGAGTTGAATTGTAACACAAATTGACAATGTTTCACAGCATCCATTTTGAAACGCACAATTTTCTTTTTGTGGCAGCATTTTTTCAAATAGTCTTTGGTTTTTTGGCTGAATATAATAACAGTTATTATTGTTTAAATTTGTGGCAATGTAAATTAAACCTGTGTAAATGTCCCCAAATGGCTTTGGAATTTTTTGACTCTTCGGATTGTCATCATCTACAACATTGCCGCACGTAACCAGCATCTCCATTTTTCATCCAACTTCTGGATCCGAATTCACCGGAATTTAGTTCACATAAAAAGGGTTCTGCGGGCTGTAGTGTCAGCCGTGATATATGCATTTCTAATGTACTGCAGTACAAATGTATAGAGGCTTTGACAGTAGTCCCAAATGTTTACCAAAAAAAAAAATATGCCAAGGACTAATGCATGGAGTGTACTACTGTGGACACAACTGGGCAATAATTGGGCCTTCATTCCAATTTCCAATTTTCCAGACATGTGACTGGCTGCTGGTTCCAGTCTAAGTGTGTTGCTCACTTCTATTCGAGTCAGTTAGATCATCAAGTGTTGCTCAAAAAGAAAAAGTTAGATCATCAAGTATAATCTTTCACTAATAATTGTTCAACTGACACAAAAGTTTGTAAAGATGTCTTTTTACCATGCTCCTAGATGCATAAAACTCTATCTGGTTCCAATGGGACTAGGACTAATTTTTAGTTTCTTGTAGTCCCTAAATTTCAAACATAGGGATAACAAAGAGACTAATAGCCTTAGTCCATTAGTCTCTCTTGAGAAGATAAATAAGACCAATGGTCCATGGGTAGTCCCTAGTCTCTACTTCCATGAACCAAACAACCCTGGTAAGATATGTAGCCCTCAAGAAAAGCTGCGAGTTGTTGTTAAAAAGGAAAAAAACTGCTGAGTGATGTCAAGGATGATTATGTACCTTTTAAAGCTATGTTCTCTTAAACCTATCAGCATAGCTTATCGATGGTGTTCCCCGACAAGGTTCAGCTACTATATTGCAAATTTGAGGCGAGAAAATCTATCTTGCTTTTGCTTCAAAATATTGTTTTGAAATATTGTTTTTGTCTAAATCTATAAATTTATATCTTAGCCGTATCCAACGTCTGTCAAACGGATCTAGCTAGGAGCTTTTGCTTCACTCTAGTATCGTCTCTTCTCCTTCATGGTCTCCCTGAGTAACATTAATTCTACATGTGTTGTAAAAAAACATTAATTCCACATGGTAGGATGTACTGATCTTCAGGAGATCCTTCTGCTGTTTAGTGGCTACCAGATGAACCTCGTGGGGTTCTTTATCAAATGATGTAAGGAAAAAACTTGTTTGCTTCAGCAAATGAGGAAGATCAAAGGTGCAAGAGGGCACATCTATCAAACAGCTACTTGAGGCACTAAATCTGCTAGCAGTCAGTTTGAAAAGGAGATACTCTACCTAGCTAGTTCTGGCCAAAACAATCTCTAAAGCATAACTTACAATCAGTTTAATGTTCACTCATAATACCAATAGTAAGCAGTAATTAACAACAGTCCATGGGCAAATTTTTAAGTAAGATGAGATAACATTCTCCTGAAATTATTTGGTCTGAGAAAAAGGTAGTCCAGATCATAAACTCTGGTGAGTCAGGTGCTTGTTTGTCAACTATGTCCTCGTTCCACCGTCCTTAAACCCACCTGAAAAGTTATAAACATGGTGGTAAATATCCGAGCAAATGACAAGAAGTTACAATTTACACTGTCCTGTAAACTTAATGGTCTTTGCAATCATAGTGAAAACACATTTAGTGAACCAAAGCTCCTGTAATTATCTCATATAAGCAATTGAAGATACAGTTACTCATATTTATGGCCACATATATCAACTGTGTTCCCTTCTAGCTGGCATAAGATATCATAACGTGCATTGCATTTCAGGTTTGCTTCATAGGCACACTGTTGCTCACTGCATATCTAAAGGTACTGGTAGGTGTGGCGATCTTTTCACAGCTACCACTCTATATATGCATAATGCACACTAAAAGCATGCTGATAACACGTGGAAAGGATGGTTCCACATTCAGTTTAGCAAGGGATGTAGCTCTAATCATAGCTCAATTGCACGGGAAGGACAAATCAATCTAACCCAGCCACAATAAAAGCAGCAAAAAATTTGGGCTAGCATCACTTAACCATGTGACAAAGATTTGCCGGCAATGATCAACGCTGACGTGAAGCACAGCTCACTAATACACTTACCAAACACATAAATAAAAGACATGCTCCTATACTTCATCACCCCTCTTATAATATACATTCACTTCACAACTTTGCCTCTGCTACCTATACCCAAAAACAGACTAAAAATAACTAAAATATAATTCAATCATCTCCAAAGGTTAAAATTGTGCTACAAGATAAACAGACAAGAATATTGTACAGCGGAACAGAGTAATGTGCAGGAAAACAGGTCGAATGTAGATTGTCATAACTTCTGATATACCTAACAAATCTTCGGATCCTTTATCTTTCCAGGAAGGTAATGAAATTATCTACAACCTATTAATATACATCAATTTTTTTTAATAGAGTGTAATCTACTCAACTAATACATCAATTTTGAAAACATAGATTGGACATTGATCAAATCTACCAATCAGATCTAGAAGAATACCACAAGCAGGATTTTCATATAGGCTTTTGTCATTGTGTATATGCTGGTTATTCTACACTCACGTGTCATGGAGGGGAAACATGTGGGGTTCGGCCCTCCTCATCAACCCAGCAACCGTGCACGGGCGGTAGGGAGAAGAGCGCAGCGCCGTCGTCGTTAGGCGATGCACGCACGCATGTCTCGTTCCCGTTTGGCGCATCCAACAGTAGTGCACGCGTGCACTATCAGTGATCGCCTAATTAATACAGCCAGCTGAGCCTATGCGCATGCACAGCGACGCAATGCACGGATGGATGCCTGGCACCAACAGCTAGCCCGTGCGAGTGCGACCGCGACGGCGACGCGTTCCGATCTCGGCGGTGGATCCCTGTCTCGCCACAGCGCTCTACTGGCCGGCTGCACTGGCCCGGTGGCAAGCTGCGGAACGCCGCAACGGTGGTTCTGTTTGGGATGGGAGTATGGGACGAACTGTTTATTGGGTCTCAACTGTTCTGTAAGTGAGGTTGGGTGAAGTTTTTTTTGATTACCTGCAGCGGGTGTTTCTTACTTGTTGGGATGCTGGCTATGTCATCTGAATCAGATAGAGATAGCAGCAAAGGGTAGTTTGTAGTCTGTTTTCTGGTCATACCTGTTGCTTTCTGAACTAATTTTTGAATGTTGTAGTTCCGTTATATGAGAATGGAGATGGGGGAATGCCTCGATCCGAAAGCCTCCTAAGCCGTTGGTGCACCATCTGGATATCCTACATCACAGAAATCCAACAAGGTGATGGCCCACCTTCAGCCCATGCACGGACTACACAGCCCACTAACCATGCTTGCGTCCTCGCCGCCATTCTCTGCGCCGCGCAGCCGACCTGCTGCCGCACCGCCACCGCCATCGACGCTGGTGGAACTCCTTCGCGGGATGCAGAGCCGCACCTCCGCCACTTTCAGCTGCAGCTGCTTCCATGGCCGCACCGTCGCCGGAGAGGGGACTTCTTGGAGGCAACTCTGTTGCCGCCACGGCTGCACCATGTCGTGGAGGTCGCGCTGCTGCCGAAGATGTCAAGCCACCTCCAACGTCCCATGCCACGAGCCGAAGGCCGATACCCAGAGCTTCTGGTGGACTTCGTTCTGCAAAGGGCTCGGCTCCAGACGGAACCTGATCCACCCCTTCTGCGCACATGCCAGACGGAACTCGTTTCACCTGCGAGCACCTTCCGCCACGGAGGCGCGCCCGCTGCCCGCCGCAGACTTGCGAGTTACAACGACGATGGAGAAGAATACGTCACCAGACGCTGAACTGGGCCGTTATGGGCCGGCCGCACATGACTACTCTTCCTGGCTTGCCGTCCGATTCCTAATCCACGCTACATGACAAAACGCCTAGGAACGCTCTGGCGTGATTAATCTCGACTAGTCGCTAGGACGAGGGTCATCGCCTGGATTTCGCCAGCGCCTAGCAAAATGTATAGTTTGAATACGCAAAAATGTAATTCAGTTATATCTAAGTCTAACCAATTGCAATGCGCTTATTAAGCGTCATCACTTATTAGCTAACCCTAGCATTTGCCGATCAGCCATTTAGCCAGGTTCTGCATATAATTAGTTCTTAGGGAGCATATGCATGAGCCCAAAATCTATGCTGCTTCACTTTGGTGTGGACTCTATATATCCTTCCTACAAGCTACAATTTAGAAAAGAAACAAATGTTTGACCGAGGGAAATGGCAGCAGGTAAAATGAAGGAATTTACATTATGCATTCCATACCTAGAAATACTCACAATTCTGAAGTATCATGGAGGGCTCTCAACACTCAAGCTGTCCAATGACTCAAGGCCACTGAGGACATTCCGTTGCGCTGCTTTGCAAAGTAAGTAGCACTTAGCACCATTGTGTTGATAAAAAGTACTCTCTGGAGCGAGGAGTTTGCAGAAGCATAATATGGCCAAGAAAACACCATGGATTGACTGCAGTACTGCAGAGAAAAAAGCAGGCAATTGTATCGAACAATTTCGTATCTTCGAGGACCATCATCTATACTGAATTACTGATCATAATTCATATTCACAACTACCTTCCTAAAATTCATTGGATATCATCACTGAGATATGATAATACACGAAGCGAATGAACACGGATCAATGCGGGTCTGAAGTAGCGCCTTTACTCAGCATGATCAGCAGCCTAACCTGAGAGCCATCCAAGGTGACATCCTTCACATCCACGACGCGCGATCTCTTGAATAATGCGGCAACGGCGGCGGTCTCGATCTCCCGGTCGAACGCGAGCGCGATACCGCCACCGCGGCGGACGGCGCGCTCAGCCTCGCTCGCGAGGCGGGACGGGAAGAGCGCGCCGGAGATCGCCGATGGGTCATCCGAGAACACGAGGTCGAAGGCGCCGTCGGAGAAGGGGAGGCGGTGGGGATCCGCGCGGCGGGAACTCGACGAGGTCGACCCCCGTGGCGTCCCTGGTCCCCGCCGCGCGGAGCGCGTCGACGGCGTGGCCGGCGCCCGCGGCGAGGCAGAGGACGCGGGAAGGGGCCGCGAGGAGGCCGAAGCCGCGGAGCGGTGGGAAGGCGGACGCGGCCAGGGAAGCGGTGCGGCGTCTCCAGCGTGGGGAGGCGCGGAGCTTGGCGAGGCTGCGGTCGGGCGGGACCACCCGGCGCGAGGCGGCGTCGCAGGAGGTGCAGGGGAAGAGGGCGAGCGAGATGGTGAGCGCAAGCGGGTGGGACGCGGGGAAGCAGTGGATGGATGCGTGGCGCACGAGGTGGAAGAGTGAGAGCGTGGCGATGGCGGCCAGCGCTACGGAGACGCGCGTGACCAGCCGGTCAATCGCGAACTTTTTTTATTTTTAATTTTTTTTAAAAAAAATTTACAAAAATAATCGGTGGTTTGAAAAAATGACAGAACTAGTCGCCTACAGTGGGCGTTTTTTAAAAAACGCCCACTGTCTGGGCGTTTTTTGTGACGTGGCAAACGGCCGGTCGGCGCCGGTGCCGACGTTTGCGGGCGGCCCCAGGGGGCCCAAAAAACGCCCACTGTGTGGGCGTTTTTTGGCGGCCAGGGGGCCGCCTCCAAAAGGGCCGGCCTGTTTTGCGGGCGGGCCCCGAGCAGTAAAAAAACGCCCACACAGTGGGCGTTTTTTCCTCCCCAGGGGGCCGCCTGCAAAACAGGCCAGGCCGGCCGCGCTCTTTTGCAGGCGGCCCCCTGGAAGCCAAAAAACGCCCACACAGTGGGCGTTTTTTGGCCACCTGGGGGCCGCCTGCAAAACAGGCGAGGCCGGCCGTACACTTTTGCAGGCGGCCCCCTGGCCGCCAAAAAACGCCCACACAGTGGGCGTTTTTTTGGCCGCCAGCTATATATACCCAGCCCCCCTTCAGATTTTCATTATATTCACTAAAATTTTCAGAAAAAAAGGGAGAAGAGAGGAGGGAGGAGAAGGAAGTAACGGCGAAGCC
>CM041641.1:9683907-9763907 GCA_023333625.1 Bothriochloa decipiens
ACGGCCGGCCTCGCCTGTTTTGCAGGCGGCCCCCAGGTGGCCAAAAAACGCCCACTGTGTGGGCGTTTTTTGGCTTCCAGGGGGCCGCCTGCAAAAGAGCGCGGCCGGCCTGGCCTGTTTTGCAGGCGGCCCCCTGGGGAGGAAAAAACGCCCACTGTGTGGGCGTTTTTTTACTGCTCGGGGCCCGCCCGCAAAACAGGCCGGCCCTTTTGCAGGCGGCCCCCTGGCCGCCAAAAAACGCCCAAGGGGACCGCCTGCAAACGCCGGCACCGGCGCCGGCCGGCCGTTTGCCACGTCACAAAAAACACCCAGACAGTGGGCGTTTTTTAAAAAAAGCCCACTGTAGGCGACTAGTTCTGTCATTTTTTCAAACCACCGATTATTTTTGTAAATTTTTTTTTTAAAAAAAAATTAAAAATAAAAAAAGTTCGTCAATCGCCGGCGGCGAACGCGCGGCGGAGGCGGCCATGGATTGGATCCTCCTCAGTTCTTATTACGGCCTGATCGATAATCTGGAGCAGCCAGAATGTTGAGCCCAATCACAGTCTGGGCTTTTGTGGAGAACACTTTGCAGCCCATTTATAAGTTCGAAAGGATGTTTCTTTTTTTTTTTGAACTTTTTTTTTAGAACGTGCACGGTTTTTTCATTAAGCGAGAGGAGAACAACGACCAAGTACTTATTACTAACCCTTATCCATTGAATTAATTACAAAATACACCAATGGCGACCAGAGCACGCGAAGATTGAATGATCTTGCTAGCCAGTTTTGTGTTGATGTGGAGACGGCCTGAAAACACGGTTGTTGAGCTCGTTCCAATTTTTTTTGCGAACAACGAGGACATTTCTCTGACGCGGATAACTAATTGTTTGGGGAAAAGTATAAAAACTATGAATTTTTTCAACATGGAAGAGTTTATTTTTTTATGAATGGGGAACTGAATAATAAAAATCCACGTAAAACACAATTAGAAGGTATAAATAAAGAATCGATATCCAATAAAATACAATTAGTAAAAGCTACTCCGAAGTAAATAAATACCTAAATAATAATTATATTTTCATAGTATAACAATTAGTAAAAGCTTTCCCTTCAAAAAAATTAGTAAAAGCTACTCTGAAGTATTATTAGATTCTCTATTAATTATATTTTTATAGTATACTCATTTCATATCATAAATCTTTATAGTTTTCTTTATAACTTTGATCAAACTCGAGATGGTTTGATTCTTCAAGAATCTTGGAATGACTTATAATTTGGAATGGAGGGAGTAGCTTTTACTAATTGCATTGTAATGTATATAGATTATTTATTTAGGTATTTTTTGTATGAATCTTGCAACAACTCCTTTTGGTGTATGACTATATGCATCATGGAAACCTTGACACTTTCATTACATACTCAAGAATCAAGATCATAACGATGCCAATATGTGTTGGGCTCAAAGCTTCCACATCCTCAAATGTGTCGCATCTAATCTCTACTGCCTCCATGAGGAGTGTGAACAAGTTGTCACCCAACGGGACATAAGACCAACAATGTGCTTCTCGACAATGAGATGAATGAGAATGTGTGAATCTAGGCGATTTCGGCCTCGCAAGGTCCCATGATCATGAAGTTGATGCTCACACCACATGTGTGGTAGGAACATGGGGCTACATTGCCCCTGAGCTGGCCCGACATGGCAAGGCAACCAAAGAAACTAATGTATTTGCCATTGGCGTGTTGATGATAGAGGTTGCCTGTGGTAAATGGCTAATATGGGTGAACTATAATGGAGAGTCTCCTGCACTAGCGATTGGGTGCTTGCATAACTAGAATGGAAAGGTGGATCCATTACTGATGTTGTTGATCCAAAATTGTATGATCATGTGGAGGCGTAGACAAAGCTGGTCCTAAAGCTTGGCTTGCTGTGTTCGCACACATCACAAAATACGAGACCCTGCATGCGCCTTTTCATACGGTACCTGCAAAGGAATGCACGTCTTTTATCAACTTGGAACCCAATAGTTTGCTAAACATTGGTTTGGTTCAAAATAAAACGCATGATCACCATGCCATTTCATGTCGAGTGACTGGTATAACCAATCATTCCTAAGGGAGGTGACATATTGTGCCACTTGCTGATAATCATCTCTTCGTCTATAATGTGTTTTTCTTAGTGTTGGTACTGCTCATGTGATGTGTTGTTGGGCATAATTTCAAATAATTTAAGATTATGTACCAAATCCTATTATGTTGACTGCAAGCTACCATAACATTTTTCATTTGAGATTATTCATCTAACATTGATGATATTGATTTAATGGTACTTAGCCACATATAGGCAAGACGGAGAAGTCGCTTGCGCGTGGCGCTGGATAGACTGCTGCTCACAGAGGAGGGCCACGAGAAGGCATGTGGGCACACATTGGCGGTTGTGCCGGTGTTGGTCAAGAAGATGCAGCACTTGTCCGACATGAAAACCGAGTTCGTCGTGTCGAAAATGTAGCGGTTGTGCAAGGGCTTCTCCGGTGAGGTTCCATGCAAGGCCGAGGTACTACAGCTGGACGCATTCTAGAAGCTCCTCCTCCTCTTGCATGTAGGCTGTGTGAGCATGGACAAGGAGAGGGCCAGAGCCTAGGTTGGCTTTCAATCCGTTTGGTGCTAACATTTCGTGCCTTCTATCTCAAACCTCATTGATTTGACCCTAGTAAGCTTGCTTGAAATGTAACTATAGATGTATGCTAAAATTAATGACCCCACATAATAATCAGCGTAAGAAGGTACAACGGGCGCACATTGTGAAACACGTGTACCAAGCTAGTATTAATTATGGCTCTACAATTTGTTATGGAAAGCCTGTCGTACGATGATGGGTTTGGCTAACACAAATTCTTGAGGCAGTAGCGAATCTACAGATATGAATGTAATTGTGATGAATTTGAATTAGGAATGCATTTGGAGATCTTCGAGATAAGGTACAAACTATTCTAGAATTTAAATATACAGAAGGTCCAAGAAATTGAACAATTAACTAGAGATCCTTGATTATTTAGCTTTGTTTGCAAAACCATAGATAAGAGTGGAGGCGAAAAAGAATAGAGAAAAAACAAAAATAGCTTCAAACCAAGGAATAGGTTGGCAATTACCTTATATGGAGAGCTCATGCCATGAATATATGTAGTAGTGAGTCATGGAGAGATCAAGGGAAATAAAATAAACAAAAAATATCTACAATTATATAGAAAAGAGAGTGTCAAGTTATCTGTCAATAGATTTTATATGGTCAAATCGGTCATGCTTTTTATACATGCGAGCTATTATATAGTTGTAGCACAAATCCTAAAGCACAATCAAACTTATAGAAATTTAACAAGTTTAGTCTACTCTACTAATGCATCTACTCTACTAAGGGCAAATTAGTTGAAAACGACAGGAGAAAACGACCTAGTACAAATTACTAACCCTTAGCCAAATTACACAATATACACCAATGGCGATTAAAGTGCAACAAGTTTTCTAGTTTGGGGTATTATTGTTTTGAAGAAATGAGATAATCTTGAACTCTATTCCTGGTCACATTGTTGTAATCTGTAATGGTTGCTGCCATTTAGTCAGCAGATAAGTAATGATAATCCTAGGTAAAAAAAATGCGCAAGCCGGTTTGTGCTGATGTGGAGACCACCTCTGAAAATACAATACATTTGTTGCGCTCATTCCAATTTTTTTGTGCTCATTCCAAATTTTCTAATCGACAAGGAGAATTATCCAACGTGGATAACTAATTATTTGGGGAGGGTATAAAAATGTACGAATGATTGTTATATGAATTGGGAATTAAATGATAAAAATCCATGTAAAACACATCTAGAAGGTGCAAAAATTCTAATAAAAATTGTGAGAAAAATATTGGTTGGGATTTCATACAAAAAGAAAACTAGCTAAATAAATGATCTATATGCATTGCAATTAGTAAGAGATAAATGCACAATTAGTAGTTTGATTTCATATGATTAAAAAAACACCTGCAAGAAAAAAATTCATATATACTATCATCACCTTAAGTAAACTGAAGTTATATAAAAGACTCATATCATTCTCTCCAGGCCAATTTTTTTCTATTTTAGTTGGTGAAAATGGAAAAATCCACTATTTGAAACTATGTGGGCCTAGATATATATCTTGTCCATCTATAACTGGTCCCTGTAATGTTCTAAATAAAAACAAATATCTTATCAAATATAATTAATAAAGAAAAGAACAATATCGATGTTAAAGGAATTTATGATCACCAAGGGTTCTAGATTAATTCATACATTTTCAATGATTGTAGCTCAAATCTGACTTATGTAATTGAGATTATATAGTGAAATCATGAAAAGCATATGAACTTTTGATATCTTTTGTGTAATCATGAAAAGCACGACAAGGTAGAATAAGCTATAATCCAAAATTTAAATCTACAAAAGGTCTAAGAAACTGAAATGGTTAACAAGAGGCTTGGATGACAGTTTTATTGAGGAATGACGTCTACATGAGGGAAAGGCTCCATTGATTTAGAAAATTGCAGAGATGAGGGAAAAAAGGAAGACAAAAAACAAATAATAGCTTTAAACCAAGAAATAGGTTGGCTTGTATATGGAGAGCTCATGCATGAATATAGTAGTGAGGCATGGAGATCAATTGCAATAAAATAAATAAATAAAATATACAATTAAATAAAAATCTCAAATATTATACTGAATAAAAACTAGCTACCCTTGCCATTTGTGTTGGCTGGCTTGCTAGTTGCAAAATATTATTTTGTGAAACGAGTTCCTTGATAAAATTCGATAAGTTCGTGGTACTTCTACATGTTACATGAGTTCTTCACTACGCTTGAGTTCTGGTCTGTTCTTTTCACCGTGATCGTGGACGCACGAAAACGACTGAAGTTCTTATGATTGTTTGTTTCTATGTCACTTCTTTGATGATCCTTTTCGAGCTAATCAGCAGTCTAGCCAACTTTCATCTCATGACATGGTCATGATGGCATTGGCATGCATCCTAAGCAGCACTTTTGATCGCTAATGGAGATGGCTAAACTTAGTTGGGCGTCCAGGCGCTGGTGTACACGGCGCCATGGCCCTTCCAGGTGAGCACGAGCATGTCCTCCTCCCGCTTCACGCCCCACCCGGTGGCGTGCTCGCTCAGGAGGCGCCTGACCTCGGCCGCCGCCTCCTCGTCGAACACGACGCTCGCGAACCCGTTCCTCCGCATCCGCTCGGCGAGCCTCGAGCCGGACTCGGAGCGCTCCGCTCTGCCGGCGTCGTCGTCGGCCCCGACGACGCTCTCGATCTTCCGGCCCACGGCCGCCTCGTGCTCCACCCGCCACGGGCTGTCCCTGGGCGCCGACGTGTCCAGGGCGTCGAACAGGATCCAGTGGAAATCGAAGCAGCCCGCGATGCGGGTGGCCAGGCTCGGCGAGTCCAGGTCCGCGTCCTCGTCGGTCACGGTGACCAGGCACGGGTTCAGCGAACGGACGGCGTCGAGGAACGCGTCCCTGGAACCCGGCGCGACGTGGCGGATCCAGCCCTGGCAGTTGACGACGAGCACCTCGCCGTCCCGTAGCCCCAGCGACCCCCGGTCGGACAGCACGGATGCCAGGTCCTGGCAGAGCGCCGCCGCCGGCTTCTTTGGAGGCGACGACGTTGGGCTCGGGATCCCGGACTTGACGACGCTGAACTCCAGCTGCACGCCTTTGGACTTGGCGAAGTTGGCAAGACGGAGGCCGATCTCCTCGTCGGACACGCCGAGCTGGGGCAGCACGGCGGGGCGCGCGGAAGGCACGGTGATGCGGAGCGCCGGCGGGCCCCCGGGCCTCTTAGAGAGCATGTCGATGAGCGTCGGCCACTGCATGCAGCGCGTGACGCTGAGGTCCACGACGTGCACCGCGGCGCTGCCCGCCACCGCCCGGAGGATGGCGCCGTTGGAGGCCGTGAAGCCGAACCGGTGCCACGGTGTGATGTCGACGTACTCGGCGAGCTCCGTGACCGACATGGCTCGCTCCCGAGGCGCGGGCGCCCTGGCGGCGGCGGCAGACTTGGTGGCGCCGGCCGGGGCGCACAGGCGGCACGCGCGCGCCACCAGCGCGCGGAGCAGCCACGACGTAAGGCGCTGGCTGGGGTCCCCCTGCGAGGAGGCGATGTTGTTGAGCACCCACATGGCCTGCTGCGCCAGCGTCACGTCGTTGGACTCGAGCGCCGCGGCGCAGTGGAGCAGCAGCTGCTGGATGCGCGGGCCGTCGATGAGCGCGCCGGAGAAGCAGACGGAGCTGTGCGCCGCCCTGAGGTTGCCGCCGGCGCCTCTGGTCCTCAGCTCCTGCTCCATGCTCCGCATCACCTCGTTGTCGTATGGACGGACGTGCCAACCTGCTACAGGATTTTGTTTGGGATGACAAGCCAAATAGTTTGGGCTGGCTAGGATCGAGACACTTGTCGGCCACGGATTGGGCTGTTTCGGATCATTTCAGGAGATGTGGAAAGAAGCAATCCCTAAGGATCGGGCTGCTAGTTGCTACACTAGCTTTGGTGTTTGGTAGCAGGCTACTCTGTGCAAAGGCGACTTCTGAATGAGTGAGAGAATTAGCAGAGTTGAGGTGCTTGTTGGTAGTTTTGGTTTGCTTGTTGGAATGACTTGGGGCTATTTATAAGAGCTCTATGAAAGATGCCCAGCTCATCCCCATGGGAGAGGAGATTGGATAGCAATTTGGACTCTTTCTATTGGGGTAAAGACAATCTGATTATTCTTTAACGCCCTTGTCTGATCGTGCCTGAACTGCAGAATATGGTATGTGGAGCAGATCACAAGTTCCTCTCAACTGGATTGCAACTGACTAATGACTACTACAGTACTACTCAAATCAAGCTAGAAAACACACTCAATACCACAGCAGAAAACAGAACCCGAGAATATCTTGAAATGCCGAATTTGGTTCAGACTTTCAGAGATTCAGACATCATAGTTCTCACCAACTCTTCTTTTTTGTCGTCAAACGGTTTCAGCCTAACGACACTATAACCAGTTCTATGACGTGTATTAGTATGTCGTTAGGCTGCAGTGCCTCCGATCCGCTGTTAAACTAGAATAATGCCAAGCCGGTGAGAAGGCGACGGCGGAGCAGCCATAGCCGGCCGGACTCTTTTGGCTGTTCTTTCAGAGCAACGGACGAAGAACTCTGGAATAAACTTACCCCACCTTGTCAATTGTCATTCTCCGGACCCCATTTTCTATGCCGGAGGGGCGGGCGTTCCGAGAACGCAACAAGCAAGCAGGCCCAATTCTAAACGAGGTAAAATCCACACGAGCGGGCATCTCCGGGCGCTGACGAAGAGCCTGCTGTTCTCGTCATTCTCTCCGGGACATAATTGGGGTGTCCCTGTCGCCACGCCTTGTCGTACCTCTGTCTGGTTTCTTGCCGTTGATCCTGACGAGCGATTGGGTGGGCGAGAGAAGGGAAGCGACATGGAATTTACCTCCGACGACCGGTCCGGCGATCCTCCGGCGCCACGTGTGCGCTGCTCGTGTTGTGCTCTTGCGTCCATGGCCTCATTGGCCAGTCGTCAGTCAAGATCAGTCAAAGATACCATGCAGCAATGAGCTGCTGGCGATGCGCATGGAAAGGACAAGGAATTCTTAAGAACACCTGTCGACTGCTGGATCACACCAGCGCGAACTGTAATGCATTCGAGTACGATAAGAGCATCGTGGAAAGATTGTCTGCACTGAAACAAATAATGTCTGTTCTTCTTGGGGGAAAAGAGAAGCAAAAAATGTCTGTCAGTCTGTCTGTTATACAGCGCTGCCTGGGGTACAAGAAAGATGTTTATTTTACAACAGACCGTGATCAATCACTGAAAGATGTTTGGCTAATAATTTCTCTGAAGAATATCCTGACTAACCGAAAGCGCCGGCCTTCCGTCAGAGCTCTGATGCTGATATGCCTGATAGGGGGAAAAAGCGACGCGGGTGATAGAGAGCCTTCAGGCCGAAAGAAACGGGAGAATCTGAATCCGCCTTTCAGAAAGCCGCGACCTATGAGTGAATTTATATATGCATGCACGAATTCATCTATCTATCGATCCCGGAATCACCTATACGGTTACGGTCTCGATGCCGGATTTGAAGGACTACGGATGACCAAAGGGCAAAGGCGACAGTGGCACTGCCAATTAGCTAGCCAATTCAAGAGTTGGCACTGAAGAACATATTACATACATGGTTTTTCAGGGACACGCACACGCATAATGCATTAAGGCACATGCAACATGCTTCGATGGTGATCTTTAGTTTGCTCCCTTCGTTCTCTGCGTGCTCCGTATCTTTGCAGCTTTTAAATATCATCACCCGAAGATATGATTATGCCGTCGTTTTCCATTTTTGCCGACTGTTCGAAGAATAATGCTGGCTGTCCTCCAATGGGTTCCGATTCTCAGCGGGCGTCAGGCCGTGGCGTGGTGGGCATCACCCTCGGCGGTCTTGGGAATCTTTATCTCCAGGGACCCCTCGCCGTCGTCAAAGTATGCCTCCACTTTCCTCCACTCCGCGTCCTCCGGCAGCTCCACCCGCCGGACGAAGCCGTGCTCCCACCACCGCCCGGCGCGCCAGTCCCGGCCGTCCTCCGGCGGTGCTCGCCACAGCCCGCTGATGTCGATCACCTTCATCGCGTCCCCGCTCACCTCCACGTCGCATCTCCTTCCACCTGAATAAAGATCGAGAGCGCGAAATAAACAAATCCATCTTTTTTGACCTACAAAGATGCTGGTTTCTTGGTCTCTACTCTCTAGCTTGGCAATCTTCTCGAACACTCTTTGCTCTGCACTGGCATTCCTAGCTACGTACGCTTTCACCACGGTCCACGATGATCGATGTGGATTGCGGTGTGCCACACGCAAACGCAACGAATATTTGTTGTGGAAAAAGCAGTGTTCTAACGTTGCTGTAAACGATAAAGCAAAGTGGAAAAGAGGATGCACACATGACTTATTGTTGCTTTCATCCTCTAGCTCTAGCTACTACTAGCAGCTGCAACTGCAAAAGCTCTATCTGGAAAGCTGTAAAGCATTAAGCATCTGAATACCGAAGCGTGTATGGACGGCACGCTGTCAATGAGATTTTACTGTCACGCCGGCTCAGTAATGCATTAGCTGGTGGCACAAGCAAGACCACAAGTAGCAACCATACGGTAATATGGAGCCGATGCCGCATGATATCACAAAGTTCTAAATCTAACCTACAACTGCTAATTCGAAATCATCTCATATCAGTTTAGAATCTGAAAATATTTCGGAGTACTGAACATTGATGTTTGTTTCTGTGCAGTGTTCTAAGACCATTTCTAGGATCGCACAAGGATATCCGTTAATCCATGAACAGTGTGCAACAACCAAGTGAAAAGCATGGAGCAAGCAGCGATCGTAATACATCCGTACCTGGTATGTCGGCTCTGAGGTAGTACTCGGAGTCGGTCTCGGCCCAGTCGACGGTGGTCCGGGCGTTCCCGCGGCGGAGCGCGGCGAGCAGCACGTCGGATTCGAACTCCCACAGCGGGAACGGGTCGGCCGGGTCGAAGAACTTGCCGAACAGGAGCGGGCTGAACAGGGACCCCTCCGCGAACACGGCCCTCGCCGCGGCGGCGTCGGCGCCGGCGGCGCCCTGCAGGAACCCGCTGAACGTGTTCTCCAGCAGCGACATGCGCCACCTGGGCGCCGCCGCGTCGCCCGGCAACAGGCGGACCTCGATCGCCCGCCGCCCCGGCATGGCTGGCTGCTCAGGCTCGTCGCGGGGAAAGCGCGCCTCCGGGGAGCGGATGGTTTATAGCAGCGGCGGCGCCGCGGTGGAGCTGGCCTTTGCGGAAATGCAGAGGATGGGAGGCGCGATTCCCTTTGCCATTCGCTGGCTATGCCGTCGATGTGATTCCCGCCTTTTTCTTATTTTTTTTCCCATCATATACTGGACCTCGACATAATGGACCGCGAAAGCGTAAACAAATGTTGGGCCTAAACAGAGGTTGGCCCAAATAAAATTATCAGGCTTTCTGTCGTTGGCCTATCAAACTCACACGTCTAAATCCACCCGACGGGCCAAAGTCCGTCACCAACACGCAAAACCCTAACCCAATCTCGTTTTCCACGTCTCTCGCTTCGCGATGGGTCTCTTCTCGTGGTTGAGGGGAGGGCGACGCGGCGGCGGCGGCGGCTCGCCGGACCAGCAATCCTCGGCGGTTTCGGGGGTTGTGGGGACCGAGGTGGCAGCTTCTGGCACCAACGGGGCGGTGGAGGTGCGGCGGCAGCGGCAGGCCGCGGACGCGACGGTCTTCGAGTTCGGGTCCGCGGCGGAGGCCGGCGTCGCTCTGACGCTCGCGGGCTACTGCCCCGTCTCCGACGAGCTCGAGCCGTGCCGCTGGGAGCTGGTCCCGGCCGCCGGCGAGGGCGCGCCGCAGTTCCGCATCGTGTTCTGAGCGCGAGGACACCTCGGATGGTACCAGGTTTCATCATAGGTATAATGATGTGATGTTTGGGTGTGTTGTGTTCTGGTAACCAAGCAATTCAGTGGAAATAAAACTTGAGATGTGGTTGATGAGTTAATACGAACGTCGTCTATGGTCTTTTTGCCTGCTGTTGATTTGATTCTTCTATGTTTACAGATGGACTAATTTGCCACTACAGGCAAACAGTAATGTAAGAGCGCTAAAATTTGTAGATGAGTTAGCATGATCAGAAAAAAAAAATGCAAGATACACGGTCAGTGTACATGAGAGATAGTGCCTTAAAATCACTGCTTTAGCTACGGTGTCATATTATTAGAGCTGACACTGAAAATCTTACAAGATACAGGGGACTTATATGGAAGTGAACTACATGTCTACATTTGTGGATGTTGCTTAGTGCGAGTTGTTTGTTGTTAATTGTGATGTGATATTCTTAGAGCTGGTCATATTTAATCTTATACGGATTATTATTACCAAATTCCTATGTTGAACCAGAAATTTTCTGTTTGGAATGATAAGTGTCTGGATTTTCACTGGCTGTCTAGGAAAGAATAGAAATCAGAAGGCACCGAACATCAAAAGTAACTTGATTGGTTTGTGATAAAAATACCTAACGCGCTACCATGTGGCAAGGAAACATTATCCTTTGCAAGCTTGAACTTATTTGCAGTTGTGCAGTCTATATTTTCTTTTGTGACTTTGGTTTCAGTATTAACATACATTGATACAGTTATTGAATCTTCTATATATGTACGTATGAATAAGCACCCTAAATGCTGATAATGCCTATAGCAAATTGATCAATCATTTGCTGGGTTCTTGTTCTCATATTGGCTCTACATTGTTTGTGTAGCTGTATGGGCTTTGTATTATACCAACGCTCCAATAGTACCAAGTACAATTTGTCGTTACTCTTGGTGGAATGCACCAAAATACCTCCTGGTGGAATGCAGGAGGGAGCAGCACTGAATTCTACTGCAAGTACAGGGCCATCGATGCCTATCATATGCTTCGACTTTGATACTCAAAATCCACATAGAAAAGGCATTTGCACTAGCACACTTTTGTATTTATGTTTCTTTTTATCAAGAATTAGGGCTCAATTGGTTGATGGCTAAAATTTTGTTGCCAAAACTTGAGGGGCCCAAGTTATTTTTTGTTGCCATTTGGTTTGCTCTTAAGCCGTGACAAATATTTTTGCTCAACTTTTGCTTCCCAAATCTTTGGCATGGAAAATTTTGTTAGTAAATAAAAAAAACACCTAATAATGTTTAAAAGGTTCAAATGATTAAATATGTTATATTTATTATTACTTTTATGGGATAAACTTGTTATATTAAAGACCAACATCGACGAAGGCATGTATAGGTGTACTAATGTACTATCACAGGATAGGTACTGCATTTTTTTTGCTATTTTGTTTTTTCCCTCAAACTTAAAGTGAAAACTTTGCTTCTTATATGGTTCTAGATTCTGGATAGTAGAAAAATAAATTGAAAAAAATCTAAAAAGGCTGATCAAGTTACAGCGCACCATTTAATATGTCGGGCACGCTGGTCACGTTGATATTGGCTTGTCATCGTCTGCTTGCCATGTCATAGCGCAGACGGAGAAACGTGGCTTTCATTCCCAAAAAGAAGCTTGGCATCGAGCGGTCGAGCCTAACAATCCCTCACAATTCCGCGTCGTTCCAGGTTCGTTTGCGAAAGAAGCCGAGTTTGCCCACACCCACACACAAGCAATGGCCGCGCCCGAGTCCAGCAAGAAGCTGCGCATCCTTCTCGTGCCTTTCTTCGCCACCAGTCACATCGGCCCGTTCACCGACCTCGCCGTCCGCCTCTCCACAGCGAGCCCCGACGCCGTCGAGCTCACTCTCGCTGTCACCCCGGCGAACGTCCACGTGGTTCGCTCGGCCCTCAGGCGGCACGGCGCCGAGGGGAGCGGCGCGGTCAAGATCGCCACCTACCCGTTCCCGCGCGTGGACGGCCTCGCTCCGGGTGTGGAGAACCTCTCCGCCGCCGGGGACGACGGGTGGCGCATTGACGCCGTCGCCGTCGACGAGGCCCTGACGCGACGGGCGCAGGAGGCGCTTGTAAGGGAACAGTCCCCTGACGCTGTCGTCACCGACGTCCACTTCATCTGGATCAACACCGTGGCCGGCGAACTCGGCGTGCAGTGCGTTGTGTTCAGTGTCATTGGCATCTTCTCGACGCTTGTCATGTACCACCTCGGCAGCAGTGCCGTCGTCGTCCGAGATGGCCAAGAGGTAATTGTCCCCTGGTTGCCGGGGCCGGATATACGGATCCCCGTATCTGAGTTGCCGGAGTTCCTGAGATGCCGACAGGAGCACGACGGGATCAGACTGGGCCAAGAGGCGATGGGCAGGTGCTTCGACGTCGCCCTCCACTCGTTCGTGGATCTGGAGCAGCCATACTCCGACGTGTGCGTGCGCAGCGGATGCCTCAAGCGGGCCTACTTCGTCGGGCCCCTCTCGTTGCCGCTACCACCACCCGCCGGAGCAAGCGGCGGCGATTCGGTATGCGTCGCGTGGCTCGGCACCAAGCCGAGGTCTTCAGTGGTGTACATATGCTTAACACTCCCTGTATTCAGTAGACAGTATCGGATACATATACATAGAGGCGATCAATGTCAGCCGAGTGCAGCTAACTAACTCCTACAGAACCGGATCAGCTGAGAACGTGTGCCTTTAGGCTTACAACAGAATGCGAGCTGATCTATTCCTATCTAACGGACTCCTGGAGAATAGCTCGCTGACACCCCCCCCCCCTCAGTTGAAGCGTCGATGGATCGGATGCATAAACTGTCCCTGAACTCACTGAACAATGGCGTTGGAAGCCCTTTGGTCATTATGTCTGCAAATTGGTACCGAGTGGGTACGTGTAGCACCTTGAACTGGCTGAGGGCCACCTTCTCTCGCACGAAATGTATGTCCAACTCTATATGCTTTGTCCGCCGATGGTGAACGGGATTCTCGGAGAGGTATACAGCAGACACATTGTCGCAGTAGATCACCGTGGTTTTGTCAACGACGACGTGAAGCTCTCGTAGCAGATTGCGTAGCCAGCAGCACTCCGCAGCAGCATTGGCAACCGCTCGGTATTCAGCTTCGGCGCTCGATCGTGAGACCGTGGTCTGTCGCTTGGACGACCATGACACAAGAGAGTCACCGAGGAACACACAGTAGCCAGATGTTGAATGTCGGGTGTCCGGGCAGCCTGCCCAATCAGCGTCGGAGTAGACTGTCAGTGTTGTCGAAGGTGTGGCCGAGATGGTGATGCCATGGTGGATGGTGCCACGAATGTATCTGAGTATCCGCTTGACGAGGTTCCAGTGCACGTCGCGCGGAGCATGCATATGAAGGCACGCCTGGTTGACGCCATAGGCGATGTCCGGGCGCGAGAGCGTGAGGTACAGAAGAGCTCCAGTGATGCTGCGGTAGAACGTTGCATCAGTCACCGCCTCACCATCACTTGTTGACAACTGGGGCTGGACTTCAACTGGAGTTGTTGCAGGCTTACAGTTGGCCATGCCTGCCCATTCCAGAAGGTCTTCTGCATATTGAGCTTGATTCAAGTGGAACCCAGCAGCATCACGGCGCACCTGTATGCCGAGGAAGAAGTGCAGTGCACCAAGGTCCTTGATCGCAAAGGCTTGACGGAGGTGATCGACAACTTGGCGTAGCAGTGCGGTGGACGACGCCGTGAGGATGATGTCGTCGACGTACACGAGAAGATATGCCACATGTGTCCCATGTTTGTAGATGAACAGGGAGCTGTCGGAGCCTGACGCAGTGAAGCCCATGGCGAGGAGGTGGTTACCGAGGCGCAGGAACCACGCCCGCGGCGCCTGCTTGAGTCCATAGAGGGACTTGACGAGCAGGCACACGTGGTCGGGGTATGCTTTGTCGACGAAGCCGGCTGGCTGATGGCAATAGACGCGTTCGGCAAGGTCGCCGTGCAAGAACGCGTTCTTGACGTCGAGCTGGTGCACTGCCCATCGTCGAATGGCAGCCAGGTGGAGCACAGTACGGATGGTCACTGGCTTGATGACCGGTGAGAAGGTCTGGTGGAAGTCGACGCCGGGACGCTCTGAGAAGCCCCGCACGACCCATCGGGCCTTGCGTCGCTCCAAGGTGCCATCAGGGTGCAGCTTGTTCTTGAACAACCACTTCCCGGTGATGATGTTGGCGCGGGCAGGCCGTGGCACGAGTGTCCACGTCCCGTTCTTCTGGAGCACGTCGTATTCCTCCTGCATCGCGGCCAGCCACTCTGGGTCACGCAGAGCGGCGCGCATAGATGTCGGCGGTGGTGTTGGTGCAGACGTGGTGGCCAGGTGCGCATACTTGGGATTTGGCATCTGGATCCCATCGCGCGCACGTGTGACCATCGGATGTCGAGGAGGTTGAACAGCAGGATCTGACGATGGCGCTGGAGTGGACGTCGCGGTGGGAGCCGATGTCGTGGGTGCAGGCGCGGGTTCTACAGCCGGTGGTGGAGGCGTGGCCGCAGGTGGCACAGGATCGGTGTCGTGTGCCGGCGATTGCAACGGGACCTCAGTTGACGGAGAGGGCGTGCGTACGCTGCGCGGCGCCGGAGTTGCAGCGTGTGTTGCCGCAGCTGGTGCACGACGTCGAGGTTGGCGCGGTCCTGATTGGATCAGGACGTCGTCCGACGGGCACGACAAACACGGAGAGTCCGTCGGGGGTGTAGCTGCATCGACCTGCGTAAACGAAAAGCATGCCTCGTCGAAATAGACGTGACGTGAGATGATTACTCATTTGGTCACACGATTATAGCACTTGTATCCCTTTTGATCAAGAGGGTAACCAAGAAAGATGCATCTAGCAGAGCGCGGCGCCAGCTTATTTGGAGCGGTGGATGCGAGATTGGGGTAACAAAGACACCCAAAAACTCAGAGATGGGAGTACTCCGGTGGTACCCCGAAGAGGAGATGGAAGGGAGTAGAATTGTCACGAGGGCGACACAGACGCCGATTGAGTAAGTAGGTGGACGCAGCGAGAGCATCTAGCCAGAATGTGGGTGGGATCGAGGCCTAAAATAGCAGAGTGCGCACGCCGTCGTTGAGGGTGCGGAGGATGCGTTCTGCCCGGCCGTTTTGCTATGACGTGTATGGATAGGTCAGGCGAAGGACAATGCCGTGCGTGGCGAAGAAGGCACGCGACGCTGAGTTATCGAACTCTTTGCCATTGTCGGTCTGGAGACACATGATGGAGGTCTGAAATTGTGTCCGCACAAACGCATGGAACGAGATGAGCGTGGGTAAAACATCAGATTTGTGGCGGAGGGGAAAAGTCCAGATGTAATGTGAGTGATCATCCATAATGACAAGGTAGTATTTGAAACCGGAATTGCTCATTATTGGTGAGGTCCATACATCACAATGCAAGAGCTGGAATGGGAATGATGAAACATTATTGGACGCACTGAATGGAAGACGTACATGTTTGCCGCGACGGCATGCATCACAAGTATGTGGACTAGACTTAGAACAATGAAAACCAATGGAGCGCGACAGCTGGTGGAGTGCGTTGTGTCCAGGATGGCCAAGACAGGCATGCCAGAGCGTGCTTGCGTGGGAGGCCAGAAGTGCAGATGGAGATGGCGTCGCTGTGGCTGGAGCCTGACGAAGAGGATAGAGCTCTCCAGAGGAATCACATCGGAGCAGTGCCATCCTGGTGTGAAGATCCTTGATGGAGAAACCCCAAGGATCAAATTCAACAGTCACGTTATTATCACAAGTTAGCGCACGCACGAAAATAAGGTTTTTGACAATTTGAGGAGCAATAAGAACATTGCGAAGCTGTAAAGGAGAAGATGGGGTGGGAATTGAGGTGTTGCCAGTGCAGTGCGCTGGGAGACACTGCCCATTGCCGACAACAATATGACGAGGAACAGTAGAATGAGGGGGTGATGTGAGGATACCAGGATTGGATGCCATGTGCGCCATGGCTCCGGTGTCGAGGAACCAGTCGGTGCCACCGCCGCCAGGGTTGGTGAGGGTCATGTTGTTGAAGGCGGAGTAGAGGCCGGCTGGGAGGGCGCCGGAGTTGTTGGCGTAGAGGGCGGCGTCGAACGAGGATGGCGGTGCCGAGAACGCCGCCATGGCCTGGGGTGGATTGATGCCGGGGCGAGCGCCGAGGACGCTAGGCCTCCACATGTTCATGGGCTAGGCCTGGACCACGCCTTGCCACTGATTTGGGGCAGGGGCCCACTGCTGTGGTGGTGCGCCGCCATGCGCCGTCGATCCGGCGGCTGGTGCGCCGTGGCCGCCGGAGTTGTTCGGACGGTTGCGACCATCAGAGGCCTTGCGCTTCTTGCGACGGTCGTGGTTCCCATTGTGGGCCATCTGGGACGCAGGTGGAGTGGGCGCGACGGGGCGGGACGGAGGCGTGGTCGAAGTAGTGGTCGGGGCCGCCGCAAGGAGTGCCGTCTGCGCCTCCATCTGATGAGAGTGGCGTATGCGGTGCTCTTCCTGCAGTAGGTAGGACCGGGTGTAGAGGAAGGTGGGAGGGGGAGTCATGACGGAGAGGACGGCGATCGCCTGGCTGAACTTGTTGTTCAGGCCACGCAGGGTGTTGATGACGAGGGCGGGGTCGGAGACGGCGGCGCCGCAGTCGTAGAGCGTGTCGGCGAGGCGCTTCAGTTTGCTGCAGTATTCGGCGATGCCCATGTCACCTTGGAACAGGCTGTGGAACTCCTGCTGGGCGTACACGGCGCGCCGAAGGCTGTTGTCGAGGAACTGGCCGGTGATCGCTTTCCAAATGGTGTAGGCAGTGGCGTTGGGGCGGTTGACGTCATTCCATATCTCCTTGGAGATGGTGGCGTAGAGCCAGGAGACGATGCAAGCATCGACCTGGAGCCACTCGATGTCGTCGAACATGGCGGCGGTGTCAACCGAGCCGTCGATGTGGTTGAGGAGGCCGAATTTTTTGAGGGTGACCTCCATGAAGGAGCGCCATTGCCGGAAATTTCCCTCATCGGTGCTGAGGACGACAGAGACATGGTTACGGATGTTCAGCATCATGAGGGTAGAGGCAGAGGGTGGAGCGGGATCAGCGAAGGGGTTGGTGCTCGAGGAGGAACCGGTAGGGCTCGCCATGGGTGGGAGTAGCGGAAGCAAAGGGTTGGGATCGATAGAAGGCTGATACCATGTAAGAGATGAAACACTCCCTGTATTCAGTAGACAGTATCGGATACATATACATGGAGGCGATCAATGTCAGCCAAGTGCAGCTAACTAACTCCTACAGAACCGGATCAGCTGAGAACGTGTGCCGTTAGGCTTACAACAGAATGCGAGCTGATCTGTTCCTATCTAACGGACTCCTGGAGAATAGCTCGCTGACAGCTTCGGCACCTTCGCTGCCATCTCGGAGGACCAGCTCCGAGAGCTGGCTAGAGGCTTCGGGGAAGCCGTTCCTGTGGGTGGTGAGGGCCGACGGCTGGGCGCCGCCGGAGGGCTGGGAGGAGCGCGTCGGGGAGAGGGGGATGCTGGTGAGAGGGTGGGCGCCGCAGACGGCAATACTCGCCCACCCTGCGGTGGGCGCGTTCCTGACGCACTGCGGATCCAGCTCGCTGCTGGAGGCGGCGGCGGCCGGCGTGCCGATGCTGACGTGGCCGCTGGTGTTCGACCAAACTCATCGAGGAGAGGCTGGTGACGGAGGTCCTCAAGATCGGGGAACGGGTCTGGAGCGGCCGCGGAGCACGAGGTACGAGGAGCAGACGCTCGTGCCGGCAGAGGCAGTGGCGCGAGCGGTGGCAAGGTTCTTGGAGCCGGGCGGCACCGGCGAGGCGGCGAGGAGCAGGGCCGGGGTGCTCGCCGCGAAGGCGCGCTCGGCGGTGGCGGAGGGCTGCTCGTCATTCTGTGATCTGCACCGTCTCATCGATGACCTTATCCAAGCAAGACCGGCTGCCGGGACCGGGAAGATGGGCTCACCGGCGCACGCCTGAAAAGTGAAAACAGTGGAGACCGCGAGTACATGTGGAATTGCTGGATGAAGTTATTTCGGACGTTTGTCGTTTCTTCAAGCAAATTTGTTGTCGAAGGAAGAACAAAGTTAACTCCGGTTCACTTCATTATCCATCAGTGCATCTCTACTACTCCTTACCCTTCGATGGCAGCAAGGCTCTCCATAGGCAGTTCACCTGAAGGCGTCCCTGCAGAGCTTTAGGGGTACGTGTTAGTGGCAGAGTCACTCTGCAGTAGTTTGCAGAGAATCCACAACCTTTCAAATGGGGTTTTGTTCTCATAAACAAAAGTATCATGTAAGTTAATGATACGATACTAGAGTTTTGAGGAGAGATGAACATATTTTAGCTAGATGAAACTAGATGCACAAATTTTCTAAGATTTAAGAGGTTGTTTTGTATCAAAATTGGGGACTGAGATTTCAGTAGATGGGACGACACAATCTCGTTTAAGCGTTGATCTTACCGGCCTACAAACAAAATGACACTATGCATTGGATAGAGTTTTTCTATGTAATATGTATCATCTTAAGCATTCTAAATGATATTGTTGGAAACAATAAAATGGAACTCCCTTTCAGAATTGGTTTACATCGTGTATCATCTTAAGCCCCATGTAAATGATGAGTTGCATTAATTTGTATTGAACCCTTTGCTGGTTCACTAGTGGCTTTACCACCCCCATCCTCCAACCACCTCTAGTCTTTAGGCTCCAACACTAGGGCAGTCATTGACTCATTGTTCTTAGCATTCCCCTCTAAGCCAGTGGTGCTACAATTTCTTATTAGGGTTCTGATTGTGTGGGTGGGGTGGGGTGAGTCCGGGTGCGTTCAACCTCGATGTTGTTCAACTAAGTTCAGACCCTATTATTACAAACTAATAACTGATAAATACTAGCACTAGCCATTCAACCTCGATGTCCTTTAACGAAGTTATGACCCAATTACAAACTAATAACAGTTAAAATACTAGCACTAGTATGAGTTATGGGACCTCCAACAATCCATTTCTACTGGGGTAGTCACTGCTCTAGTATTGGACCTCCAACAATCCTTGAGATAAGAAGAGGCTCCGCTGAACCCTAAAACCCATGTAATCATCGACACCTGATGAGAATAACTCAAACGTATAAACTAGGACATTAATTTCTTGCTAGCGTAGCAGAATTCACAAAACACCTAGAAAAGAGGAAAATTCATTTGGTCAAGTTTGAAGGAGACTTTCTAATTGAGGATACATTTTGAGAATGTGTTTATGTTGTTTTGTTACACTATGACTGGTGGGCCAAGAAATTATGTCCACGTCAACTTAGGAGTTCTTTGGTGTGGCCTCATGCAAATCTAGCTAGCTCTGGCGTCACCCCAAAACGTTCAATTTTGGGCACCCGGGTCAGAATCAATATCCAACGGTAAGTTCCCTAGGAAGATTTGAACCAAATAAAACCTTAGGATCTTTTGCAATTCTATGCAGCTTTAGCTACTAAAAATGAGCTAAGTCACTGTCGAAATCTTCAGCTAATAGTTACTCCCACCGTCCCGTGGGGACTGTCGTTGGGGGATGGATTTGAACTGTCTGTATTCATTGTCTTTGCCCTGTACTTGGACCTATACTGTGTCCACATTTAGATGGTCTTTGATGAACCTGCCTACACGCTAGAACGACAAAGACAGTGGGACAAAGGGACGACAAAGACAGTGGGATAGAAGGAGTACTCCGTAGCCAGTATCTTACCTATCACCTAGTTAAAAATGAGCTATTAACTGATCTGTTTAAGCAAATGTTTTTTTGACAACACTGTTTAAGCAAATGTTAATAGCTTGCCAGTGATCCAAATAGGATTGCTTACTGTTATGAAGTCATGATAATGAAATCTTCATTATCCGTAGACAATCACTGCAAGGACGTGGCGCGCAGCTGCTGACTGCTGTCCCCTTCGAGCAATCGGGCCACTGGGCCACGTTCCCACTGAAATTCTGTCCCCGCCGCCTCTGCCCGCCCCGCCCCTCCCCCGCCATGTAGATGACACCCTATCTTCTCTTGCTCCGACGGACGCTTCCCGCGCCAATGGCCTGGACCAACCTCCTCAATCTCAACCTTCCTCCTTCCAAGATCGCACTCAAACCCCCGCTCCCGACGCGCCCGTCGGTCTTCTCGGCACCGCGCCATTTCCCGCCCTGCCGCTCTCCCCTCCGCATCAAGCCACCGCTGCCGCGGCAACAAGGCGTCGTCCAATCATCCACGTCCCCGCCGCCCGGCACTACCAGCGCCACCCCGTCGCCGCCGTCGTCGAGGCAGGAGGCCGTCGCGCAGGCACGGTCCTGCCTGGCCACGGCGCTGCAGAAGCCGCTCAACAACTCGGTCCCGCTCAAGAAGCTCAAGAGGCAGCGGCAGCCGCGGCTCCGGGCCGAGATCCCCGTGGTCGACGAGTCGCCGGGCTCCCTCGCGCGCCTCGCGCTCGACGTGTTCTCCGGCGGCGCGGGGGCAAAGAGGAAGGGGGGCGCGCCGGCAAGGCTGCTGCTCGTCTGGCCCTCGGCCGAGGCGCTGTCCGTGGCCCTGAGCGAGTTCGGGAACCAGGGGGACGACGACCCGACGACGGTGCACGCGCGGATGGGGGCCTCGGTGCCGCCGGACGCGCTGTGTTCCTGCGACGCCGCGGTGTTCCTGGCGCCGGCGCCGGCGCAGGTGGAGCAGGTGAAGGCCGCCGCCGCGGCTCTGGAACCCAAGCCGGTGGTGCTGTTCAACCCGGCGTGGAGCTTCGACGAGGAGGAGGACGACGAGAAGTTCGGCGCCGGCGGCGCGAGGGGCTTCGTGTCGTCCTTCGACGTGGTGTACTCCTTCACTGGGCTGGAGGTGCGGGGCTTGCTGAGCATGAAGAGGGGCGTGCTGCTCCGGTGCGTCGACGCCGGGCGGTTCGGCGGCGAGAGCTGGGTGCTCATGGTGGAGAACGACGACGGCGCGCCGCGGCAGGGTCAGGAGTTCAAGGTCGTGTCAAGGCTTAAGAAGCGGCCGACAATCGGCGAGGTGGAGACCATGCTGTACAACCTCATGGCCGCCAACTCGCCGGTGACCAAGTCGGCCAGGTTCCTCCGGGAGATGGTCTCCAATGTGACCGGAGGAATGTCGAAGGCGCAGTGAATCACCTGCAACTCTGCAAGAATATGAGATTCGTTGGTCTGGATGTTGTTGGTGATGTCTTCTGAATTTCTTTGCGCCGCGCAACGAAAGATGCAAAAACCTGAAAACGGTGGAGCTATATTTTTTTGTTTGTAATTCAGGGTCTCCATTTTTTGAGATAGTGGTGGTTCAGGGGGCATTTGCACAAAATATTCAGAAGAAGGCACTTCCAACAAATCATGAAGGCGATGAAGATATTCAGAAACACTGAGAACATGTATCGGAAGCATTCAGTATTGAATTAAAAAATGAACTGAAGATGTCAGAAACATGTATAAAACATTCACTTTTGGGTAGTATAATATCATATGAGAATCAGATAAGAAAAGTGACATAGGATTTAGGTTAAGGATGTTATCATAATATAAGAATACAAGGTCAGTATTGAGAGTGCCATATCTGTACGAATCAAACGTACATCATGGTTAAAAGCATATGTTAATAAGGGATAAAAAAAGGATTTGTCAAGAAAAAGGATACTCAAATCGAAGATTAATTGGAAGCACATGCTATTTTTTGACCGTGTTTTGTTGGTAGCTGCTTCCAAGAGGCTGACCTTGATCAGGTGAAATTCTGGAGAGTATACTTGCACGGGAAGTGGAGGTTTTACTTCTGTGTTTGGGATACAAAGGTTCACTGACCACTGACGGTAGGAGAAAAGGAGGACATCAAGAGGCCGGGAATCTGTGGGGCTACCCAAAGAAGGCAAAGAGGACAGACCGACAGAGTATACACAGGGGTAACTGCTAGCTAACTGCTGCTAGCAATTCTGTGTTCAATTTTTTAGCTTCAGATATGGCAAAAAAGTTAACATATCCAACAGTTTAAAATGCGACACGAGCCTCCAAGAACTATGGGTTCAAGAATTTCGAATTCAAAATCACATTTTTTACGGCAGAATCGTCTCTGCTGCCTGAAAAACTTTCGTACTTGCCTTTGGATGTTACATAGCCAGAGTGCCAGAGTCTATGGATTATGGACGTGAATTTGCGGGTAACGTTTTTCTTTTAATGCAATGACAAGAGTTGCAAGATAGGAAACATAGTTCGTTACTGGAGTGTTAAAAGAGCACATGACAGGCTCAGAGCAAAGAGGCACAAAAGAGCCCAAGAGCCAAAATAAACCTTTTACAATTTCTTTTCCGAAAACGGACAATTAGCCTGTATTACTTTAAGGGAAATTAGAATGTTGATTACACGTCATGTCGCGTTCGCAGACGAGTTGCCTTAGAGCGCGGCAAGAAAGCACACTACATAAATCACCAGCTGAAACGGTGGAGCGAGCGGGTTGTAGGTTTGTTATTGTGCTTAGTGATCATAGTCTCTTGCTAGAATTGTGTAGGTGAATTACATAACTTAGTTGAGCTAGTGCTAGAAGTGCTTCACCTTTTAAAGTACTAACCGGTTATTTTAATGCTTTGCAAGGCTATTCACACCTCCTCTAGTCATTAGGACTTTACACTGTCGTCCTTCCTTAGGGCGATGGTCGTGCCTTCTCACAGCTCCCATTGGCTCTTCGTGAACCATCGATGTGATGGGTTGGGGTGTAGTCATGCCGTTACATGTGCTGTGAGGATGCTTGTGGTACGTGTGGTGGTGTTGAGTGTCGGCGGGGACGCCTACGTTCATCACCGACGCCTTCCTTCATGATTGTCTTCTTTGCGGTGACCATTGGGGGCGGTGGTGGTGTGGGTAATGAGAAGTTATGGCGAAAGCCTAGACGACGACATCTGCGGACGTCGCTTCCTTTTTGAGGCATCCTTCTAGTACCTTTTCTCTTGCCCATTTTGGATTTGCACGTGAAAACCTTCCTGCGGGCTTGCTATGTTGGCGTCTTTGGTGTCGTGACCTTCTTGAAGGCATCTCGAGGCATTCTAGCTCTGCTCCCTTCCTACCATTTGGTCATGGTCATATTTTTTTCATTGTCTAATAAAAATAGCAGCAAAGCTTTTGTCGTCATTTTAGAAAATCTTACCCAGCCACGTAACTTTACTAGGCAAAACAAGTTTGTCCAACGAAGCAAGGCGAGATGGAGGGAAGGATCCAAACGTGCCCCGAATATATGGAGCAAAACATCTCTAGCAGGAGCTGTTGACATCTCCAATCCATTGCAATTCAAACCGTTGGGTACTGTCAACTGCTTGTGGATTGTGAAGACGACGCAGGAGCTTGAGCACAAGGTTGGCGTTCTGTATGTCACCATTTCCTTTGGCTGGCATACATTTTCCCAAGCCACCAGCCACCTGGCACTGTGCGTCCGTGCCCCGGTCCCCCGGGACCTTGTCCGAAGCCCCTACAGATAAAATTTATTCAAATAAGATAAAAGCGGGAATAATTAACGAGAGGGAATAATTAACGAACTCAATTTGATTCAAGGGAATAATTAATGAAAAGAGAAGCGTCGATTTGGGCAGGGATGAGTGACAGCTTCTGCTAGAGAGATGTTCAGGTCCAAAGATTCTAATTCCATCTTCAGCCACTACGGTTTTCACTTTCAATCTGTTGGCTGGAACTTGGAAAATGTACTTCCTCGCATGCTGCAATGCAGAATTTGCACAATATCTTCGGAAGCAAGCTCGAGTGGCCGCAACCGAGGTTCGACGTGGTGCAGCATCACATTACCGTAACAACGGCGGACAGAAACAATTACAAGTGCATTTCGAATTGCTCGCCAGAGACATAATCTTCAGCAATACCATCTCTACTCCCTGTCAGTGTTGCTGCTCGTTCCAACGGATGCAGCTGACGGCGCGGTTGCCACGCCGGCAGCCGCTCTGGCTTCGATAAGGTCGTCGATGAGGCGGTGCAGTTCACGGGACGACGAACCGCCTTCCGCTACGGCAGCCTGGGCCTTCACGGCGAGACCCCGAGCTCTGTCCCTCGCCGCCTCCCCCGCCCCACCTGGCTCCAGGAACCTTGCCACCGCCCGAGCCACGGCCTCCGCCGGCACGAGCTCCCTTTCCTCGTACCTCGTGCCCCGCGGCCCGCTCCAGACCCGTTCCCCGATCTTGAGGACCTCTGTCACCAGCCTCTCCTCGATGAACTGGTCGAACACCAGCGGCCACGTCAGCATCGGCACGCCGGCCGCCGCCGCCTCCAGCAGCGAGCTGGATCCGCAGTGCGTCAGGAACGCGCCCACCGCAGGGTGGGCGAGTATTGCCGTCTGCGGCGCCCACCCTCTGACCAGCATCCCCCTCTCCGCGACGCGGTCCTCCCAGCCCTCCGGCGGCGCCCATCCGTCGGCCCTCACCACCCACAGGAACGGCTTCCCGGAGGCTTCCAGGCCGAGCGCCAGCTCCCGGAGCTGATCGCCCGAGATGGCGGCGAAGGTGCCGAAGCACACGTACACCACTGAGGAGCTCGGCTTGGAGTCGAGCCACCTGATGCAGGGAGACTCGCTGGTGCCTGCGGCGGCCGGTGGCAACGGCAGCGAGACGGGGCCGACGAAGTAGCCGCGTTTCAAGGATGCGACGCGCATGTATGCCCCGCGGTAATCCTGCTCGAGGTCTGCGAACGTGTTGAAGGCGATGCCCAAGCACCTGGCCAGCGCCGCGTAGCAAGGGTTGAACATGTCTTGGACGTTCGCTGGGGGTCTCAGGAACTCCGGCAACTCGCCCACAGGGATCCGTATCTCCGGCCCCGGCAACCCAGGAACAACAACGTCCTGGGACCCAGAGCCGCCGTTACTGACGACGGCGCCGGTGAGGAGGCGCATGACGAGCCCCGAAAATGGCCCGATGACACTGAAAACGACGCACGGCAAGCCCAGCTCGGCGGCGATGCTGCTGTTCCAGAAGAAGTGGTAGTCCGTCACGACGGCGTCGAGGGACAACTCCCTAAGGAGCGCCTCCTGTGCCGGCCGCAAGAGGGCCTCGTCGATGGCAGCGGCGTCGATGCGCCACGCGTCGTCCCCGGCAGTGGAGAGGTTCTCCACGCCCAGAGCGAGTCCATCCACGCACGGGAACGGGTAGGTGACGATCTTGACCATGCGGACCGCCTCGGGGCCGTGCCGCTCGAGGGCCGACCGGACAACCGTGACGTTAGCCGGGGTCACGGCGATGGAGGGCTCGACGGAGCCAGGCCTGGCTGCTGCTAGACGGATAGCGAAGTTGGTGTGGGGGCCGATGTGGCTGGTGGCAAAGAATGGGATCAGAAGTATGCGCATCTTCTTGGTCTGTTTAGCTGAAGCCATGGCTGCTGTTACAGCTTGAATGGGTTTGAGCCTTGTTGAGGAGGAGCAACAAGACTGCTGCAAGAGCGGTCTTGTTTTGATTATGCTTTGGACACATAGTCTCCACTCTCCATTAGATAAACAGGCGTTAGGTTGGATGTCACAGATAATGAAAGCCGCCGGCGGTTGTCGTGGTCAGTACTCAAATACATGGAGCAGACGCCTATCTTATGTTCATTGACCTAGGATCAACGAAATTTTAACTAATTCACTCTCTCTCCATCACATCAACACCGTATTAATCTTTACACGCATGCATGAAACACTAAATATAGGTAAAATTAATTAATTACATAAATTAGTTATAAATCACGAGACGAATTTTTTAAGTCTAGTTAATCCATGATCTGTTGGAAGTGTCTTCTAAATATTTTTGTAGAAATGAACCATGAATCACCATTATCTAAAAAAAGGGAATTGCTAGATTTTAGATGCTTGATGCTTGCAGGCGACACATACAACAACCAAGTCGAGCTCACCGATCGCAATAACAAACATTGGACACCAATCGCAAAAGACAAGCCCAATTTCAGGTGATTGCCAAGGCGGCGCCTCCGCGGTCGTTCGACCAGGGCTGACCTAGCGGCCGGCACTCGGCACGTTGGTCCTTGTCGAGCTCGACCCATTGACGCTGACAATGCGCATGAATGCCACAGTTGATCGCGGCATAACGAAGGACCCGATTCTGATGGAGCTTGATGCTTCGTTCAGAACGGTCTCCCAATGGATGTTGCTGACACCCCCAGTGTCGCCTCAGCTGGGGCAGTCACGGACCACGCCAAGACGGTCTATGTTCGACGACGTGGCGACCGCGGCGAGTGAGGAGGACCTGGCCGTGGCGGACTCCACGTTGAGCCCCTTAGCTGGAGCATCTTCACCTGGACGTTCGACGGCGGTCTCTCAGGAGGCAGGACGTGGAGGCACTCCGTCCGGCTGTCTTTCCCCGGCCGTCCACACGAAACCGACCGTGCTAGCTGGAGATCTGCCGGCCACCACTCAGCCCTCCCCTGCGCTCACTCTGCGGATAGGACGCTTTTTTGTCGTGTTCTGCTCATCGTTGCAAAATAATCCATGCCCAAATTTGCTTTGCTAGTCTCGTAGTCACACACTCGTGACTCATCTTATCTAGGCGTCCGGATCTTTGTGCTTGGTTGTTGTTAGACCGTGGGTATTTGGCGCATGTCTGTTAAGCAGTAGGCGTAGCGTCGTAAGCAATCGTTTTCTAGCCAGAGATTGTTTATGTTTCTAACTGATCCTTTTTACAAGGAAATATAACTTCGCCTGTTCTGTGCAAAATAAATTAAAATTTATTATAAATTAGATGCTTAATTTGTAAAAAATAGAGTGAGAGAAGAACACACGAGAGCCTACAACACAAAATCTGGATGAAAAGATGATTTAAATGAGTCAAATAATTAGATAATTGCATTCATTATCAATCTAGCTATGCACCCAAACACGTATTTGGCTAGAGCTAGTTCAAGGCTACAAACTAACTCTAACCTCTAGCCAAGTTGGAATATCCAAACATTAACGAGAATGGGAGATTTTGATGAATGTATCTTCATCGATTTCCGGCTTCACAGACACATCCCACTAAATGACCAAATGCTTGTCGACGGCCACTAGTTTGAGCACCTATTTTAGGTCTTATTCAAATGTCTATGTACGGCAGCTGGTTTGGGAGGTGGGGGCTAGGACTCTGTACGAGGTTCACCGCGCAGACAGTTCACCACTTATAGTCCTACCCCAGTCCGATCTGAGAGGGGGCGCTGTCAGCAACGAGAAACACCACCGACGCTGACACCGCACCACCTCGACGTCCAGACCGCCGCCGAGGACGCCACTGCCTTCACCCCCTTCACCGACTGTTGTCGCCCATGCGTAGACTGCATCGACGAATGCGATAGCCAGCTCCAGCTCCGCTGCATCACCCACCGATGGTTTGTACACTACCTCACTCCCTCTCTTTTTCTCTCAGATCTAGTAGTTCAAGTACTAGGAACTTATTTATCCCGTATGCAAAGAATCGTTCCCCACTTGATCTGCTCCTAGACGATCTTTCTGTTCTATCACAAACAAGAAGTTACAGTTACGGTGATCGGTGAGCCTTTCAGGCTCTCCGATGGTCCAAGAGCCTAGCGTCCCCTGTGTGTTTCATGTATTTATGTCAGTGGACATGCCGGAGTTATCCAGTGGACACCCTTTGCATGAATAGAGGATGAAAATCAAACCACCGTGTTGGTTTTCGTACCGATTTTATGCTACTTCAAAAAACCAAATCGAGCAAGTTTTTACAGCTGAAGTACCTCGTGGGAGGAGCATCCGTTGTCAGCCAACGACGCATCCAGTACTATTTTGCACGCTGCGCCCTAAATAGAACGGTCCTAGATATAGATATGCAACGAGATTGACGCGCCGAAGCTTTTGTCCGTTTGCATGAACACGGTCATTCTTCCTTCTCCCAACACCAATTTGCTCGAACCACCACAAACTGCAGGGAATGGCCACAGCCAAAGCTAAGCCAAGAAAGAAGCTGCGCATCCTGCTCATGCCCTTCTTCGCTACAAGCCACATCGGCCCCTTCACGGACCTCGCCTCCCACCTCGTCGCGGCTAGGCCTCACGACGTCGAGGCCACCATTGCAGTCACTCCGGCAAACGCCTCGCTCGTTCAGTCAGCCCTCACCCGGCGTGGCGCCGATCAGACCACCGTCAAGGTGGCCACCTACCTATTCCCCTCCGTGGACGGCCTTCCACCGGGAGTGGAGAACCAATCCACGGTCAAAGGCCGCCGACGCATGGCGCATCGATGCCGCCGCCATGGACGAGAAGCTAATGCGGCCAGGACAGGAGATTCTCATCATGGAGCGCTTGCCGAGCCTCGTCATTACCGACGTACACTTCTGGTGGAACGTCGATGTCGCTGCCGACATCGGTGTGCCGTGCATGGTGTTCCACGTCATAGGGACCTTCCCAACGCTGGCCATGTCTAACTTGTCGCATGCTACCGGTGCGATCGATGCCGCCAACGGAGGGCTGGTGACTCTTCCTGCGTTTCTTGCGTCAGAAACTCAGGTCCCAACCACTGAACTACCTGAGATGCTAGGGAGGCAACAAATAACCGACGACCGCACCAGAGAGAACCGGATGGACTCAGCGCACAAGAGGTGCTTCGGACTTATTGTTAACACATTCTTTGATTTGGAGCACAGGCACTGCGAGATGTTCGTAGGCAATGGTCAAGTGAAGCGTGCCTACTTCGTCGGGCCCCTATTGTTGCCGGTGCCATCACCACCGCAGGAGGCAACCGGCGCATATGACTCGAGGTGCATCGATTGGCTAGATAAGAAACCACCCCAGTCTGTGGTGTACTTGTGCTTTGGCAGCCTTACTCACGTCTCAGAGGCTCAGCTCCGTGAGCTAGCACTTGGGTTAGAGGCCTCCGAGAAGCCATTTCTGTGGGTGGTCAGGTCGGAGGCATGGGTGGCACCGGAGGGGTGGAAGGAGCGTGTTGGGGACAGGGGGATGATCGTCACCGGATGGGCTCCGCAGAATGTCATACTGGCGCACCGTGCGGTTGGCGTGTTTGTGACACATTGCGGGTGGAACTCAGTCCTGGAAACAGTGGTTGCTGGTGTGCCGGTGTTGACATGGCCTATGGTGTTTGAGCAATTCATCACTGAGAGGTTCATGACGAAAGTGCTGGCAATTGGAGAGCGGATGTGGCCGGAGGGCGCTGGGGTGAGAAGCACAAGGTCTGAAGAGCATGAGCTAGTCCCTGCTGAGGTAGTGGCACAAGCTCTGGCCAAGTTTATGGAGCCCGGAGGGGCTGGTGATGCAGCAAGGAGTAGGGTCAAGGAGCTCTCCGCGAAGGCTCGTGCAGCCATGGCGGAAGGCGGCTCTTCCCACCGTGATCTGCGTCGCATGATTGATGATCTCACGGAAGCAGAAGCGGCTGCTGCAGGGAAAGTTCTTTCTGTATAATTTGACTTTCGAGCTTAGGTTGCGTCCAGATTAGGTTTCAATGTTTGTTGATATAATAGTTATGGAATTACTTTCGTCACACGGCTGACTTATTAGTACAACAAATACCATTGCGCACGAACATGTCGCAGTACGCATGCTCCAGATTCCATCGAAGCATTTGCGGGGATCATTTGCGGGCTCCTCAGTCCTCAGGAACTCTGGCAGCTCGGTAACGGGGACCCGTATCTCTGGGCTTGGGAACCCAGGGACGGTCACCACTCACCACGCTGCCGGCAGTGGCGCTATGGACGCCGGCGAGTGCCACGTGCGTTATCGCCAGGCACGGGAACGTGCCTATGGCGTAGAACGTGACGCACGTCACGCCGAGATCCGCGGCTACGTCGGCGTTCCAGAAGAAGTGCATGTCGGTGATGACGGCGTCCGGCGCGCGCTCCCTGACGAGACTTTCCTGCGCTGGCCGCAGTAGCTTCTAGTCGAACGCGGCCGCGTCGATGCGCCGCGCCTCCGCGGCCGCGACCGTCGAGAGGTTCTCGACGCCTGGCTGGAGGCCGTCCACGGCCGGAACGTGTAGGTCGCCACCTCGACGACAGCGACGGCGCCGGCAGCGGTGGGCCCGCGGCGGGCGAGCGCCGACCGGACTACCGAGGCGTTCGCCGGGGTCACGGCGACCGTGGCCTCGACGACGTCCGGCCTGGCCACGGCGAGGTGGAAGGCGAGGTCTGTGAAAGGACCGATGTGGCTGGTAGCGAAGAACGGCATGAGCAGGACGCGCAGCTTCTTGCTCTGCTTCCCTGAAGCCATTTACTCATCGATTTCTGCTTGGTTTGATCTGTGTGCGGTGGTTGAATGACCTGATCGAAGCAAGAGCGGCTGCTGGCGAGATGACCACGCCGCCCGTTGTCCCCGTGAAAATGGGTGGCAATTCTGACTTCTGAGAGTTGGGGATCGGTGGAGGTGTCTCCAGGGAGCTGATGCAGGTTGTTGTCGGGAGATGAGACTGCCGAAAACTTGGTGCTGCCACTGATTCACGCGCAAGAGTGACAGTACAATTGCAGTGCAAGAGCATTTCAATGCGACACAACAAGATTCCAGCATAAACAAAGAAACCACACAACAGGCAGAGGTTGCCATGCTCCAATCGAGGCTGGAGGCTTAGACAGGGAGACATTTTCTGCTGCTATGTCCGAATATAGTTGAGCTTTTATTAGTACTACTAAATATGTCCGTGCATTGCAACGAGAATTATAACTTATGTCGTTTGTTCTAGTACACTTTAGAATCATATAGCGTACGTTAGTTGGACATATGCTATCTAACTCGTATGAATGTAAATCATGAATATAGATGGCTATATCTATGCCTAGCGGCGTCACATGTTCATTTTACAGTGTGCGGTGGCAGCAGCTGCCCTCAACAGCGGCGCTAAGGCCAGTGGCAGCTCCCGTTCATTTGGCCCTGTGTGCCTCGCTACCGCCATCATGGCCTTTCACGTCCAGTCCAACGCGGACGAGGTCCTCGCAACGTCAGCTAACCAAGCTCGCCGCCTCCCCTGGACAAGTGGACCTGGTTGGCAGTGCAGACTGCGGAAGCCGGATAACGGAGTCTTGATCTGATTTTCACTTGGATCAATTCGTGCTAGCCAAGCTCACCGCCTTGTCTGCACAAGCGGACCTTGATGGCGGCGCTGAGGCACGTCGCGGGCATTTTGGGTGACCTGGAGGCTTGATCTAATTTCCAAATTGATCGATTTGTGTATGAGTGGACTGGTTTGATTTTATAAGCTATTTGTGTTTCCGGAGCTATTTTCATTTGAGCTTGGATTTGGATGGGAGACCATCCATAATGATAAGTGTCAAAGTTGAACGACAACAACACAGGCAATTCTCATTCATGTCAAGTTTTTTTGACTATTTTTTTCATCTTTGCTGTTGCGTACTATTCTTGTTGAATTTGGATTTACCTTTTACCTGATCTTCACCGTCCGAATAGAAGCTAGGATGCTATAATTAAATAATCCTATTCTAAACGGACTCTGAACGCAAACTGGAGGAGTGGTAGAAAATTAAATATAATCCTAATTCTGTACAGTCTGGACGTATAGGAGAGGAACCTACCATCACCGATCTAAACACGGAGGTGAAAGAAAATTATGTGAAATTTTTTTCGCTTTTTATAGATAAGGTATAGACTAACCAAATTATACTCTACCAAACAACCAAAATCCGACAACAGATACAACAGGCCATTGCCCGAGCTCACAATCAGACATTCAGACGATGGCATTGTGCCATTGTGCCATTGTCCCTCCATCAGCCGGTTGCTGCTCTTGCTTCCATGAGGTCATCAGTCATGCGGCGCAGATCACAGTGGGAAGAGCCGCCTTCCTCCATGGCTGCACGAGCCTTCACCGAGAGCTCCTTGACTCTACTCCTCGCTGCATCCCCAGCCCCTCTGGGATCCATAAACTTGGCCAGCACTCGTGCCACTGCATCAGCAGGGACGAGCTCATGTTCTTGGGCCCTGGTGCTCCTCACCCCGGCACCCTCTGGCCACAACCGCTCCCCGATCGCCAGCACTTTCGTCACGAACCTCTCGGTGATGAATTGCTCAAACACCATAGGCCATGTAAGCACCGGGACACCAGCCACCACCGTTTCTAGGACCGAATTCCATCCACAATGTGTCACAAACGCACCCACTGCGTGGTGAGACAATATCAGCGTCTGCGGAGCCCAGCCGGTGACGAGCATCCCCCTGTCCCCAACACGCTCCTTCCATCCCTCCGGGGGCACCCATGTCTCGGACCTAACAACCCATAGGAATGGCTTCTGTGAGGCCTCTAACCCAAGAGCTAGCTCATGGAGCCAAGCCTCCGAGACATGAGTCAAGCTGCCAAACCACAAGTACACCACCGACTGGGGTGGCTTCTTGTCCAGCTAGTCGATGCACTGTGAGTCATAGGCGCCGGCTGCTGGCTGTGGCAACGGCAATGACAGGGGCCCTACGAAGTAGGACCCCTTCACATAACCACTTCCTACGAGCATATCGCAGTGCCTATGCTCCAAATCATAGAAAGTGTTAACGATAAGTCCGAAGCACCTCTTGTGTGCCAAGCGTATCGGGTCGTCGATGTCACGATACTCGTCGGGCATATGTTGTTGGTTCCTTAGCATCTCAGGTAGCTCGGTGATTGGGACCTGGATTTCTGGTGGTGGAAACCCTGGAAGAGTCATCACGCTGCCGGTAGCATCGATCGCACCGACGGCATGCGACAAGTTAAACATGGCCAGTGTTGGGAATGACCCTATGGCGTGGAACATGACGCACGGCACGCCGATGTCGGTAGCGACATGGATGTTCCACCAGAAGTGTATGTCGGTGACGACGAGGTCCGACGAGTGCTCCCTGATACGACTCTCCTGTCCTGGCCGCATCAGCTTCTCGTTCATGGCGACGGCATCGATGCGCTAGGCGTCGGCGGCCTTGACCGTGGAGGGGTTCTCCAGTCCCGGTGGAAGGCTGTCGACGAAGGGAAACGGGTACGTGGCCACCGTCAAGGTGGCCTAATCACTAACGCTGATGCCACGGTGGGCGAGTGCTGACTGGACGATTGAGGCGTTCGCCGGAGTGACGGCGACAGTGGCCTCGACGTCGTCAGGGCGAGCCACGGCGAGGTGGAAGGCGAGGTCTGTGTAGGGCACGATATGGCTAGTGGCAAAGAAGGGCATAAGGAGGACGCAGGACTTGCTGCTCTGCCTAGTGGAAGCCATTTCCTCTGAACAGGGGCGAAGCCTAGTGGAGGCAAAACTGAGCTCCCGCTCCCCTTGCCGCGAAACATTTTCTCAGCCGTGAAACATTTTCTCAAGGCCTAATAGGATAGCTGCAACAAAGCAATGGCCACTAGCCATTAATTGCTCCTTCACGTTCACGTAGTAGGCAGGAACAGACTGCAGAGGGAGGGAGCGCCCCAAACTCGGCGGCCGCACAGCAATCTCCGTACTCGCCTACTCGTATCTCCCAATCTCTAGCTTTCTACTTCATGCATGTCCTAGGCCTTGTTTAGATTGCAAATTTTTGTAATTTGAACATCGTAGCACTTTCGTTTGTATTTAACAAATATTGTCTAATTATTGATTAATTAGGTTTAAAAGATTCGTCTCATGATTTACAACTAAACTGTGTAATTAGTTAGTTTTTTAATATATATTTACTGCTTCATGTATGGGTCCAAAGATTGATGTGATGGAGAGAGAGTGAAAAAACTTAGAATTTTGCTCCAATCTAAACAAGGCGCTAGACGTAGTGCTCGAGCGGCGAGATCACGACGGGCGACGGCTACCTACCGCCGGCCCGCTGCTTCCTCCTTGCAGAATGTAGATGTAGGAGCCTTTGGTGCTGCAACTTGCTGGCTTGCTGGTTGCTACAGATTAGTTTGATCCCCAATTTCTTCCTTTTCCTAATTTTTACCTGGTAGTTTTGCTAGCAATTGATAAGGAGACTGGTTAAGGAGCAAATCAAATCCGCTCATTGTTCAGAGCGCTAACAATCTGTACTGCCGTGTGGTACGAGTACGTGACTAGTTATAAATATATAAATATGAATGTGCATATTAATGATATATTATATGCATTTTCATTTCATTTCTTGCGTTAATTACTGTTCACTATCTTTTTTTTTCAAATTCGCCCCCCTATAATTTGGCCCACGCTCCACCACTGCCTCCGAAGCTCTCCTCTGCAACAAGGTGGGTACTACTCTTGCTTTAGACATGGTGACCATGGCGACTGTTTTATATGGTAAGCAGTACTCTCTCCGTCCCAAAATAGATGTCATTCTTGCTTTCCAAGAAGTCAATATTTTCAAACTACCGGTAATTATATATTAAAATATATAAATATTTATGCTAAGTAATTAGTATCATTAGAAAAATCTTTAAGTCTAATTTTTTAATAAATTTATTTAGAGATATAAATGTTACACGTATTTTGTACAAATCAAGTCAAAGTTGAGAAAATTTGACTGATATGTTTCTATAACGTTATCCTTTTTGGGACGGAGGGAGTAGGTAGGATGTGTGGAGAACAGGGCATTACACGTCCCTATCGTGGCAAGCGTCCTAGCAATGATATCGCCTGGGGACCGACTCATCGTCGATGGTACGAGCGACGATTAAAGTTCTTATCGTGCGAGAGGCCTGTGTGGCTGTGCGCCATGGAATGGATTGGTGCTAGTCACAGCCCGTGCTCGTGCAGCAGTGCAGGTGCCGTCCGATGCTTCAGATCACTACCATTGCTATTACAAACGAACCTAGTGTTCACCCCCAAACCAAGGTTCCATTTTGAGATTTTTTGGCCAAAATTCAGTGACTACCAGGACGCCCTTGCGAGGGGATGGACCTGCCCTGAGTCAGTGCAAGACCCGATCAAGAGGCTCGATGTCATGTTTAGAACTCTGGCAAGGGAACTGCGAAGCTAGGCAGCACAACACATCGGTCGGGTACATGAGCAGTTACTGATGGCTAGAACGGTAATTCTGAAACTCGATCAACTGTCTCAAACCCGAACGCAGTCAAACTCGGAAACGGCACTACGGAGAGACCTCAAGCTCAAATGTCTGGGCCTATCATCCCTGGATCGCACCATTGCTCGACAACAATCTCGCATCAGGCATCTAGCAGAGGGGGACGCCAATACAAAGTATTTCCACCTCATGGCCAGAGGGCGAAAAAGGAAGAACACTATTACTTGGCTCAAGGTCGCGGGGGCGTTCACTTCAGATCGCCAGGCCATGGAGACAGCAATCAACGATCACTTCATCAGTGTGTTCGAGAGGGCTGGGCAGCCATCTGGTGCAATTGACTTCGGGGCAATCGGGATCCACAGTCAAGACCTATCAGGCCTGGAGGAACCTGTCACAGAGGAGGAGGTGTGGCACTCAATTCAGGCGCTGCCGGCAGATCGAGCGTCGGGACCAGACGGATTTACCGGTGCATTCTACAAGGCATCGTGGGCATAATCAAGGGCAACGTCATTGCAGGCATCAACACCGCCCTGTTCAGGGACAACAGAGAATTCAGTCACTTAAACGGTGCCCTCATTGTCCTAGTACCCAAGTCACTGGATGCCTGCGAGCCAGCACACTTCCGACCGATCACCATGGTGCACAGCCTGGCTAAGTTGATCTCCAAGATCTTGGCCCTACGTCTTGCGCCACGAATGCAAGGGCTAATCTCGCCAAACCAGAATGCGTTTATCAGAGGGAGATCAATTCATGAAAATTTCAAGTACGTGCAGCGGGCGGCGGTCATGCTGCGCAAGAAGAAGATCCCAAAAATTCTGTTGAAACTCGACATTGCCAAAGCTTTTGACACCCTGGAATGGCCATTTCTCCTTGACGTGTTGCAAGCCATGGAATTTGGCTCCCGATGGCGACGATGGATAGCCTTGCTACTCTGTTCCGCATCCTCGAGCATCTTGATCAATGGTCAACCGGGGATACCAATCAGGCATCGTAGGGGGTCCGACAAGTGGACTCTCTGTCGCCCTTGCTGTTCATCTTCGCCATAGAAATACTCTTGCCCTTGTTGTTCATCTTCGCCATAGAAATACTCGGCCAGCTATTTGCAGTGGCAAGGGAACAAGTGGTGCTGCGCAGCATAAACAGAGACGGAATCAAATTCCAGTGCAACATGTACGCGGATGACGTGATTCTCTTTGCACATCTGGCAGTCAGTGAGGCGTAGGCCACCAAGGGCATCCTGCAGATCTTCTCGGGCGCATCAGGGCTGTGCACGAACATGGCTAAGTCATCTATCATGAACATATTCGGCGCCAAGCACATGATGAAAGCCATTCAGCTAACTTTGGGGTGCCAGCAGGCTGCATTCCCAATCCGATACTTGGGGTTGCCGCTCAGCACAGTCAAACTGCTGAAGGAGCACATCCGCCAGACGGTGGAAGCGGTAGCAAAGAGGATGCCTGCCTCTCATGGCCCGCTGATGGCAAGGAGCGGCTGCCTGATATGGGTTAAATTAGTTCTCACCGCAATACCCATCTACTGTATGATTTCTGATGGCCTCCCGCCATAGGCAATGGCGGAGATCGACACCATCTGTCGCCGTTTCTTGTGGGCTGGAAAGGATGCGTACGCAAGAGGAAAATGTATGGTAGCATGGAAGACTTGCTCACGGCCGAAGGAACTCGGTGATCTTGGCATTAACGACCTCAAGCTAGTAGCCACAACCTTTGAGGCAAAATGGCTATGGTTGCAGAAAACGGACGCGGACAGAGCATGGTCAGAACTGCCAATCAAGCAAACCAAGGAGGCGATGGCATTCTTCAAAGTGTCCACCTACTCAGTGATAGGGAATGGTAGGAGCACCCTCTTTTGGCAGGATAGCTGGATCAACGGCATATCATTGAGGATTATGGCTCCAACACTTCTCATATTCGTCTGCAAGCGAGCCATTCAACATCAGATAGTGCTCGAGGCTCTGGAAGGAAGGAATTGGGTACGTATGATCTCCGGTGGACTCACCATGCCGGCAACGGCGGAGTACCTCCAGTCTAGCACGTGATACGGGACATCGAGCTTACCGACACATCGGACAAGTTAATCTGGCGATGGGAGTCGGACGGCGGGTTCTCAGTGCATTTGGCTTACCACGCGCTGCACCTGGGTTCTCACCTGATTCCAGGTTGCATCAGAGTGTGGAAGGTATGGGCACCCCTTAGGATCAAGTTCTTCCTTTGGCTGGCAATCCGCCGCCGCCAATGGACTGCGGACCGGAGACAACGCCACGGCCTCGACACACACGACACCTGCTTCCTGTGCGACCAAGAACCGAAGGACATCGATCACATCATCATTAGCTGCTCGTTCACCCGGCAAATATGGTTCCAGGCGGTATCGGCTTTAGGAGTTCAGCTAAGCACCCAACCTGACGTCTCCATCCTAGAGTGGCGGGAACAATGGCGCAACCTGTGGCCAACCATAACCAAAGGAGCAGACTCGCTATTCGCGCTCATTGCTTGGGAGGTGTGGAAAGAGCGAAATGCCAAGTGCTTCCGAGGAGCAACCACAACCATCGAAGCTGTTGCAGCCGTGATCAGACTTCCGGTGGGCCTCTAGGTGCATGCGGGCGCAAAGCACCTAGGTTGCTTACTTCAACAAGTAATACACTAAATACTTTAGGTGCACGCTTCATTTCAAATTTGTATGAGCAAAACGCGTAAACCTTTTGCGTGATTGAGAAAAAAGACGTGGACTTCGGTTAGGTGATCGGCATTGGGAGACAGAATGAAGGGCGAGAGCGCGCAGCCGGCGAGCGGCGTCAGAAACCGGCATGGCAAGAAGGAAGCAAAGCGATGCCGTCGGATTTTGGCCTCGACCACGTCACAATAATAACCGTACTAAATAACTGGGAAATCGACGCAAACCCCCGCTCCAAATCGACGCCCAGCACCGCATGATCCTCGCACCTCGCCTCCTCCTCGTCGGGCACGCGCCGTCGCCAATCCACCACCGCCTGCCCCATCCCCTACCGCCGATCCCTGCTAGCACCCGCCGCCTTCATCGCTCGCCGCGCGGGGCCTTCCTCACCGGCCAGGCCCTGACCTCGACCCCGACGCCGCGCCTCACGTCGCCGTCATCGTCGTCCCGCCTCGGCCCTCTTCTCCTCGGCCTGCCGATGGATCCGGCCGCCGCCCCCGAGCCTGTCCCCGCACCGGGCCACCGACGCCGACGCCGAGGGCAATGGTTACGAGGACGCCGCGGAATTCGAGGACGCGAAGGCCGAGGCCGAGGGCGCCGGGGCCGGGACGGCGCGGTGCCGGCGGACGGTGAAGCGGAGGTGAAGGAGCTGCCTGAGGAGCTCGCCAAGGGCATGGTGTGCCTCGAATGCGAGACGTCGCCCGAAGCGGCGACGACGGGGGTTGGTGGGACCTGCCGCGTCTACGTCGTCGGCACCTCTCATGTGTCGCAGGTGAGCTACTGTTCCGTTTGTCTCGCAGGTCGATGATTTCGTGGACGAACTCTACTAGGCGCTCGAATTGGGTTCCGCGTGTAGGCATTGCTTGTGATGCAGATAACACTGCCTGTTCTGATTGCTTCTCATGTTGCTGTAGTTTTACTACTTTTGAGTTAGGAGGCAAATAGGTTGTATAGAGTTTGGAGTGTGAATGTATCCAACAGATGTAACTAGTACAAATCAGGGCATGATTATTTGACTCTTGATTTTGTTGCAGGAATCATGTGATCAAGTTGTTGGGAATATGTCCTAGAGCTAATCATGAGATGATGATATTCCGATTGTATCCATGATTAATAAAGTGTTCATTGAATATCTATTATAGACAACTTGTATTGATTGGCAATTATGTGAATTATTTGTGAAACTCAATTACTTGAATGGTTATTCTAAAGTTGTCCCTGGTCGGCGTTCTTGTGAGAATACACTTGAATATTAGACCAGCACATGTATTAGTTGATGGCTATGTTTCACAAGTCATGGATATGGAGATGTCAAACTAATAATGTGGGCACATGTGAGACATGTAGGCTGGACTGACCCGACATGAGAAAGTCTCTATTCACGTCATATACATTATGTCCTTAGACCTGAGATTGTGGTATGTACTTAAGATGTGAAATGGCCTACTTAGGGACTGTCAAACGCTACTCCGTAACTGGGTAGTTATAAAGTTGGTCTTCGGGTGGTCGGGAAGCATGCTATGAGACATAGATAATCAAGATGGAATTTGCCCCTCTCTACTTGAGAGAGATATCACTGGATCACTCAAGTGATTGGATCAACAAATGCATGGCTGTGCTTAGGTTAAGTGTTAACCCACGAGTTGAACCATATATCGAGTGGCAAAAGGAATAACTTGTATATGGTCGTAGTGGTTCATCTGATATGATTTTTGCATGTACGTAGGAGTTGCCACGCCTTGCTAGAGGCCGCTGTCGACTATTGGGCGAGTAGGAGTACTCGGCCCATGTCAATGTGTGCGTGAACCCATAGGATCGCACGCTTAAGGGGCTGAAAGCCTAATTCGGGTTGGACCCGAATTAGACAAGGCTTAGGGTTACTAATGGGCCTCCAACTCGTGAGCTCATTGGGGACGCCTATATAAGCAAGGGGTAGGGCGCGCGGTGAGGGTTACACGCCTTGGACAGCCGCCGTCACCCTCTCCACGCTCGCCCCTTCTGCTCCTTGCGGACCTAGCAGTCCAGAAGCGCATCGCTTCTTCCCTGTACGTGTGGGATACCTCGGAGGTGCTGCATCTAGAACACTGGGATGAACCGCGCGAGGGGATTAACGTGACGAACGACCACGCAACTGCACTGCCTGCTGCGACGCGTACGACTACATCGAGTCGTCTTCCGCTGCATCCGCGCGTCTAGTGGTAATCCCGTGACCTGTAACTAGCAGTAGATCCTGGTTTATGAGGCAAAAAAGTTTTATTTTCTGGCTAGCGTAGCACCCTCATATCCCATCACAAGTGAAGGCCATTGTCAATTACCTGAAACCTCAGGTTCTTCCTCTATCTACTCATCATCAATAAATTTTGCTTACTTGTGGATTTTGGTAGGTTTGCTGCCTGTTTTGGATTGTTTTTTTCTTTGTTGTGGCAAGACATTGCTCTAATTCCTTTCCATCCCTCTTGCATGTGTAGGCTGTTTTCTTGGAGCTCTGCACAAGCAGGATTACAATTTTGACACCACAAAACCTTCAGGTATCTACACATTTGTAAGATGAATTACAACCCTGCTTATTTCAAGGGACTTTCTGCATGATTGTAATTCGTAATATAAAGTTAGGGTCTGGATTGCTAAACCTATGTGCTTGTCTACACAGGAGTGTTGATTTTATTGTGTCTAGTGAAGGTTTTTTGGGGTTTTCTTATAACTAATGGCATCAGTCCTTGTAACTAAAACTATATACCTTAAATGACATACAGTACTATTTTTAAGAAAACTTTGAAGTCTTATTAATGGCATCGGCCAAACAGAAGTGCCTACCTTTAATTTTGTAAAGTATAATGTATCATCTAGTTCATCGTCAAATCTGTTCCCACAGGTTCCTACTATGAATGAAATGATTGACATGTGGAAGAACAAGAAGATGAACACTTTCGGGATTCTCTACAGCTGGTTTCTTGCAAAGGTATTATAGATGTTTGTCTTTGCAGTTAGAAATAGTTAAGTGTTCTTATCACTTGATCAACAATTGTTATTGTTATTATCTCAAAAAAAATTGTTATTGTTATTTAAGGTTGCTGGCCAGCTTGAGGTGTTACCTGGAGCTGAGTTCCGGGTGGCATTTGAGGAAGCGATGAGCTATGGTGGCAAAGTTATCCTTGGAGATCGCCCTGTCCAGATAATCAACCCAGCAATGGAGCCTGGCTGATATTGTCGTTTTCATGCATTTTTGGCATAATGTTTCAGAAAAGAATGGTCATATATTCTGCTTTTCACATGTGAATACCTACTGCATAGCTATCTTTCTTTTTTCTGAAAAATATAACTATACAAGAATTCTCAGAATGACCAGCATAAGGCTTTTGAATCGTGAATTCATAGCTATCTCCTCTTGCTTATTTTGTAACTCTTCTGCTTAAATATTCCATCGCCTAATAATACAAGGCTACTTCTGTTGGTATGTGACCCAAAATCCCAAATATTGAGAACACGCCTAATTACTACTAATTTAGGAATAAAAGATGAATCATTTTGGTGATTCACCTATGTTTATTGGTGTTGATGTTAACCATTGCTAATTGCTGGCATCGCATGTTTATTCCTAGCAAATCAGTCCACACTTTTTAAAAATTTTGTTTCCAAAATTTGCTGCACAATAATTTTAAGCATAGCTAACAGTTAGTTTTAGTTAGAGCTAACACCATCTCACCTCTATTCTTATTTGTCTTGAAGATCACTTTGAGGAGGACCTGGGGGAAAATGTCACTATGGCACAAGGCAAAATTTTTGTACTACATTATTTTCCAGTCACTATTTTTACCAAGCCCGGAGGAACTGAATAAGATGGTATGATATTCTCTTGGTTCACACCATTTTATGGGGATAGCTTGTATAATCATGAAAGTTAATTTACCTTTTGGGCCTTAGGGTTAATATATACAAATAAGTCACTACCATTGCATTCACATCTTAATGGCGATTCTTATCTACAGTTAAAGGACATGGATGATGTTGACATGCTAACACTTGTTATTCAAGAGATGAGCAAGGCATTTCCTAGTTTGATGGACACACTTCTACATGAGCGAGATATGTGAGTTCCTTTAATACAATTACTGTGTTATTAAGCAGCCCATTTTGTTATTTCCAGTGTTACAGTATTGTTAAGGTATAATAATTGTTAAAATTGTACCTTCAGGTATATGTCTTCAATGTTGTTGAAGTCGGCCAGGGAATATTCTTCAGTGGTTGCAGTTGTGGGAAAGGGGCATGTTTCTGGAATAAAGAAAAATTGGCAACAGCCAATTCAGGTTAGCTTTTTTTTCAAACAAAAAACAAACTCTAAGCTGCATGACAGATAATATTATGTCATTTAGAATAGGAAGTGGATTACTGGTTTTATAGCGTCCTCCAGATTAATGTTTGATTAGTTATAAAAAATTAAATATTCTATAAATAATAATACGCACACTTTAATCTTTGGTGTTCCTTGCAGGTAAAATGTTTATTAGAACTACCTGATACTAACCAAGGTCCTTCAAAGCTGAAAATTTTGGCATCCATTGGAGCATTAAGTGGAGTAATAATAGCATCTGGGATATATATTTGGGGTAGAAAATAACAGACGTGAGCGCAATGTATTCAGGTCTCTAAAAAATGTATTTAGTTTATTTACCTATAATTTGTTTCATTTGTTCTAAATATAATTATATGTAATTTCTGAAATTAAAGTTAACAGATGAAAAGACAGGTGCACCAGATAATGAAACATGTTTTTTTTTTCCTTCTGGTAATAGTATGCCTTTTCTAATAAGAGCATCAGATGCCCCGTCAGTCCCTAAATAAAAAACTTCTAGAAGGGACAACTTTTGTTTGCGGTATATGTTTATTAGGCCTGTTTGATGGGAGCTTTGACCGGTTCTTTTCTATTTTTTCTTACCAAAATGAACTAAGAATCAGCAATTTGTGCGCGCTGCCAAACAGACCCTGCATGTGCTCTGGCAAGATTTGGTGACCAAATTGTGGTTGACCAAACCGATTTGGACATGCCTACTTCGTCAAACCGTCAACGCTCTCAAGTGTAGATCATCAGTACGTAGAATATATAACTGATAATAATTGATAAACAAATACATCATCATGTTGACAAATCAGTGACGGCCATGAGAACAGAACAGAGTTCCCAGATTATGCAATTTAACAGCTCCTTGCTCTTGTGAGCTAACAGCACAGCACAGTACACGTTGACAGAAACCCGTACAGATTATCAGCGCAATTAATTCAATCCGATCTTGAACTACTTACTAGTCAACAAAAATGCCACAAGTCGGTCTGATCTCTCCTTGATCGCCGACGAGCACGTCGGTGCGGCCCATCTTGACCATGGCCGCCGCGAAGTCCTCGTAGTACTCGTCCGGCGACGCGGCCTTGGCAACCTTCTCGACGTACCCCCTGGTGACGGGGTCGTGCAGGAGGCTGCCGTCGGACTGGAACAGCCCGCCCGTGGCCAGCACGTGGCGGTAGTAGCTCAGGTCGAAGGTGTAGTTGCTGCCGGGGTCCAGAGGCACCTTGACCTTGCCTTCGCCGGCGCCGCCGCCGGAGCTGGTGGCGGTAGGCGGCGGGCAGAGCTTCCGGAGCTCGGCGGCGTAGGCCGGGTCCAGCAACGGGTCCTGGTCCATGTTGCCCGTAAAGTTGTAGAGCCGCTTCTGGATCGGCCCGCAGTGGGAGGTCCCGATGCTGTGGCACCCTGCGTGTCCAAGTCCAAGGCCGTTAGCTAGCGGTAGTGGAGTGGTTTGCTAACGCGTTGCTGTCGCACGCGATTGAAGAAAGCTCGAGGAGGAGTGAGCGGGCAGCTAAGCTGGGTACCGACCGAAGAGGACGGCGATGTCCTTGGAGTTGAGCGACTTGACGCTGAAGAAGGTCTTGACGTCGACGATGTTGGAGTCCGGCGGCGGCAGGTCGTTGTCGACGTACTCGGCCACGGTGACGTTGCCGTCGCGCCGCCCGGTCTCCACGTCGTACCACGGCCCGTGGCTCTGATCGACAAAGCAGCGTGTGCAGACATTCATCAGGAGATACGAGCAAATCAAGCACACGAACGAACGAACAAAGGCACCGATCGCTGCAGCAAATCAAGCACACGAACGAACGAACAAAGGCATCGATCGCTGCAGCATGTGTGTGCTGGCATAGTTGCTTACCAAGTAGATGGCGTCCCTGGCGGCCATGGCGATGATGTCGGCGCAGGAAACGGTGAGCGGGCAGACGGTCTCGAGCCGGGCCTTGATCCGCTCGACGGCGTCGTACCCTCGCAAGCTGCGGTTCGGGACAGCGTCCCGCTCCGCCTTCCCCTTCTTCCGCGACCGGAGCATGATCGACCCGTCGCAGCCCTTCGTCCATGGATGCCACGCATGGTGTGTGAGCCTTGATCGCCTTGAAAGAGTTCGCGTTTCTCTAGCTAGCTACGTGGACGAAGCAAGCAGATGGATGGTTACCTGCACGAAGCAGTCGTGGTAGTGCATCCGGAGCAGGGACGGCGCCACCGTGTCGTCCTCCATGAGGATGAGTCTCATCTCCTCGAGGACCACGTCCTCCGCGATGGGGCACGTCTCATGGTAGAACCCGACCTTCAGCGCGGCCTCCGGCTCGAGCGCGGCGCCGATCACCAGCAGGGCCGCGCTGGCCACTAGCAGAAGCAGCGGCGGCCGCCGCCGACGCCGCTCCCTCCACATCAAGAACCGGCTGCCGGAGATCGCAGGAGCAGCTAGCTAGCCAAGGCACAGGGCACAGCTAGCGGTGGTAGGCCCCCGGTGGCTGAAACGAACAACGCGTCGGATCGGAGGCGGGAGGGGGAGAGAGGGAAATGGTGTCTGGTGTGTGCGCGAGCTGTAGTACGCGCAGTACGCGATCGGGATCACACGGCGGCGGAAGTCAGCGCGTCTGGTTGCCCGGTGGCTTTCGGATTGGTAGCTAGTGTGTGACGAGCACAGTCGGCCGGCCGGCGATTGAGCGCGACTTGGACCCGTGTCGCGTCTCGAGGCTCGGAGACGTTAAAGGGGGTGTTGCGGTTGGTGGTACGCCCGCGCGCGCGTGTCTCCACTCGGAGTTGGAGCGAATGCTGGGGTCCGTCAGTGGCGTTCGTCGGGTAGCATCTGTTCAGCAGTTTCGGCTCTCCGTCTCCTGATGCGTGTTGTTTTTGGTTGGTGGGTGGATGACTCATGACGTAGCGCTCCAAGCAAAGGTTTAGGTTCCACACACACACAGTCTTCCTTTCAATGATAACTTTAATGGCGGATTTGACTAGATGTTTCGTCGAGGTTTGAGTAGCATCGTCACAGCACATGTCAGCTTGACTAGAATTTCCTCCCAGTTTTAGGGGTATGTTCTTGTTTGTTTTTGGAGGTCTAAATTTCCGCGGAACAATTGTATAATGGACTAACCTTTCAATCTGGACCTTCACCACCTTGTCCGCTTGATGTTGTAGTAGTGTGCCATGCTTAGACAAAAGATATACCGGCATCGATGTTTCTTCGGTCATCCATACTCGGTTGTTAAAAAAGACATTCTACTGAGAAAAATCTCGTGCGTTAGGCATGGAGCATCGTGCAACGACGAAGCTTGCACACTGCAGCAGACTAGAGGAGCGATCGATTCCAGTTTATCTGATGCACGCAACACGCGCCCTCCACCGCCAGTCAGTCCATCCTAGTCCGAGGCAACAACCCAAAACTCCCCTCAACAGAACCAGAGATCATAAAAATCTGTCTGGAATCCAATCCTAGTGTCACTAACCTCACACACAGCTTTCCCTCCACTGACGGAATCACTTCTAGTTGGCAACTAGTCCTATATACGAACACGTGTTATGTACCTTTTAAATCTTCTTGTTTCAAACTTTGAGAAATAATATATGGTTGGTTCTTTATCTGGGAATTCGACATGGCTTGCAAATGCAAACTGAGTATGCGATAAACTTTAATCGCTTTAGGAACTAAAGTGCATGTTTGGTTCCACCTACCAAACTAGAGTGGACTCAACTTTAATCATTTTAGGGTGAAAAATATACTGACTAAAAAGATGAAACTAGTCACTCAAAACGTACTAAAATATAACTAAAATATTTTAGCCTATTTTAGTTTAGTAGATGGGAACTAAACAAACCATAAGTTCTGGTGAAACTTGACACGTTCAGCCGTTCAACTTGTATTTCCATTTATATTTTTTTTTCAAACGTGGTTTTTTTTTGGGATCAAACGTGGTTGTTGGCACAACGAGAATATTTTGGTTACTTTTAAATATCTATAAAAGGTATGATTAGTCAATTGATGAAAATGTTCAAAGAAAAGTGTATGCGTGCATTCGAATAGATGAGCCTTACGTACATGAGTGTGGGCGTGTTGCGTGCATTATATTGTCTTCTTTAGATAAATTAGAAAGGTACTTGCTTTGTTATGAAATATAAGCCAATGTCTACATTATACTGGGTATTTCGTAAAAAAAATTGTTCTAGATCAAAATATACTAAGTTTTTGGCTAACTTTATTGAGAAGACCATTAGCTACTTACCGCATTAAAGATGTAAATTATGAAATATCATCTAATGATGTAACTTTCATTGTAATTATTCTTCTTGTCTTTTTATATTTAGTTCGACGTAGCACTATTTGACTTAGGATAAAATTAAACTCTTATGTTTGAGAACAGCCCTCGTTTATTAGAAAAATGGGTAGGATTAAGGGCGGACCTAGTACTCAAGGAACAGTGGGGCACATGCCCTACTAAAGTTTCTGGTTCTCAGAAGAAAATGTCTTCTTTCATGTAGTTGTAGAGGTGGCCCATCAATAAAAGGTTGTCAGTCTCCTTTTGCAAATTCCGCCTTCAAACAATCTGAATGAAGTAAGCTTCTTCGGAGTGAAGGTTTTTTTTTTTCTCGAATGCGCAAAAGACTTGCACATCTTTATATTTAAGTAGAAAAGTATTTTACAATCCGTGTTTTTGTGCGTTTTAGGAGCGAAGGTATTACATGAAGCGCTACTCCCGCACCTTACATCGTAAGCGGACTACTCACTAAGTTGACAACCTAGTTTGCGCGCACCGGTTTCGATTCATAGATCGGTGGTGGCGTCAAGCGCGTCCGCCGCGTCGTCCGCGCGGTCGCCGTGGCCGCGCAGCGTCGGGGAAGAGCTCCCGCATCGCGTCAGCGTCACCGGGCTTGCCGCCGAACATGGCCTCAAGCTCCTATGTGGCCTCCTCCGTAGTCCTCCCTTGTAGCAGCCACATCCTCTGCATGATGAGATACTCGCCTCGCTTGTCCACCGGTCGCTTGGACAACGGTTGTGCCGCGATGCGCCTGCTCCATCGTGACATCTTAAACGAGGAAGACTTGACGGTCGGCGACGATAACAACAGTGAGACGGTCTTTGTGAACACCCGTTACGTGAAACGCTTCAAACGTCCGGTGAAAGAAAGCGACGCAAAGCGGCCCCCATTGTTCTTGCTCTTGCTCGTGACGTGCTAGTTTTTCTACGAGGGCCAAAATGACTCGAACATAGAAAAGCCCGAAGCCCGAAGGTAGCCTTTTTTTTCTATTTTAGTATTCCAGCATGCTTGGGTTTTTATTTATACATTAATATAGCAATATGCCCATTATTGATGCCTCGTTTCTTGTACTGATTTGGTATTTACGCTTCCATCTTGAGAATATAAGTGACTTTTATGGCGTCGGATTCGCTCACTTGAAACTCATTCCTCAATTATGAGCGAAGAAATTGTTATAACCGACACAATGTAAAAAGAAATAGGGGTAGAACTTGTACACTGGAGCGGGCACATGTCCCCATTCAAACTTTTTTTTCGAATACGGAAAAGACTTGCGCATCTTTGTATTTTAGAAGAAGAGTTTTTTACCGCTCGCACCTCGAACGTTTGGGAGGTTTAGATATTATAATGAGCACGTCCTCCTTACATGAATACATTATACGGACTACTCGTTTAAGAGACAACGTTGCTTGTAAGCTCCAGCTCAAACTCTTGGTTTGCAAAGAAAACATATCTCCTTTTGCGTAGTTATAGAGGTACATCAGTGTCATTCAAAATTTGTGTTATTTCGGTTGCTAGGTAGGACATTATTGATATTGGTTATTCACATACATCACTTCGCCATGGTACCCCTCATCATGTTTGCTTGAACTTAATTATCAGTCCTACTTATCAGTCAAGGTACAATATTTTTCTTTCACAGCAAAACAATCATCAGCCAGCCAATAAGCCTTAGAAACCATTAGCTAAATAGGTGCTTACATTAGAATCCTTTATATTTCCTTTTTTTTTCTTTTTTCTTTAGGTGCAGTGCCTTGAGGATGAGGTTTCAGGGGTTTGCCCGGTGCTAACGGGCCTCAGAATGGACCATGGCCTGGTTTTTCCGGGGACAGCCAAAACGGCGGGTCTGAAATCTAAGAGCCCAACCTGCTTTTTCCCCAACCCCGCGGCCTTGCGGCAGCATCAAATTTGCTTAAGATCGTTGTAAGAAAAACTACTTTAGATCTGACAAACTATCTGGAAAACCACACAACAAACCGGTGTATCTTTTTTTTTTTAAAAAAAAAAGAACAAGCCGCTGCACTGCAACTCTGCGAGTCCGCAACGCCCCCGCTCTGGTGCTCCGATTCGGCGAGATGCCATCGGCAACAGTCCACTCCCAGTGGTACATCCATGGCATGTGAGCTGCTGCTCAAGAAACTGTCCCCTTCCGTTACAGACATTCAGGAGAGCTCTGTCCGTACCAGTAAACAAATGGCGCCAGCAAGCATGGGCGTGGGGCAACGCTGCCACTAGCCAAAACCATATAGTATAACGCAGATGCCCTGAAACACATGAATGGGCGATGAGTGCATTATTGACCGACCGGTGTTCCTCTCCTGCGTGTCGCCTTGTATGGCTTGCATGTGCGTCACAACTGGATCGCCAATGATGCATGGACAGACGCTCTCATTTTAGTATGTGCACGGCAACGGCATCTCGATCGGCTGACACAGAGCCAGTAATGGACAAATCAAAAAGGTATTTTGTATTAAGTATCATGAGATCCTGATGATGGAACCTGAAGATGAAGAGCGGATTTACATACATACATATACATGGCTGAAGTAACAAAATAATCAATCAATTGAAGTAGAAAGAAGAAGAAAGTTCAGAGAAAACGGAGGGTAACAAACTTTCATACATCTCTCAGACCAAAAGTGCCTGAACTACACATACAGTGTGTCTGTCTGTGGCTCTGTCCTCCGCCGATCGCCGGAGGTTTAGTTGACGACGCTGCACTTCTTCCTGATCTCGCCCTGGCTGCCGGTGAGCACGCTGACGGAGCCCATCTTGAGCATGGACGCGGCGAAGTCAGCGAAGAACTCCTCCTTGTAGTTCCCCGTGGCGTGGCGGAGCACGTAGGCGCGGGTGAACGGGTCGGTGAGCAGCTCGCCGTCGGAGTGGAAGAGTCCCCTGCGCTTGGCCACGTTGGCGAAGTAGCTCAGGTCGAAGGTCTTGAAGCTCCCGGGGTCCATCTCCACCAGCGTCGTGTTGTCGTCCAGGCTCGGGCACTTGCCCCGGAGCCGCGCCATGTACGCCAGGTCCAGCGTCGGGTCGATGTCGCCGGCTCTGTCCAGCCCCGTGAAGTTGTAGAGCCGGTCCGAGAAGGAGAAGCAGTGCGACGTGCCGATGGTGTGGCCGGCGGAGAGCACCACCAGGTCCTTGGTGTCCAGGTTCTTGGCGGCGAACAGCTGCGTCAGCGTCGTGAAGTTGCCCGTCGGCGGCGGCAGCTGCTTGGTCTCGTTGGCGATGGACACCCTGCTGTCACGACGGCCCAGAGGGACCACCCAGAACGGGCCCTTGCTCTGCGAAGAACAGTTTCTTGCTGTAATGAAATGTGAAACAATGGTGTGCATATGCATGCATTTGGATCGGTTGGTTGCTCACCAGCCACACGGCGTCCCTGGCCATGAGCGCGAGGAGGTCGGCGCAGGAGACGGTGCCAGGGCACGCCTTCTCCACGGCGGCCTTGACCGTCTCGATGAAGCCGAAGCCGCGCAGCGTCTTGTTCGGCTTGGCGTCCTTCTCCGCGGTGTTGTTGGCCGTGGAGTCCAGGAGGACCGAGCCGTCGCACCCCTGCAAGATCGAGAGAGCAATGCAGGAATTAATGGGGTTGGCAAGCCGATCGAGACTAGTCGCCTAGCTAGAAGCACGGAGCAATGCCGTGCACGTACCCTGACGAAGCAGTCGTGGAAGTGCATCCTGAGGAGCGGCCCGGCGAGGCTGGGCGCGGCGGAGAGCGCGCGCACCATCTCCTTCCGGACGACGTCCTCCACGCTGGGGCACGACTGGCTGTAGAACTTCTCGTCCAGCTGCGCCACCGCCGCCGACGCCGCGAACGCCGAGAGCAGCAGCGCTAGGAGAGCCGCCCTGGACGCCATCTCGATCTTCAGAGTTCAGAGAACAGAGCGAACCAGGTGAAGCTCAGCTCGCTGATGAGGCCGGAAAGGTAGACGGAAGTGTGCGCTGCTGCTGAATTGGCGGCCAAGACACGGGCCGCGATTTATAGCGCCCGGCCGGGGCCTACACGCGGCTACGCCCCCGTGCCTTAGGCTGGCTCGAGCTTGCATATGGCTTAGGTAGTTAGACCTGTTTTCCAATATATATCTGTATTCACGGATTGTTGGCCAATGATCTGGCCCCGGTTGCTGAGTAACGGAGATGAATTCCATTTTTTTCTAAAAAAAATAACTATTACGTAGTTAATAGTTACCTTTTTGGTTCTAAATAGTCACAACAAATAAAATAGCTAATGTTAGCTAGACATTTAGATAGTAATTATCTCACTAGTTGACGAAATGAGAAATATCAACTAATAGTTATTTTAGTATCATTTTTAATTACATCGAAACATCCTCCAACTATATTGTAGCTAATAGTTAGCTAGCCAATATTAGATATGAGCTGTTAGCTAGCTAACTATTAGTAGACAATGAATTTGGGATGGCCCAGTTCCTCGTAATCTAGAATATGGTCGACAAGGTTTTCTTTTGGCTGGCCCTTCACGAACGGCTCTAGACGGCCGAAAGAAGACACCATGGACTCTAGTCGAGCGATGACTGCGCCTTTGTGCTCTCAAGAACCTGAGTCAACGGATCATCTCATGGTGGCATGCGTCTTCACAAGGGAGCTGTGGCACGGGATACTACTGAGAGCTGGTTTCGAGCACTTGTGCCTAGCAAGTGATGGCAAGATTCACGCCGAGCTATCTCGGTGGCATTCCGACGCGGCTTTGATTCCCGGGTCCTGCTCGTCTCGTGGTCGGTTTGGAATGAGTGGATTCGTAGGATGTTCGATGGAGCTTCATGCACGCTGAAGCAGGTCTTCGGCGAAGTCTATGAAGAGGGAAACGAGTGGGTGGACGCCGGCTTCGGCAGCCTTGCACCATTGTTCTCCACCTAGGGCTAGCTACTTCGCTTTCTGTAGCTCAATTGTTGATTAGTTAGTATAACCCCATAGTCAATGATGAAGCTAGCTGTGAACTTAGGATGGTGCATTAATAAGGTGACATATAAAATTTGGTAGAAATACATGATGAAAAACTGTCTAGCTGGTGGAAAAAATTTTCTTACCGTGGTGCATTGGCACTAGGTAATTTCTACGTAGTTTCACCACTGTCCATGGTTGCACCGTTTGAGCCGGTGATATGTACTGTGTTTGTGTGTTTTCTTTGGTTACTAGACATCTCGCCAATGTGACATTGGGCTGTAAAAACTCTCTACATTCCCTTACTGAAGCACATGTCAAGCACCATTTCGGAAAAAAAAAAAAACTCGGCATCGGCGACTGCCGAGGACGAAGAAATGTGTAGCGACTGGGATCAGGTGCACGATCATCCGTGACACGCTAGGACGCTAAGCTGACCCACGAGTGCCTTGTAAATTTTATTTCTGTCGACATGTAAACATTATCGTGGGACCTGCTGGCCAAATAACTCAAATTCTGGTACACGTACCCAGTTGTTCTTGCTTTCGCCGCGCGCGGCTTTGCCGGAATCTTTGCTGTAGCAGGTACAACGGCCGGATTACATACAGACTGCGGAAGAGGAGGCCGGGTCACGTTTGATGAGTTGCGAAACAAACACATGTCATGTGGAGCTTATAATTAGCATAGGTACCACACTAACTCCTTTGCTGGTGGTCAGTATTATACTAGCACCGGTGGAAATGCACTATCACGTTTGTACTACTGATTGAACGCCTATCGAACATCAATACGAACAGAACAGAGCTTAATTGGTTAGTTTTTTTTTTTTTTTAAAAAAAAAGGTCGGCTAAGAAGGCTCAACATTCAAGTAACGGATGACGTGTCTCTTGACAGCAAAGTGTGCATTTAAAATCTTTGATGATGTCTTCACGCATGTATAGTTCATGGTACGGATTGTAAAGCAGTTTGAATCTGTTCTGAAAAAAACTTTGATTGAATTCCAATTCGACGCTGATACTTGTACATATTAGACGACCTGATGATGATGTACATTCGAAGGGTTAATTGTCATTCAACAGCATCGGTTTCTGCTTTCAGATAGACGTATATAGTAGCTACGAAGAGAATACTGATCTACTGTAGTCTAGTTCTAGTAGATTACTGAAAAGTTAAAGCGAAGGATTACTGAAAACTGAAAGCGAAGCGCGGCCCAGCAGCTTGGTCACTGGTCAGTACTCGATACTTGTACATCGCCCTGTAGTGTAGTGTGTAGGCCTGTACTTTGTGTTTGCTAGCTTGGACTTGGAGCAAACTGAACCGAGAAGTGTGCAGAGCACAGGAAAGGATCGTCCCAGGTGAACCGAAGTGCTGCACGACGATCGGGTCATAAAAACACCAGTACAATTTGTTCGTTTGTGTGTAGCCATCTCTAGTCGATCGGTTCCCTCTTCCCCGAGCAGAACCGCGAAGTACAGTGTACAGCTTCTCCTCATGCAGTATTGAATCGGCCTCCAGGCCCTGCGTTACACGCAACGCTGATGCCGTCGAGAACCTGTCATCAGCCGCCTCTTTCACGAACCTGGGCCTCGCTTAGTTCCTGAAATTTCTAACCTGAAAACTACTATACCATTTTATTTGTATTTAACAGATATTATCCGACCATGATATATTAGGCTTAAAAGATTCGTTTCGTGATTTAGAACTAACCTGTGTAATTAGATATTTATTTTATTAACATTTAATGCTGACATAATATTTGATGTGATAGAGAAAGAACGAAATTTCTATTATTTTTGAGATAACTAAACAAGGCCCTGAACGCTCCAGAACCAAAAGTGAAATGAACGAACTCGTGTGCTGTGACCACACACAAATGACGCAATCGTCGGGACACGACAAGGCACAACGATCCAGCTCAAGCATTCACCTGAAAGCACCCATGTACTGCAAGCACAGGCAGGCAGGCCGGCTGGTTGGTAAGCGCGCACCCCCATGATTCTGAAGCATGTGCAAGCCGGGGGAGGTTACAGGGGCAGCTATACCTGCATGGCGAGGCAGGCAACGAGGTCCCTAATCATTGGGTAGTTAGCTAGGGCGCCGTTCTTCAGCACCTCTGTTATGAGGTGAATCGGCGTTGGCACAAACACGGAATCGCATATCAACAAGAACCAGAGCAACTGGAATTTGACTACGAGATAGAGCCTCGGAGCTGTTTCGTTCAGGTTAGGTAGTGGCAACGGCCACATGGGGCATCTCGGGAAGAATAACGATAAGGAAACTCTACTGGTGGGGGAGTTGAGTTGCCCGTTTGAGCTGGACTATGCTACTGATGAACTGCCGCCGGCGCGGCCAATAGGCACATCAGCTGCTGGCGTTCTTGCAGTGGAAACAAGAAACTCAGCACCGGAGGCGAATAGACTGGCGGAGCGGGCGTCCATGTGGCATCATCGCACTTGGGAGGATTTCACCCTCCCACTCCCGTGTTGCAAATGATTAGGAGGCGATGATGCTTCCCGTTCTATATACGGTGGTGGTTGAACCGAGGGAGCTGCGACAATGTCTCTGTTCAAGGGCCTTTTAATTAATTTATTGATTAGCGCGGGTGGCGACGCCGAAGGTTGTACTCTACGTTACTACCAAAGTACCAAAAGAGAAGAGTCCAAGACTAGGGGAAGGGAACTGATGAACGTGTCCGCTTGCTGCCTGCTCTCGAACAGAAAAAATGGGTAAAAACGGATGGAAAGCTACGTGTTTGTGTTTGTCCTGAGAGCGAGCATCTTCAACGGTCATTCTATTAGGGAAGAACTAATGAACATCTCTTGGTGGATGGAGGGAGCGTCATACTATCTTTGTTTTAGTTTCTGTACTTCATTCAGCACATGTAGGATACAATTGGGTAGCAACAGCATGCAGGTAGAGCAACACGTTCGTAAGTAAAATCAGGAATGGCCCGGAACAGTGTTTTTGTGCTTGTGTTGATTTTTTTTTATTTTTTTCTAATGTTGCAACGTGTGTATATATATATATATATATATATATATATATAGTACATAAAACCTATTAAGAAATAATAATCTTGGACTTGTTCACTTCAGGTTCAGGTTGCGGTTTAAGCCATTCTCTTGCACGGTCTCAAAGTAGATAGCAGAATGTGTAAATTTTCTTGTCCTTTTATTTTTTTTTTAAAAAAAATCTCACATTTATACCACGAGAGCATGTATCTGCAGATTATATAGAAAGAAAAAATCTTATAAAAACCTCGAAAACTATTTCCATGTTTTTTTTTTGACAAACAACTATTCCCATGCCTAACCGAACCCAAGTTTAAGGAAGGAAGACGATTTTGTTTTTTAAAACCTGCTGATTCTGACTGTTTCATGTCGGCCCAATATTAAAGCCCATATACGTTACACGTTTCAGTAGCCCACGAGAAGTCTGAGAACTCAGCAGCAGAGGCGCAGAGCGCGGTAGAACGCCCGGGTTTAGTACCACCTCGCCAGCCGAAGCTAGATGCGCTGCGAGCTCCCGCTATAAGAGGAGCGCCCCGTGCGCCCTTCCTCCGTACTTACCTGGACGGGGTCGACGGGCGATCAACAAGGCCCGTGGCCTAGGTCAATGGCCCACATTGCACTTGGTGGTGGGTATGTTGGCTTATCATCTGTCCATGTGGGAGAGTGAACGTCATGTGGGAGAGTGAACGTCATAATTTGTGGTAAGAGGAGGTACGTGTTCGCGCGGCCTCTGTCAAATTTAAAGAACTGAACTTATTTTTAAAAAGATTTATAAAATTAGTCTGGAAAAAGAAATTTTTTATTAATAAATTTATTTTTTTAAAAAAAGAAATTTTTTATTAATAAATTTATTTTTAAAAAAAATTATAAAATTAGTTTTGTTTCTAAAAAATACAGGAATAGGCAAAGGGTGATAAGGCCTATGTTGTCTGGCCAAAGGGCGACCCGTCGATGCCTACGTTGTCCGGCCCGACCTGATGTTCGCCCCGACCTGGTTTTTATGATTTTTTTAAAATAATATTTATTTATTTGGAAATTTCGGATTTTTTTAAAATAATATTATTTATTTAGAAATTTCAGAAAAAATATCGAAGTCAGAGAAATAGCAAAAATAATACGCAGTCATGCAATGGTCGTGTGAAAACGCCGTTGTCGTGTGCTCGCCCAAGCTTAATAGATAAAAAAATACAACAATGAAACATTAATTAAGTTCTAAAAACTAAAATAGTATCAGTACAATATCATAGAAAACAACATCGGCGGCAAATCATACAAAACTAATATCGTCCACGCTTAGGTGCAACACCCCTAATCGTGCCAGGTTTTGGTGCTTTACGGCCCGCTCGCACACGGCCTGCTGAGTAAGTAAGCGGCGAAGAAGGAACTATAACACGTGCAGGACGGCCTCCAGCAGCAGCTGGTGTCACGTACTCATCCTGTGAGGGCTGTGTCTGTGGTGGTGCTTCACGTAACTGCGATGACGCAAGTACGTTCGCCGGCTCCTGCTCCAGGTAACTGTCAAGGTCGAAGGGTGACGGGGATAGCTGACGAAAAGTGTCAGCGTGCTCAGAGATGTCCGATCCCTCGTAGTCGTAACGGGTCGTCCCTAAACATATAAGACCAACGTTATGATAACGCTGATGGTAAAACTAATATATAACGTTTCGAACTCTTAAAAGTAGGTCATACCTGAAACCATGGGTACAGCGTGTGAAGAGGAACCTCCGAAATCGAACTGATGCCGCGAACCGTCAAAGTGCATACCTGACCATGCAGAGTGAATGTAATGTTACGAATAAAGCAGTATTAGATAATATAATTAAATTTCACAACTATATCGTACCTGTAGGCATGTGAGCAGGCTGCGAAGATGATCCAATGATATCGAACTCTGGACGCCAACCGGTAGAGTACGTAGGTGGACCTGAATAATGAAACTTATAAGTAACGAACAAGTTACCATTACTACATACGAAGAAAATATAAGTTACTCACCTGTTTGGTACGTAGGCCGCGGAGGTAGTGACGCCGTCGATCCGTCAGGCCTGTGTGTCACGTGTGAACGTTGAGGGACGACATCCGGCTGTCGCCCGCAGGGCCGGCACGACGTCAACTTGACAATGTTTGCAGCAGAGTCGTACATCCTCTGGACCGCAGCGGTAAGCTCGTGGCTGGTCATCTGAATGCCCTCCCTCAACCGGTGCAAGAGCGATCCACCATCCACAGTGATACGGTGACCCATGTCGGCCTATTAACAAAACAAGAACATTGAAATAATTACGATAAGAAAAATATTAAACGAAGTGGGTTGAAGTTCATAAAGATCGTACTGCCAACGACATCGCCTGATCTCTGTGCACAGGGTACGTGTCCGTCAACCTGAGGACATGGGTCCGTGGCTCCGCTGGTGTATACGTGACTCTGATCCGTGTGCGAGGAATATACCAACGTAAGTAGTCCCCGTAAGCCTCCAAGGAAAATGGTCTGGGCTCGTAGGTCACATCATGTAGTGCGTTGGCCCACTCGTCGACCCACGGCTGTATACGGGAGGACCAAGTAACGCCTGCCGGTAGACCCCTCCGCACGTAACTATGGATTTCAAAACGTATTAATTATCTTTCTATATATATTAAATACTCAATCAGAACGAATTAATTGTCTTATACTTACCCGTGCACGGAAAGAGGAACAATATGGGCAACCGGGAGTGGGAACGTCTGGTTACGACCAAACTGCCGCATCACTCTGTGAGGAGCGTAGTCCTCGACAAAGATGTCAAAAACGACAGCCTTACGTGTCATCCAGTACTCCTGATCCCTGGTGCAGAACGATGACAACCCATTAGGCGCTCGTACGACAATCTCCTCCATGCTGTAAGGTGTCCAGCGGACGTCGTCTGGCCTAATCCGGTCGAACGCCGCCATGTACTCAGGATAGGCTCTGTGAACCTGAATGTTTGCCCAAGTAGGCTGTATAGAAAATAATAGTAAGGTGCAATTTATTCGAAAATAAATAGAAACAGGTTCAACCGCGATATAGAAGACTTACCCGCCGCCGGACCCACAACGAACCCATCGTAGGGCCGTCCTCCTCCGTCTCCCCGTACAACCCTGCTCCGTAAGTCGAGAAATCCATGACTGGTCGTTAAATACTAAACCGCTCGTACGACCAGAGTTGAAGTAATAGTGGACAACCAGAGAGGATAGCTGACGGGTCGGTCTTTGTGCACGCATCACAAAGACCTCGGTACGTGGCTGCCAAGATAGCGGACGCCCAACTATACTACAGCACGGCGTCGAGCGGTGCGTCCGCTATCTCGCGCGCGAAGTGAATCAAGTGCTTCGCGACAGAGTTCCCATGCGACGATGTGAACATTATCCAACCAAACAACCACAACAGATAGGCCTCCAAGTGCCTCGACACAGTGGCCTCATCCGCCGCAGGGTGGATATACTCGGCCTGAATTAGAAAACAGAAGTTCAAATTTTATTTAACATACACATGAATATTTGATGTTAATGAACTATATCACAGTGTTATCTATTTACCTGAAACTGCAAGAGCCAGGTCTTTGTAGGCCCGTGATGCTGGTTTTCAGCAAGAGTTTGATACTCTGGAGTGTCTGGTCGACGCACAACACCCTCGAAACGGACTAGAAGGTCCTCACGCCAAGTGGCCTCCACGTCTGGACGGCTGACGGCCTGCCCAGCAGTGGTGACACCAAGTAAGTAGGAGACGTCCTCGAGTGTGGGAGTCATCTCCCCACAAGGAAAGTGGAACGTGTGCGTCTCAGGCCTCCAGCGGTCCACCAATGCCGCAAGTAAGGAACGGTCAAAGTTGAACCGTGTCACCGCATCGGCCGGGGCCTCAACAGCACTAGCCTGCACAAGCCTACACAGAGGCAGTAGACCAGCTGCTCGTAGCCTGTAGCATATACAACATTTATATATAAATATATATTACCAAATCGTCTGTATGAGTAAAACAAATAAGTGAACGTGTTATCGTGCATACCTCGGTATCCATCGCTCGTCCAGCCGCCATAACTCCTGAGGTACCCTAGGCCGTAGAACAGGTAGCTCAGCAGCTGTCACAGCACTCAAGTAGGACCGGTGGCGCTGGTCCAACTGTGCGTCCAACAACTCCAAGTGTCCCTCATCCATCGCCATACCTAAAATATCTTAATAATGTAAAAAAATAATGTACAAATATAATTAATACTATGACACAACAAATCGAAAAAAGCAGACATACTATTATTTTTAAAGAGCATTTTCGCCTTGATTCCGCAATCCACGACGTGCATGAGGGCGCCGGCCGTCTTGCGGATTCCCTGAAGGTCCTGCTTCTGCAGCTCCCTCTGTGGTGGTTGCACGCGTGCACTTTTTATAAGTATGTCCTGTGCCATTGCACTTGGTGCACCGATGCTCCAGTCTTCCCACTTCTAAGTCATCCATATCATTTCTAATGCGCCGTGTCTTACGACGACCAGGCTTCTGTCTTAATTTGTCCTTATCGGGCCTCCGCAGATAGTTACTGCCAGGATTGTTTGTAAAACTATTAAATATTACGAAACCATAAATCTCTGCATTCCGGGTTGTCATGACTACCTCCTTCGTAAAATAATGTGAGACATACGGCTTCGGGGACAAATTAGTAAGTGAACAAGCTGCTATAACATGTGAGCACGGCCTGTGTAGAAGTTTCGGTTTCATGCACGAACAGCTGCATGAGTTATAACGAATAACACACTCTTGTGCAATTCTCTCTCGATTGCCACCACGACGGCCCCGATCCCTACACAGAACTTCAAAGCGATTCTCTGCTGTGCCCATAGGACGTGCACGATGCAAGCTTGCCTTCTCCACCTTTTTTTCATGTAATTTGTCATGAATGTTAAAAAAATCAATGTATTATTTGCCATCGCATTAAAAGCAACCATATATCTTTCACGGAAGTACTTGCATGTTCCATGCAAAATACCCTCTACGATTGCTACAAGAGGTAATCCTCTCATGCCTCGAATGACCCAATTGTACACCTTCGTTAAATTTTTCATCATTATTCCAAACCTCGCACCATCTGTGTCATATAATAATGACCACTTCTCCTTTGGCTCGTACTCAATCCAATCTGAGAAGCACCTGATTGATGACCCCGACCTCCGAACCACGTTCCTCAAGGCATCCGTTGGGAGGCCTGAAAGAGGAACAGACATATCATTCGGGTCTTGATTCGTACGAGTCGCTAACTCTTCTGTTTGTTTTGTTGTTAATTCATCAAGACATGTCCACATTGCATTGAATTTTCTTTGTTGGTTCTGATTGCACAACCTCTTAAACATATTCATAAGGTGTTTATTTTTGAAATGGCTAAAAAAATTTGCACCCAAGTGCCTCATGCACCATCTTGATTGTATGTCCGACCATCGAGGAGGAAGATCACGCTCCACTGAACCATATTGCATATCCGTTATCGCCTTCAACAAACCGGCATGTCGGTCATGTATGACACAAACATTAGGTCGCCCTTGCACCACTGCTAACTTCACACGCTCCAGAAACCAATACCAACTATCTGTGTTCTCACTTTTCACAAAAGCAAAAGCAACTGGTAGTACTTGATTATTCCCATCAACACCAATAGCAGTTAGAATCTGACCTTTATACTTTCCTGTTAGAAATGTACCATCCATGCATAAAACAAGTCTGCAATGACAAAATGCCATTATACATTGACCTAGTGCAAAAAAGGCTCGACGAAGTATTAACTTTCCGGCCTCTTTTGGATCAGACACATCCATGATATCATAATATGTACCAATATTTCTTTGTCTGACGGTTTCTAACAATCTTGGTAGGTTCTCATAAGATGCTTCGTACGAACGGAATCTCTTCTCAATGACCTTCTGTTTCGCTCGCCACGCCTTCGAATAGCTGATGGTGTATTTAAAATCTTCCTCTATAGTAGTCACTATAGATTTCGGCTCATACCTTAAATTATCAACAATTCGATTATATATGTACTCTGCAATAAAGCTCGATGTAAGAGCTGTATTGGACTTCTCTAATTCTTGTAACTCACATGTATGTTCTGTTACTATAGAGCACTTCCAAATTGTACTCCATTTTTGCTCATAAGCATGTACCCTAAATGGACAGTCCGAAAACACACATTTAACATCATATACTTTCTTGTTGGACTTAACAACTACAAAAGACCGCTTCATTGACAGAGACCAGTACTTCACGGCACTCATCACTTCATCTTTGCCTTTGTACATAGCTCCCTCTACTAGTTCATTCTCATGATATTCCCACGGCACAGAATTTCCTTCGTTGATCATCAAATTCTTCGAACTATTACTATTCCACTCCAGTGGGACAGAAATTTCATTCTCATCTTCAGATGAGTCAGTTTCAGATATATTCTCATTCTCCATATCTTCCATCGTCATCTCTTGAACTACATGCTCTATGCGCTCTCTTTCGTCCGCTTCACCCGTCGGTACCATAGATGACAGGTGATGATCACTCTCTTCATTATCTTCCTCATTATCATTGTGATTGTCATGGCTCGGACCTCCTTCTTCTTCTACACCGTGTACCTCATGAACCTCCTTCGTATATGCCTGAGCAAGAAGGACTAGAGGCCACCCACGTTCTACAGCTTTGTTGACGTATTTTCTCCATATTGATGTTGCAATAAGCGGTACTAACTCCCAAAAAGTGCCCTCCCGAGCACGACTAACGATACCCATGATCTTAACGTCATGTTGGTTGCTGTCAAGCCCAAATATTCGCATCAACCAATTCTGCACACCACTAATTGTTCTCTCATTTGCCCTAGACACCCATCTACTTACTGAGGCAAATCCTGATAGATCAACCCTGTGTACACCTTGAATAATTTCTCCTTCTCCATAATAAATTTGAAATCCTAACTTCTCCGACATCTGTGTAATCTAAAAATTTCAGCTAAAATACCTTTTCACTAATATATTACTAATATTATTTCAACTATAATTATTTAATTTAACAATATATATATAATAAGAATATAAGTAATACTACCGAAATATAATATTAATCGCTCAACTGTACGTTACATTATCTAACAATAAATATAACACACATTAAATAATTATATATAAAATTACTTTTTTTACTTACCAAAAATTTTCCTCTTCCTCTCTTCTTCCTCTTCCTCTTCTCTTCTCTTCTCTTCTCTTCTCTTCTCTTCTCTTCTTTCCCTCTCCTTCTCTTCTCTTCTCCCCTTCCGCGCCAGCCGGCAGCGGCCGACCGCCTTATATAAAGCCGCCACGTCGCCCCGTGTTCGGGCGACAGGGGCCAAAGTCGCCCGCTGGTCGGGCGACGTGGGGCCCGCCATGCCACGTGCACGGCCAAGTCGCCCCCTGGTCGGGCGACATGGGCCACATCGCCCATCGGCCGGGCGACGAGCTCAACGTCGCCTGTTGGTCGGGCGACATGGCCCAGGTAGCCCGCCAGTCGGACGATAAGGCCCATCTTCGCCCTTCCAACGGGCGACTGGTGGCCTATCCCTGTAATTTTTTGAAAACGGAGACTAATTTTGTAATTTTTTTAAAAAATAAGTTTATTAATAAAAAAAATTCATTGGAAAAATGTCCTTGGGCTAGGATTGGTCCTTGGGCTTGGATGAAGAAAAGTAGCTCTAGACTGATCCTGGGCCTCCCTGGACTGGAATATGAATTTTGGTTTGCTAGCTTATTTGTTGAGGTTTCGAATTTGTTTTTAAAAATGTTTAGGTCGCTTGCATAAATAAAAAAGAAAGGAAAGCTGGAAATTTAGCGGCTTAGTTTAATTCTCACTCTAATTCTCTTTACTCGATGTTCATCTACTCCCGTTCCTTTCTCTCTACAAGATTTGAAGTGCGATGGTCATAAATCTCACTAACTCGCCATCCTCCTGCAAATTAAAAAGAATGCGACTAACTGGAGATCTAGTAATCTCATCACTCGATTTTTTCCTGACAACTTTGCTGCAAGAAGCAACGGGGACTTTCACACAAGATGTAATCATCGTCAAGTAATAAGGACCAAATACTCCACGATACGTTAAGAAAAGTACATGTAGATCCATGCGTGATGTGCGATTGCGCTGGCATGCCAACGCTAACTTTCTAGCTCGTCGTACACCCTCCGGAAAAAGCTTGTTAAATAAACCCAAAAGTCGTTTTCTGTCTCACACTTTCCTGTTCTACTTACACTTCGCATGACATCAACCTCTCCATATTCTGATATTCCAAACAATCCCCAAAAAATCACACGCCCACAAACAAAGAATCACGCTCATGGCTCATCCATGCATGCGTCCGTCAGCACGTAGTAGAGAAGCCATGCTTATCAGTAAACCAGCCATGTAGTTGTAGATACGTCTGATGAACCACACAAGGACAAGCACAGTAGCATACTTCGTCATCGCAGCTATATGCGCAACCATGTGAGGGTTAAGTGTTACCTTACCAACACGTACCAACAGTGACTCGTCAAAACTTTCCAAAATCTGTTTTACAAAGCCCCATATCATCGCCATGTTTGCCTCCTGTAAGCATCGACCTTTTCAACTAACAGTGTGTGTTTTTCCACGTCAACTGCCTTTCTCCTATAAAAAACCAAACCCCCTCACTCATCACCCAAAGAACACAACAATTAGCTTAGATAGATCAAACAACTAGCAACAAAGATTTGTCAGTGATCCGTGCTGACATGGCCAAGATCGCCGTCGCTGCCGCTGCAGCGCTGTGCCTCGCGGCCAAGGCGTGGTCGAGCGGCAGAGGCTCAAGGACCTGCAGTGCTGGCAAGAGGTCCAGGAGAGCCCGCTCGAGGCGTGCCGGCAGGTCCTGGACCGGCAGCTCACCGGCGGCGGCATGCACTACGGCGTCGGCCCGTTCCGGTGGGGCACCGGGCTCCGGATGCAGTGCTGCCAGCAGCTCCAGGACGTGAGCCGCGAGTGCCGCTGCGCCGCCATGGTCAGGAACTACGAGGCGACCATGCCGCCGCTGGAGAAAGGGTGGTGGGGGCAGCAGCCGCAGCCGGGCTACGACTACCCCTGCAGCCAGCCAGGAGAGGGATACGGTTACGGTGAGGGTGGCCAGCAGCCGATGTACCCACCGTGTCCTCCAGGTACCGGGCGGAAAATCGCCCGTGTGAAGCTTACAAAGGCCCGGCAGTACGCCGCCGGGATGCCGATGATGTGCCGGCTGTCGGAGCCCCAGGAGTGCGACGTCTTCTCCTGCGGCGACCGGTACTACTAGGGTAGTCGGCGGCTCCGCGCGGCGTGCAAGACGCATGTGCGCGTGCAAATCCTGAATAAGGAGATGTTGCCAGATAGTACTGGCACGGTTCTCGTGTAATAAAAAGGGTTCAGAAATAATTCAGATGAGTCCCATGGGAATCGTACTGTTTCAGTTAAATTGATATATGTAGCCTGCACCGAGAAAATCAAAAGACATTCTGCGTAAGTCGGACGATTCAAACTGGAGTAGAGTACTGAGATGTATTTATACAAATTATTAAGAAGAGTGAAAAAGTATCAATAAGTCCAGGGCAATTAAGCAAGCAGTTATTTTTTTTTATTCATCATGGAGTTCTAATATCCATTTTATACCTGGTAAATCGAGTATCGACTATTAATTCCTCAATTCTTCACCAAGTTGTATTGACTCACCAGCAAGTAAATGATTGTCAAGATCTAAACAAAACTACGCCATTCTACAACATTTCTTTGATATATTTGATAATTTACTGGTCTCAGAGGGAATCTACAGCCCTACTGCATAATAAATAATAGGAAATGAAAACAAGTTTCAAAATCTACACATCTAATAGTATCAGTAAGGACTTAGTCCTTAAACCCTGTCTTAAAAAGCTTCCATCGATTGATCACTCTTGCTTAGGTTAATCGGGCATCACTTACCAAGAACAAAATATAAAGATTTTATATTAATGTCCACTCAAAAGATCTACTCCCTCCGTTCTAAATTGTAGTTTATTTTAACTTTTTTGGTGTATGCATTTTTCTATGTACCTAGATAAATAATATGTCTAGATACATAGCAAAATGCATGTACCAAAAAAGTCAAAGCGAATTACAATTTGAAACAGAGGGAATAGATAAGATTATTTATCTAAAGTTTTGTCATCAGAAAGTGTAACTTGATTACCAGAGTCGACTTTGTATATATAGCTGTATGAAAACTTCCAAAACAACTGTTTAAGGATGTTCCATACTGCGGCCACCTTTTGACACCCCCAAGCAATTCACATTTTGTACTTTCATTAGCCGTCTTTTTCGTCCTCACGTTTCTTCGAAGAGCTCTTTTTCTAACCATTGTTCATACTTCAAACCTTCACCGGATCCAATAAAAGGCCATAAGAGCATCTCCAAGAGAAAAGCTATATGTGCTGTGTAGTCTATATTTGGCTACTTTTAAAAAAAAAATAGTACTCCAATAACTTTTCTATCCCGTATTGTAAAATAACAAGTATGGTATTCCGGAATTGTCGCTGGCTAAATATAGCACGCCATTCCGGCTTGCCATCTACTTTGCATGCGCACTCTTTGCTCTTCCCGTGGGCGTAGAGCACCTCTGCATGGCCCTCTGCAAGTTAAATATAGCATGTGGATATGTATTTTAGAAATACTGTTGGAATTATTTAGTTCTGAATCAGGTTTTCTATTTTATAGAATAGCTAAATCATTGATTTAGCCATCCAATTTTACAATCTCTCTTGGAGTTGCTCTAAGACCACGAACCTGGCATTGTGACCTACAAACAGAACTGAACCTTATCAGCATATCAGTACCCCACAGAAATGGCGAAGTGAGTAGAGGGTGTCAAGGTGAATACTATGGCAGAGAGTTTGTGTGAATGGCAGGGAGGGTACCATGGAGAGACAGGGTAGCAGCGGGCAAGAGGGCACCATAGCCAGACCCCAGGCTGAAGCGCGGCAGCACATATGTGCAGCTGTGCACAAGCTACCGGCGATGTGCTGGATCAAACCCCAGGCCTTCAGCATCTTCACTGCCGGGCTCCGGTCAGTACTAGTCTACTAGGCGATCAACTAGAAATCGACAAGAGTAATAGTGTACTAGAGTGCATGGGCATGCATGCTGGTCTGTGCAAGAGTGATAAGCGACATGCAATTAAATTTCTTGAAATAATGAACCATAAAATATTGTCACAGAAAATAGCGATATCTACATGTTGTGTACTCTGGACGAATTTTCTGTCCAACCATAGTTGACAATGGTTTCATCCAACGCTTCTTCCAAACTGAAGCATGACACCCATATGCACCATGCATGATTATAACCCTGAGCAGCTGAGCACATTTCTAGCCAATGGGTGAAAACAGACTCCTATTTCTCATGCTAAAGATCAGGGTGCGGTAAGGCAATTACTAAAACTAACAACGATTAACATGAGAAAAAACGAGTGGACTAAAAATAGGAGCTGTCTAATTCCCAATTTTTTACCATCCACAGAAAAAGGAGCGCGTGGCAAGAAACCAAGTTTGAGAAAAATTAAAGAGAGAAAGGGAATATTACCTTTGAGGCCTCTTGCTGTTCTTCGTTTGCATGAAGGGATCGGCACGAGGGTGCTCGCCCACTCTCGCGTCGATCCGACAATTCCATGGGGCTGTTGAGCTCCGCTAACAGATGCTGTTGCAAGAACATCCTGAGCTGCAACTTTCTCAGATGTGCGTGCTGCTGCTCGTGGATCCGCTCTATCTGCGGCAGGAGAACGAGCAAGGCCACACAAGAGGCATCAGACACAAAGAGGAAAACAAAGAGAAAGTGGATCCGTGGCTTTTGTGGTGGGGCGGTGCGAGAAGCAGAGGAACCGTTAACAACAGAGGCAAAGAAGAGAAAGAATACGACGATGGTCCCTGAGCAAGAGAAGTGCAAGTGGACAAAGAAGATATGGAGGAAAAAGAAGAGGAAGAATGAACAGAACGGGTTGGCAACCCTAGTCAAGGAAATTTCGCTCTCAAGTAAGAATTCAGCCTTTATTTTTCTTCCCCTGGAATTTTTGCTCTGCATCCACATATATAAAAGGTATAACATGATAATAAGCTGACAACCATAGTCTTTTCCACCATTTCTTGAAAACAGCACAGTTGCAAAAGATAAATCAGTATTTTCCACCAATTATTTAAACATTTAAAATGCAGAGCATTGGATTGGAAATTTTTGAGAAGTTACAGATATCGTACAACAAAAGTCCCATCATGCATGTCTTAATTATTGCTAAAAAGATTGGAAAAATTCTTCAGGAAAATATATAAATACCAATTAGCATGTTTGCTCATTGCCTTATTCTTGAACTTAATTTCACCCTGAAATTCATTATTCCCAGGCAAAAAAAAATTGTGATTAATATAATGAAAACAGATCAGCAATGCTATATTCCATGACAAAAAATGTATTTGACTCTCAGCAACTTTTTAAATGCAGACAGTCCCAAGCACAGGGCAGCAGCAGGGGAGATACTACGGATCGGCAATCATAACATTCCTAGTAGGGTGTTTACATTCCGTGAACTGGTTGATGCCACCAACTCTTTCTGTCCAGAAAACTTGCTGGGTGAAGGCGGCTTTGGAAGGGTGTACAAAGGATGCATTCCAGACACTATGGAAGTAAATAAGCACTTCTTCTCCAAATTCACCATTCTATGTTCCATTAAATTAATACATGAAGAAACACTTGCGAATATATCATAACTTGATCATGTTAAATATGTCCATGTCTAGGTCATAGCAGTTAAGCAGCTTGACAAAGAAGGGTTGCAAGGAAACCGTGAGTTCCTCGTCGAGGTACTGATGCTTAGCCTACTGCATCATCCCAACCTAGTTACCTTGGTCGGGTACAGCACTGATTGTGACCAGAGGATCCTAGTGTATGAGTACATGCCACTTGGTTCATTGGAAGATCATCTCCTCGGTAACACAAACTCTCAATCAAATAATTTTCTATATAATATAAATGCATGTTCATGAATTGTAATTTGTACCTGTTTGTTCATTGAATTGTGTAGATCTCACTCCAAATTCTCAGCCACTATCCTGGCACACACGGATGAAGATTGCAGTTGGTGCAGCTAGAGGCATTGAGTACTTGCATGAGGTAGCCAACCCGCCAGTGATCTACCGTGATCTCAAGGCATCCAACATTCTCTTGGATGGAAGCTTCAATGCGAAGTTATCAGACTTTGGTCTGGCAAAGCTTGGTCCAAGCGGTGACAAAACTCATGTCAGCACAAGGGTTATGGGCACATATGGCTATTGTGCTCCTGAGTATGCCATGACTGGCAAGCTAACAAAGACATCTGACATCTATAGCTTTGGTGTAGTTCTCTTAGAGCTCATCACTGGGAGGCGAGCAATCGACACCACAAGACCAACTCGTGAGCAGATTCTTGTTCATTGGGTGAGCATTACACCTAGCTTCACTTCTCACTAAGAAATATCCAGTGTTGAAACCTCTTTATTAGGAAACATATTCAGACTTTAACCAATTAAAAAAATCAGAAATCCATACAGTTAGAACTGCAATACTGGTCGACTAAGTGTTGTTTATCTGCAGGCAGCACCATTCTTCAGGGATAAGAGGAAGTTTGTGAAGATGGCCGACCCATTGCTTGACAGGAAGTTTCCTCTAAAAGGTCTATACCAGGCACTTGCAATCTCATCTATGTGCTTACAAGAAGAAGCAAGCACTAGGCCACAGATCAGTGATGTTGTGACCGCCCTTACATTTCTTGCTGATCCAAACTATGATCCTCCAGATGACATCAAAGATCCACTGCCCATAACAGTTCCAAACATAGACATAGAAACTAACCAAAACGAAACTGAAGGAGGTAAAGAACAATTACAGAAAAATGAAGAAGATAGCCATGAGAGAAAAAATGAAGAAGATAGCTGAAATGGCTTCTGGAATTAAGAGATGATAAATCAAGCCAGAGTTGTGTACAGAGGAACCGGATGGAGGGAGTATCTACACAATACATTTTTTTGTTGTAATGTCACATCTAGGCAGGATGTAACAACAGATTATCTTCTTGAAAGAAACAGGTCCACGTGGTTTGGTTAGGTGTAATCAATTTTTCGACATTCTTGAAACTGATGTATTTCATATATAGGCAGGATGTAACAGCAGCTCATTTTCTTGAAAGAAACTAGTGTATGTGATTTTGTTAGGCTAGACATAATCAATTTATCAACATCAGAACTTTGTTGCATTCCCAGCGATCACCTTTCTTGCCAATGAAGTTTGTTGCTGAAATGGGTTTGCTGCATTCCCAGTGATCAGCGTTCGGGTTCTTTCACCACGAAGGTTGCCAGTGAGAACCTTCACCACAAAGGTTGCCGATTCAACTCCAGAAAATATAAGCATGAGTCATTAACGTTGTCAAATCAGTGGCACTAGACAATTCCAAATGCCCAGCAAGCAGAATATACGGATCTGCAAGATTAGATGTCTTAGGTCCCATTTTGGATCCCTAGGGATTTTAAGAATCTGGATAAAAAAATCTCTCATAATCCTAAAGTTCCTTCCAAACAATCTAGATTTAAGTAGATTTTACCATACTGACAGATTCTTAAAATCACTAAGGGTACAATCTGGATAAAAAAATCTCTCATAATCCTAAAGTTCCTTCCAAACAATCTGGATTCAAGTAGATTTTACCATACTGACAGATTCTTAAAATCACTAAGGATCCGAACGGTACCTTAGAGAGCTTGATTCCCTCTTATCCAATATCTCCAAGTTGCCGACCCAGATCTAAATTACATAAACAAGCAAACAATATAGGAACCACCAAGAAAATTAAGTTTACTCATTTCAAAAGAAATGCTACTTAATAAACTAAACTGGATCCGTAAAAAATCCCACAGCAAGCACAGTAACGAGGTAAGATGAAACCGCAGCTAACGACGGCTCGATCCTAATCGAATCGGTTAAACACACCCCCAAACAGCAAATGCCTAGCAGCATCGGCCCTGCAGGCTACAGCATGTCAAATCTGAGCACTCCTGGTCGGCGGCAACAAAGAAGAAAGATCTCGATACCCGCAAGCGCCGAAGCCGCAGCCATCCCCGGTCCAGCCAGCAACGGCGCGGCTGGAATAGCAACGCGGAGCTCTTCCACCACCGAACGACAAACTTGGGGCACCAGCGCTCGTGCCGTATCACGCGGCCCAACAAGCGAGCCGAGGTGCCCGTCCTCCGCGGGGTGGCGGAGGCGGCCGGTTATCAGCGGTAGGGAACCGTATAGCAGCGAGTTTTTTTTCGTTTTTCCGAAGAAGAGGAAAAGATTGAAATGGGGCTGATTTCCAGTCCCCACGGCCCACGCTCGGCGCGGCATCAAAGGTCAGCCAGGCCCTTGCAGTGCCTGCTTGATGATGGCGCAGGGGACGCCAGAACCTATGGCTGGGCTGAGCCCACGCCAGCCTGTTAAAAACGGAGTAGAAAAGGTCCATTTTACGGTTTTACCTTCCCTCGGTCTAATTTTAAGGTTTCTTTTTTTTTGTTTCAAAAAACTGTTTGGATTGTTTCTCGTCCCAGGTTATTAAAAAGTGAATTTCGAAGAGGTTTCATACTATTTTCAGTTATATTAAAGAATACGGTAAATGCCTATCAAAGTTTTTAAAGCATAAAAGATGTCTCTGAGCTTATGATAAGTCCAAGAGTGATCTTAGAGATATATACAATAAATGTGAAATGGTAAACCTAAATAAAATATTTATACCGCATAAAAATACCATTATAAGCTTTCAAATATGTTTAAATTCGAAACGTGTTTAGACATATGTTTTTCGAGTGTTTAAAGATTCATGCTGATTGCATCTCATTTAAGTATGTTTTAAAAATATTTTCACAGTTTAGGGGGTATTTTGGACGTAATCGTCATGTTCGCTTGTTTTATCAGCAGTTACCAGCTAGCCAGAATCAAATATTTTCCCATGTTCACTCTCTATACTGAACATATGTACTCGGCTTCGATTGTCATGAAAAGACATGCACAAATCACCAGTTCTTGGCTGTACGTCTCGCTATAGCAAAACTGTCACCAAAGCTGGAAACAAAATTGAGATGCTTTATGCCACAGAAACTTGTGCTAGGCGCGGTGGCTGTTCTGAGTATTCACCTCCAGTGATAATAATGTTACTTGAACACCATTTTCCCCCCCTCTTTCTCGCGCTCTCTATACTAGCAGCTTATACATTCTGTTCGCTGAAATATATATGTAAAACAAAATAAAAGAATATACAGTACATGATGAACTATAATCATGTACTCCGTATGGCTATATTTTTCTATATACGCACTGTCACGATTCCATGGCTTCCGGTATGCTCTCCAGCGCGGGCTCCCAGCGCCGCCGTCGGTGGCCACCGTCATCAACCACCACCTCGCCGGCGCTCACGATCTCCTCCAGCACCTTCCCCAGCGTCATCCCTTCGCCGTCGCCGGCCCCACTCGCCATCAGCTTCTGCAGCCGGCTCTTGCTGATCCTGACTGTCACCTTGACACTCTTCTTCTCCCTCTCCTCGCAGGTCTCCCCCCGCGGCTCGCCGTCGTCGTCGCCGGTCGTCGCGGGCACGCCGCCGTGCCGGGATGCGTGGCACACGCAGTTGCCCATCCAAGGAGAATTAAGGTGGTCTTAGGTTAGCTTGCTGCTTGAATGAAGAAACGAGAGATCGAGGCCGCTGTTCGTGCGAAACTAGATGATGTGTGCACACTCAGGAAGGGCCGGTTTGCATATATATACGCTAGCTTGCTGGGTCAGAGAGGGAGGCTGCTATGCCGAACCCGCGGGCGTCTGCGTGCGAGCTGCGGATCCCGTCCGCAACTCCGCGGCAGCACAGTGAAAACTGATAGGCGATGTGATGCAGGCCTGAATATGCAGGCAGAAATGGTATGGTATGTACCTAGTAGTCGGTAGCGTTTTTTTACAAAGGAGAATACATTGATATCCGAGTTTGTGCAAGTAGTCGGTAGCGTACGATCTCACATTCTCACCTCAACTCCAACTCAGCGGCCAGACGAGGACTGATGTGCTGGTTTCTCAGGTTGTAGCATTATTCTAGTCGACATGAAACGTTTAAATCGTTCTTCTCAGGTGCTGCTTCCCTCAGGTACACACGGCTGCAGTCCTTACACGAAGAGGATGGCAAAATGCGCAACCGGCAAGAAGCAGCTGTCGTCGTGTGAACCTTGTTAGGAATACGACACTGGCAAATGAAGGGCCGGGGTACGAGTACGTCTCTCGTTGTTTACACCTTTTTCGTTGAATTGGATAGACGTTTTCGGGAAGCAAGCATTTTTTCAGGAGCATATGTCAACGTCTAATGGAAGCGTTCAATCGGCGAGTAAGCAGGCACGGGAATTTAACCAGCATTATTCCCACGAATCATACATTCATTCTCGTTGAATGAACGACACCCTGCCACACGTGTGTCTTATAGGACTTACAGTATTACAGAAACATGTTTAAATATACAAGTTAATTTTTCTTTCAACATCGCGTGATGGAAAGAGAAGCGGTCGTTCTGCAAAGATGGAATCCATGGACAAGCTAAGCTAGAACAAGGACGCATCAACCTCCTTTTTTTCCCGAGAACGTGTGCTGTGTGTAGTCTATGTTGAAAAGCCTCTAGATGATGTGCAAGTGTTACCTGCTAGGGCTTATTATTACACACTAAATTACATAGGTTGAGAGATTGTTAATTTTATACCCTAAAACCTACATCCAAATAAGCTTATAAGGATTTGTGTTAGCTTCGATTCAGTACAAGGAAATCCCATGCATCCCAAATACAAAACCACTAACCTTGTTGTTGTCTACAGCGACTAATAAATGCGTAAAAGAATTTGCTAAAAATCTTTCCAAATACAAACAACTAATATGTAAGTAGCTTTGTTTTGTCATATCCTTGGCCTGTTTAGTAGGGCTTCTCTCTCTAGCTCTTGCTTCGGTTTTCTCCTACATATGGCCCATTTGACATGTTCGTTATCGGGAGGCCCAAGAACAATATATTGAGTCATTCACCTGTCTTCCAAACTTACACGTGCCATCTGGTATGGCACAATCGGACTTTTAGAGATGAAAGTGGTGGTAGTGACCAACATAGAGGTGAGTAGCAACAGCAATGCACTGGTGCAGCGGATCATGCCAATGGCGGTTCCAGAGGGCTTTCTACTGACGGAAGCAAGTATCGCCAGTGCCATTCGACAGTACAAAAAATCATTCCAGAAGCAGTTTCTTTGGACCCGATTCTATTAATACCTTTGTACAGGCTGTTCTCTTACGCCAACCGATTGTAAAGAGGGCGGCTCTTAAAATGCACCGATTGTAAAGAGGGCTATTTTACAGGCGGCTATTAAAACACGCTGATTATAACGAGACCTATTTTTACAGACGGCTCTTAAAATGCACCAATTGTAAAGAGAACTATTACACAGCCGGCTTGCTTACTATGCCCGCTGGTAATGCTAAACTATAAACAGGCGGGCGTTATAAATACTGCATGTGTAAATGTTTCGAAATTTCAAATTTTGGCGCCATTCCAGCGCAATATGCACAGGCAGATATTTATATAAACCGTCTGTGTAAAACGCTTTTAAAAATTCAAATTTTAGCGCCAGATAACCGCATCCAATATCATATGATCATAATATGAATCATAAGCAAACTAAGCATAATCTCAAATGATTGTAATTATGAAATCACAGAGTATTACTTCGTGCATGCATTAACACTTAAGTTTCGGCTAGATTCAACTAAAAATCCACCATACCAAAGTGATGAACAACTAAGATTTCCACCCATTGCTTGCTTGTTACTGAAAATCCCCATGGAGCTGCTCTAGACATTATTATACGAGGAACTGGTATTCTGGCTTCGCTAACTCTTGATCGGGATCAAAATACTTCCCATTCTTGTTAAGTACTTCTTCCATGATGCACCGACAGAAGTCATTGCAAATGTTAAAGAGCTCTTCAACCGAAAGTTGGTTATCCATTGGATCAGCACACTTGTATACCTGCAAAAATATTGAGCCATTGTAATACACACTAACCAATATAGAGACGGCCTAATGACATTCACATGCGAACTTACTTTCTTAGGGTTTGAGGTACCGACCATTGTGCCTGAGAAACTCGCATACATAGTACCCACACTGCATCGATCCTGGTGGTTGCTTATGACACTATAAGCAAGGAAAAGTAGTAATAAGTTTCATGTAGTATAGTTGAACCGGCAATAGGGACAAGATCGATCGATCAATCAACCAACCATAAGGGTAATAATTGCTCTGCTCAACCAATTTCCATTCTTTACCAATGCAAATATTCAAGATTTGTACAGCAGAGGGCGACTGGCCATGCACCGTCGCATGCATGCCTCCCACCCCTCAATGGCATGGCCCTGCACCAGTCGCCCTGCCTCTGCCTGCCTGCAGCTGCAGTCGTCAGCCTCGCCCTCGCTATAGCTAGCTCTTTCTCTCTCTAACCTCGATTGCTCCCAAAGCAATGGCAAACTGCTGTAGCTGCATCTCTTCAGTCCTATCCTGCACGTGCGGGGCCGCACCTGCACTATTAGACACTACTGCACTGTGCACCCGGCCTCCTCTAGTCTAGAGATCAAGACAGGAGGGAAAAAACGCAGACATAGATCAGAGAGGGAGATAAAGGCAGTAGTTAGATGATGCATGAGATCGATGAGGAGTTTAAAGCTCGGCAAAGGATGGGCGGCCGCGACCAAGGCTATTTCCAGCTCCATCTCACGCCCGCCAGTAGGCGCTAAGTCAGTGCCGCAGCCAAAAGCTGATGACTGCATGGCCGCCATGGACGAAGCATTTGAGACGGAATGTAAATGAAACATAACAGCTCTATGGTTTATACTACACTGAACCAACTCCTAATCACTTTTCTTTGCTGCTGTATATGCAGGAGCACAAAACCACCTCAGCAGCTTGTGTCAGTGCCAAGGTTATGAAAACTTCTCAGAAGACTGTTGTCTCCACACAAACTTCTATTTTGGCTTCATCAGCAAACTCGTCAGCAAAGAAATTCTACTTTGGCCAGGTTATGCATTGAGGTGCGCTTTGAGAAGTCCATTTGTAAGTTTTTTGATTATCATTATGAGAAGTCCATGTGTAAGTTTTATGATTTTCTTCTGTTTATTTGTCTCATGCATGAAATACCTATGTAATACGCCTTTTTTTTCAATAAAAGCTCAGCTCCCCCTGTTTTACCAAAAAAAAGAGAAGAAGATATAGCAATGCACATGAGGTAAAAATTGACAATATATGGTCCTTAAGTCTGCATATACATGATACACAACCAAGTCATTACAAGTTGTTCAGGCGCGGCAATAATGTTTAAAAGTTCTTTATTAAGGCCACACAATAAAACCATAATTGGATACATGAATTGCATGATAAATCATGTCAAGCATCCATGCACATAGTTTAGCCAGCTAGCTACACTTTTCTATCTTCTCCATCTTTGCGGATCCAGGGCAAATCATCATCTAGCTGAATACTTTGTTCTACTTTTTTTATCTTCTTTGGCACGTCTTTAAAAAGAGGCATTTCACTGGACTGGTTAACAAAATCCTCAGCACCATCAACTCCTATAATTTGTTGTTTCCCAGGGACAGCTACATGTTTCGGCTTCCTTGCCTTTTTGCTCTCAGGGCTTATGTCCTCTGCATAGAAGACCTGTGCAACACGGTTACCAAAGACCCACGGGTCATCCTTGTAACCAACTTTATCAAGATCTACAATTCTCAGGCCATAGTCATCCACACTGACACCTTGTTTGTGTTCTATCCACTGGCATCGAAAGACAGGAAGGTCAAAATTGACACCATAGTGGAGCTCCCATATTTCAAGAACAAACCCAAAATATGTAGTATGTTTGCCCCTTTCATCTAAGGCATCACAACGAACCCCACTATTTTGTGTAATACTACTCTTTTGGTCCTTGGATTTGACATGAAACGTGAAGCCATTAATGTCATAGACCTGCCATGTAGTGATCTAGCGTGATGGTCCAGCTGCCAGAATCTTGATGGTTTTTTCGGTCAATGATTCCCCATATGGAATGTCCTGATCCATAAGACATGCGCTGAACTTAAGCTTATGCTCCTTCATGACCCATTCTTCTATGTGTCCATTGTTTTATTTGCGAAGCTCATTCAGGTGTTTCTGGACCAATGGATCCATTATCGAGAGCTGATGTAGGGGGCTATGATGTGCCTCTAGGACTGTATTGTAATCTGATGGAATGAATGACTTTTTACCCATACGCCCTTTTCCATACAGCCTACCCTCGTGCCGCGATGGAGGTAAACCAATTGCAATCCGGTCTTGCAGGCATTTATTGCAGAATGGACCTCCGGATTCAATTGCCTCTTCGGTGGTGTAGGCCTCTATCATGGACCCCTCAGGGTGAGCACGGTTTGTCATGTAGCCATTCAGAATCGACATGAAACGCTCATAAGTCCACATTTCATGCAGATACATGGGACCTAATGCCTCTATTTGATCAACCAAGTGAACAATGAGGTGTACCATGATATCAAAGAACGATGGAGGGAAACACATCTCCAACTGTGACAATGTCTCTGCGGCGAATGCTCGTAGGGACCCCAATTCTACACGGTCAATTTCCTTCTGTGATATCTTGTTGAAGAAGTAGCACAGTCGTGTGATTACCATCTTTAGAAACACCAGCTTTATAGCCCTGATGGCAATTGGGAGGAAAGTAGTCAGCATGACATGGCAATCATGGGAGTTGTAGTTGGTTAAAGTAAGGTCATTCATTGACACAAGACTCCTCATGTTTGAGCAGAATCCAAATGGAACTTTCAAAGTCCTTATCCATACACAAATCACATGTTGCTCATCTGGGTTGAGGTTGTAGCTTGCTGCCGGAAGGACCTGCTTTCCTTTTTCTTGACGTGGGTGAAGTTGCGGTCTGATGCCTAAGCTGACCAAGTCCTTACGTGAATTGAGTCCTTCCTTTGTCTTCCTTGGTATCTCGAGCAAGGTCCCAATTATGCTATCGAAGACATTCTTTTGGACGTGCATACCATCAATTGCGTGTCGTATGTCTAATTCTTTCCAGTATGGCAAATACTTAAAAAAAATTAACATCTTCTTGAATGTATCCCCCTCTGCTGGCTTTACAAACTTTCTCATTCCATCTTTGTTGTTCTTCCCAAAAATAAATTTGATTTTGTTGACATTAAGAACACTCTTTTACCCGCACTTCTACCTGATGGAGCAATAGATTTTCTTTCATCACTATTATCAAAGTAACCATCATATTCTGTCTCTCAGTACTTGTGCTTGTTTGGTAAGACTCTTCTATGCCTCATGAACACTAGCTTGTTAGATGCAACAAGGAAATAGTGTGAGGTTTTGTCTACACACATTACACAACACACCTTTCCTCTGTACTGGCCAGATAATGCAAAGAGAGCTGGGTAATCATTGATGGTAACAAAAATCATTGCTCTTAGCGTGAACTTCTCCTTGCGATACTCATCCCACATGAGCACACCCTGTACCCATAGATCTTGCATCTCCTTCATTAAGGGCTCTAAGAACACATCCATATCAACACCAGGTTGTTTAGGTCTAGAAATAAGAATGGTTAGCAAGAGGAATTTTCGCTTCTGGCACAATGATGGGGGAAGGTTGTAGATGGTAAGAATCACTGGCCATGTGCTGTGCTTGTTGTTCCTCTCGGCAAATGGATTCATTCCATCGGTACTTAGTGCAAACCTTATATTCCTTGGATCCTCAGCAAATGTAGGGTTGTCGTTGTTAAATTTCTACTTGGCATCGGATGGATGTTGAAGTTTTCCATCATTTTTGCCCGCATTAGAAGCATGCTAGCACATAAGTTTGGAATCATCAGGGTTTGTAAACAAACGCCTCAACCGATCAACCACAGGAAGGTACCACATCACTAAAGCAGAAATCTTTCTCTTTACGTAATAGTCTTCCTCTTCTTTGGAACCATTTTTTTTGAACTTTGTTGGATCTTCTTTTTGGTATTCTTTTGCTTCTTCCCTTTTGAAATAGAGACTCCATTCTCTTCCTCCTGGTAGTCTTTCTTCGTCTTGTACCTACTAGCACCACAATTTGGACAATTTGGACAGCTCTCCAACATTTCATATTCAAGACCTCGGTATAGGATACAATGATTCCTACACGCGTGGATCTTTTTGACACCCATAGTCAGTGGACTGATTAGCTTCTTTGCATAGTATGTGTTCATAGGCACATTGTTCCCCTTTGGAAGTAGTTGTCCAAGAACATGCGGAAACTCATTGAAGCTAGCATCAGACCAATCAAATCGAGCTTTTATCACCAAAAACTGAAGGACAGATCTCAGTGTAGTGAATTCATTGGTACAACCCTTGGACTCATCGTACAAATGCTCTTTTGCAGCCTTCTTTAGTGTCTCCATACCCTTTTGAAAGAACATTGACGGATCTGAATGACAATGCAACAACGCCTCAAAGAAATCTGCTTGTTGATCTTCATCGACCTGAACTCCGACATCTTCACCCACATCTTGGACACCAGTGAAATCATCATCACTATCATCCTACATAGCTGGATCAGTCTGAGGGATGTGTTGTCGTGTCTCCAGCCCTATGGTTCTTACTGGACAAGGTGTGGAACTACCCTCTCCATGTTTTGTCCAAATCAAGTAATCTTCCATAAATCCTCGGCGAACCAAATGCCAATGGATTTGATTTGCGTCCTCAAATACAACAATGTTTTTGCAGTCGATGCACGGACAATAAATTTACTTCATCTTCTCTCTGCAAGCATGCCTCTTAGCTGCATCAATGAACCTACTAAGCTCCAACTGGTATGAATGATCCAATCTTGACAAGTTGTACATCCATAACGGCCGTTCCATCTTCAGCAGCTGTACAAAAATGATAATGGTATTTTGGTCATAAAAATGATAATGGTATAATTGTATGCATTCAAAATTATTAGATTATAATAGAAATTACTGTAATTTATTTAATAAACTAAAAAATGTTTAATTTCAAACAATCTAATTTCAAACAAAATCTAGGTAACAAATAGTAAAATCGGATAACAAATAATTTCGACAACTAGAAAAAAACTTACAAAACCATGCATGTATTACATAGACAAAGCATGTACTTAGCAGGCAAAGGTACTTATTAACAGTAATTTGGCCTGTTGCAGCAGTAGAATATTGCCTTCATTAACACAACTTTTGCCTACATATATATATGCATTGGGGTTCAACCTTAAAAGGATCGATATATGCACTAAAAAACTATTGTAAGTAATAACCTATGAAGCATATCACAAGATACCCATATTTGCACACAACATATACTTTCTGATTTTTAGTGGGGCTGATTAGGACTATATACGTACAATGCATTCCTAGTATAGCAAATTTGTAAGTATTGGGTTTCACTACCTGTCTGCGCAGAACTAGAGCTCTAGTTGAACGACCAGACCTCCTGTACCGACTCGCACAGTTTGTAAAAATCCTTTTTAGTGAACCCAGAGCTCCGGTTTGGATGACCAGACCTCCGGTTATGGATATTATAAGAATCTCAAAAAACCAGTTTGTCGTTGCAACTTTTTCGCGAGGATGTTGGCAGTTAGTTTGCAGATCGAAATTTCATAGCACTTTGATCTAAATAAAACTCCGAAAAACATGCCTGGCACATTAGGCTGTTATATATATCTGTGCTAGCTTTGAGATACACAGACACCATAATCCATTTTTTTAGGAAATTAATCCAATTAAATCTTCTATAAGCCACACCATATATATGCAAGTACTCGAAACCCCGGCGCCCTGGCGCCCAAGACAAAATCTACAGCTTCATATATTGTAGATCGATCTCGATCTGCACACCAAGCTCTATTCTGTATATAAAAGAAAGTTACTAACCTTCAGATGATCGTTCAAAACCTTCCCTTCAGCTGATCTCGTTCAAAACCTTCCCTTCAGCTGATCTCCGCGCCCGCTTAATCGGCCATCTTCATCACCCCCATTATTAGAGTGGTATGGATGGAGCTTGCAAGTGCCACAAATGGAGGCGGCCGCCGCGGTCCTCAGAAAGTCCCGAAGAGGAAACTATTGCAATTAATAACTATTGGTAGTTGGTCGATGGCAGGTGGAACAGTTAACGCACGACTACAGGCGGCTAAAATACTCGACCGATGATGTAAATAACATTTTACAAGCGGTTGGCATTCGTCCCCACCAGTACAATGTTCGATTT
>CM041641.1:9768907-9774656 GCA_023333625.1 Bothriochloa decipiens
ACGCGTAGTACCCTGCTGCTCGGCATCTCCGATGTTCGGTACGTTAGGTCAATAGGTGCAGAGAGAGACAGAGACAGAGACTACAGACTCCTGGATCGACGAAGATCGCTGAACCCGTGTTCTCGTTGCCTCTCAAGGGAGGCGAAATAAGGACCATGAAGGAAGGGGAAAAAAAAAGAAAAGGCTTCACCTGTAGTAGTATGGAGCGGCGATGGAAGCACGCGCGCGCCATCGCCGTGCCGTTCAGGCGTCGCAGTCTTTGCTGCTGTATACACGTAGGACTGTCCGCACCCGTGGAACTCTAGATCCAGCCTTTAAACCGAATATTCTGTCTTAGTCATCAATATTCTCTCCTCTACACTACTTTCTTCCGCATTCATCCGACCTTTATACCAACCTCTATCTACTGTGGGGCCCACTTGTCAAGGTTTTTTTTTTCTTCTTCTATTTTTCGCTTTTTTTTCTCCTCCTTTTCTTTTCCCCTCTCCTTATCCATTCGCTGGTCGCGGGCACCAGCACCACCGCCCCCAGTCGTCCTCCACCTGGGCGCGAGCTCGCCGGCGCTCATGGCGCGCGGCGGCGCTGCACGGCTGCGGCAGCGCCGCCTCCGGCTACGGCAGGGCCGGGCGAGGAGCGCACGAGGCCCGCGGGAGCGAGGCGACGCCCCGGCTCGGGTCGGCACGGCCGATTTGCGATCCATGGAGGATGGAGAGGGGCGAAGCTCCCAGCGGCGCCGGTGCTCCTCCGTCCATCGGGCACCGCAGGCCGGCCGCGCTCGAGGGCCATGGCGCGGCGGCTCTCCCCTGGCGGCGGGCGAGGCCCCCTTCCTACTCCCTGCGGCGACCCTCCCTGCTACTGCCGCGACCGAGGACGGCCCTAGCTCCCCTGCCGGCGCCCTCCACCTACCTCCCCGGCAGCCTCCACCTCCTCTGCCTCCCTGCTCCGGCGTTGATTCGTACGGACGAACTTGCGAGCTCTAGTGGGCACCGACCAGCAGCGGGCTTCTCTCTTCCCCTTCTCTCTCCTATATCGGGCCTGCACCGTTCTTTACCGTGCGCGTTGTACAAACGCGACAGGCAGTGTTAGAGAACCCGAACGCAACTATGCATGTCGGTTTTAACGCGACAGGCAGTGTTAGAGAACCCGAACGCAACTATGCATGTCGGTTTTACGTGCCCCGCTGCAGCTATTTTGAACTGTATATGGACCTACACGTCCTTGTAGCGGCTGCCACCGCGGGTAGTCTAAGCTCGACAAGGCAAACGACGTACGTACCCAAAGTGGGCGTGGCGACCACTGCACCAACGCTCCGATTGTCTGCCGATGCCGAGCTAGCAAATGCAGTGCAGAGAGACTGGAATCGCAACCACCACCGATCTACCGTAGTATTTTATACATGTCGCGCCGCTGAAATGGAAATCTCACTGTCACGAGCGCAGTGCTAAATGCAGGAACACACGATGAGGTAGGTGCTTTAGCAATTGACTTGCTGCTTGGCTAGTTTGATTATGTGCTCCAGTTAAGTCATGCAACCGTGTGGTCACGTCGTCCTCATGCTTAATAGTACACGTACTAATTGGAGTAATCGAAAAATAACTCCATGGTAGGATGACACGCAACAAATGCGGATTCTTTACTTTGCACAAGGACATTGTACAGACACTATAGTACGAGCTTAGGTAAGGATATTATTCTATAAATTAAGATGAATACTTATAAGTTATGGTCACAATGTTTATCTCTTAAAAGATAGAAATCATCAGCCGAACAGTGTTTTCTGCACCTCGTATAATGTAACTCTCACAATAAAAGGGTTTTGAATTGATGTGTACCTCCACATGTACCATGCTCATACTACAGCTTGCAATAAAAATCCTAGTCATAAGCACTGCCCCCACGAAGGCAGACTCAGACCCAGCTCAAAACCATTCCAATTTTCCATCCACTCGGGAACAAAAAAGAAAAAAACATTTCAGCTCCACAACCCAATCATCCACAAGATCTAAAAAACCGTAGCAAAAAGAACAAGAAAAGGGCGGAAAAAATATTTCCAGTCCCCAGACTCTTTCCCGTGCCCATGTTCTCCAGCCTCCTCACAGGCCTACAACTATAGAGTACCACCAGTCGTCTCGCTCTTCGCCGGGCCACCACCACACTGGTACTAGATCTCGCGCGCAACCCACCCCGCCCCGCCCCGCCCGTCCGCGCGCTATTCGCGGCAATGCAGCAACTGCCCCCGGCGGCGTCGTCTCGGTGGTGAGCCGCGCCGCGCTGCGGGCCGCCGACGACATGGCGCGACCCCGCCGCTCGTCGCCGGTGGCGATGATGAGGTCTCCGGCCAGGGCGGTGCGTGGCCGGGCCGCCGCCGCCGCCACCCCGCGCCAGGCTTCCCCTTCCCGACCCCACCGCGGAGGCCGCCGGCTGCGCGTCGTCCAGAGCCCCTCCCTCCTCGCCTCCTCCGCCCGCCGCGCCCCCGCCCCCGCCCCGGCGCACGCTCCGCCGCCGCCCACCCCGCCGCTCCGTTGGCCCGTGGACGCGCCCCGCGGGAACGCCGCGGCCGCGTCCGTGAGGAGGATCGCCGCGTCGCTGTGGCGGGCGCACCCGCCGCCGCGGGAGCCCGGGAAACCGCGCCGACGGTTGGAGGTGAGCGAGCCCTGTTCTCGACTCGAGATCCGTGCGCGTTGTTGCGTTCCAGGCTACTAGGGTCTCAGGTGGCTGTTCTGTTGTGTGTTCCGCGATAGCGATACCGGGCTCGTTTCGGGAGTGTTTTGTGCTGCCGAGCTCGTGATTTTCGCGGAGAAGCAGTTTCGACTTTTGAGTAGCATGAAAGAACGACACTGAGTGGCCGGCCGGGTGCTTTTGTGAATTGTGATCGTTTGTTTAATTCGTACTGTACGTTTCTTTGGTTTTTGTCGTTGTTGGGAGAGAGGCGAGGCGATTCTCTGAATTTTTTAGCTGAATGTTCCTAAAGCTTGGCAGTTTTTTTCATCTACTACCAAAGGGATCGATTGTTGCTTCTGCAAATTTCGTCTCAGTTTCGTTAACTAGCGTAAGCTCGCGAAATTTACACTCATTGTTTGCACTTTGTGATTGCGTAATTAATTCCATGGTTCTTGTGAATTAGCTTCGACCTATTTGATATTTCCATGTCAAGCACCGAACCACAAGCTGCTTAAATTTTGGCTTCTTGAGGAAGCGCAGTCTCCATCTGTGGACCCGATCATGTTGAGTTTCATGCTAGGTTATAGTAAGTTCTTCTGAGTTGGTCCAATTGGTGATCCTTATCGTTCCAGTCTGCTTTGAATTCTTTCCCGTATGTCGCTTTCAACTGGGCCTGAAGATTTGACATCCCCATATTTCCATGTGTTAATGTACAGGGTGGTTGTTAGGATGTAACCTGTGTGGTCCCCAGATATTAGCTGCTCTTCGTTTGTGAAACGAAGACGTCCCAGTGAACGGATTTTGACAAGTTTTTACACCATTTTTGCATGCGAATTCTGTAATACCGGCAACATACTACTTAGTAAAGGTATCAGTGGTGAACTAACATGGAATTGACTTTACAGGCTAGCCCAAGGCTTCTGCATACTCCTGACCATTGCAATCACTACAAAGCGATCCTTGAGGGCAGGACAGGAACTAAGCCTTTTGGCAATGGCACCATTCGTGAGGTATATGTCTCCTTAAAAATTATGATTTCTGGTATGGATTGCCACATTCCGTTCTGATCCAGTCTTATCTGATGAAATACTTATGAACTAAATTAGGTTGGAGCTTATTCTCCATCACCCCGGATTGAAATGGAAGTAGCAACAAAATGGGACCGTCGATGCCTGAACACATCTGGCAGTGCTGACTACGATTTCTGCGATCGTCATGCATCAGCTGCTGATGAAGAAATCTCTGCACTTAAAGAAGAGCTTATGCAGGCCCGCAACAGGATTCATGAGCTTGAAGCTGAGAGCCGATCTGCTAAGAAGAAGCTTGACCACTTGGTGAAGAATCTCGCTGAGGAAAAGGCTTCCTGGAGGAGTAGGGAGCATGATAAGGTTCAAAGCATCTTAGATGCTGTTAAAGGAGATCTGAACCGAGAGAGGAAGAATCGACAAAGAGCCGAAGTCATGAACTCCAAGTTGAGGGATGAGTTCTCTGAGCTGAAGTCATTGGCAAAACGATATCTTCAAGATTATGAGAAGGAAAGAAAGGCCAGGGAACTAATGGAGGAGGTGTGTGATGAATTAGCGAAGGAGATTGCAGATGACAAAGCTGAGGTCGAAGCTTTGAAGAAAGAGTCAATGAGGATAAGAGATGACGTGGAGGAAGAAAGGAAGATGCTACAGATGGCAGAGGTTTGGCGTGAAGAGAGGGTACAGATGAAGCTTGTTGATGCTAAACTGACACTAGACAGCAAGTATTCACAGCTGAGTGAGCTTCAGGCTATCCTGGAGGCTTTCCTCAGTTTCCACCGAGGCAGCAGTGTAGACAAAGAAACAGTAAGAGATGGTGAAAGGCTCAAGGAAGCAATTAGCTCGATGAAACTTCATGGTAAAGAGTTTTCGTACAAACCACCACCTCCTTCAGAGGACATTTTTGCTGTGTTTGAGGAACTCAGGCAGAGAGAAGACATTAGTGAGAAGGAAATTGGACAGTGCAATGGATATACTCCTATGAGCCATGCAACAAAGATCCATACAGTGAGTCCTGAAACTGACATCTTTCTGGAAAAGCCAGCAAACAAATATTCCACTCAACCTTGCGCCAGAAATGAGGACGATGATGATAGCGGATGGGAGACCGTCAGTCATGTAGAGGAGCAAGGCTCTAGCAATTCACCTGATGGAAGTGAACCATCAGTAAAAGGTTTCCGTGGAGGAAACGATGCATCAGCAAGTGGAACCGACTGGGAAGATGTTTGTGAAAACTGTAGATCAGATAGTTGCATCAATGGTGTCTGTTCGACAACGAGAGAGAAACATCGGAAGGGTTCTTCTTTTGCCCGACTCTGGAGATCATCAAATGGTGACGGCAGGAGGAAAACAGGTGTTGAGTTACTGAATGGTAGGCTTTCAAGCAGCGGGATGCCCAATGCTGCTCTTTCTCCTGATCTCAAGAAGAGTGAGGTGTGCCAACTCTCACTGAGTGTTGGGGACTGGAGTCCAGACTTGCTAAACCCTCATGTGGTTCGCTCTATGAAAGCGGGTGTCGAATGGCCCCAAGTCACCCAGAAGCGCAACCTGAAGTCCAAACTCATGAGCGCAAGGACCAATGGACGTAAGGTACAGCTGCGCCCAAGCGATAGAACAGAAGATATAGCATGGCATGCTCATTCATACTCTTCATTGTCAAAGAGAACACCATGATCTTGCCTGGTGAGGGAGGTAATCTGAAGCGGGCACCTTCAACTATAGGGCAGGTAGTGTTGTTCAATCTTGTATCGGAATTTGGATGCTGCATTGGTCCTCCATGAGTGTTATCACTCGCTGTAACCTAATTCATGTCCTTGTAAAGCATTTAGCTCGCTTAGAAAAGCAGTGAGCTCCGATGCTCCGTGTAATCAAATGTAACAGTAGTGTTATTTACAGTATATTTTTTCCCGATGTTACTCTATAGTGGCATTAGTTACTTGCCGGCTCCTTTGAGCGGTTTCTCTTTCTTTCGAAGTCGGATCTATGCAAAGCATATCAGTCTTTTACGCCGTCGTTCTGTTCGTTTGGTCGTTTTGGCTGGTTTGTTCGTTTGGTCGTTTTGG
>CM041641.1:9774666-9855368 GCA_023333625.1 Bothriochloa decipiens
CTGTTCGTTTGGTCGTTTTGGCTGGTTTGTTCGTTTGGTCGTTTTGGCTGGTTGATTCTGGCTGATGTTTATTTGTTATGTGAGGGCTAGAACGCTGAAACGACCAAACAAACAGGGCATTTTGTAAACTGTACTGACTGCTGTGGGGGAACACCAAATGAAATCCGTGCACAGTCCTCTTGCGCCGTGTCTTTCAGGTGAAATCTGAACGAAACATTTTGAATCTGTAATTTGGGGAGAACAGTAACTGAAATCCGTGCACAGTCCGCCAATCTCATGGATGTTTGAAATATGTTGTACGGAGTATTAAGATCAACCTCATGGATGTTTGAAACATGTTGTACGGAGTATTAAGATCTAGAAGCCTGTAAACAGTTATGCTCATTGGCACTATACGCGCAAAGCGCTGCGCACGGATGCACAGGCATGCTCATTGGCAGCACGGATGCTGAGTTAATCCGGCAACAGTAGTTTGGGGTTTACAGACCACATCTATTCTACCCAGCAACAGTTGCAGTTGCTCCCGCCACGAGAATTGACACCTGACAACTTTGGATCGGGCTGCCACTGGATTCGTCATACAGTAGGTCTCATCCAATTGAGTTGAGCAGTTCTACCGACCATAGATCGGCAGCCGGCCTCGGATCAGGCAGACCAACCAGACGCCAGCGGAGGACCCAGCATGATTCACTGCTAGATCACCACATACGGTAATCACAGATAAAATCCAACTCAGAAAAAAACAGTGCACGGGACAAAATATCAGTGCTTATAGCCAAACAGAGAGTACTTTTATTAAGTTGGCAATAACCCATAGTACAAGCCATACAGATATGCTGGCCGAACATAATAACAATGAGACCCAAACACAACTTGCATCAAGCAAGACACACTTGACAATAGAGCAATAATAGTTCTTATGTTCTTGTATAAGAAGAAAAGCAATGACTAGTAATCGTCGCTGCTTCAAGCTTCCCCAATATGTGGAGGCACACAATATAGGGCACAAGCATTTACAGGTCCCTTAGAACCCGTGAATCTTGATGTTCTCTTTCTTCGCAATCCCAGCCTACCAACACAAGTAATAATCACATGATCAGTATAAACAGACTGGAACATCTATCAATCTGTTAAAACAGTATTCAACTGATCAGCTCAACTTCTGAATACCTGAACTAGGAAAGTAGCCACATTCTTGCGCTGATCACCCTGGAGCTGAATGACCTGCAGAGGACAAACAAACAGATCATTATACCCACAACCAGCAGATACCATTTCATTTTATGAACTTGAATTGCATTGCTGTCGCATCTTACCTGGCCTAGTTCTGGATCCTGGACTACAGTACCATTGCAGCAGAATTCCTTCTTGAGATCCTTGAGGATCTTGTTGTAGCTGAACTCTTTCTTCAGTCCCTGAACTGTAGTTAGACTCTTTCTGCCGTTGCGCTGCTGGATGCGCACATGCACATAATCCTTTGTTCCGGGACCAGCACCAGAGTCCTCAGCATTTGCCTCAGCAAACGGATCTATCAAAGATGATGCCACACCATCAGATTCGCATGCACACAGGTATGTATCAAACAGAAGCATATTCAAGATGAAATTCTTGCATGTCATGTTATATTATCTGTTCAGTAATACTATTCAGGAAGCTAGACCATGCTATGCTAAACCACAACGTAAGAATACGTGGAATCACGGATATGAAGAGTAATAAGCATACCGAAGGCAGATGGAAGCTGGACGTCGAGATCAGACATGAAACTTGGTTGTTGAAGTTTGACGGGCACCGAGCTGATCACGCTTTGAATTGTCGATCTTATGCAGGAGCTGCCAAAATCAAACTATCAATCACACAAGCCGAAACATTTGAGGAATAAACAGGAACTAGCGCATATCGATGATGCAGAGATAGGACGCAAGCAGCCAACAAATTACGGACAATCATCTATCTACACCATAATACTCGGTCAAACATACCTCATATAACAGCTCAACAATAGATCCAGAAACGTGCTAGACAGATATCCAGAATTCCTCAAATCCCATACCAGTTCTTCTAACGTCTGTTGACGAATCGAAGCCCGAAATACTACAAACATGCGTACTTCCCATCCAAAACAGGGAGCACGCCTACGAATCGAACCGAATCCCCATGATTCAACGGAGCGACCGCAAGGCATAAAAATTCCCCCGAAAACCGAGCTCCTCACCATCCCGAACAGATCCAATCAATTCATCAACCGACCCGCAGCCCAGAGATCGTGAACAACCATCCCCTCTATCTAAGAATCATACGACAAAAACTACCACACCGCAAAACTAGCGACCTTCTGAAGACTACGATCCGAGATCCGTTGGCTATACCAGAGCCGATTCGCGGCGAGAAGCGATCGAACACCTCCAGATCCCCAAATCAATTCCTAGGTCTAACAACGAGAAGACGACGAATTGAATCGAAGGGAGGGGAAAGGGGGGCTGTGCTCACCTCTCGCTTTCCTGGAGGAAGGAGGCGTGGAGCGCACGCGGTTGTTGGCGAGACGCGCGGATAAGACTTGACCACGATGCCGGAGCTGTCTGGCTTTGCGTCCCTCCGCCGGGTTTGCTGGCTTTATAGGCGTGTGATGCGTATAATTAGGCGGTGGGCGAACCGCCGTGCCGAGAGAAGCTGGCTAATTATGCATCCCCCCGCACGGCTCTACCGTGGGGCTCTGGATTCCTGCCGACCTATCGAGACAGAGGCTTTTTCTTATTCTTTTTCCTCTCTTATTATTAGGAGTATTTTATTTTTTCTCGCTTGGATGGAATTTCTTTTCGACAGTTATTTAATTCTCAAAATGAAATTGAATCATGACATGAACGGTAAATGTTTTGCAGCTCAAAACTTAAAGCAATAATAATAATAAAGGTGAAAGCGAAGGGCAATGGATTGAGAGGTGGAAAAGAAGTGGGGGACAGACCGCTAATCTTAGTTATTATAGATTATCGGTCATTATTTTTTTAAAACACAACATGCACTAGGTTTACCAAGCATGTATCGATTCATAAGGTTTGCATTAAAATTTTGAAAATAACTAGATCATTTTTGCACTAAAATAGTAAAATGCGAAAATATGCAAGATGATATTTTCTTAGAGGAAATGTAAAAGACAACAAATATATTTTCTTAGAGGAAAGACCCCACTGACACATATGGTCCACCGGCCCACGCGCAAGACAGTGAGGTCGGCACACACACACACACCACCCTGAGCGGCAGGTCGTCGCAAGTAGGCTCGATGGCCGCGGCCGACACTTTCACGGAAGAATGAAGATGCTTGTTGGTATCAGTGTATCACACCGTCAAGGCGGACTTTCAGTGATTGATTCCGATGACATAACCCTAGAGACCCAGGCCGTCGAGTTGTCGTCAGTTCTGCGCTGGATATATTAGGTAATGTCTAATGAGGCCTGAACATTATATAGTAAAGGAAAAAGGTATTGCAACGTTATATTGTGATCTTTGGCATCTCGCCTCGCCGTATCTTGCGTAAATCCAAGCTACAAGCCACTTGAGTTCAGATACATTATAACATTAATATGTGCTCAAACTACAGAAATGGCCTATACTTTCATTCATTCTATAGTTTGACACTTCGAGTATCAGAGGGGAGCAGGAGCACGAACAAACACACACCACTGGAACAAGCACGATAAGTAGACATGTAAAGCTGCTAACAGCGCAACAGATGAACGGCGGTACATGCAACAAACAGCATTCCAACTTTCACCCTTTTTGCTGTATAAGGTTCCAGTACTCATTACAACTTTCACCCTTTTTTCCTGTAGGTTTCAGTAATCGTTCTACTTTCATCCTTTTTCATGTACAAGTCTTGGTTGCGATAGCTACAATTCGGAGGGAAATAGTTCCTGGAAGAAGGTGCTCGGGTCACCTTTCTGTGTATCGAAGGCCATCAGTTTAGTCACTGCATCCTGAAATTTAACAAAGATTATTACCTCCAGTTAAAACATCGTTCCCCAGTCTATATGTAACATCACAATAGATGTTCTTTATCGTTAAATGTCATTTTGCACCCAAGTCATGCACCTGGTACTGTTTGTCTGTTGCTGTTAATTTCTCACTGGTCACGCGCCCCATGGGTTTCTTGGAATGTATGTCCTCCAACACACTGTCAGCTCTCTGGACAACTTCATTTGGAACACCTGCTAACAGGCAAACAGGAGGAACATAGTTAAAGTTGCAGTTTAGAGTAACATGACATCCAGTTTCTTTGTACCATCTCTGGAAACCATCCACGTGACAGTGTAACTTGTAGGTAAATTTTACATGTCATGTCAACAGTCAATCACTTTACTACGACCAAAACTTTAATTTGGAGCAAAACAACTATAACAATACCAATCTGAATAAAACAGTACACTCAAAAAGGTAATCATGTTATCAGACATGCCAGGTGCTTAGAAGTTCGTCCAGGTACGTACCAGCAAGCCGTGCACAACGCAGACCTGCAAGGGAAAAATGTTACTTTGTAACTGATTCAAAAGGACCCACAGTAATTAATGGAAATGCAGTACAAGCCTTCATCATGTGCATTACAAATTAAGGAATTAGTACATAAAAGGGCGTATCCAGTGCCGTAGGCTCCCGCACTGTGGGGTCTGGTGAAGAAAAAATAGCCAGCAGTCATCCTTGCACAAATGTGCACAGGCTGAGGCTTCAACCCTGGACCTCTTGGCCATAGACGGTAAAGCTCTACCGCTTGCACCAGGGCCGCCCTTATAAGGAATTAGTACATAAGGAAAACAAAACAGGAACAAGAATAAAGCAAGGCTGGTTTCTTGTCTAGTTACAGATAAAGGAATATGATATCTTCATTGCTCGTCTGTCCATCAGGATTCAGAACACTCATGGTATAACATTTGATATGTTCAGACTGCAAATGTCTCTAGATTTCTTGTTATGAACAGGACTAGACAAGACTTGACTGAAAAAGAAAACAGTCTATGCATCAGCAAATGGACATTGACTATTAACCTGTGGTAGGTAGTTCTCGGTGAAGATCTCTGTCAGATGTGTTGACAAAAGAACCTGCAATAATTAGAAAATATAGCAACATACTGAAATGGTAAATTTTGATGCTAGGCTAGCTAGTTTTAACTCTTAAGCTTCATAGAATATATTGGCTATCCATGTATGGATAAGCCATTTACGAGATCTACAAGAGTCAAACAGCAACTAAACCAGTTAAATTTGCTCCCATTCAGTATGGCAAACGACAAAGAAACAAGTTACTATACGGTTAATATGTTATACAGGATGCAGGGCCACAGGTGTAACACAAAACCACATAATTCCTTCCATAATACAGAAGGAATTCAAGGCGCCAAGGTGCCAACAATGTCAAATGAATGTATTTTTTACTCACTGATCAAACTAATCAATCACATTTAATATGCCAAGCATTTGCATGTGCATGGACAATAATTTTACACATGCCTGAGAAATGTAATGTCAAAATGCTTTTTTGTGCAAAAGCATCATGAATGAAATAAACAGGGAAGGAATAGGGGGGAAATGATATGATTTGAGAAACTGGCCTGATAATAGCTTTTTCCTATTCATATACATTACAGTCCAACAGTACTATCAGTTTCTAAAATCTGTCTTTCTAGTCTAATTTGATTTTTTCACATTCACAGCTTAATTATCCACTTAAGCATAAAATGACATCAATAAACTAAATGAACTTAAAACAATCAGGAGGAAAATATAAGAACAATTAGAATGCAGAAAATTTGAGCTAAGCAAATCATGCAACGAAGTTCACAACTTCAAAGTGATTGAAAGGATGCACAGAAGTCCAGACTGGCAAAGATTGAATTTCTAAAATGACATTTCCTGAAATGACCTCCATTTCCGCGAAGGGAAATCCACAGAGCCGAAGTGTAATATGACCATTTAAATCATATTACCCGATAACAGTTGAATACCATAATTCACGCATCGAACAAAAGAGTGCAATAGAGAGGTTTACAATAACTTATTACATCGCCACTTGGCGGAATCAGAGTTCATGCAGGATAACAATAAAAGCTTGAAGTGCGGAAGCTATCATCTTCGATCCAACTTGAGCGTAGGCACGAAACCCTCATTCGCTGTACTCCCCAGAAGAGTACTCGCTCCTTAAACCTGAAACTAAATTTTTAGTACGATTTGTACTGACCACACTCCCACCCTATGCATTACTTTGTGGAAGTTGGATGCAAAAAGGATATATCAAAAGGAACCTATAAGGCTGAGGTTTTTCCTATGCATAAATCAGGTATATAAATAGCAATATATTTATCAAGTTTTAAACACATTCCCAATCCCATCATCCATCACCATCCATATCTGTAGCACCATCCCTACTCCACCAACACCATCTTAGACTCAAGTCGACAAGCCAACTCCCTCTCGGCTTGTCTCAGCGGCCCGCGGCCCTCAACCTGGCTCACGACCAGAAAATCACACTCTGGGGAAGGTAGAACACTCTACTCACTAGTCCGATGCATCCTCCTAAGGAAAGGTCTATAGCCAATGAATTGGCTTATGTATCGATCGATCAACCATACACTCTGCAGAGGTTTCACTAATCCACTAGATAACCATCATCGGTGCTTGCAATCACCTAGGCAGATTCCGGGCGGCTACTGCCATAGAACGATGCCACTCTACCATCTAGCTCTGGATCGCTGGAACTATGAAGAGAGCATGTATTCGCTCCCGTAGAGGATGCCATGCCATGTACCCACTTCCGAAGGGGGTGCCATGATCGTCTCGGTAGGGTGTTAGCTCCATCCCATGCATATACTTTTCTATCACTACTCGCCTAGCAGTAGTGGCATCGATCTATCCAGCGGTTTGGCCGTCTCTCCCCTAAGGAGAACGAGTGGAAAGCAAGAGATTCCTAAGGTCCGGATACCAGCGCAGCAGTTCCTAAGTGTGACCAAACCGGGGTATCTTCATCAGTGTTTATCTTTAACGTGCTATCATGGCACCTCCGTCCCGGGCTCCACCTCTCAGAGGATCACACCCAAAGACCACCATCACATCTCAGTTAGCCCGCCACAGGCTCCTCTCATGGGAATGTCCAGATCCATTCCCTCGCAAGACTTGCTCCAAAAGCTCGTCGTAGATCCCGGCTCGATCGACTCAACCCTCACCCTACTCCCTGCCGTAAGATCCACCCCAAACCCAGATATAGCACCATTAGCTCACATGCCCATCTGATCCATCAACTCACACATCACCAGCCTGGCACCCTATAGGCCTTCCCTGGGTTCATCACGTCGCATCAAAATTTAAGCGAGTGAAGTATACGAGTATAGTAATATATAGCAGATAAGCAAGTGGCTAACATAACACCAGGTAAGCAGGTGAAAGGTTACAACAAGGTAGGGCTCATCAAGAAATAATCCATCATGCAATCCTAGCACAGGCAAAACATTATAGCAACAGGAATTTAAAGCACTAGCCATACTACATTTGCCATGCGTAATGGGATCTATGAGGTTGGATGAGGTGTGGCACCTTCACTGACGTAGCTGTCGGACTTCTCCTGGTAGTCACTGTCGTCAGACTTGTCCTCGCTCGAGCCTGAAACGAGAATTAATGGTCGCGGAAGCGACCCCTATAGATTAGCACAAAGAACGAATGCCAAATAGAAGATCCAAATGCACTCAAACATAGCTTAGATAGATAGGGCTTGATTTATAAAAAATTTGGATATGTGGATCGTATTTTTCGGAACTCATATGAATTAGTTATGAATTTTTAAAGATTTAACCATTTTCTGAAAAAGAAAAAGGGTGGATTTTTCTGGTGCTGACATGTGGCAGCTTCTGATTGGGCCACGTGTCACGCGTGGGTCAACTAGGTCAACACAGCAGCTGACGTGGCCGGATGACGTCACGCTGACGTCATGCTGACGTCAGCGTTGACCGGGTCAACGGAGGTCTGACAGTTGGGTCCGGGGTGACGTCACGCTGACGTCATCGGTCAATAGTCAATGGTCAACTGACAGGTGGGGCCCACATGACGTCACTGCTGACGTCATCATTGACTGGTGGGTCTAGGCTCGGCTCACCGCTCGGCTCACGGCTCACGGCTCGGCTTGGTCCTTGGTGAACCGACGCTCGTGGGGTCCACTGGTCAGCGACTCGGATCCACATGCATTGGGTTCACTTGATCTGAGTCTGAGTCCATACGGTCCACTGACCGGTTCACGGTACACTGGCTTCTCTTGGTCCCACTGTCAGTGACATGGTTCACGTGGACCACGTCCATCTCCTGGTCCACCAGCTCATCCCCTTCCTCCTTCTCCTTCGGCCCGACGGCGCAGCTCACCGACGGCGAGGGAAACTCTGATTCCTGGCGCCACGGTGGTCCTCCAGTGCCATTAACCTGCCCATCGGCTTTAGGACTTCATGGCGAACGCGATGATGGGCTTCAAGGCGACGGCTTGGCCTCCGGTGATGAACTCCAGGCGGACGGCGGCTCGGCGGCGACGGTGCTCGGTGTACACTTCACACCGAGTTATCTTGAGTCCAATTGGGGCCACGGTTGCGCGATTGAGGTCTCGTAGCGCCTGCCCGAAGCGCCGGCGGTGACCAAAAGCCACGGCGGAGTCCGCACGGGCAGCTACTCCCACGGCGGGGCTCCGGCGGGTCCTCGGTGCACGGCAACGGCGGTCAGGGAGGGTCCATGGCCTCCATCACCTTGTCCAATCGACGCAGCACGCCACGGTGGAGCTCCTCGGCCTCTTCTTGATCCCTTCGGCGGTCGAAGACGGCGGGAAGATGACGGCGAACAGCAGCGCTCCAGAGCGGCGGTGCACGGGCTTGGCGACTGGCAAGGCGGCTCGGGAACGATGCTCCGGCGAGGCAACGCGGGGCTAGGGTGCGCACGGAGTCCGTCTCATCAAGGCGAGCGCGGATCCGGGGTCAAAGGAGGTCGAGGCTCAACTGAGAGGTGGCTGGGTGACTTCGCCACGGCGGCGCCGCCTGATGTCGCGGTCCAAGGGGGCTTGGCTGGCCTCGTGTGTGTGTGTGAGTGTGTCCAGTGAGACCAGTGGTGGTCTCGGCCTACGCGCTCCCAAGGCGGAGCGCCATGACCGGAGTAGCACGGGCGGAGATTGGGGAGAAGGGCATGGCGGAGGTGCTCACCGGCGCTGGCGCGGATAGGTGGTGCGGTACAAGTCCAGGCTCCGGCGTCCTTGTGGCTCCGGCTTGCGGTACGGCCTCCCCTTCTTGCTCCTGGAGCAGCAGCACGGCGGAGCTCCTCTTCTTCTCCAACTCCAGCGGCGGACAACTTTCTTCTCCTACCTCCCCTCCTTCTCCAAATTGGGCGGCTAGGGTTGCAATTGGGGTTCCACCGGAGTGGTGGCGGCGACTGGGAACCCTAGAGCTCCGGCCCCTTGCTTATATAGGGCAGAGGCGGAGATTGGTGGCCGGCGGACGACCGATCACGGCTCCGGCTCGATCAAGCGGCCAAGGAGGGGTCCAGGTCACCGGTGGGGTACTCGGTCGGGTCCACGAAGCAGTGGGAGGGAGCTAGCAGCGGTCGGGTGGCAGACCCTTTTACAGCGGCGTAGCTCATCGCGGCGGCAGCGCATGTGCGCGCGCGTGCGGAGCATCTTGCTCGCGGCCGTGGGCTTCTTGTGGTAGAACCGGTCAGGCCAGGTGGCAGGCGGGCGAGCATCGATGCGGATCGAGCGGCCGAGGCAGGTTGCTTCAAACCGACGCGGGGAACAGCGCCTGGCAACGGCGACGTCAGCGCGCGCGGCCGGTCGGGTGACCTCAGCGGCGCTTATGACAGCTGGGCCCCACTGCGGGTCCCGGCCATCAGCGGCAGCGGGGCGACGGCGTGGCGCGGGCGCGCGGGCGATGGGCCGCCTTGATGGGCCGACGCTGCGCGCGGGCTAGCGGGCTAGCTGGGCTGCTTGTTGGGCTGGCCCGAAGGCTTTTCTTTTTTCTTTTCTTTTTTATTTTCATTTACTTTTATATATACATATATATATTTATTTATGATGTGCCAAATTTTAGTAACAAGGTAGTGAGCATACAAGACCCAAATAATATTAGGGTATTATTCCCTTAATATTTATTTGTCAAAATAAATATTTATATGGTCATTTTTATTATTCAACACATAAACCAAATAAAATTCAATTCACTCTTTAATGCAACATGATGTATGAACTATTGAAACATTGAAACAAGGCTATTGCAACATTGACATATAACATTGATTAATTTATAAACACATGAATATTATGCATGATATGATGGGGTTAATGCAAGGTTAAGGAGTGTATGATGACATGTTGCACCATATCACTCAGGGTTTTGTCGAAAAAATTTTGTAGCTCGGATTTTCGGGTTGTTACATGTCCCAAGATAGCTATCTAACCTTTGGGGGGGGGTGGGAATCATAGTTTGTAAAATGACTGATAGTAGCTCCAAGCAGACCAATGCCATCTACAAATAATTAGGAAAGAAAAACAAACCATGTAATCTTGAGCCATGTTCAGGATAAACAGAAAGGAGTTAGATTTCCTGTGGTTCCACTCTCACCTTCCGTTAGAGTGCCCTTGCCGAATTCATCCAACAAACACAGTGACCTCGATGTTGCATGCCTGAAAACAAATTGAGCATCAAACCTACAGCTGAAAGATAAGACCACAAGCTTTAGGGTCACTACCAAGATACCTGAGCATTGTTCCAACTTGATGTAAATCAATCATAAAAGTTGACTGTTCGGTTGTCATGGATTTGCTTCCCATTGCACAGAATATCCTGCAAAAGGTTCTTGAGCATGTCAAGTTTACAAACTCATGTGTACATCCATATGTTTTTTGGTCTACAACCGTAAAACATAAACTTTTCTAACATATAAACCATGCGACATGCAATGAAAGGTGATTATATGTTAGACCAACCTATCTGTCAATCCAACAATAGCAAAATCAGCAGGAACAAAGCTTCCGATATGAGCAAGGAAAACTATCAAGGCCACCTGAAAGCAGATATCCAGTGCAAATTGATCTTTCCTATTATTTGTTTTCATAAGAGAGGAAGTATTGTAAAAGTCAATTACCTGCTTAATGTAAATGCTTTTTCCTGAGTAGTTGGGCCCAGTTATTATGTTTATTCTTCCTAAATAAAACAAATCTTATGTAAAAAGTTTGGCAATAATTCTAGGTGCCACAAGAATGGAAGGTTTCATAAATCTCGCACACCTGCATCACGATTTGGAACAAAGGTATCAACAGTCATTTCCTGCAAAGCATATCTAAATGCTCCTGGAGTAAGTTTAGATCGTAGACATTGTAAAACTAAAGACTATATCTAACTATCATGCAATTTGTAAATCAACAAAATAAATACTAACCTGCCATTATGTATCTCGAGTATTGAATCTTCAGTTAAGATGGGCCTCACATAATTGTTTTGGCGGGCAACAATTGCTAATGCTAAAATATTGATGTAACAGTATCAAGAGCACATGAGACAATGTACTGTCAGTAAGATGTTCTATACTATTTGTATGCCCAGTAAAAGCATACATACCAATCAAGTTCTGCTGCAAAGTTTACTGCTTTTGTCATTTGAGGTAGAAATTGAAGGACGCGACACACTAAATCCCTTATGATCGCTCTCTCCATGTCTGTATGAAATATGAAGTTATGAACAACTATGAGACAAAATATGTCTGTGAGTTTCCAATACATTTTCGAGAAACAGGATTAATAGTCCAGATTCCAGAAAGCAGAAAATAGAAACAAATTTGACTTCAAAGGAAAGGGACCAATTGGATAATAGATTAGATATAAACTTAAATTATACAAACTCCAGCCATTTTGTTTTACTTTTAGCCCTCAGTCATGTAGATTACTGTACATGCATACAGATATGACTTGTATAGAGACCATAAATTCCTGAACTAATACTTGAATAAAATAAACTGCAATCATGTGTAGAATTTAATGAAGAAATTACTATAGTATGACAAGATACAAAAAAAAAGTGAAAGGAACACATAAGCTACCAAGAATTTTATGATAAATATCTCCAAGAAGGTTGTCCAGTTCTCTAGTCTTTTGGGTATGATAGTAGAACCTTCTTTCCTCACCTTCGTCTGAAAAATGATGAGAACAAATTTATTGCCTAGCAACAAATTAAACTAGAAAAGGGATAAAGACACCACATACCGCAAATTTGTAATCTGGAAGTCCTGCCAGTAAGGCATCACTAATCTTCTCATTGAAAAAGCACATTAGGTACCCTGGAAGTAGCAAATGTGAAATATTAGAAATTACGACACATAAATTATACCAGGATTAAGTAACAACTATGTTAATTTTTCAAAATTTTATTTCTCCGTAGAAAAAATCAAGCCATTATCTCCTTAAAGCAAACAATGACATCAAACATTTGAACATAATATGGATGATAGTGTAAAACATCAACAGTTTCACCATGATCCCAACCTATCATGAAGTGAGACTACATTTAAACATCCCTCAAATCGATGCGAGAAGATTTATTACATGCATTGACCTTAAGTACAAAACAATAGAACAAGCTTAATTCAAGTAATGTCTCATGCATAAAAAAACAAGCAAAGTTAACACTATTCAACTTCTTCAGGTAGATAGGCATTTTGGAAATAGGGCGGTTCAAGGGATTTAGTTAGAATCCCTGTTATATAGATTACCACAGTAGACGAAGGAAGAATACTTTCATAAGAAATAAGAAGCAAACAGGCTAAGTTTGAGCACATAATAGTAACTTAAAACTTTCATATAACAGAAAGCTAGGTAATATCAAATCAAAGAAAAAAAGGAGTAGAGTTCTAATTAAAGATAAGGAAGCCCTACCTATTTGGTGTACATAGACAATTAGTGGAGGTATTCTGCATTCAAATGAGAAAGGTAGAGATGCATTTTCATTATCTGACACCTAGAAGCAATTGAACTGTCAGAAATGACCGAATAAATATTTAAAAACTTGATTTGTTAAACTCAATTCGGGTTTGAAAGACCCATCACCTGCTCCAGAAAGTCAGGTAAACCTTCATACACCATCCTCAGCTCGTCCAGCTGTTAAATATAAAGAGATGATATTGAATTATACAAGTGTGTCCATAACTTCAAAAACAACTATACATCAATAGCTAGAAATGCCTGTTTTGCGATTTGTGATACATGTAGAGAAAGCAAATGTATAGCAGCATATAAATATTTCAAGCAAATGGAACAAAGGCGCTTGGCCATTGAACAGTCAGATCTAAGGGCCAAACGGAGGGATGGACCTGCGGTGAACAACTTAAAAAGTTTAAGGACCCGGAAGTTAAATCTAAGGGCCAAACGAAGAGTTATGGACCTGCGGTGAATCACTTAAAAAGATTTAGAAATCAAATTTTAGAGCTGATGGACCTAATCGAAACACTGCATAAGTTAATGGACCTATAGAGCATTTCACTCTTCATTAAAAAATAGCAAAATACAACCTAAACCTGCAATATCTGATAAGGATGAAGACAAGATCTTGTCTTTATGCAGTTTCACAGCAACATGTAAATATCCCCATGGATTTTCCACACTTCTTTTGAATACAATATAACTTTTCTCTCAAACACGCAGGAGTGTTGTGAACAATTTCATATATGAAGAAACGATAGAATACAACTCAAGGATGGAAAAGGCAAGTCTGACCTCATCACATAACCCTTCTTTCACCACTGTTTCATAGCCTTTCTCCTTGCCCCGTTGAACATCAATCACACCAACTACCTATCAACAACAGGACACGATTACCGATTAACAGTGTATGAGACAATAAAAAACAGATCGTAGTAGCAATAAAGAATTGCCTTAACACACAAAATAAAATTGTAACAGTAGCAGGAACCAAATATTTGGCAAAAACCAGATAGCTATTGTTAGAATATCTAGTTATCCATGTGAATGCTCTACTTGTTAGGCCCCTTCATGTGCGAATGAGCCTATGACCTGGCCCTTTGGGCCCGTATATATGTAACCCTCTTTGTAATCACAATCATTACGGAATACAAAGCCAATTGGCCTTCCTCCAATAGCTATCATTGGTCACCAAAACATCTAAAATGAAGCTGTACATAGAAAATGTTACAGAGACAAAAAGAATGATTGTTACATGTTTTTCCTCCTGTTTTTAATTACTTTATGAGAGTGGATTTGGCACCCTCCTTATCTGGAGCGTACATCTTAACTGAAACAGACGGAAGAAAACAGAGCTGTCTTCCTCTTCCTCACCACTTGGCTTCCTCGCAGACAGCTCGCACGCCAGCCATGGGCCTGCTCCACCACGACCTCCTCTGTTCCTCCCTGTCTCCTACTGGCTGCGGCTGCCAAATCAAGGATCAACTGGCAGCCCCTCACACCTCCACTTGACCTCGAGCATGTGCCCATGCCCAGTAGTCATGGACACAGTGCTCACGGGGGAGGAGTGCGCTCACAGGGGAGGTAAGGCCTGGGGTGGAGGAACATGAGGCGAGGAAGAAGGTGGAGGAAGAAACACTGTCACAGCCTGCCGTCAAAACGAATCTTAGGGATCCCAGGCAACGGCCTGGATACTGAGGGTGCCATACATTTCTCGTAACATTATATGTGCTTAGTTATTTGCGGTCAAAAATGAAGTGTCAACCAAATTTGCAAAGCACTTGGTCAGTGGACTGGGCCTAATAGAAGAATGTGTCAAAGTGTATAATGTTTGTTCAGGCTCAAATCCTGAAGCAACAAGTTTCACAAATCGTTATCTTGTTAACTTTTTAACAGTACACAAAAATCACACTACAAAAGTTCATCATGCATAGTGTGTAATGATACATATATCACTGGCACAAAACGAGAAGATATGACATAGATCTCTAGAGAGATAGCGGGAGAAGACTTGGTGATTACACCGCCAGATAAAAAAATAAGTGATGCTTAAGAAGTTTTGCAGTCAAACCATTTATTGTGCCCATCAGTATATTTGTGCATATTTTTCTATCAAGCATACAAATAAAAGGTCACAATATTTCCAAAATCAAAATGAAACCTGACAAAGTTTTGAACTGACCAGGTCTGACACGTAATCCAACTCTGCTGTAATGGAAGAATTTGCCTGAAAAAATAAGGATGCACGATGAAGAAAATGATACAATAACCACATGAAACTTGTCCAAATTTCAATATTGGATTGGTGGAACTGATGGTTCTCCCTTGGAGACTGATACCTTTCCAATCAAATCAATGTTCATATGTTGCAGCTTAATTGCCAGATGCTCTGATATTCCTACTTCAAAAATCTTGTTTATATGCAGCGAGAGCAAATGCACTGAAAAAAGGGGGGAAACGTAAATATACCAATAAGTAAATGGGGGTAAAGACAGAAATTTTTTTACAATGACACAGATGTGCATACTGAATATGTAATACTTCAGTCACAGTTTATGCAAAATAGTAAACTTGCTAGGCAGGAGAAAGGCCAAAAACAAGAACTCATTCAAAATGATTGAGTTTGTTTTAAAATAGATCCTACAAAGTACACCTGACAGGCTGACACTAATAGTGATAAAGCACATGGTTCTAGTGATTGGGTCCTGATTCTAAGTTTCACTTCCCTTAAAACCAAACAGTTTGTCCTGTGTACTCTAGTTGTATAGCGGAACTTGACATACTTGAAGGCTAGAAGTTCTGACAGAGTAGGAATATCAATTATGCTAAAAGCCATGCACCAACTATGACTGATAACCTTACTTTCCCAACACCGTTAATACAGACTTGTTGCATGACAAATGCTGTGAAACAATAATCAAAAGATCCACATGAGAAATTCGTCAGGTGTTTTCTGCCAGAAATTCTAACTACTGATGTTAATATTTACGCTGTTCAAATAAGTAATATAACAGACATGGTTTGGTGTTATGCCTACCTGCGGAAACCAGGGGATTTCAAATTGAAGTTTTATACATTAGTTCTGCACTGCACAAGCATGCAAGGCATAAAAGTACTAAAGATCTAGAAAGACATATGTTCTCTATCTTTCAGGTTAAAATGTAGGTATTTCGAAACAAGACTTTTGGGATACCTTAAGAAATATGTTCCAATCACTGCTTGTACAGAAGGAACTTGGAGAGTTGAATTTCTACATTAAAAACAAATATCAGGCATGAATATTAAGAGCTCTAAACCTGAATCAGCATGCTTGGAGACATTTATAACTTTATAAGAATAAGCACAATATAAGGTTTTGTTTCTACCATCTATAAACAAAGTCTTCATTCACTATTTATTATGAGAAACAGCATGCATACTACGTTATGCTAAATTCATAATATTTGTAGCAGGAACAGGGTGGGATAAAGAAAATATCAAACCACGGAACAATCTGGGAGCAAGTGTAGGGTGAAACTACCACAAGACCCAACAAACTCAGAAGCAGAATTTGAGGCCAGTTTTCCATAAAGAGATCATAATTTAAAGGTATAAAATCGATATTCAGTTTATCTTTGGAAAGAGTCTTTTTATGACATATTGACATAGTAAAGGCGTAAAGGGGTTATGATTGTACTACAAGTTCACAACCAAAGAAGGTACAAATAACATCACATAAAATTTGTATGTATTGCCAACTTAGAACCTGGAGCATGTGGGGAACATCTCTGACAGACTTTAAAGTCTCACGCAATGCAGACATTACTTCTTCACAGCAAAGAAAGAATGTTATCTGCCATTTCTAGGAAAACAGTACAGAAAACTAATGGGTGCCTAGTGGGCATAAAGAATAGGAAAAGTGGACGAGGATACTGTGTTGAGATGATTATTTATGACATCAATATCAATTATAGGACGTAGGAACCATGCCCTGAAACCAAAAATGAATAATTAATAGTATTAACTTAATACAAATATGGCTTATCATTATTGCAATCATTATTATCAGAGGTAAGAGATACCTCAAGAGGCGTCTTCCCATTGGCGTGACACACTAAATTGTAAATTCAAAACAAAATTAGTACTTTTCAGAAAAGAAGTAAATAAAGAGAGAGGTTTTTTACCTTGTTGAGCATGCCAAAAACTGAGAACCTGCAGTTTGTAAATATTATTAAAAATTGGGCGCCAACCAAAAGCAACCAAAAAAACCTTGATGAAAGATTCTTACCCTTCTTTAGCCCTTCCAATTCCCATGTAACTAGGGTGTTTAACTACTTGAAAAATCTGTAGTGCTTCATGAGCAGTTGCATCGAGTTTAAGGAACTTATCTCTGTGAGTATAAGTCAAGGTATTCAATGCTAACTAAAAAAACAGATAGGAGAATGCCAACCTGTTAAAAATGTGTTCAGTCCACATTTCCAGAATATATACAGATGTTGGTTACAAACTAGACTATCACTGGAAGATGTCATGGGCAGTCTGCTGTTTACGGGCCGGCCGGCCAGGGCAGCAGTATGTCAGGTCGGATCTGATCTGACATACTGCTGTCTGGGACCATATGCCCAGCTGACTGCCCATAACAGAAGATGTAATTAAATCTCAACACATCAGTGTGTTCGCTTTATCTCATATCATCAAAGGATAAAATGAGATCTGTACCACAGAATCGATTGCAATGGATGCTCCACCTTCCATCTGCTCAATGGTGTCAAGAAGTCTCTCATTGTCTAATATGGCTAGGAGACCTCCAGCAGCACGAACTTGAACATCGCTTCCAAGATCCATCATGGAATTAAGCTGCAAGTAACCCAAAAAGATATTTCCATCTCATAACTTGAAATGGCTAACAAGATTTGGGAGTAGAAAAACGAATGACAAAAAAAATAGTAAGTAATCAGTGGTTATCAGCGACTGAATTTAGAATGGAACGAGAAAAATAGTAGGATAATATCAGTTTAGAATGGAATGAGAAAAACAGTAGGATAGCGATCCTTGTTTGTTTGTTTTTTGAGGGAAATAGCAATCCTTGTTGCAGTGCTTGATCACTTTCACATATTATTGATCCAACGATATATATTTTTTATCTCAGAGATGCAATTAACAAGTACTTACAATAAAGTTAATATTTCTAAATAAATCTCAGGAGACGGATTGAAACATGTAAGTAGCAATTAGTGTGGCAAGATTCTCATTTAAGATCACTTACAAAGCATATCCTTTCTTTTGCACTGAGTCCATCATCCATAGCTGCAACTTTCAAGTAGATCAATCTGCAGTTTAGATATGCATACAAAGTATTACATCATCAAGTTATCAGCTTAAAGATGTCATTGAGAGAGAGAACAAAAATACTATGAAGCTTGGTGGTTACGAATTATGGTGAACTTTATAAGAAGAGATTGCTGTTATTTTGTTTCTTCACTTACAAAGTTCCCTGAATAGAGATATATACCAAAAAAAAAGAAAAAAGAAAATAGATAGTCATAGCATAGGTCATCGCATAGCTCCACTAAAGTGTTTCTTGTCCCTTTTTCCAAATGGTGCAGACTAAGAATTTTTGGTTGTAGATGTTCAGCTAATAGAAAGTATTCCAGATTGAAATAAATAATGTCAAAACCTCATCATCGTATACATATAACTAAAATGAAGTAATTTTTCACCAAACCATGACGAATTTGGTTACAACATGTTCAAGAGGTACAAGAGCAATCCAAAAAAGCATGTCGAGCAATTTAGTGTAGTCGTAAATGTTGTACTATGCAAGTCAAGGCAATATTGTAACGATCCTTATATACTGATGTAAGGAATATTGTAAGGTGCAGAAATAACACTTCTTACTACATTTAAGAAGTGTCAGGTTTTGTGAACAGTAGAAAAAGCAGCTAACCTGTGCTAGGCTTGCTCATAGCTGAATGTTGAGCTTTTCATGAGCTTCACAACAGGAGCCTCATCGTTACCATCTGCATGATTTCATGCAAAACCATCAAAAGAGAACTAAAGATACCAGTTCAAAGAAGTGGCTGTGGCCATACCATTTCGTTGTAAAGCCAACAAAAGTGCATCTTCCGCTTTTGTGCTTGGTTTTGCCTGAAACTTCACTGATGTGAAACCAGGGTCACAAAGTGTCAGCTATATGGTTTCATTTTCTACCAATACTAAAAGTTCAGTTTCTGAATATATTGGAAAACATGCATAAGTGTCTTTTCTACAATATCATCCCCTCTGTCTTTATTGCAAAATGCAAACAAATAGGAAGCAAACTTCATTTCTATTTATGTGAGGAACATACCAAGATCAATCAGAGGAAATTCCCCAGCGCTGTCTTCCCAGATTTCTAACACAAAAAGTTGGTGTGTCTCTGAATCATAGTACGCCACTCCAACTCTGAATCACAATAAAGTAAAAAAGAATACAATAACTTAACTATGCACTGTGATAATAATTCACAAAACAAAATTTAGAACTGGACAGTGTGGTGCAACTATAAATGATGGTGTTTGTTTAACAATATTCACATGACTATTCAGATTGATGCCTAGCATTCACGTTATTGAGGAAGTCAATGAAGCAAGATCTAGTATTGAAATTAAAATAAAATAGCAAGGAAATATTCAACTGACATGGTGTACATTAAGTTAGGAAACATGTCTTATTAAAATAGTGAAAAGAATGATAGCTAATGGACAATGAAGTGAACCATGCATCTAGATTTACCTACGTCCTTGCATTACACAGGCCATATGAACCTGAAATGTGATCAGAAATTCATTCAGTGAGTACAGTGATAGCATGAAGATATACCTTTGCACAAAATAACTGATAATAATCAAAATGACATGTGCAGAAAGCATGATACCACAGAATCAACAAAGAGTATGCTAGAACACCCAACATAAAACAAATTTTTGTGTCACAGTCTTACATATGAAACAACTAGCATTTACATATAAAAAATGAGTCAGCTAGAACAAAAAATAATGGCATTGCGAAAATGTTGTAGATATGCAAAATATCAACTCATACTATAAAGTCCTAATGCATATATGTTGTTGAAAGTGCAGGTTTGAGCTGAAACTGAATGACATGGGCGGGTCCAGTAAAAAAATCGAAGTGATTAGGCATAATTCACATATACACTTGCAATTAGATCACGTCCGTTTTCCGATTACAAATAGCCAAACATCTTAGTTACGCTTCGAGTGCTGCTCGGTTTCGCACCACAGGGCGGGCATACCTGCTCGGTGCCCGTGACCGGGGAAAGTTCCGGCGAAGACATGGACATCTGGCGCCTGGCTTAAGCCTCGGCACCTGGCTTTAGGGCGGCGGCGGCGGCGGCATGTCGGAGAGCGACAGGGGGGCAGGGAGGCAGACACCAGACAGAATGCACGAGTAGTGATGCAGCGGACGGAGCGGGAATACCCGTTATGCAGCGACGGCGTTTAAAAACAAACACACGCATGGGCCTTTTTGGGCCGCTTGTTTTTTTTCACACTTTCTTTCGAATTTTCTATTTTCTTTATTTTTCTTTTTCTCCCTTTATTTTTTTAGTAAAATGCAGCCCAGGTACCCAAATTATTGGCCTCCTCCCATCTAGGTACTCAAACTATGAAACCGACTATCTGGGTACCTGAATTATCGCCGACACACACTAAAAGTCTAAAACCTGCCACGTCAGAGCTATTTTTTAAAAAATACCCTGCCTATTTTCTCTTTCTCTCAAATTGCTCCTTCCTCTGCCTCAAGCCCTCACCGCGTCTCCCGCACTCCTCGTCGGCCGAGGCGGCGGCGGGTGCCGGTGCCAGCGGGAAGGCCGTGGCCGTGGTACCGGGGGACGAGGACGAGGGCGACGGGGGCCAGGGGCGCGTTGAGGTGCCACGGAGTCAGAGGAAGAGGTGCAGCGGGGAGGCGACGGCAGGGCAGAGCGACGCGCTCCCCTGCTTCTCGCCGCTTTGCTCCTTGTGGTGGCCGCCACCACAACTGCGCTCATCGACGACGTGCTCGCACTAGTGGTCTTCAAGACGGACGTTTCGGACCCGTCGGGCCGCCTCGCGGCGTGGACCGAGGACAACAATCACCCCTGCTCGTGGCCGGCCGTCGGCTGCGACGCGCGCACGGGCCGTGTCACCTCGCTCTTGCTCCCTGCGGCGTCGCTCTCGGGCCGCCTCCAGCGCGCGCTACTCCGCCTCGACGCGCTCCTCCCGCGGGCCATGCGTCCTGTGACAGAACCGACCAATTTATTAGAGCACAAGCACATAATTCGCCGTTAAGACAGCAAACTACATGATTGAGACCTAATAAACCCGGTAGTCATTCCGAAATCTCAAAGGATTTCAAACATTTCCAGCACGACCAAGATCGTAATGAGTTTAGCGTTCACCATTCATAACGTACATAGTTCGCACATAGTTTTACACAATCGGAGTACGAATAAAATTATTACAAACCAAGTTTAAATTTCAAATAGCGGAAGCGATTGAGTTCAAATACCACACACACTCGTTTCAAATACGGTGCCAGGTTCTTGATCAACATCCAACAAAAGCATTAAGTAGAGAAGAGTGACCATGCCCAAGGTCTAGTCATCACCCAACGCGGGATAGAAGCAGTGCTGACAATAGCCATAAAACATCTCACCATCTGTAACAATATGGGAAATAAAACCCTGAGTACGAGAATGTACTCAGCTAGACTTACCCGTCATAAACCTAAAATAAATTGACTCCAAGGAGTATGCAAGGCTGGATAAGTTAGATAGCTGACTCATAAATTGCAAAAAAGCTTGCATTAAAGAAAGATTTGATCATAACCTTCTAGCATTGTATTTTAATTTGATTAACCTTATCATGCTAAATTAGCACCTGTACTAAACAAGCATGGTAAGAATTATTCAACAAGAATAGTAACCAATTCCGGTTGAGTGCCTTTCAACATCACGGCTCAACCATCTCCTCTCTCTATTCAAGTTATTACTACGATGCCGCTGCTCAAGTCAAGTGTTCATTGTCCAGGAACGATGGCGATTATAATCGATTACTAACCAGCTGGCGGATATTCCTCACACAAACCATACTCACCCGCTAAAGTGAGCTATAGATCACCGAAGATTCAATTCGGATAAGTCGCAGGATCAACAGGTACCATCGTATCCGGGAACTGCCCGGCTGCCTTATTCAGGGCGACCCTGACCTCGAACTTACTCTCCACGTAACCCATGGTCTCCCATCTTCTCCAATACGATGCGTACAGCAAGTCGACTCCTGGTCCAAATCAAACTCAGGCTTCGCGGTCGGAACGACTTATCCTTCTAGCTAAATGTAAGGCATAAATTCAATATGACTTGAGGACGTACAACGGACGGGGTCCTAGTTCGACACAGACGGGATAACCTCACCAAACCTCGAGTTCAGTCCCAACACTAATCCCGTCTGGTCTCAATTTATTATCTCCATATGGTTATCCAAGATAACAATGTATTCAACCATTCTGAGTCACCACCTATAACTCGCGGATGACAGAAAATCACCCGACTTCTACCGATCTAGTTAAAGCAGGGCTAAGCAGATAATCGTACCTGAACCTAACAGGGTTGAAGTATAACAGTGGCAAGAAATATAAGTAATGCAGCAACGGTATAAAACAACACCTATAACTTAATGCATCAAACAAGTAAAGGACTCAAGTTAGATATTTTACAAACCACAGGGAGAATGCTCCGGGGCTTGCCTTTCAGAAAAGAGCTTGGCTGATGGTTGGGACACTCGGGAAGATCAACCTCGGGATCCTCTTCTGCTGCTATCCCTTGTACCAAGGCTTCCTGCTGGCCTTCCTCTCCTTGTACTTCGGGAACTACCGTTTCGAGCTCTGACGATCCTGTATGATGCATGGTGCGTATGAATACCATGTATACATACAAATACAATGCTGATGCTGATGGTGAATGAATGCTCAGCTAAGATAAATGATATAATTTTGAAACATGTAAGATAAGCACATGTCATCTGCATTCTCTTCTACCGACAAATCTTAAACAAGCCTCGCATTACAATTTACTCGCATGCTATAAGGAATTATAAACAACCATTGTTTTGCATACTACCCTCTACTGAACCAAAATCAATAACATATCACACACATCACAAATATCATAAAAAGCATTTTTACACACATAAAATAATAACTTAAAGCATTATTAATTATTTAAAAGAAACCAGGGTAGAAGTGCAATATGACTTTAGATTACTTAGAAAATTCTGTAAAAATTATAAAAGCTTAGGCATGTCTAATGTAGACTATCATAAAAATTTCAGGTCAAAACAGTAAGTACTTTATCCTACACAAAAATGACAAGGCAGCATAATTTAATGGGCCTAAAATACTTTGTACATAGGAATATGTCAAACAACAGATCTCAGAGTATCATTAGCTCTAGATTAGCCTAAAAATACTCTTCAAAAAGTTTCATACACAAATTCCTTATATATTATTTATTATAAATTATTTATCATCTAATGAAAGTAGGCACCATAACTAGACACAACAAACTTTCCACAGGACATAGCCTGACAATATTTTTCACAGCTAGAGCATGACATAAGAAGACTAACAAACTTGGTCTCACATTTTTTTGAGCAACAGAGAATTACTTATGCATTTTCTAAGATAAAAGCAATTAATAGAGATAAATAAATATATACAGAAAAGTATCACAAATTTCATATTTCATATTTTTATGCATAGATCTTCTCATAAGAAAAATACTACAAGTTGAACCAACTCATTTGGATGAAAAATGAAGAAGTTATGAATTTTCAAAGGTTTAACAAAAATCTGGAATCAGATTCTTTAAAAGAAAAGGAAAATGCTTTTGCACCGAAGACCCTGAGTTTACCAGAAATCCACTAAGCCCAATAAAGAAATTCCCTGTGTCTGGCAGTTATGCACGAAGAACCTTGGCTTTCGTCGTATTCAAGGACGAGGTCCTTGCACGGGGGAGGGGCAAATCGACGGCGTCGGCGCGGCGTCGCCGGCCGTTGCCGTGGCTCCCCGGCTAAATTGAACAGAGGAAAAGCACGAGTGGGTCTACGTGCTTCGATTCAAGGTCCTAGCGCGGTCGGAGCGGGGCCGTGGCGGCTCGGCCGCGTGCACAGGGCGGACGGCGGCTTCCCGATCGACGGCGCAGTCGAAATCCGGCGAGGAACGACCCGCACTGGCTTCATGGACTAGGGTTACAGCTTCTACATGGCAAGGCGCAGCTACTGCTCGAGACAGGGAGGGAAGATGACGGCCGAATCGACCGAAACGCGGCAGCGGCGGTCACCGGTTCACCGGCCGCGGGGAAGAAGCTCTCGATTGGGGCCTTACCCTTGGCGAGGATAGCTGCTGGCAGGCGCAATAGCAAGCGCACATCGAGGTGAGTCCGTGCGCGCGTTCGGAGTAGAAAATGAGCAGCGGCGAGGCTCGGCGATGGTCGCGCGGTCGGCGGCGGCGACGGCGAGCTGCGCGGAGCGGGTGAAGGAGGCATGGAGAGCAGAGAATGAGAAGGGGACAGAAAGGAGGGAGCGGCCCGCACTCGCTTTAATGCGGTCGGAACGGTCGCGGCCGTCCCAGACCGCCGGTGTCCGCTCGCCACGCGCAACGCGTGGGCTGGGTGCGATGGGCAGTGGCCGGACATTTCCCTGACGGCTTGGACTAACCGTCACTGAAAAGCTATTCCCATGACCTCTGATACAAACTTTTCTGCCCTATAGCTCCCAAACCAAGCCGAATTAGCCAAAACTTACATTGAAGAAAATATAGCTCTAGAAGAGTAGAACATTTCATCTATACAAAGTATGGCCAGATTCTGCATAGATTTTGAAATACAAAAATCCAAATGAAAATACCTTTAAAATTCCCTAAAATAGAAAAACAGCCCCAAACCTGTCTTTTTCAATATTTTTGAACATCTTCCAAGCATTTTCATGAAAAATGATAATAACAACTTTTATTTCTTATGAAATTCTCTAAAAACTTTATTTAGAGTGCACACACATGCAAACACTCTAGCTACCATTTTCAAATCAGTCAAACAAAACCACTTTCATGGTCCACCTTGGTCAACCATGACATCAAAGCTTAATTAACCAAAACCATGGACATAAACTTAGATTCATTTGGTGTCCTAATCATGTCTAGGTTACTTTAGAGGTCATCAAACACCAAACACTCATACCACTTATCCAAGTCATGTGAAATGCAACCATAATTTGAATAATTCAAGCATCCACATAAAATAACAATTGCTCTTTTCATCAATGCTATGTATAATGATGCTTATGCTTAAGAATGCAAGTGATTATGCATGTTTAACACCAGAGTGTTACACGCCCCGCCCCTGCCTTCCGCCGTGCGCCTCACCGTCGCTCGTGCGCCCTCTCCAACCATCACGGCGGCGGCGGCACTCCGCGGCCCGCCCCTATCCGAGCAGTGCGGCAGCGCGACCCCCCTCTCACCCTCCTGACGGGTGCCTGTAGGTGTTCTTTTGGCCCATGACGCGCGGCGGAGGCGAGCGACGCGCGTAGCCAGGCGCGGGCGACGTGCGCGCCGAGGAGGAGCGTGGGAGACGCGGTGAGGGCTTGAGGCAGATGAAGGAGCTATTTGAGAGAACGAGAAAATAGGCATGGTGTTTTTTGAAAAATTGGCCGTGACGTGGCAGGTTTTAGACTTCTGGTGTGCATGGGAATAGTTCAGGTACCCAGATAGTCGATTTTATAGTTTGAGTACCTAGATGGGAGGAGACCAATAGTTTAGGTACCTAAGGTGCATTTTACTCTTTTTTTTATTTTTATTGACTTCATATGTCTTCTCTTCACTACTACTGTTTGGACCCTCTTTGCAAGCGAGCACGTGATGTGGCCGGGCACGCGAGGTTCGCGGCCTGCCATGTTATCGGTCTCGGCTGAGCAATCAGCTATTCGGCTCTGCCTTTTGCCGGAAGAAGGATCCTAACCTTTAGAACAAGAACACCAGAATAGCTAATGCACTGGGGGAAAAGTTCTCCGGACGTGCGTAGCATGAGCAAACACATGTACGAGACTGCATTCAGCAACTAGGCATTACCCCCATAGAACAAGAACACCATGAAACTGAAAAGATAACATCATCATCGAAATTCAAGCAGGTAGCAGCAAAATGCAGAATTCGAAAGCAAGCAGCAGCATACGATACGGTTACGATATACCGGCGAAACGAAACAAATCAAACGGCAGCCATTGTCTAGTTAACTGATGATCAGTCATTGTCTAGTTAACAATTGATGATTAGTTTCCAGAAACCTATCGCATACTGGCTGACAGCTCGCTAATGCCAACTACCGGCCATAGTCGGCCAGCACGGAGCAGATTTGAGATTTTCATGATCGCCCCGCCGGTGCCCCGGGCCAACCAGCTCCTTCTCGCTCAGCCGCGCCCACCACAGCGCCCACCACAGCGAGGATGAGGATGCAGCGGAACCAGCATGTGACCCTTCTTGTCATTGTAAGTCTGCAAATGCACACACAGTCCAAACAGAGGAAGAGCATCAGAACCAATACGATTAATTAGAGCACAAAATAATATACTAACTGGTCTTAGTTTAAAAGGAAAAGGGTCACATGCTCGTTATGCTGATAAAAAATAATACAAAGTTGCGGATCCTGTCGAGCTCTACAATTTGATATAATATATGATTTTTTTCCTTATAAAAGAGTGATCTCATAACGTGTGGGTCTCCACTGCCGGTTCAGTAGAACCACCTAAAAATCAGTTTGAAATGGCCAAGTGATATTTTGTCCTTCTTTAAAAGTTAATGGAATGTTCTTTTTTCCCAGTTCAGTGATAAGTTTCTGAGTTGCCACCAATCGTTCCTCAAACCAGCAAATGAACCAACCATTATTCCTACTAAATATACGGGATAATATAATATCCGAAAGCATAAATTCGTATGAAACAATAAACAATCGAGTCCACGAACCTTGTAAGAGCTATAATAGAATTAGGAGGTTAAGAAATTAATCCATCTAAAGAAATTTCAGTAGGGACCACAAATGAGGCACATGTTGTATCTTTTGGTGTAACAGCAAAAACCTTTGCTCCATCTCTAGGGATGCCTAGAGAGTTTCTTACTTCTTCCCAGGAAATTCCCCCCCATCAACCCATTCGCACACGTTTTTTTCATCCTAGTTCTAGCTCTCTTCCGGACCACCGAATCAAGGGTAGGAGAATCCTCGAATCAAAGTAGAGACACTAATTTAAGGGCTTATATGCTCAAGTTGCTCTAGAACACCTAAAGGGTTATGATATTAACACAAAACAACATCAATATTGAGAATTAATACCCATTTTTAATTTCGTAGTCTAAACTAACACGTAATGCAAACAAGTGAATTCCAGATTTTGGAATTATTCAAGTATCGAGAGAAGATAAAACACTGTTTTGTGCGTGAAGGATTTCAAGTTGGCTTACTCTGATCCACGACGTAACAAGACAACAGGACAACAGCAAAGTAGCAGCAGTACAGAGAAAAAAGAAATACTTACATCGATACCGCCGAACACGGCATGGAATCAAGGCTCGGAGCCCATGCAGCGAGCGCAGTAGCGGCCATCCCAGACGTCGATGCGGAAGGTCTCGTGGCCGGGGCCGCTGTGGTGCGCGCACAGCGCGGCGGAGAAGCCCGCGCCGCAGCTCACGCAGAACGAGTCCCTGCTGCTTGCGGCGGAGTGGCCCTGCGCCGCCGCGCCGGGTTGTGCTGCCTGCTGGGTCCCCTCGGCGGCGGCGCGGAGGACGACCTCGTGACCCTGGCCGCGGTGGTGCGCGCCGCAGCAGTGGTGGCAGAAGGCGGCGGCGCAGGGCACGCAGAAGCGGTCCTCCTTGCAGCCGGCGGAGAAGTCGTCCGCGAGGAGCCGCTTGATCCAGCCCTCGCTGCCCTGCAAGCGTAGAGGTAGAGAGCAACGACATGGGCCGCGTCGATCAGCGCCCAGCAGAAGTAGCGGTAGAACAGACGAGCGAGATCGTACAAAGGAACCACGCGGGGGAGAAGAAATCACTCACCCAGTTCGCCGCCATTGCTGAGATCAAGGAGAGGGGATTCACAATTGGGGTTTCGTCCGGGCAGATAGCTAGAAAAACACAGGGCGCTTATCAAGGTGGGGGTTTATAGCCTGAGCAATACACGTGACACGAGCAAGCATTCACAATTTCTTTCGAAATTTCTGTTTTCTTTGTTTTTTTTTTCTTTGTCTCCCTTTAATTTTATTTTTATTTTTAGTGACTTCATATGTCTTTTCGTCATGAGACATTATCAATGGCTAGTACAGCATTTGTTATCACAGCCATCTCATCCCGAATGCACATGACACGTATATTGAGTCGGTAGTCAGTTTTTCATACGGGATTATCTCTTTATTATACTTAGAATTTATTTTTGTGCCTTTCGAATTCATTTAAAGTAAGGTTGAGCTAATGGCAATTAAATCCAATAAAAATAAAAATATAACTAGGTTGAACATTGTAGCCATAATAAGTTGTATTGCTGCAAGGCACAAACATATTTACTAGTGCATAAAAAACATCGCTCCTAGTTTCTCCTCCTGTTTTATATGTTTTGATGAGTGTGAAAATATATGAAATTATACCATCTCTATGATATTCGCGTTCCAAAGCAACCCTAACAAGTCGTGTCATATCCCTCTTTAGTTCTCTTTTTGTTGGTGAACTACGGAAGTATCGAGTACACTTAGCAATCGGCACAATGCGTCTGTTTAATATTTACTGAAATTGATCATATGCAATAATGCAAACCACGAGTGCTCGAAAACCAGTACCAGGCGGCAGGCGCTACCGTGGACGTGTTGCTGCAGTTGACAGCTTTGTTAGCTTCTGCTGGCTTTGCGAATTGTTAGGAGTAGTTACGAAAAGATTGGTAGGGGAGTACTGTACGTACTCCGTATATATTAAGGCGATGAGCACGTGGCTAGTTGTAGAAGAACGCCAAAGCGCATCTACACCTCGCCAGAGTCCAGCCAAGCTAAGCTCATGCGGCTCAGTTGTCACCTCGAATCGAAACAAAAGCCGAGGACGTGTCTCCGTGGGCATAGCCGCGCAGCGCCACGGTGCCATAAAAAGGCCCCTCCCTGCCAAGTTTGCGGAAGACGGTTACTGTGCGCGGCGCACCACGAAGCCACGTCTCTCGCCTCACCTTGTAGCCCGCGGCTGTACTGCCTCGTCACGTGCGCTGCTTTCCCCATCTCTCCGCCTCGACGCACCGCCGCGCAGGCGCAGCGCCACCGCCCCGGCGACGGCGGCGATGAGAGACGGGACGCGGCTGCTCTGCGCGCTGGCGCTGGTGCTGCTCTGCGTGGCCGCCCACTTCCAGGGCGCGTCCTGCAAAAGCGGCGGCGGCGGCGGAGGACGAGGCGGTGGTGGCGGCGGCGGGTCGGGAAGAGGCCGCTCCGGCTCCGGCCGCCCGTTCCTCGGCGGGGTCGGTGTGGGCGCCGCCGCCGGCGTCGGGGCCAGGACGGCCTCGGGAGGGTCGCACGGCCACCGCAGCGCCGCGGCGGGTGGTGGCGCGGGCGGGCCTGGCGTGTGGAGGGCGGCCGGAGCCGGCGCCGCCCTCACCGTCGCGGCGCTCGCCTGGTTCTGATCGTCGCGCGTGTTGGAGGCGCAATCCAGCAACACCAGGTCACCAACGGCACATACTGACATACTGTACGTTTAGGCATGAGCATGGGGATTTTTTTTTTTTTTTTTGAGAAGCACATGGGAATTATTTTTCATTAGTTTAATAACTTGTTCGGAGTCATAGAAAATGGAGACAGTTGTACTAATCATTAGTGAAGCATGTGAAAGACATCGATGAAAAAGGTGTCAGTATCTCGATGATTTGACATGGCTCACATCACGTAGTTAGAACTGTAGCAAGCATAGGAGGGCAAACTTTGATAACCAACTAAACATGTGATTAAAATAATGCAAACTTCACGGTTGCACTTCGGGGTAAAAGGGATCTCCACTGCGGTAAAATAAGTATGGAATTTTCTTGGGGATAACCGGATAGGACTCGCTTATGTGGCAAATGAGTATGGAATTTTCTTTCGTTTGACAAAAAGAAGTTGCTAGACTTCGAGCACGATTCGGGCCACACGAGCTGGCTTCAGCCTCCAGGCGTTCGCCCGCTACAAATACTGAGCCACCCCGCAGACGGGCTCCAAGCCGCCAACACACACGGCTCTCAACAACCTCTCGCCAGCAAGCCGCGTTTTGTACGTCGCAACACCCGTCGGTGTCCACGTGCGCACGACGACATGGCTCTCCCGCCACGCCGCGCCAGCGTGGTCCTGCGAGGGCTCGTTGCCCTCGCGCTCGCGGCGCCGACGCGGCCCGAGCCCCCAAGGCCCTTGTTGGGGCCCAGAAGGAAGCCGCGGCGGCTGACGGGCGACAGGCACAGGCCCCCACAGGCGGCAGCGACGACGCCATCATGACGGTCGAGCATGTCGTCGTCGTTGACAAGCGCGGCAGAGGCGGTGGCCATGGCGGCTGAGGAGAAGGAGAAGGTGAAGGTCCAAGAGGCTTTGGAAGCGCCGGGTACGGGAATGCTGGCCAGGGCCCAAAGTCGTCGGCCTCCAGTGGCCGCGACGGCGTCTGGAAGGTGGGCGTCGCCGCCTCGGTTCTGGGCGCCGCCGCCTGGATGGTGTAGGCCGGAGAGCAGAGGGCCCGCCATGGCCGGGGCACTAACTGATGATGGCACCGGACTTCGTAGTTACGTTTAGCATGCACTGCACGTAGAATCGTGTGAATTTAGGAGTAGCAGTTTAGTTGTCCGGTGGTTGGGATGGTTGAACTGTTGAAGCTTGCTTATAAGCGATTTTTTTTTTTTTTTTTTTGTCAGCATGCGCAATTGCTGATTAATGGGTTACTGATACGGGATTTAGACATTCACAAGAGGATTGGATCGATGTAATCGGACCGAAATTTACTCTTTCGAAATACATAGAATTGGCCGGCATGATCCTAACTAACAGCCCGTCTGTGGTCGTTTTGCGTGGTTAATTAAACCTGGGGCTAATTAAGCAAAGCCCAAAATGTTCGTTGCAACAATAATCACAAAATTCTAACTGTGTCATCAGGAGAGGGTTTTCCAATCTACTGGAATTTATCAATCTGCTCCACCTAAACTAGGAGTTCACGTATGAAAACACACCGGCGTCCACCGAAAATATCAGCGTGGCAAGCACGCGCGCGGCACATGATCGTGCTTCAGTTCGTGCAGCTGGCCAGCTACAGGGCTACACAGACCATCTTGCAGTTGCAGGCTCGCAGCGTAGCACGAGGCGAGCCCCGACCGCTGCATCAACGTTGGCGAGCCTACTCCAGCCAATGCCAAATTGCCAGTTGTCAAATCAGCTGCAAGCAGTAGCGCGCCACGACGGCACGCCTCTTTCCTGTCCACCCGTAACCGGCAAAGCCAACAGCAATCAAAAGGACGTGAACGCCTCCCGTCCCGTCCCGTCCCGTCCGTCCTCTCCCTCTCGCCCTCCTCATTGCTCCGCCCACTTGCTCCAAGTTCTCCAACCTGCCACCGCACCCGCACCGCACCGAGGAGGCGAAGGAGCTAGCGCGGCGATCGAGGATCGGAGGAGCTGCCGGTGCGTCGTGTCTCACTGTCTCTGGTGGCCATGAGCAGGTGGACAAGGCCGGTATGCGCGCTGGCGCTGCTGCTCTGCCTGGCCGTGCACTTCCAGGGCGCTTCGTGCCATAGCGGCGGTGGGGCAAGCGACGGAGGCGGAGGCGGCGGGGGCGGCTCCGGAGGAAGAAGGGGCGGAGGCGGCCGCGGGAGCGTCCAATGTCCACGGGCACCGCAGCGCCGCGGCTGCTGGTGGCGTGATGAGCGGCGGCCGTGGAGCGTGGAAGGTGGCAGCGGGCGCCGGCGTCGCCGCCCTCGCCGCGGCGGCGATCGTCGTCTGATGAGGTCCTGCTGCGTGTTGATCGCACGCACGTCAGACGTCACGGTGTGGAGGCGTAATGATAAATTCATTAAATTAATCCAAGGTTAGCCGGGTGAGTTAACTTAAGCAGCAGTACGTATATAGCCTGATGCTGGTAGTAGTACCCTCTCGTTCTCGTAATCCTAACAGATCGGTGGATGCATGTCAGTACGTACCATGCGGTTTTGGAATCTATCTGCGTTACAAATGGCCGGGGCCGGTGAGTAGCTGTGGACTAGTAGAACTGAGAGTTTATGAATTGTGATCACCCACGGCCACGCCATGACCATGAGTCATCATGGTCTAGGTGGTGTACTGTAGTAGTGTAGGCGTGGGAAGTCACTGCTGCTGCAGCGGTGCAGCCTGCAGACTCCAGAACGTCAAAGTTCAGAGCTTTGCTCCGTGCGAAAATGTTCACTACTACTTTTTCACTGCTTTGCTAAGTCGGATTATACTACTACTTGTTCGTAATCTTTTTGAAAGAAATATGGTTCATAATCTGACCTCTTCTTTTCGCAAGCATCCCTAATCATCGTGGACAATAGATTATAACAGATACTAGTTGAAACAATGACAGATACTAGTGTGTGTGTTAAGTAGGCATCCGTGTGTATAAAAGGATACTACAGCTGTACACACGTAAGGCATCGTGGGTAACCTTGTTGTCACGTGTCTGCTTGTGAGAAATAGATACGCAGATCACACGTTGGAAGTGACATATTATGATTTTATCCCAACAAGATAGACACCGAACACAATGCAAAAAGCAATCTTCTATTTATCTACAGTGAAGGCTGACGATAATATATATAAATGGTTCCAAAGCACTTTCTATATTAGGTGTAGACCCGGTAGACCGGATGGCTTTTCGTACCGCATGATTACGATCTTACTGTAAAAAAAACTTCGCGCACAAAAGCGCAGCAGAGTGGTACCAGTGTAACCAAGATCTCTCGAGCTGAGGTCTCGAATATCAGACATATTCCGCCCCAAGCGCCAAATCTGTGCCCTTGATTCGACGGGTTTGTGGTTGCTTTGCAGAGCGTCCACACACATGCCACACAAAGCAACGGTATATAAGGATGTGTAAAGCCGGTAGCTTAACACCAACCAAAGGATTCAGCATATGCTTTGATACGTGCAGTTGGACATCCATCCATCCATCCACCTCAAAGGTTTCAGAGTTTCAGACATAGGGGTCACTTTCGATCAGTACGAGGACGAAGTACTTGTCGTGCCGGCAGGTAGCCTTTCATCACACCACACGGCACCAGAATACCATGGTTTCCAGTTTTTTTTTTTTTTTCCCTTTGGATGAATACCATGACCATGACTTTCGGTGGTATCTTGATCCGCCAAACCTTCCTCACAAATGTCTGTCATTCGAAGAGGATCAGCTGCACACGCATGCATGGTCCTCGTAAAGCATATCGTTAGAAAAACAAAACAAAACAAAAAGCACCGATCTAGTAGTAACTGGCCCCTGCATCCGTGATCGCCAAAACAAAAGACCAAGGCCAAAGATCCTTGCGAGGACGGGTTAGTATTTTTTTTAAAAGGGTAGCAAAAGTTTTACCATATTTTTATTAGCTGAAGAAAAAAAACGAAAGAAGATGTTTTAAGCAATAAAGTTACTTGACTCTGTTTGCTTCTTTTGCAATAACGATGAAACTGTATAACATCTTTTCTTTCAATGCAACATTGCTAAATCTGTTTGGGCAACCACATCCACTTGCCTTGGGGCCACTAATGTACCTACCACCTTTGAACAAAGTAGGAGATTGTGTGATAACTGGTTGCCACGTAACAAGAAGTTTCATGCTTTGGGCATTGCATCTATCTGTTGGGCGATCTGGAAAGCAAGAAACAGATGTTGCTTTGAAAAAAAATCTATTGGCAACCCTATTTCAATTGTCTGTCATACTTGTGCCTTAATGAGTTACTGGGCAGGTACGTACTCTGAAGGCGAAAAAGAAGCCTGATCGTCGGGGTCAACACCATGATGGAAATCGCGCCGAAGCTGGTGAAGAAGAAGCCCAAGAGAGCTGAACCCCTTCTACTGCAAGACAAGCCTGATGATGCTCCAGAAGATTGAAGAATGGTGCTCCAAGAAGACTGATGACCAGAAGTCTGGAAATGCGAAAACAAAGAACTTTGTTATGCCTCGTGACCAGAGTCACAAGTCTTTTTCTTTATCGTGTTCATTGCTATGTGTTCTTTTTCTTTTGCCCCAGTCGGTTGCTTTTCTATAGGCCCTGTTAGTGGTCTGGTTGCTCTTGATGCGAGTTAGCGAGCAAGTTGTTAGCCTCTTCGCCTGTCTGGTCTGTGTTCCGCGTGTAATATGCTACGCTGTTACCTTTGTATTTCCGTTATGATGGAAATGGGGTTTATCCTCGGTTCAAAAAAAAAATAAAGTTACTTGACTAAGCGCTTCAGCAAGTGTCGAAAGAAAACACTAAAACAAGATAAAAAGCCTGCAAAAATCATACCCAACAAAAATAAAAACCAACTAAAACGCAACCCACTACCGCCACTGCAGGACAAACCCTTTCTCTTCTCCTTGTCCTATGTTGAAAAGTTATTCTATTACGCTCCTTACAAACATGCCACCAAAAATATATAATGGTTCCATCAAACCCTTTCTTTTTTGTTGTGCCAAAAGTGGCTCGACACTTTCTTCAATTGTAGACAGACTCAGCTTGGTTTACATTCCTAATGTGTGTCATGTTGCATCAACTTTGAAGAATTGTACAAGTCTCTTTTGTGAAACTGCAATCCTTGCACAGGTGCTAAGGTGTTTTAGGAGTTAGGATTCATTTCACACAACTTACACAGTATGTAAGGACAGGGTTAGTATATGGATCATCTTTTGCGCTAGACTAGAAAACTACTAGCACTATTATCTAGCCCTTTTTGGCAATGTGTATGCACGCTGAAGGAAGAACAAAGCAGAGTCAGACCGCATAGATAATTTCAGTCCACCAGTACACTACCACATCGGCTTTTCTGTTTCGATCGAGGTGTGAACAATACGACCTCGGTTTGCCCCCGCAGTACACGGCTAGCGGTCTCGCTAGACCAGCCAGCCGGCAAGCGGCAACAGAGTAGAAACGCAGCTGCGATGCGACCCTACCTGATCCACCGAAAGCAGCAGCGCTGCATCAGCACGCCGGTGCGGTGCACAACAATTTCCAGGTTCCTGCCTTGCTATGTCCAGTGCCACCTCCTGTCCTCCTGCGCCGCGTCCCGTCAGGCCGTCATCACTCCAAACTCCGAAGCATACTGCAACGTGTCGACGAGCGGGGACGAAGTTTTTCGGCCTCCAGGCGTTCCTCGGCTGCAACTACAAATACTGAGGCACCCCGCAGACGATGGGCGCCAACAGCCCAACACACACGCTCAACAATCTCTCGCCAGGGCCGCGTTCGTACGCCCTACGCTGCAACACCAGTGTCTACGTGCGCACGCCATGGCTCTTTCGCCCCGCAGCGCCAGCGTGCTCCTGCTCGTGGCCCTCGCGCTCGCGGCGAACATCTTCTGCTGCCGGCGCGGCCCGAGCCCCCAGGGCCCTGCTTGAAGCCCAGCAGGAAGCCGGGGCGGCTGACCGGGCTCAGGCTCCCACAGGCAGCGACGCCGCCGTGACGGTCGAGCAGCATGTTGTCGTCGTCGACAGGCGCGGCGGAGGAGGCGGTGGCCATGGAGGTGGTCATGGCAGTGGAGAAGGCGGTGGGGGGCCATGGCGGAGGAGAAGGCGGTGGCGGTCGTCATGGCGGCGGAGAAGGTGAAGGTGAAGGCCCAAGATGCTGTGGAGGCGCCGGGTACCACGGGTACGGGACTGGCCGAGGCCCCAAGTCGGCGGCTGCTTCCAGTGGCCGTGGCCGCGGCCGCGACGGCGTCTGGGAGTGGGAGGTGGTCGTCGCCGCCTCGGTTCTTGGCGCCGCCGCCTGGATGCTGTAGCCTGTACAAGAGCTGGGGCACTAAACTACATGCACGTACGTACGTGTGAACTTTAGGAGTAGTTTAGTCATCCGGTGCGTGGTTGGTTATCGAATAGTGATTGTATGAGGCAGGCGTGGAAATGGGGTCGTAAGATCTTTGAGTTTGGATCGGCTGTTGGATCGATGTAAATTAATCGAATCGAAATTTGAAATACATAGAACTGGGCTTGACCCTAACTAGTAGCCGAATCTGTGGTCGTTTCAATCAATTAGCAGAGAGAGCAACGTGTTAGTTGGATCAATATTAATAATCACATATATACCATCAAGAGAGGCGTGGAATTGATCAATCTGTGTTCTGCTCCACCTAATAAACTAGTAGTTCAGGAAACCAGCCAAATTTTACAGCTGAGGCAATTTCTGCGAGAGAGTTACAGACGGCGTGATCGTGCAGCTAGCCAGCTAGTCCTACAAAGCACCATCTTGCAGTTGCAGCCTGCTAGCACACGAGGCCGAGCCCCGAGCGTTGCATCATCCCCGTCCTCTCTCTCCCCTCTCGCCCACCTTGCTCTCCCCACTTGCTCCAACTCCAACGACCAGCGCGCAGCGCCGCAGGCACACCCACCGCGCGCACCGCACCGAGGAGGCGAAGAAGGAGAGCGGGAGGCCATGAGACGCGGGACGACGGCGCCGCGTGCGCTGGCGCTGGCGCTGGCGCTGCTGCTCTGCGCGTCCGTCCACTTCCAGGGCGCTTCCTGCCTCGCCGGTGGAGGCGGCGGCGGTGCTAGGGGTGGTGGAGGCGGAGGCGGTGAGAGCGCAGGAGGAGGAGGCGGAGCGGAAGAAGAAGGCGGTGGCTCCAGCTCCGGTTCCGGCGGCTGCGGCGCAAGGACCGGCGCCGATGCTGCAGGAGCGTCGAACGCCAACGTGGGCGGCCGTGGCGCATGGAGCGTGGCTGGCGCCGCCCTCGCCGCGGCGGCGGTCATCGTCTGATGATGATCGGACCTTCATGCTTGTTGATCGCACGCACGCGTGCAGTCACGGTGTGGAGGCGTAATAATAATCCAAGGTTAGCCCTAGCCGGGTGAGTTAGCTTAATTAATCAGCAGCAGTATAGTATATATGTAGCCGGGTGAGTACGTACTGTACTAGCAGATCGGTGTATGAATGTGATGTGACTGTGAGTACTCTATGTACGTATCTTATGCGGTTCTGGAATCTATCTACGCACAAGTACGTCGCTGAGGAACTGTGGATTAGTAGAACCGAGTCCAGGTGTGATGTGTGAACAATACGACCTCCTTTGCACACGGCACACGGCTAGCGGTCTAGCCCAGCCGGCCGGACCGGCAACCGCGCCCAAATGCACCCGCCACCCTATCTGATCCACCGAAAGCAGCAGCCCTGCATCATCAGCACGCCGGTGCGCAACAATTTCCAGGTTCCTGCCTTGCTGGAGTAATGAAGCGATGTTTCTAAAATAAAAACTTAAACTGTAACATGTGCCAACAAGTTCCTAGTTACTATCGGTCAGTGATGTTCGTGACAAACTACGTGAGATACGAGTTATGTGATGCCACAGAGACAGCTGATGGCCACAGGACACAGGAGTCTGCATCAGCTATCGCTCGTGACCCAGACTGAGGCAGCATAAAGTAGTATAGTACTTCGCAATAACTACGTCATGTTTATTCGAAAAAAAATATCTATATAGAAAAGTATATATATTAATAAAAAATGTATAAAATGGGAGTCTCGACATGGTTCTACAAATCATCTCTATTTCGTTACGTAGGCGCTAGATAAACAGTATAGCCACGACACCCTAATCCTGTGATACGTACGTATGCAGCAAGATTGGCTTCAAGATATGCACATTGGAAGCATAAAAAAAAAAAAGATTGGCTTCAAGATATGCACATTGGAAGCGCGCGTAAAAACTGGTTTCAGTTATACAGCGATGCGCACAACGATACTGTCGGAAGTGCGTGGAGCGGTGCAGGGGATATATATATATATATATATCTTATATATGAGACGTATCCTGTGCATAAACATATAAACTTTCAATATTCTCGTCTAACACCTAACACCTAGGGAAAGAGGTGGGGTAATTTTATAAAAAACGCCTGCCATTAGCCTTAGTAATCTCTTGTTTTTTTGCAAATGACCCCTTCCTAATCTCCTGTGCGTGAATCGCTTGGTTTCTCCCGTATGTCTGTTCCGCCGCCGCTTCGTTCTCCCATAAGCGCGCGCCCTCCGCCCTCGACTGCCCCGAGCCGCCGCTCGCCCTCGACATTCGCGAGCCCGGCTGCGGCGAGTAGCCGCTGGACCTCGACGGCCGTGAGCCAGCGCAGCGCCCGCGAATTATAGGGCATGATTTTTTTTCAATGGCTCATTACTTGAATTGCTGATATAATCAATAGATTTGGCTGATTTTGGTTCATGCCTGAGAATGCATCCAGAATACATCCAGTGAACCATGCCTGAGAATGCATTCAGAATACAAGATAACCAAAATTACCATGACAAAACAATCTGATAAGGAAGAATGTAGTACACATTCACTCATCCTGTTTTCAGAATACACGGAAGGCACAATTGCCATTGATTGCACAACACCGATCAACTACAACACCGAGCAACAGAACATGCTGCTTCAGAGTCGAACATGCTGCTTCAGAGCCTTCAATTCAGTCCCCGGCAAACGACGGCACCGGCAGCGTGGCGAGTGCAAACACGACGGCATCGTCGGGCCATCCGAGCCACTGCAGCGACTCCGCCACCCGCAGCCCGAATCCTGACGCCTTGATGGAGTACTCCGGCGCCGCCCGCGCCGCAGCTGAGCGAGGCGGCTGCATCACAACATCCACGCGTGAGCAGTGCCTACCGCTCCAGAACACCCCAGTCGGGCGCCACCCCGCTCCGTGGACGCCGCCTTCAGACCACCACCTAATGCCACCGCCGCACAAGGCGCTCTAGTGACGGCGGCTCCGGAGGGGAGAAGGGGGCGCCCCAAGGCGCAGCGCGGGAGGCAGACTCGCCCGTGGATGAGACGCGACTAGGGCCCCATCTCTGCGACAACATCAGCGGGGGCGACGACACCGCGGCGGCGAGAACCGAAGCCGCCATGAGCCGATCCCCTCGTGGATTGGATATAGTTCCTCCTGCGGGTGCAAAGTGACGTACAAGATGGCGCAGGGTTTTTTTTTCAAAACAGATAGAGGGGCTGGCGGGCGTTTTTTTATAAAATTACCCCAACTCTCTATCTGTGAAGGTGGAGGAGGGACCGGCGGAGGAGGCACCAGTGAAGAAGAGGGAGGAGGAGGGTGGGGGTGGCTTGGAATTCCTGACGGGACGCCCGCTGCCCCCGGACCTGTCTCCGTTTCCGATGAAAGCGACGCACGTTGCCCCGGCGCCCGGAGAGTCTACGTCGCCGGTGCCGCCCTTGCAGCCACTGCTGCGCTCGTCTGGTGATGATCTATATTACTAGTTCTGTAACTTGGACTTAGGAGTTAGTCTCGTAGCAGCTTGGTACTCGTATATCGAATCCGCTCGTGCGTATTAGTGTGTGCAACACTACAAGTGTCACTTTTACCTCTAAAAGATCGAATGAGTTTGATCAAATGAGCCATTGTTTTTATAGATATTGGTTATTGCCGTTTCAAACTCTGAGCTTTGCAAAATTACCAAAACATGGACTTTGCGAAATCGTTATCCATAATATTTACAAAGATAATATTCCTGGAGTTCTCGTCGGGATGGCCGCGGCCGCCGGACCCGGACCGGTCTCCGATGGGAGCGACCCACTTGAACCTGCCGCCTGCCGCCTGCCGCCTGCCGCCTGGAGAGTCTACGGCGCCGGTGCCACCGCCGGGAAATTTTTTTAAAATTTAATCCTTAATCAAAAATCTAAAAAAAACTCTGTTTCAAACTTATTTTCACGCTGTAACCCTTTTTCTCGCGCCAAATTATTTGGTGTGACAAATGCACGTGGCCGCGCCAAATTCATTTGGCGCGACGAGCTTTCCACCGTGGCATGATCGTTGACCAGAGGCTAGCGTGTAAAGCTGTGGGCTCACCTAGCCGCGCCAAATGATTTAGCGCGACAAGACGATATAAATGCACTCTCCAGGCCCACTCTCTCCCTGTCCTCCCTCTCCAGCTCCATTCTATCCACTCTTTCCAGGACTGGCGATGAACACTACAGTGGATCCTTCTCTTCCTCCTTTTTCTTCCCATTGATTATCTCTCTTTGACTAAGGATTTGTGTGGGGATTTTGGTGCAATCTTTCAAGTGCTAGAGGTATGCTTCCCGATCTATGGTTTCCTTACAAGATTATTGCTTATTTTATGTACATGGCTTTATTTTGGATTTAGGGTTTGTGAAGCATGGATGAGAAATGATTGGTAGTATTGTTATGCTTGTACTATTTGTGGATGATTTTGTTGTATGCTTTGTTCAAATGGAAGATAAATGGTAGTGTTCATGTGTTCTAGGGTTTGGTGAAAATGGATGGAAAATATTGTAGTTGTGTAATATTGGTATTATGGTTATGTGCTTACTTCCAATGCTTATAAGTATGCTATTTAACGTGAAATGGAAGAAAAATGGTAGTGTTGTATTGTTATAATGGTCACGAGGACTTGCTTCAATTGATTCTAAGTTTGTCATTTAGGGTTCCATGTGTAGTGAGATGTAACTTGTTGGAATTAGGGATAATTTTTTGTATATATTTGTCTCTATAATAGGTTTCACTCTATAATAGGTTTCATGGAGGTTGGCAACGAGGATCCCTTCGTGCACCATCCCCCGGTCCATGATGATCGTGACCTACACCAACCGGATGAACCACCACCAAACTGTTTCTGCAATTTACCGGCATGGGTGAAGCAGTCAAGGCACGACTTATCCTCTGGTCGTGCCTTTTTCTGCTGTCAACGTCGGCGAGGCCCCCTGCAAGGATACGACTTCTACAGGTGGATCGATGGTCGTGACAAGTGGGATCGTCGCATCATGTTCTTTCCGTACGACCCCTGGAAGAGTTGTCCTCTCTCACAGTTCAAACGGTGGGTGCCTCCACCCTTGGATTCTCGAGACGAGAGGACCGCTCTTGAGAAGCTTTTTGCCTGGGTGGACCGTAAATAAAATCCTCCTACATGCCACTGTGGCAAACCTGCTTTTCTTCAACAACAAAGCTTGGATGGATTGTTTAAACCCTTCTTTCGTTGTGGTCAAGTTGACTTGGTAAGTGTTCATTCAATTATTATCACATTTTTTGACGTCATTTTTATTGATGTAACACTTTGGTTGCGACATTATGATTTGTAGGGTGAATTTCCAGCTTGTGACTTTGACGAGTATGTGGAAGGACCGAAGCCGAAGTGGCCTTCTGAGGAAGAGATTAAAGAGTTTGTACATGGGGAGAAGCCTTGGCCTGCTTGAGGTTGCCGATCATCAAGTACAAGTGTGGCATCAAGGCTCGTTATGGAGTTGTTCCTTCCGAGCTAGAGGTGGGACACTACTGTGGCAAAGCTTATGGAAGGCCCAACGAGTTGAGTACATATACTTGACCTCTAAAATTTTTCTTTGAACATAGGAACTAAAACATGTTTATTCTTTGATTTCTATTTGTCTAGGCTGGTAAAACATGTGACTGGGAGGATTTCCCGGGTCATGGACTGCTAATGGAGGAACTCAAAATGGAAGGTGTCCATACTCCTAACTTGAGGAAGATGAAAAAACTAAAGCTTATTGCTGCTAGGAAGAAATGCCGGTTCGAAAACCACGTAATAAGATGTCACTGGGAGACATGGAATGATGTTGGAAGGGACTATGAGCGTGTGGCCAAAGAACAAAAGGTGAAGTTGTGGACACCTGTTGATGAGGAGGAGCTCATTAGATTTTGGTGCCAGAACAAGGAACGGTACGACCAAATGTCGGAGGATCGCTATAATCACATGTGCCACATGCACAGGCAGAAGATGAAGTTCGAGAACCGTTGGCGTGTTAAGCACGGGGGCACCCCAAAGGAAATCCCAAGCTACCTGTGTCGTGAGCTGTGTGAGTGGTCAAACTTTTCAACAAAGTTGCATTTTGCACTTGTTCATATTGCATTGGTTTCCATTAACAATCGTTCCATTTCCCTAGTTCCCGACGATTCACCGCCGAACGACGGACATCTCCCAGCCCCCGAAGTGGGCTCATCCATGGCCCGTAAGGAGGATCCCTTGGAGAGCGACGAAGAAATTTGGGAATACGACTACGACCTCGACCGCAAGGAGTGGGAAGATGAAGACTATGAGCACCAAGATCATGGAGCCTTGTGGAGACCACCCCGCCCATACTAGTTATGGGGTGTGTTGGATCACACATTTTGGAGGCACCATTTGATTTGGCACCCAGGTGCTTTGGATGTTGCTTTGAACTACCCTGTGGTGGTGGCCGAAAGACTTGTGCCCTTTATGTCAATGCGACCTTGTGCTGTGAAAACTATTTGAACTAATGTGTGGTAAGAACCCATCGCGGCGACTTATGACTAGTATGTGGTTGTAAGACTTATTTGAGGATGATCATGTGATCTTCATGGAGAACATATGGTGATGTGTGTATCATGTGTTATCGAACTAGTCTTATTTGAGGTAATGCATTATCGTAGACTCTCTGTGTGTGTGCATTCTCATGTTAAACAAATACATGAAACAAAGATCACATGAGTCTATCGTAGACTCCTGTCGCTTTTTAAAAAATCAGGAACCTCCGCACCAAACAATTTGGCACGACGAGTATTCTTCGTCTGGCCACGCCAAATCATTTGGCGCGACGAGAGTGCCCAAAAATGCCTTACCGGCACTGGGTAAAAATATCATTTGGAACGACACGTCTTTCGCGCCAAATCATTTGGCGCAACTACCATTTGAACAGTGGTTTATGGCTGTCACGCAAATGATTTGGCGCGACCACCTGGGAATTTTTTTATATCTATTTGTTTTACTTCCAAAATCACAGGTTTTTTAAACAAAAGTCACAGGAAATGATCAAAAACATAATATCGTAGAAATTCACATCACAAAGACATAGTCCACTTCAAACACGCAAATAGTCGTCCATCACAATTTGACATAGTTCACAAAGTCCATAGTCCACTTGAAACATAGTTCACAAAGTCCATAGTCCACTTCAAACACCCACATAGGCCATCACAAAGACATAGTTCCCATAGTTCTCAAACAACATAGTTTACATCACAAAGATCACATCACATAGTTCACAATTCTTCCACAAATCCATCTCCTTCAACGGCGGCGACGGGTGCTGCCTGGCGTGTATGGTTGCTTCCTACGACGCTCCCGGCCAGGATTTGTGGGTTGTAGATTCGCACTTCCCACCTCGGATCGGTCATGACGTCGTGGAGGGTTTCGCCTTCGCGGTGGAGAATCCTAAACAGTTCAATTGGATTTCATCTTAGAGCTAGAAGCATGTCTATGTGCCATTAGAGAGCTTAAATTTGACTATGTTGAATTTGATATGTTGAATTTGACTATGTTCAAGTTGAAGTTGAAGTCTCTTTGCTACTACGCACCTGAGTTTGTGTTCCATGTGGAGCATCGAAGAGTTGAGAACCCGCCAATTCCTCCTGCTCATCACCTCCATCCCCATGGCCATCATCACTTGAACTTGAGGCTTGAACGTAAGTGCCTGGCGGCGGTCTAGAACAGGAGCTACCTCCAACTTGCTGAGCCGATGCGGACGGTCCTGCTGCCTCAAGTCCATAGTTGCGCTGCACATCATCCGCTTTCAGGCAGCTCATCTTCCGTGCCATGCGTCGACAATACTTCAACACTTTCTGTAAACAATTAATGACAAACGGTAAGAAAGTGATTCATTATGAGAATTAAAAATGGGTAAAATACTTTATGTTGTACCTCTGCAAATACTTGAAGTGTCGTGCCTTCCCGGCCCCCAGCTTGGCCAAGGTAATATCCAACATCATTGGAGAGGAGAGCTAGCTGCATGGACTATTGATGAAGCAATGTTAGTTCGTCGTTTTAGAACTCCAAGTCTAAAGAAATGTGTCAAAGGGATTTATTACCATGTAGTTCTCTATTGGAGCCCTCTCCGGCTGTACGCCCCTCCTTGTGATTACATCGCAGGGGTCTTCTTCGTCGCTCTCTTGCTCGACGATTGGAATGCTTGAAGCCGGCGGTCTCACATGGACTCTTGTCGCTTTGTGAAGGTAGATGAGGTAATCATGATACTGGTTCACAGTTGAAGCTGCCCCATCATCCGGATCCACCATCTCTTTGTTCATCCATTGAAGCACATATGCCTCGTGTATTTGCAACCAGTTTGCGTTGCCACCAAACCTTTTCTTCCTCGATGTCCTGCAATGAGGTGAAACACAACAATTAAGATTTCATTGCATTCATGAACAAGCGAGGCATAATTGAGGTTGAAGTTGCTTACTTATGCAACGCTCGAGTTGTATGCTCGTAGCCTAAGAGCGGCCAATCTTGTTTGCGGCCAAATTGCTTGCAGCATCTTCGGGTCTGGTGGTGCTCCATCACATAGTAGAAGATGAGGGGTGTATTTGATCTCCAGATCATTCTATTGGCTTGAGCTTGAGCAGGAACGCCCAATGTGCAGATGTCGTAGCTTTCATATGGTGTCCATTCGACCTGCACATTTTTCAAATTTCTATAGTTAGTCAAACATCCTTATTATGCAATGACATGGCAACAACACACGTTTTCATACAACTTACCGCGCCTGGAGTGAGTACATCCAAATGGTTGGAGTACTCAGCATAGCGATGTTCTGCATTGCCCAGCACTAACTTCATGTTGCTCCAAAGGTAGCACATGGGGGGCCTTGAATCTGCGTGAGGCCATTCCTGCAAAACAAACAACGAATGGAGAAATAAGCTACAGCAACCACCGAGGTTGCTCCAGTCGTTCGCCCTCGTACATCCCTCACATAGGTGCCGATACAACCATGCGAGGGTGGCAGAACCCCAGCTGTAAAGTACGCTGGTCTCCCAATTCTGACTAAGAATTGGGAGCACCATCCAGGAGACAGTGTTGCCTGAAGCGTCTGGCAGGAGAAAGGACGCCACCATGTGCCACAGCCACACGCGTGCGTTCCTCTCAATGACGGCAGGGTCTGCCTGATTTGGAAGCCTCTCATTGAAGTTGTCTTTCAGCCACTTTGACCTTACACCAGAGGTCCTCCTGTCCTTTTGGTCTCTTGGGGGGCTTCTGGAGGAATGCCGGTGAACTGTTCCACCATGTCCCTCCAGTTCTCAGTGTTGACGTCGCCACACACCGGTATACCGCTAACATGAAGCCCTTGGATGTAGCTCACATCCTGCAGGAGTGGTGCCATCTCTTCACAGGGTAGGTGGAAGGTGTGGGTCTCCGGGCGCCAATGGTCCACTAAGGTCGTTAGTAGAGCGCCGTCCATCTCCGGAAGCCCCGCAACGATAGCACGAGACAAGTGCAGAAACCCAGCCCTCTCCAGGTAAGGGGCGTAGCGCTCGTCCCACTTCAGGATCTTGTGAATGTGGGCACGAAGTGGTTTCAACACCTGTAAAAAAAGAAATGTAAGAATAAAAAAGGAGGGCGCAATGTATCAATAACCCAACGTAAAGACAATGTATGGAGCCATTTTTCACTTACCTTCCCCTGGTCGGCCATCAGGTGGGCTCGGTGGTCTTTATCCACCTGCAGGTCGAGAAGCTCGTACTGCGGGGAGGGGGGCACCATCTTGCAAATATGAAACAATAAGACAAGGTTAGATATGTATTCAAAGAATTAAGAATGCAACGTAAAGATGAAGTATAGCAAAATAATGACGAACAAAAAACAAGAACATTGGAGTACCTATCTCCGTTGGGATCCACTAGGACCTGTGTGTTCTCTACCTAGTTTGAGGGCCTTCATATGTCTATCATGAGTGGTGGCTATATGACCGGGTCTATGGCATTTTGAGCACTGCACTTGACATGATGCCTCATCGAAGTATCCCGAACCATACCTATCTTTACCATAACCATTGGCTTCATCCATTTCTCCTCGGAGCCGCTTTTTCTTCCTGCTACCCTTCTTTGTCCTTAAAAGATCAGGGTCCGAAACATAATCCAACCCAAGGTACTCAGGACATTGTGTAGGATCTAAGTATGGCTCGAAGCTAGATTCCCAAACTTTGAGAGTGTGGGACATGCGATAAAAGGGAGACATGAACTTGGCGTCTTCATTGTCTATACCCCTAATTGTACAGGCTGTGATAACATGGGAGCAGGGTGCATGATAAAGTTGTGGAATGCTACAAGAGCATTTGACCTTCTCCTGGTCCACCTTGTAATTCTTGCCACCGTGCCTCTCTCCACCCAGAGTGGTGACTCCAACAGAAAAAACATTGTATACTAGCCTTGATGGTCCATACACATCACCCACTTGGTTTGAAGATATCATCTCCACCATCTCCAAGTGCTTCCTACCGGCTCGACCCCATTTCTCTTTGGACCGATTTGCTATGTTCCATCGATTCACAAAGTATCCATTGCACTTTCTAAAAAAGTACTGCACAATGCCTGACACCAGAACTACACGGATGCCTTTGAACACTTTGTTGAATGATTCCAATGAATTGGTGGTCATGATGCCGTACCTAAGACCGCTGGTATCGAATGCTAGAGCCCACTTCTCCCTCTGTGGCAAATGATCTTTTAGCCACTTGTTCGCCTTTGCATTGAGGACCTTCTTCAACTCCTCAAGTGTTTTTTTCAAACTTCTCATTGGTACGACACCCACAAAGAGACTTCAACTTCTGCACAATTTCCTTTTTCTTCTGTCGATGCCATATGTTGGCAGCGAAATGCCTCATGCACCACCGATGCTCAAGCGGAGGCCGTCCATCTAGTTCCTCTCACGCAGCTTTAAGCAGACCGTGATGTTGGTCTGAGTTCATGCAAATGTTGCGAGAGTTACTATGACATTCTGCTGCACAAGCCTCAAGAACCAACACCAGCTATCATCATTCTCACCCTCGGCCAAAGCAAACGCTAAAGGAACAATTTGATTGTCCGGGTCAACTCCAACTGCAATCATCAACACACCTCGGTACTTCCCTGTTAGAAAGGTGCAATCAACAAGCACTAAGGGCCGGCAATGCTTGAAAGCCTCACATGACTGTGGAAAACACCAAAACACCCTCTACAGAATAGCCTTGGGAACGTCGTCCACGTCATCTACAATGTGGCCCACATGAGGAAACCATCTAAGGCCAGGATTGTAGTGTTTCATGGCACTTAAAATCCTAGGCACTAGGTTGTAGGCCTCCTTCCAATCACCCCATAACAATTGTATAGCATATTGCTTTGTCCTCCAGGCCTTTGAGTACTTCACTCTATAACCAGTGAAGCCCTTAATGGACTCGACCAACGAGGAAACAGATGTGTCGCTGTCAGCCCTAACAACAACAACATGATCGCCCAGGTAACGGGCCGTGTTCTGGGGATGCGCCTTCTTTGCCTTCTTAGAACGACATGTGTGAGGTTGCTGAACATTTTGAATCCTCCATTTCTTGTTCCTCATCTTTCGAACCCATACTCCCCAACCACACCTGACCTTACACAGGACCGTGTACCACTTCTCCTTATCGTTGTGACTCACTTTGTAAGGCCTGTGAACCCTCACGGCATAGTCCTGTAGAAAGAACTTGACATGGTCAAGCATTTCAAACACCATCCCCTTCGTAATCTCCATATCCTCACTTTCTGCCACCTCATCTTCCAACATCGACAATCCTGTGTTGCAAACTACCTCTTCCACCATACTAAGGTCCATGAAGTTTGGAACCCTAGGTACATCAACATGGACGGCCCTCAACATCCTTTGTTCGGTGTCATTCAACTCCAATCTCAGTGAGCCGTCAACTGGGGCTCGTAAGGAATGCTCAAACCCACCCTCACGGCTATCGATTCCTTCATCAATACTAGGGTCCCACCGTTTCTCCGCACCCAACAGGAAATCATCACACAAATCTTCCGACGAATCATCGGAACAACTGTCGTTTGAGGTGACATCACCTTCCACCTCTTCTCCATCATCAACACCCCCATCCTCCGATCCTTCCGATATACTACCACACATAGCATCTTCATCATAATAACCTTCTTCATCGAACTCATCACCAATGGCACCGAGGTCATCCACTATATCTACTTCTCCAGCTCGAATTCCTTGCAACTCTTGTTCTTGGGTAAGGTTCTCAACGGCCTCCACATCATCACTATCATCCATAGGCACATAAGAACCCCTACATCCCTTCTCCACCACAACTTCCAAGCACCTAACGTTGCTACTCTGCACAACATCTACGTAGTCCTTCCAATCTTTCTCACAAGAGAGTGGCATCATGAAATAATGTGATCGTTCCTTCCCACAGTCAAATCTTCCTCTAACACTTAGTGGCCACCCAAACTTCTCACCACACTTGGTAAACATTTCAGCAAATGTAGGAGGTCCACTGAAGAACTCTACTTGTTTTTTCATGCATTCAAACTGACCATCATCACTATGCCACCATAATAGAAACAAACTAACCGTTCCATCTACAAAATATGAACGCAAATGACATTACTTATAATACTATACCAAAATAGATCAAATGAATATACCAATATACATCATCCTTGCATAAACAACCTAAGTAATATGAACAACTACTCTATAATATAGCATACAACTACTCTCTAATATAATACCAAAAAAGCTATATCCAACAAAGCAAAATCATTCAAATGTTGTAACCAATTCATATTCATTCACATCTCCTAATATAGCATACAACACTCTCAAACTCCACCAAAACAAAGCAACTAAATCAGCCATGTGTAAAGTAAGTACGAACATGCAACACGTAGTTTATGGCAAATCCGTAGGACAACTAACAACTGATTCAATTGTACGCATCACATTGCACCAACTTATGATTCAAGCACTCACGATTTCAAAATCAATAACCCTAGACAATATATCACAACAAATCCATGGGGGAGAAAAGGAGAAGAGGGAGCATGACCTTGCTGCTGCCTTCTTGGCACTGGTGGAGGTGGGGGGCCAGGGGCGCCGGCGCCGGCGCCGGCGCCGCGCTTGGTCGAGCGGAGGAGGGGCCCCCCGTGCGCGGCCTTTAAGCTGGCAGGGCCTTCCCAGGCGTCGGCGTAGGTGCCAGCCGAGGGGCGGGGGCGGGGACGAGGTGGGGGGGCCCCAGTGGCAAAGATGGACGGCGGCGGGGGCAAAATCGACGGCGAGGACGGCGGCGGCAGCGCGGCGACGCAGGGGAGGCGGCAGAGTCGGGGGTAGGAGAGAGGAGCAAGTGAAAATAAAGTTGGGCCCGGCCGCCCCGAACCCTAACTCACTGGCCGCGCCAAATCATTTGGCGCGACTAGGTGGGCCCCACCGCTTTACACGCCAGCCTCGTCAATGATCATGCCACGATGGAAAGTTCATCGCGCCAAATCATTTGGCGCGACAAAAGGGGTTACAGCGTGAAAATAAGTTTGAAACAGGGTTTTTTTAATTTTTGATTAAAAAGATTAAATTTAAAAAAAAATTCCCACCGCCGGCATTGCTGCCGCTGCGCTCGTCTGGTGATGATCTTCTAAATTAGTACTATAATCAGGAGTGGATGATGATCTTCTAAAGTAGTACTATAATTAGGAATGTGAGTAATTAGTCCTAGCATATTGGTACTCGTAGATCGATCAGTTCGTGTGCGTGTTAGTGTGCGCATCACTTTTTACCTCTCAAAAGATTTAATAAACTTTGATCAAAGGAGCCAATGTTTATATATATATATATATATATATATATGAAATCGTTATCCATAATATATTAATACTGACATCCTGATTATCGCAAAAAAACATCCTGATCATGATCACCAGCCATTGCAGCGGCAACAAAGAACCAGAGAAGTAGATGTGAAAAGAGTGAGAAAAAAGATGTTGCAGATATATTTATGTATGGATTGTATGTGTTGTCCATCCAAACTAGCCTGGCCGTTTTTTATGTAGGTTTAATAGAAAATCTTTCAAAACTTATAATTAATTTATCGGACTCCAAAGACGACTATCTATTAAACACAATGATGTGTACATTCCTGCAATGGGAAAAGTTGAAGTTTTTTAGTGCGAGGCTTAGTTGGTTTTGGGAAGCGGCGAGGCTGGTTTCGGCTCGCAAAGCCCCTAGAAAGCTTTTATTCTTTGTCCGGGCTTCAAATGAGATGATCCGAATATGATTTGTGACCGCCTTCACGATAAATACTTGATGGTAGAGCTCATTATACATTTTGGACAATTTGGATATCATAAGATCGACTCATGTGCGGAATCCCTGGCCGGAGAGAGGATTTTACAAGGATTGGCCGGTATATGAACTGGTGTGTTAACCGAACGCGTATTTGATCGCAAGCCGGGTTAAACATGAGGGGTTGTTCCACGGGGGTTGCTTCTGACTCGCTCAGGAACGACAGAACCGAACATAGCCTTTTTTTTTTGTCACTCCGAAATTTTTTAATTATACGAGCATAGACACTCACAACATACACATATACTCATGACTCATCACTATAAAATACGCATCTATGGGCACTTTTGAAAGACTATGCCGAACCGCCACCACATCTCAAATTGATAATGTTACCATAGTCGTCTTGCCATCGATAGGAACGTCGCCTATCACTGAAAGCACAGTGACATTGAATCTAGAAATAAATAACTCATCTGGAGACCGCATGCAGAAAATAAATGCAAAATTCACGCCTGGACCCTCCTACGTAACAAAATCTTAACGGCGGATAATTTGCAAAAGAGAGATTGGCCCCACCAGGATCATTGTGTCTTGTGTAACGGCCCCCTGGAGACGGGGATACATTTATCCTTGTTGTGTCCCTTTGCAAAAGCCGTGTGGGATACATTTATCATGTGCTGTCTTGCTAAACATGTGCAAAAGAAATAGAAGGACTTTTGAAAATGTGTTTCGAACGGCGCAACAGGTCGCCTATAGGACCAAAGAGGATATAGCGCAAAGACACATGGCAATGTATTTTAGCGTGGAGGCCAATTAGTGAGGCAACTTTTTCTCTTTTGGTCTAAGAACCATGGTGTTTGGCACCTACAGTGCCATCTGTACATAAACTCTTTTTCTAACTTAATTGAGCGGCAGAGCTCCTGCCATTTCCTTCAAAAAAATCTAAAAATAAATTCATGAAAATACAAGCATCCGTGATATTAAATCTAGGAATAAATTCAGAAAAATACAAGCAACCCGGGCAAATTTTGTGAAAAAAAGAAAGAAAGAAAGGAAGAGTACATGTCCCTCTGTTACAAATTATAATACATTTTTAAATATATTTGGTTTGGGATGATTAAAACTTTAGACACTAAACTTTTAGTCCCTAAAATTTACTTTTAGTTCTCTCTAGTCTCATGGGGTGAGTAAAGTGGACTAAACTTAGCTCAATAATTAAAGAAACCAATTAGGCCTATGCATCTAGATATAGTGTATATGTATATCTAAGTGTATAACAAAAGGAATGCATGTAGATAAACCAAAATATCTTATATGAAAGTGTATTAATACAAATATTTATATCTATACGAAAGTGTAGATATACACTATAGCTATACGAAAGTGTATTAATACAAATATGAAAAAAATAGTAGTCGACATAGTTCGACGGATCAACTCTCTATTTCGTTGGACACTGATAATAAAAATATAAACTATAGCTACGCAGAGCAGATATCCTATGACACGTACGCTGCACGATTGGCTTTAGTTACTCAGAATTGGTTTCAAGATAGTACATGTACATCGGAAGCTTCCCTAAGAAAGTAAAAAGTAAGTAAAGTCACATGTGAAGGTCATTACAGATGCCGTCTCCATGTTGGGTGTGTTAATATGTACGATTGCTTAATATTTTTTACAGGTACACAAGTGTGCTGATCCAAGGGATAACAACCTTTTGGATGAAGAGCTCATGAAGATTTGCGATGACCTCAGCTGGTTTATGATGAAAGAAGTAAGTACTTCACAAGGATGGACGGTATTTTGATCCCGATGATGAGTTAGGGAAACCAGAGTACCAAGATCTCATAGATATTGACAAATTAGAGCTGAACCATGAGGATTTTTAGTAACAAGCAAGCAATTATTGAGCGGAAAACTCTGTTGTTCATTAGTCATTTCATCAGTCATCACACATCTCTGTTGTTCATCAGTCATCACACGTTGGAAAACCCTATTGTTCATCTCAGTCGCCACACATATGGTATGGTGGATTTTTAGTTGTCTTGAATCTAGCTGCCACGTAAACTGTTCATGCATGCAGAAATAATTCTTTGTCTGTGATTTATTATAATTGCTTGAGATTTGTATTATTTTGCTTTTGATACTTATATATTCATAATCGTTGTTATATATGGGGGTGCTGGAATTAATCATGTGGCGCCTAAATTTGAATTTTTAAAATCATTTGGGGGGCTTGTAAAGAACCGCCTGTGCATTTCGCGCAGGAATTCGGCGCCAAAATTTGAATTTTTAAAACAATTTACAAAGACGGCTTATGTAAATAACTGCCTGTGTCAGGACTATATTTCCACTAGCTGTTCTCGTAACGCATCCAACAGTTTTAACACCTAGATTCAGGCGGGGGGATATACGACCCGCATGTGTCAATCAGTTGTTTAGAGGCGGATTTTATAAATGAGCCGCCAGTGTCAGACAGGTTAATAGCAGCGGACCTGAATACACCGCCAGTACAATTCTTTATTTATACTATCGAACGCTACTGGCGGTACGCGCAGCCGCCACTAAAAACGTCTCTCGAACCGCCAGTTGAATGATCAGGCGTACTAGTGAAGGACACGTAAAATTGGTTTCAGTTACGCGCGTACAAAGATAGTGTCGTCGGAAAAGGTTAGCCTGTGCAACTGACGTAAGTCACGTACACGGGCGCGACCGCGCCCGGGGCACCATCTCATTCTCGAACTCATCTACCCGAGATCATCGTGTAGGAGTACTTATCTACAGTACCTCCACATTCCACGTCCCATCTTAACGACCAGCCTTGACCAGAGACCGAGGACGTACGCGCGGCCATGGCAGGCAGGAGGATGGCGCTGCTCTGGGCGGCGTTGCTGCTGCTGCTCTGCGTGTCCGCGCGCTTCCAGGGCGCCATCTGCGTCGGAGGGGGCGGCAGCAGCACTGGTGGAGGGGGCAGCGACGGGGTTCCTGCATTTCTGGTCGGGATGATGGAAACCGCCGCCGCCGCCGGACCGGTCGTTTCCGATGGAAGCGATCCACGTGGTCCCGGCGCCGGCTCCGGCGCCGCCATTGCGGCAGCTGCTGCGCTCGTCTGGTGATGATCTTCTAAATTATTAGTACTGTAATTATGAGTGCGTTTTAGTCTTAGCAGCTTGGTACTCTAGATCGGTTCGTGCGTGTTAGTGTACAACAGTACAAGTATAATTTTTACCTCTGAAAGATCGAATGAGTTTGATCAAATGAGCCCTTGTTTTTACTATAGATATGGATATGGATTATTGCCGTTTCAAACTCCGAGCTTTTCTGGAAAATTACCACTCAAATCGTTGTCCATAATATTGACAATCTGAATTATCATGATCAGTAGCTATCAGCTATACGTTGTTACAGTTGAATATGTATTTAGTTGTTATGAGTTATTTTAGGACCTACCAGTAATTCCAATATCTTCTGATTTAAAGATTCATGATATTTGCTTTTTTCTTGTTTATTTATATTTATGACAAAGAAAACCATACAACAAACAAGAATATGAACGCTCGTATGGACCCAGACAATGTTGTAAGCTCAATATACGCAACTTTCGCATGGATATGCAGGCTGAAAACAAAACGATTCTAAACTTTAAAGCTAAAATCTTCAAACAAAGAATATAAAATTATCTTTAAATTTTAGTCAACCTCACGTTAGAGCTTTATATCTCAAAAAACAAAGTGATCTGAAGTTTCTAGACCTCTAAAGTTTAGAGGAAACTAAACTAATTTGGTCTCTAATCCTAGCTATTAGAACCTATAACTAGTTTGGTCTCTAATCCCTAACTATCAGAACATGTGCAAGATTCTATATATTATGAAAGCGTACTACATTTCTGCTTAGTGGACGAGTTAAAGAGTGTGCTATAAATTATAAATAGAGGCATAATATGATCAATATATCAATTTTCATCTCTCACATTATAAATTTAATATAGACTTATATCTAAACTTTTAAAAGTTGTGGAATGTCAAATTTTCAAGCCAAATAGTATAGTTTGTTAAATAGATTTTAAATTCTCGTAAACGAAAGTATCCACAACTTATCTTGATAGAATTATCAAAATGGGAGTCGCTTAGAGCTAATCCTAGCTTATATGACTGGAGACCTCATTAGTAGCCAAATAGTATAGTTTGTTAAATAGATTTTAAATTCTCGTAAACGAAAGTATCCACAACTTCTCTTGATAGAATTATCAAAATGGGAGTCGCTTAGAGCTAATTCTAGCTTATATGACTGGAGACCTCATTAGAGAATTTAGTCTATCGACAATGGTGTTATCTCTAAAAATTCTATGCTAAAATAGTATTTATTTATTTTACGATTTGAGAAATTTCGCACGGGAGGACATGGACTGAATTCCGCAGAGGATCTCTCCTCCAGTCCTCCTCGCTCTTTCTGGAGCTGACTTTTGCCTGACCTTGGACGCCTTCGCTATCTTTGCGTCCGCGCCCGCTCCCTGCCGACCCGCCGCTCCCAAATCCGAAATTCCTCCGCGTCTTCCAAAGATCGGATTTTGGGAGGGGCACCGCCCCCAGATCGGGGAGGAATCCCCGTTCCGTCTGGTGGGTCGGCCTCCGCTGCTCGCTTCTTGGCTCTTTTCCCCTCTCCCAAGGGCGGCTCTTGGATGGGCTGCCTGCCGTGCTTCGGGTCGGCTGGTGAGGGGACGGCCAAGAAGGGCGGTGCGCGCAAGGACGGTTCGTCGGAGCGTCGCGTCACCCGGGTCGAATCAGGTGCGGTTCCTGGGAAAAGGCTGGATCTTGGATGTGTTTATGGGTGGGAAATGGTCCGTAATTTCTTCTGACGTGGCCGGCTGATGCGCGCAAAACAGGGATTTGGGTGGATAGTATTAGCGGATGTGCCAAGCTCGCTGTTGTGTCAGTCCTTAAACTGCTTATTGGATTAAGATATGATAGAGCTGAAATTAATCTGGCATATTTCGTTTAGCAAATGGCATTTGTGGAATTAGTATTCATGTTGGGCTGTATGATGAAGTAAGTGATGTTAGCTTATCTTGTTCGCGGAGTTTAATATGAGGAAGAGAGCATGACCATGACTTATACGCACCCTTTGTTCATGAAGTGGCGAGCTTTGTGCATCCTTTGTTCATAAAGTGGCTAGGATAATTATCCCTTAAATAAACTAAAAAAGGACCATGGCTATTGTCTTGGAAGTCCTAGAGTAATATTTTCCTTCACAGATAAGAAGTGACAAATATTTGTTGGGTAATTTCATTAAACCACCACATAGATGACGCAAGTGTGTACCCAATGCGATTTTAGTTCATCTCTCCCTCCTAAACGAGTTATTACATGGCATGCCGTTTTAGTTCATTTTATAAAGTTTTGGTCAACACAGTTACCCCAACAAGTGGACCTTGCATCCCTAACTCCATATCCTTGTCTTAACTATGAAGACTAAAAGCCAGATTTATTCAGTCAGCTTGTTTCTTGTTTTTATAAAACTTGCAGGAACTTACTCGGTGGACAATGGGGTGTGTGGGTATGTTGTATGTTTATCTTCTCCTATTAATGCAGTGTACACAAATTTCCTGTGTGTTCACAGAAAAAGAAAAGAAAGCCGGACTCATGACTTGACAAGCAATACTACCGCTAATTTCGGCCCCCCTTCCGCAAACTACCACTCTTTTCCTCCTACGTTATCCTAAGAACCTGAGCTAACTCGTCAGTGTCACATAGTGCAAAACATAGTAAAACAAAGTAGTGGTAAAATGACAATGATGACTGGGCCCAGGTGCTGAGGATACTGCAGAAGGCATAGCCACATAGGTTTATGAGAAGCACCCAAAGTAGTGTGGTTCTATGAAATGTGCATTAGAAGTTGTAGTTATGTATCAATTAGGTCAGGAATGTGGTAGTTTTGGGTAGTTTACTCTAATTTGTTTGATGATGATTATTAAGCACATATCTGCCTGCCCCAGCCCCTAGATTTCGCCCTGCACTCTACCATGTTTTCAGATTGTACTAATCACGATTAATCGTGATTAGTCATCCGATCAGCCTTAGCTGGACGACTAGTTGGGCCAGTACAAGTTAGCAGTAAGTACTCACCATCAGGCATCAGCAAGCAGTAGCTTCAGTTTTACTTATCCTTTGTTATGTATTTCACCAGTAGATTTATGTTTCCTTTTTTTCAAATATCAGTTGTTTTAGGAATTTAGGTGGTCAAATTTATTTAACTTGGCCCCTCAATACATGCACAGTTACATAGATCGACAACATATGGTTGATTTGATTATTTTTTTTTATACCAAAAGGCATTTAGCCATCCTTATGTTGCAAGCATCACAGAAGTTTTGCTGGCGATACCAGCTTACAAGAACGTGCAAAGCTCAGCTAAAACTCACCTCCGCTTAAGATCACCTCCACCTACAAGCAAACACCAACCAGAGAAACACTAACAAAAACAGGTAGTCGCTACAACGAAAAACAAACAGAAAAGGAGGAAACTACAGCAAGAGTCCTTCCTTCATCTTGAACAGGAATCCCTCCATCCTGTCCCTGTCTTCCTTCTTCGCCAGTGTCTGCCACTGGTTTAGAAAGCCAAGAGATTTGTAAGCCACTTGTTTGTGAAATTTTAAGGACTTTTTGGAGAAAACTAGATCATTTCTTGTTTTCCACAACGCCCAACCCACACCAGCTACTATTACCCACGAGGACTTGCTCCTTGCTCCTATCCCCACCAGTTCTGTTCAGGCACAGCTCCTGGAATTTATCAATGGATGATGGTGTTTTCGGCCAGGCTAAGCTGTTTGTCACCCAGCACCAGGTCACCATCGCTATACGGCATCTGAACAGCAGATTGTCTACTTGTTTTTACTAGATAACATATAACTTCCACTATTTTGAATGATATTACCACAAAAATCACAAATCAAAGTGCCACATTGGAGACTATCACTTTCCTAAATGACTTACATTTGGAATCAGAGGCAGTACTATGCTTTTAAATTAAAGTCCATGTCAGTGGGATGGTCAAAGTGGCTCTGAGAGGCTAGATATTTTTTACACATTAATCTGGTGGAAAACAAAATATGTACACTGTGGCAATTTTTGGTGGTCTCGGACACTATGGTACATCAGTGGCATATGGCAATGTGCATATTAGATTTGTTATAGTTTGTTGCTTGCATACTGTGACCAAGAGGTCCCGGGGTTCAAGCCCCAGCCTCTGCACATTTGTGCAGGGATGGCTGCTGGCTATTTTCTCTTCCCCAGACCCCGCAGTGCGGGAGCCTATGGCACTGGATACGCCCTTTTTACTTGCATACTGTCAGCTACTATGGCGTTTTTTACGAAAGAAGAGAGGGGAAAGGATCAAAGTAAGCTGGGCGCGTGCTTGACTGCTTGAGTGCACGAGTCTCTTACGTTATTAGGGATGGGTGCTGGTTGGGGTTAAAGTGTGCTGGACCAGGAGGAGGTGGGCCAAGTTGACCTTTATTCATTTGTTTCTATTTTTTCCCCTTTAAAACATGTAATTTATATATGTGTGGCATTAGTCAAATAAAGATGTGGTGCATCAAGCACATGCTGGATCCTGGGTCATAGGCCCTATAAAGTGGGGTTGGGTTTGTATACCACGTCCTAAATTATCATCCAATGATAATATTCTATTTTCTAAATATTGTAAGATCATTACTCGTAGCAACGCATGGGCATGTTTGCTAGTAAAGATAAGTGTTAAGTGCTCTAGCATCAACTTATTATGAAATACTAGATGTATGACCTGTCTTGTTGCACAGAATTTCTTTTAGTTTTCATTTACTACTTTAACTTTGCAGTATTGGTTGTAGTTTATCTTTTTTATGTTGAACCCTTTAACCCGGATGCGCTCTAACTGTAGACTAACTTCTGCTTTAGATAAATCAAAACCACAGGGTGGACCAGACTCTAAGAAGGATGCAATCATCCTGAGGGATGGGAACAATCAACATATTGCAGCACACACTTTCACTTTTCGTGAACTTGCAGCTGCCACTAAGAACTTCAGACAGGATTGCTTATTGGGTGAGGGAGGTTTTGGTCGTGTTTATAAAGGACGTTTGGAGAATGGGCAGGTTTGTGATTCAAAATGCTTTGATGCTTCTGGATTCCATTTTTCTTATATTGTTCCTCTCATATTTTATGATATGGTTGACACATAGGTGAAAATACCTTCTCTTTAGTGTAACTCTTAACCACTACACTGTGCAGGTTGTTGCAGTGAAGCAACTTGATCGCAATGGCCTTCAAGGAAACAGGGAGTTTCTGGTTGAGGTTCTGATGCTTAGTCTGTTGCACCATGACAACCTAGTCAACCTAATTGGATACTGTGCTGATGGGGACCAACGTCTTCTTGTATACGAGTTTATGCCATTGGGATCACTTGAAGATCATTTGCATGGTTAGTTCTATAATTATCAACATTTATTACTAAGACACACTTATCTTGAAAGAGTTCTATTATATAGCATCAATCAACAGATCTTCTCTGAGAAATCTAAACGGACCTAGGTATAATCGCATCACTTAGTGGCAGTTCTAATATCCATCCTTCTACATCTGAGATGCTTTATTTTGTGGACAATGGGCATGTATCTGGGTTATTTCTTACTGACCATTCAGTACTTGGAATTTTGTAGTTTTAGAGTTTCTTTAAATCACCATCCAGGAATGAAAACATTTTTTTCATTTCCCTTTAAGTATGACATGTGATTTGTTGAGGAACTCTTAACTTTTGTTTCTTGAAAAAGATATTCACACATTTCTTGTGAGAGAATATGTCAATGGGAAATCGTAGGTTGATTAATTGAGGAGCTTGGCTACAAAATATAGGCAAGGATACCCTAGGATGGCTTATGGAAACAGAACCAATCTACGGTAATCCTTGCCTAACTTGTATTCAATCAGGAAAGATCGTGCGGGGCCTGCAAGGCTGGCAACAGATCACTAGACTACTGGCAACAGATCACTAGACTAACAGCCCAATCTATATACTCTTAACAATTCTGGTGTCAAAATTTTCCTGAATAAAATTTAATCATATAATTAACTTTTATGTTAGATATTCCACCTGATAAGGAACCTCTGGACTGGAATACACGTATGAAGATTGCTGCTGGTGCCGCCAAGGGCTTAGAGTACTTGCATGATAAGGCAAGTCCTCCTGTTATTTACAGGGATTTCAAGTCCTCGAACATTTTACTTGGTGAAGGGTTTCATCCGAAGCTATCAGACTTTGGCCTTGCCAAACTTGGCCCTGTTGGTGACAAGACTCATGTTTCAACACGTGTTATGGGAACTTATGGCTACTGTGCTCCAGAGTATGCAATGACAGGGCAGCTTACAGTTAAATCTGATGTATATAGTTTTGGTGTTGTGTTCCTTGAACTGATTACTGGCCGCAAAGCAATTGACAACACAAAACCCCACGGAGAGCAAAACCTAGTTGCATGGGTATGTTTGTTTTGTCTACTTAATTTTCTTCATAAAATTATTAATTTACCTTCAGTTTATCAATGAAAAGGTCACATAGCCTTTGCATTTCTTGATATAAATTGAATACTATTATATAATAGTGCATCTAATAAAAAGTACAGCAAGATTTTGTCAAAAGAATTACTATGGGATTAAACTGTTTCACTGATTTTGAACACAACCAAGGAGATTTTAGAAAGCCACATAGATCGTTGCAGTCAAGCAAATCAGTTGCTTTGAGCTACTCTGCGATGGTTTTCACTTTTTACTATTGTTCGATTATTCTATTTCTTATAACCCCCTTTCATATGATCAGTATTTATGGCGCTGGACTTCTATCTCGTGCTACTTTGTAAACCATCTCCTTTGATTTTTTTTTTCATTCCTTGAACACTATCTCCAAATTCTAAAGCATGATATCATTGCTATACTTGATCAAATTATTTTTGAAAACGGTATAGACTGCTTGTGGCATCAGTGGTTCCTCCATAAAAGTAACTTTCAGTTTGTGTGATATGATGCCTGGAATTAGTTATGCCAAAAAAATGTCTTGTGCATATTCCTAGGATGCTTAGTCTTACATAATCATTACTCTGGATATATATTCAGAATTATAAGTTGGATACCTTGTTTATGGTCGACATTTTTTTGCAGGCTCGTCCTCTATTCAAGGACCGCAGAAAATTTCCTAAAATGGCTGATCCGTTACTTCAGGGCCGCTTCCCCATGAGGGGACTTTATCAAGCTTTAGCTGTTGCTGCAATGTGTTTGCAAGAGCAGGCTGCTACTCGCCCCTTTATAGGTGACGTGGTCACTGCTCTTTCATACCTAGCTTCTCAGGCATATGATCCAAATGCGCCTGTTCAACATAATCGGAGTAATTCGTCTACTCCGAGGGTTAGCCGAGGTGGCGGGAGCAATGACCAACGCTGTCTCCGCTCACCGAATCACCATTCTCCAGATTTGAGAAGGGAAGCCACCGCAGCATCAAAATACGAAGCTGAGGTTAGCAGAACAAACTCTGGTAGTGGTTCTGGTCGCCGGTCTGGCTTGGATGATGTGGATATGTCAGGTTCACAATTGGGTAGTCCTGCTCATGCTGGGAGGAAGAGGGGATCTCCAAGGACTGCTGAAAGCCAGCGTGCTATAGCAGAGGCCAAAACATTTGGGGAAAATTCAAGAGGGAGAAAGTGACCAAACTAGCATTGAATTTATGAGCACAACGCTGAAGCAGAAGGTTCATCCACTCATCATTCAGAAAAAAAAGATGGGTTCCTCGCTAGCACCAAACAGGACAATTAGAAACATTGCATCAGTCCATGTAGTTCCCTTGGTATTTGTGAATAGAGCTTCCCTTTTCCCTTTACTGGCTATTGCCACTGCTTCGTAACTTCTCCATACAAATATCATTGCCACCACAACCACCATCAAAACTCCCATTTCCTGGCGTCTATTCCTCATGAATGTGATCATCATGCTTATGAGCCTTTGTCGTCGCGTGTATAACAACATTTGAAACGGTTTCAAATGTTGAGGTAAGGCAAAAATCTGCACTGGGGAGCACAGGATCTCACCCAGTGAGTGTCAGCAGTCCCACCATTGTCGAGGGAGTGATCTTTTCTTAATGGTTTGTACCTGGGTTACAGCAGTTCACCTGTGTTTGATACATCTGTCTTGTGACAATTTTGTGTTGTCGGAACACATCCTTTATGACTGTTGTGCCCCTTGCATCATATCTTATGCATGCTGTTCCAAAAACTGGTTTTGTTCCTCTTTTTTTTTTTTTGGTGCACCAAACTTTCATTCTTTAGATTCAATTGCATTTCCAAATATGTCCACTTCTTTGTAACAGACACACCATTAGTCCGCAAACGGTAGAGATTTAGTATTAAATTCTTTAGACTTATCTAGCCCCCAGGAAATTCTGTCCTTTTCATCAGAGAATACACACATGGGTGGCTAGAAAACTAGTTAAAAGTAGTTTATCATGAAGTATCTACAGTACCCACAAACTTGTTAGTGAGAGCACCAAACATTATTCCTATGAGATTTTAGTGATCTCAAACCAAACAAATTGGCTAGATTTGGAGTTACTATTGTAGGATGACCTGTATTCTGTAACCAAAGCGCCCTCAAAGCCAACATCATGCTATTCTGTACGATTGACCACAGAAGGCATCTTTTTTTTCCATAGAAGGCATCATGAAAGCATATCACAATCTGTTTCTACAAGACAAGAAATACAGCTAAGAGAAGTATGATTTTACTGTAACACCATATACACAGAGCAGATGCTAAGGTTTGGAAAGTTGAGAAGTAGCATCATAGACATGTACATACATCCTATGAGACCTAAAAAATAAGCTATAGAATGAAGATTACTGCCAGCATTTTTTTACGTGGCCCAACAGAACTATCGCCAAGGTCATTCATCCTAACATATCCCCTTCGAGTTCATCACAGTAGGATCATGCGAGAATATTATTCATGCCAGCTTGAGTTTTTCATTGTGAGCTGTGCAGTTCAGTCACTGATAAGCCAGGCTGCTTTGACAAGATTATATTGCCATCAGGATCCATCTTATACTGCTGTGGCAGGGTTCTATTGTCCGAAACGATTCTGCAATGTCCCCATGACTCAGCATGCATGCTGATGCCAAGATAGTGTATATGGTCATGCACGCTGTTTCCACTCACAGACCTAGAAAGCAGAAACATGATGTTAAGAGGGGCATGATATTTTAGAATCAAATAAACCACATAAAAAGTTTGTATGAGTATGAGAGGGACCTGCTACAAGTCGGGTCTTCTCCAGAATCATCACAAATTTCCTCAACCGAATAAATGATGAGGCTTCCTAGGCCAACATTATGAATCCATACCTAGAAGAATGATATAATTGGGATGTGCCATAAAATCGTAAACACAATTAAATCACAGCTAATTTTCATCATGTATCTTAAGAAAACATCAGCACAATACTAGACCAAGTTGCTACCAAAGGTAAAGGGAACGAAGCTAAACACATACCTCTCGTGGGAAATGATGGTATGTCTTTTGTGGAAAGTATTGATAGTATGGGGGTAAATGAGGTACAATATCATGTTCATTGGTCACTCGAATTGCATTCGGCAAATATCTTTTGAAATTAGAAGCAAATACAGCATTGCCAATCCGAGGTTGGCCAAATGTCATGAGTGTCACATCCTTGAACCCAATATTAACCTACAAGAATATAGAAATTTGGGTGTTCATAGGGCGTAAAATGAAATGCGAGGAAGGAAAAAAAAAAACATTTAGTACACCAAAAGGCAATAGCATGGACTTCAGATGCTCGAGACAGACAACATTTATGTCCATGCTGAAAAGGTATTGTATCACATATACAGAATGTGCAAAACCATCTGGGAGAACATATAGGTACACACATCTCGTCTTAGTCTGGTATTTGTACTGGAAGGGTTCCCAAAAACTATTAGCAATGGTCATCCCATAAAATATAAAAAGTGATTGATCTAATGATTTTGAAATTAAGTGGCTACCATTGTTTTCTCATATAATATACCAGACAGAATGCAAACTATGCAAGGTAATGTAATAGTGAACAGTCATAACCAATACCAGAAGAATAGCAAAAATAGTTTCATCCATAATAATTTAATATGAACTCCTTTGATAACAAACATAAGTTCACTCTAGGTTTTATTCACTGTCAATATCTTTAACTTTAGCTAGCAAATACCTGTGTGTATTATAAATATAGTTTTCATAATGAATCTAGTAATGCCCAATTAATACAAAATTATAGATATTGATGGCCAATATCAAAAAAGTTTGACTTGGGACAAACCTAGATGGACTTGTATTTGTGATAAGAGTAGGCATTAAAGTTAAGAAACAAAAACATCCTCCCTCATTCAATGTGGCCAACTTCGAAGCATATAAAAAAGACTTTCACAGGAAAATTTTTGTTACTCACAACAAGATCAAGAGCGCAAAATGAAGCCATAGCTCCTCCCATGGAATGTCCTGTGACCATGATGGGAATATCACCATACAGTTCTCTAGTACTTTTAATACCTCTGACAACTCCGCCACGCATTGTTGTGTTATGGTAAGCAGAATAAAATCCACTGTGAACCTATAAGATAGAAAACCAACAGTTATAGTGTCCACGATCTGCATGAGTGGAGTTCCATCATAATTACAAAGACCTTGCTCACCTTTGCTTCAGGCATGCCTGGGTAGTCAAGATCAAGTTGTTTCCAGAATAAATCTTCGATCCAGTTCTGAATGCTGAAAAAAAACAGAGGAATAAAAGTGGTGCAGAAGAATAAAATGCACATACTTTCATATCTATATTTGCCTAGCTTGATTGTAAAATTTAAAATGCCACACATTTTAGCAACTATGGCATCCAGAAGACTGGATAGCAAACTTTTCCAAAGAACCAGAATTAGGGCACCATTTTAAAAGTAAAAAAATATGGTAAGAGATATAATAAACTACCTGTACACAACCCAACATATGCATCAGAACTTTTACCTGTTTTCTTGAGTGCCCCTGAACACAACTATAACTGCATTCATGTCTCTAGCAAATCCAACATATGCCTGACTCATCATAAGCACAATCATCAATATAATCAAAAGCCTATTATTAGGTAAAAAGAAAATGATTCAGGTGCACTGGCAGAACAAGCAACCTGTAAGCAATTTTTCACATCAACAATAAGCTCTATCACCTCGAAACCCTGAACCACCAAATAAATTTAATGAGGATTTCACACCAAGCCAAATGTGAATTTGAAAAACATCAGTAAAATCATAGTGTTAATGAAAAATATAAAATACCTCTGTTAAGTCACAACATCTTTCACACGTCCATGTAAACAGTTGGGTCAGGTCAGAAGTATAGACCTGCACAAAAGCACCAAGTTCAACTCCACAAGGAATGCACACTAGAAACGGAGGTAATCCAACGTGGATGTGGAAGATGACAGCATCAAGAAGGTCAGATGAGCTCACAGCAGAAGTATATTCAGCAAGTGTCCGAGCAAGTGCTGGGTCATATATGGGCGCATGTTTGGTCTTCAGTTCTGAATTCAAAAGGCACGGGTAAAATTAGAATATGATGAGCAATCCATAAGACACGACAAGAAGGAAGCGACTAGTTTGACTGCGATTCTTTGGAGGTTATGCCGACACATTGTGTATGTATGCACGAGCATCTTCAAGAGTCAAGACAGAACCTTTCGTTTCACAAACACAAACAGCATGGATGTTCAATTCAAAGCATATAATTACCACTAATCTTCTATCGCTAAACAACACCCTAATCTAAACGCATCACTGATCGCCCACATTCCCCACGCAAACCGGGGAAACAGTAGGGGAAACCAAATCAAAAGACTGATTGTTTCCTTTTCGGGGGCGAGAAACTGGAACCAAAGAAGGGCCAACAACCTACCTCTCCCGGAGCAAAGCATCAGCAGGCACATGAAAACGGCTGCCGCGGGCCACCCCCTCCGCTGCTCCATGGCCTGGAGCCGAAGCGCAAGAACGGGGAGCCAAACCGCCCCCAAGCTGCGAGGAGCAAGACCAAAATCCTGCCCGAATTCGGCAAGAAAACAACGGAATCCGTCTCACCGGAGACAGGACCGGCGGAATTTGTACGGGAAGGAATCGGCCCAACCTGGCGAGGGATCAATGATTGGGGGTATCCAGTTAAGGAGCCATTATACATAAGTACACACGATTCGAGTTTGAGAAGTATAGGGCAAGTAAAGAGAAGGGAATATACAGGAGAAGAGAGAAAAGATAGCTAGGGGAGTCATGGGATTTATGTATAATCGTGGGGGGTAACTGGCAAAAGACGTTTGGATCTGGATTTGGATTTGGATTTGGATGTATTTCGTCTTCGGGCTGGACAGTGATTGGGCTCGGCCTTCGGAGGAAAAGGCTCTTTAGAAAAAAAAAAGTCTAGGCCTCTCAAAAAAATTAGTAGACCACTTCTGCTCAAAAAAAAGACCACCTTGATACTTAATGGAGGTAAATTAGAGTTTCTCAGTTCTTTCTACCTTCTTATGCTATCACTATAGCATGATTTTTTTGGGCCTCAAACTTCAAAACCAGACATTTTATTCCCTAAATTTTAAAAATCATTCAAATTACTTGTTCCGGTTTGTAGCAGCTTTGGAGGTGGTTTTACCGTTTTCATTTAAAAAATTTGGCAAATACTTCATAAGGTCCTCAAATCAATTAAAATATCTCTAAATTTTTAAAAATTCCCAACAAATTCTAAAGATAGATTGTTATGTGCAAGTCCAAACAAAATATTTATGGCTTATTTAGATGTTTTAAATGGCTCTAGAAAAATTTAAAACATATATCTAGAAAAATCGTAACCATAAAATCATGGGCCTCGACTAGGCTCGTGGACCTTTTAGGCACAACCCGATGGCCCGACATATTGTTCCCGGCCCGTCAGTGTGAGACTGTGCTTTTTGACGGACAGTGATGGGTGTAAGGATGACAACGGGTCGGGTAGAGTCTCCATGCACCCAAAACCGAAACCCGAAGTCGAAACCCGAATCCGCCTCGAAAACCAATTCAGGTGAAAATCTATCATCAAAACCAAACCCGCAGATACCCGAAACCCAAACAGATAACCGAAACCTGCGGATATATTTACACATATTCACATATAAAAACAAGAGGCAATAAATAGTAAATATTTTTTTGAATAAACTTTGAACAAATTTAATAATCTAAGTAAACAAGTTATTATTAGTACATTATAAAACATGAGCTTTAATTTCAAATTATTTATTTCGGATATCTATTGGATAACCACGGGTGGAAGACCAAACCCGAAAAACGTGGGTGAGAAATCATCCCCAAACCCGAACCTGCATAACTCGAAACCCGCGGATATCCACCCCGAACCTGACCCGTTGCCATCCTTAGATGGGCGACCGGTTTGCGCATCCTATACCTACGTGTGATATATTATATAGTACTTCATCCATCCAAAAAGTTTGTAATTATAGGTTTTGTGCCTGTTAACTTGACTAAACATTGACGGAGTTTATACTAATCGGTATTAATGTCTATGAATCAAATAAGATTTTTTACAGAAATATATTTCATCATTAATCTATTGATATTTATTTGTATTATAAATGTTAGTACTTTATTGTATAATTTTGATCAAAGTTGATATTGTTTGATTTCTTGGAGAATTGAATTTTTTTAGATCGGAGGGAGTAGCAAAGAGGGAAATAAAAGGATAAAAGAAAGAAAAATGGGTAAGAACGCTTGGAGCTTGAAGATGGTGTGAACGGCATGAACAACTACAGAAGGCCTAAAAACTACAACTGATCACGGGATCCTTGGGGGGCAGAGCGCATTGCATGAGAGGTGTGAGTGGGCCTGAAATTCTTCCGGTCAACGGTCTGCCGCCCCTTTGCAGAAACGAATGCAACCGAAAACTTCATTGTTTGCCAATTCTAGCACTAGGAATTTGGCTACTGCCAACCCACAGCGCCCTCCAACAGCTATGTTCATTACGTGCTGCCAAATTTAGAGCCGCATGCAAATTTGGCAAGCGGCCGGCCGGCGCTCTATCTCTGCAGACACCAGTGGGCAGACCTAGCCAGAGGCCCAGAGCTGTGTATATAATATAATATAATGTAAACACCGCACTGGACCTCTACCGGAGTTCATAGAGCTAGCTCAAGGGGGAAGAAATCCTGTCCTCCGTCCTGATCCGGTGAGCAAGTTCGATCATATCGCTAGGTTGATTTCGGGATCCATCCTGTTTTGCTTTTGGTGGTTTTAGTCCTTGCAGAATGCAGTATCTCTAGTCCCCTTTTTACATCCTTCATATATCGCTTGCAATAGATATATATCGATTATATATACCTCCAATGGCATGTTTAATTTTATTTTGCATCTTTGTTAACGCGTATAGCTGGGCTTTGGATTTGTCTGTCATCCGAGAAAGAAAAGGGAGGAGAGATCGAGTCAGTTACAGCTAGCTGTTGGATCAAAGGCATTATATCATATACACTCCTCACACTCATGTGCATATACCTTCTTCCAGTTCTTTGGGTTATTATGAGGTAGAGATCGAAACAACAGGGTTTGATGATATGTTTTGACATCTGCTTGTTAATTCCTGAAGGATCAAAGTAATCACCATGCAAAACACCTGTCTTTGTATGTAATGGATCATGACGTTGTCTGATGGTTGTGTACGTAATGGATCATGACGTTGTCTCTGGCAGGCTAAGAGAGCAAGGCACTTGTTTTGCTAGATCCACACTACTTGCAGCTTCTTGCGCATCTGTTCTTCTCAGGTACCTTAGCAATCCCTCCTGATACCCAAGGTTTTAGTTTCGTTCAGGCAGTGATGGTGTCTGGTCATGCATATGAAAGACATGTAAATATGCTTTTGTTTATCAGTACATGTTGTGTAATATATACACATACATACTCTCCTTAATTTATGTATAGACGTCTCCATTTTTGCCATTCCTATTTTTTAGCAAAATTTTCCCCATTCCTCAGCATATATATGATATGTGGGTTTGTTGTTTGTTCAACCCCTTCGCTTCTATGAAATAAAAAGAACAATATCTTCAGTATTTAAACTATAGACACCAAGACATGGGATGTAGCTAAGCCTGTGATAAATTGTTGTTGTTTACTAAATCTGAAGTATTTCCATAGTATGATATATTTTGTTGTTGTTTACTAAAGACGGGATCTAGCTAATAAAGCATTCGACTTTATTTTTGTATTTAATTTATTATGTCGTGGATGTCTTCTACATCGTTTATTCAAATTATCTTGAATTTCTTGTTTGTTTGCAGCCATGTCTTTGGAGAATGCAAACATCAAGGGCAAGGCTGTGGTCAAGGAGGAGGTCTCTCCACTGATGCCAGTGGAGCTGAAACACAAAGCTGTGCTCAAGGAGGAGGTGGAGGAAGTCCCTCCGCCGCCGGTCATCCTGGACACCTCAGCTCCTCGTCATCACCAACAAGCGCCGCCCAATAATGTCCCTGGAAGCGGTGGCGGCGACAACACGGTCGTCCTCGGGCGCAGAAGCCGAGTCCAGGATGTGGGGTCGTCGTCGGCGTCGGCAGCCCGCATCATGATGCAACAGGCAGCCGTGCAGTGGGGCTTATTTTCTGCGCCGACGGTGATCCATCCGGCGTTCCAGCAACTTGACAGCAGCCGCATCCTCCTCATCAAAGAGGTGATCCAGCACTGCGTCACCGCGCTGGCCACGGGGGACGTCCTGGCGGCGAATACCGGCCTGGTGGTCATGTCGACCCTCGCGTCCGCCGTCGGCGACCCCTTGCAGCGCGTGGCATTCGCCTTCGCCGAGGCGCTGGGACGGCGCGCGCTGCAGCAGATGCTGCCGGGCCTGTACGGTGGGCTGCTGCAGCTCGGCTTCCCACCGAAGCCCCCGGCAGCCGGCGGCGGCTACACCGGCGCCAGCCGCCTTTACTTCGACGCGATGTGCCCGCTCCTCCGCGTCGCCGCGGCGATCGCCAACCACGCGATCGTCACGGCGATGGCGGGCGAGGAGCACGTGCACGTCATCGACCTCGGCGGCGCCAGCCCGAACCAGTGGCTCGAGCTGCTCCACCTCTTCGCCTTGCGTCCGGGGCGCGCGCCGTCCTCCCTGCGCCTCACCGTCGTCAGCGACGAGGAAGGGCTACTCTCCTCCACCGCTTGGCTTCTCCACCGGGAGGCCGCGCGCCTGCACATCCCCTTCGTGTTCAACCAGGTGCGATCTCACATCGACCGGATCTCCCCTCACGACGTCGCGTCCTTCGGCGTGCGTCGCGGCGAGGCCTTGGCGATCTCATCCACCCTGCAGCTCCACCGCCTGATCGCCGACGTGACCAGCATTGACCTACCAGAAGCCGTCGCCGATCATCATCATCGTCATGGGAAGAAAGGGAAGCGGAAGATGCAGCAGACGAAGCATGAGATAACCATGGTGGACGCGCTCCTTCGCGTCCTCAGCGACATGTCTCCGAAGCTGATGGTGCTGACGGAGCAGGAGGCCAACCACAACGGCGCCAGCCTCGGGGACCGCGTCTGCAACGCCTTCGACTACTACACGGCCCTGTTCAACGACTTGGAGGCCGCCGGCGCGCCGCGCGTGTCGGCGGACCGCGCGGCCGTGGAGCGGATGCTGCTCCGGGAGGAGATCATGGACATCGTCGCCCGGGACGGCCCGTCGCGGCGGGAGCGCCACGAGAACGTCATGGCGTGGGCGGAGAGGATGGGCAGGGCTGGGTTCTGGCCCATGCGGCTGCCGGTGAGGAGCTTCGACGCGTTCGCCGACCCGGGCCTGCTGGCGCTGCAGCTGTCGATCCACGGCACGCTCAGGTACTGGGTGGCCCAGGACAACACCTGCTTCATCATCCACGCCAACATGACTCCGATGTTCTCGGTGACGGTGTGGCGGCCGGCGACGACCACCGGCAAGTGATGCGGCAACTGGTGGATGCAGCAGCTAGCATTCGGCTTCTTCGCTACCTGATCATCATTTCCGTTGCTGCGCTTGTTCTGGTGGAGTGGTGGGTGATATCATCTGTGGACTGTTGATTTCCGAAGTTCATGGCAGTAGACATTTTATTCCTGATTGATGTCAGCTGGGTCGTCTAGTTAATTATTTCCTTGATTCAGAGAGTTTGGAATTGAACAGAATGCAGAACTAGTTTTTATTATTGTTCGATTTATTTGTCTGGTGTTGTCATTGATAATTTCGTTGCATGCATCAGGCATCTTATAGCAAATTAAATGACGGATTGGAAAAGCATTTTATCCATACACTTTTGGCTGTTTAGCTGATGGTTTGTGCAGCTGATAAGCCTATTAGCCGGCTCATAGTGTTTTATTGTAAGATAAAAGTATTATACCATAACCGATAAGCCGAGATGATAAGTTCAATTGTATGAAAGGCAGTTCACCTAAGTGGATAGTTTAGGTGAAGTCTTTTATTTTGAGGTACTTTTCAAAACAAAAAAAAACTTTACATAAATCAACTTTCACCTTTCCTCTTTAACAAGATATTGAGTTGTGGTTTATGAAATCAATTGTGAGATGTGTGTGTAGAAAAGTCGTTGTGGATTATGGGTTATGAAAATGGAGTAAGCTATTTAGTTCAAACAAGTACAAAATCTCTACCTACCATGAAACAACTGTGATCGAATTCACAACACATATAGATGAAAGAAAACTAAGGACAAACCTTGTATTAAGCCTGAATCCAATCTAGTGTACGGCATCAACCACACAAAAATACACACCCTAAAAACCACAATGAACGAAGAGCTACTTTGGCAGAGCTCATAGTGCTTCAAATTCTCTGTTAAAGTTGATTCTACGTGATAAGTGATTCTCTGGCTGAAATTGATTCTCTACTATTCTCTAGCTAGGATAAACTATGTGTATAGAGTGATTTTTTTTAGTTCAAGGGTGGTCCCCGGCCTTTTATAACAAGACCAACAGTTAAGGTTCATTACATCGTTCATCTCATAAGCATGCTCAAGGAACACAAAATACAGACACCACCATCGACTAGAGAACCGAACTGACGAACATCAATAGCTGAAGCTATAAGACTGACTGAAGCGCATCACATGTTCCAGGCCTCCTCCATTGATGAGAAGTCGATCCACTTCCCGGCTTTAGCTTCAGACCAAACGTTGGTCAGTCGGCCACGCATCTCCTCAGGAATTTCCACGTCCCAGTCATTGGCCGTCTCGTACAGCAGTCGCTCCGACTTGTTGTTGATCATGTCAAGCCAGAAAGCGATCGAGGACTTGCCGTAACAGACTTCAACTTGGCCAAACAGTTCTTGTACTCCAGCAGCTTCTCCTTTGGACACAAGACACTCCAGTTTTCTAGCATGAGAGCTACCTTCAGTAGCAGTACATGCCCATTTCTCCACATTGCACCCTGAAAGCATAGCTTATTTCTTAGTTTCCACAACCCCCACAGAGTAGCAGCACAGAAAGTGTTAGCTACGTTGTATTTCTTATCATTAAGCCACATAGTTCCAATAGAGATAAAATATGTACCTACTTGTTTGTCTAACACCACTGACATGTACCTCCAAACCTGCCTAGCTACAACACACTCAAAGAATAGATGATTCACAATTTCCATTTCTGAGCAAAATAAACAAGTTGGGTCCTCAACAGATCTTCTAATAGCTACATATTATATAGTCTCTCATCTACACATCTTCTACTTAATATTAGTACCATCCCACAAATTCTGTACAGAAGCATTTTTCTCATTAACTATCATATATATCTCCCAGAATTGGATAGCTAGGCTAGAAGTGCCCAGCCAATTGTCTTCCCAGAATTTGCACTTCCTACCATTACCTATGTTCCATCTATACCCCATTTTTGCTGCAGATGCTGCCCACATCATGCCTTTAAAAAACTGGAATGCCCCAACAGTAGAACTATAGAAAATGTTGGGTCTATCAGCTCTATATTTGAAATCTAGGAATTGTTTCCAAAGTTTATGGTCATCTAAATTGTACCTCTTGATCCAAGACACCAAGAGGCAAATGTTTAGATCTCTAAGGTTAGGCACACCCAGCCCACCAAACTCCTTCATCATACTCATACTTTCCCAATTAGCTAGATGATATTTATGATCCTCAGGATTATCATTCCACGAACAGTTAGCCATATGTGAGTGAAGAATTCTAATAATCCATTTAGGGAACTTGACAAAAGATAGCAAATATATGGGAATGCTGGCTAAATAAGCTTTAACTAGAACTAACCTGGCAGCATAAGAAAGTAGTTTCCCTTTCCAACTTGCCATCCTGTTGAGCATTTTATCAACTATAGGTTGTATGTCCTCTCTACTTAGTTTCTCAAAATGAAGAGGAACTCCTAAGTATTTAATAGGCAGTTTTCCAATAGGGCATGAGAACTATAGAGTGATTTTGTGCGCCAAGTGAATCAGGAGAAGCTGTTTTTTTAGCTCCAGTCTCCCAGTTCGTTTTAGAGAATTACTCTACACAAAACCAGTATGTAAAGAATCATTTTCTAGTAAAAAAACTCCTCGACAAAATTTTTCCAGGGTTCAGCCTAGAAGTTGCTCTAGGAGCTCTACCAGGCTGGCCTTAATAATTTTTTGGGGTCCAGAGAGCTAGAAATGGCAGTATGATGTATGAACATAAAATAAAATTCATCGTATCAACGGTCAGTTGGCCATCTGTAGCAATTAATACAGGAAAATCTTTTTTTAGAATAATTAATACAGGAAAATCTGATACTCTGCCCGGCTGACAGCAAGTCTGTAGCAATTACGTGCTGCCAGTTTTAGCACTCGAATTTTTGTGTGACTTTATATCTATCCCTCTCCAGCGCAGACCTAGCTAGCCATATATATAAAAACCACCCCCGCGCCCCTATCAGGCACTCCGATCCTAAGAGCTCAGACAGCAAAACCCTCCCAGCAGAGCCCCATGTATCTCCTGTGAGGTAAGCAACATCTTTTCATTTCTGACTTTCTGAGGATTCATCTCTGAATAATCTATTCAGATTAAATAATAGAAGATATATAGAGATATGAATAAAAGATATATAGAGATATTTATTCCTAGCCTTAGCTTCTTCGTTTAGATAGATGGCTAGAGAAGAGAGATCATGTCTCTTGGTTTGTGAGGAAGAACCTGTGTCAGTCATAGGCTGCACAAGATCTTCCTTTTGATTCTTTTGATTAATTTTCACGCTCTCGAAAAAATATTTTGATTAATTTCTTCACGGTTAGTTTGTACATGGCAACCATGGCTAGCATATATAGCACATAGATCTCTCCATCTGTTCCCATTGTTCATCTCCCACCGGAGAGGAAAAATTAAGGAAGCAATATGCATCTTGGATTTTTAATTTTTGGTATATCTTTGTAGAAGATCAGGGACCGGAGTGCAGGCAGGCACTGCTTGAGGATACAAAGGTATACCGAAACGACCAAGATCTATTGTCTATACTTATATGCGTGCTCTTCCATTCCATTTCATGATAGGGTTATAGGCGATCTTAAGCAGCCTGGTCGTTTAATTTCTCATATGTTGTACTTGAAATGCGATCTTTCTGATATGTTCGTTCTTTTCTGGACTCACTAATAGTCATAAGTCATAACAGTTCTCTAGCTATATATGCTGCGTTATTTCTCGAATACTGCGTAGAATTTCGTTTTGCTTGGAACTAGTAGACACATGACATGAAATCCAGTAGGCATAGTTGTCTGTACTAAGGTCCAGTCTGTACTTTATCTAAAAAAGGTCCAGTCTCTAGCTCACGCTTCAGAAATATACAGAAATTATATGTGTTTAGCAGTCTCTAGAGCTCACGCTTTTCTCCACTATATGTATACTTTTTTAGAAAAGGACTGTATGTATGTATATATCTAGCTAGGGCTTTGGGGGAGACTAAGGCCGGCTTCCTCTTGTTTTCCTTATTTCCTGTTGTGATTTTGGAACATGATAATCTGAATTCTTTCCATGGTATCGCAAATTCACAAGACCTGCTTCTAGTAGTATTGCTTTTTACTGAAGCTCATTAATTTGCAGTCGCATTCTCTCATTAAGTGAAGTAGTGTACATCTCCTTTGTTTACTTCAATTTCTCATATGATTTGTTTGTTTCACCCCCATTTTAATTTGCAGTCATCATGGCTTCAGGAAATCCGGATAACAAGGGCAAGGCTGTGCTCATTGTCATTGATGACATTTCTGCGCCAATGGCAGTAGATGCTGTTCCTCTGACGGCGGTTGGCGGCTCAGGAGGAGCTCCATCAGTGAGGTCCTCGGCTGAGGCTATTCCTCTGGCGGCGATGGCGCCGCCGGTGATCCATCCCGCCGGATCCCAGTCCCAGCTACTCGACAAGAACCTCATCTCCCTCATCAAACGCGTCATGCAGCATTGCGTCAGCGCGTTGGAGGCAGGGAACACCGATGCGTCCAACACAGCTCTGGCAGCCCTGTCGTCGGTCTCCTCCCTCGACGGCGATCCCATCGAGCGCCTGACCTCGGCCTTCACCGAGGCGCTCGCACGGCGCGCGCTGGAGCCGCTGCAGGGCCTGTCCTGGTCGGTCCAGGAGCAGCTCCGCAGGCCTCCTCCGCCGGCGTACACCGGCGTGGCGTGCCAGTGGTTCCGCTCGCTGAGCCCGCTCCTCCGCGCCGCCGCTTTGGCCGCCAACCATGCCATCGCCAAGGCGGTGGAGGGCGAGCAGCACGTGCACGTCGTCGACCTCGGTGGTGCAAACCCAAGGCAGTGGGTCGACCTGCTCCGCCTCCTGGCGGCACGCCCCGGGCGCGCGCCGTCGTCGCTGCGCCTGACCATCGTCAGCGACCACGGATTCTTCCTGACCTCCGCCACTGCGGTGCTCACCGCGGAGGCCGCGCGCCTGCACCTCCCCTTGGTGCTCAACCCTGTGCGAGCCCACATCGACAACTTCTCGGCCACCGTCATCGCGGCGCTCGGCGTGCAGCGCGGACAGGCCCTGGTGCTCTCGTCGACGCTGCAGCTCCACCGCCTGCTCGCCGACGCCGCCATCGTCAGGCACGCGGATCGGGAGCACGAGACGATGACGAGGGCGGACGCGCTCCTCCACGTGCTCCGTGACCTGTCCCCGAAGCTGCTGGTGCTGACGGAGCAGGAGGCCGACCACAACGGCGGCCAGCTCTGGGACCGCGTCAGCAACGCCTTCGACTACTACGCGGTCCTGTTCAGCGACCTAGAGGTCTCCGGCGTGCCGCGCGCGTCCGTGGACCGCGCCATCGTGGAGCGTCTGCATCTCCGGGAGGAGATCGTGGACATCGTCGCCCGCCACGGCGCGGCGCGGCGGGAGCGCCACGAGAAGATGCTGAGCTGGGCGCCCCGGATGGTGGCTGCCGGGTTCCGGCCCGCGCCGGTGACCATGGACGGTTACAAGGAGACGACGAGGCTGGCGGAAAAGCCGCCGTATCGGGTATCCGCTGTGAAGGAGAGGGGGTGCTTCTTCGTCCACTCACGCTGGGCCCCCATGTTCTCAGTTTCGGTGTGGCAGCCGGCGGCGCCCCGCGACGATCAGTGAACGAATGATGATGCGCCAGACGCCACCGCCAGGCCATGGATTTGGATACAGAGACCGCAGATCCTTTTGGTTGTTCTCTAGTTAATTTCGTTTCATTTCATCTCCTTTGGTTTGATCATCATCGGCTGAAACTTAATTGTTTGAACTAGTTGTTCTTTTTATAAAGATTTGAACTAGCTGTTCTTTTTATAAATATTTGAACTAGCTGTGCTATACATGCTTATTTCATTTCTACTACTGTCTACTGTGTTGTTGTCGTCATTGCCAACTTTATTTTGTGCATGTATTAAATTACAAAAAAATGGACTAGTTATTACGAAATTTTTAGCATCCAAAGCTAGTGGCTTGCATGCGACCACCTTGGTTGGTGTTTTCCGTTAAGCTTCATGCTTGCATTTTTTTAATGCTTTATTTCTGAAAAAAAGTATATTAATATTTCAGTCTCTACATCAACCAATGTATAAGGCTTTTTATTTCTGCAAATTTATACATTGCTAAAATGACTGCATAGTAAATGACTCCAGATTGAAGTTTGCTGGTATAACAACAACTGATTTATTATATTTGGTTGTCAACACCTTATAGCGTTTTTATGTGTTAGTTTAATATGTATTTTCTCTGTTCTAAATTGTAAATCACTTTGACTCTTTGGGTACATCTATTTTGTTATATATCTTAATATAATAATATGTCTAGATACAAAAGTACCACTGTTAGAAATAAAAAAAATTTCCCAACGGAACCATAAGTCTCGATGTACTAGAAGAAAATGGTCACAAGGATTACACACTCACTACTACTGTACATAATTATACTACTAGAGATGAGAACCTCTCAACACAATCGTCAACCTGGGCATTTTTAGACCGAAAACCGAGCACCGAACCAAACCGAACCAAAACCGAACTGAACTGTCGGTTTTTCGGTTTTCGGTTCGGCTTCGGTTTTGGGTTTCAGGGAACCGAACTGTCGGTTCGGTGTTCGGTTTGAGCCCAAAATCGAACCAAAAACCCAAACCACTGAAGTTTCAGCGACTTGTTCCTCACCTCGGCCCAGTTAGCAAGCCCACTGAGCCAGTCCACCCCACTCCCCCGTCCCCCACACCACCCCACGCGACGATGACAGGGAGCGGACTCACTCGACGCCGCGCCGACACCCCTCCGTCCAAACCCTACCCGCAGAGAGAAAGCGGCGACAGCGGCGCGCGTGACGGCCACGCGCGCGACTCACCGGCGAGCTGCGAGCGTCGAAGTGGAGGATGGAGCAGCGAGCGGCGTGGGCGAGGCGGCCGGAGCGAGTGCCGAAGGGAAGCAGCGAGCGGCATCGGCGTGGGCGCGGCGGCGGCCTCGAGCGCCTTCGCCGAAGCGGGCGAGCGGCAGCGGCGAGCGCCTCCGCCGGAGCGGGCGAGCGGCGGCTGCGAGCTCCGGAGTTGGCCAGCGGCTGGAGCAGCACGGGTGCGATGCGACGTCGAGTTCTGCGAGTAGCAGGTTAGTAGGAAGCCTTCGATTTCCTCGGTTTAAACCAAATAACCGAAGTAGGAAACCAAAACCGAACTCGTCGGTTTTCGATTTTGGAAACAACCGAGGGGGTGTTCATTCCTGAAAACCGAATTTTGTAGAACCCGAACAAACCGAACCGAAGTTTCGGTTTAAACCGAATGCCCACCGTGACACAATTGGTTACAAACTCGTGGAGTACTGGCTTAAAACTGGTAGCCATGTGTCAATTTTCAACTGCGAGTGATATGTGTTTAAAATTATCAGGACTGAAAACATCTTTAATTTCACTTTTTGTCTTGTTCTTCAACACTACTTTAGCAGAACTAATCTTCTCTTCGTTTTGCTAAAAAAATTAGTTCAAGCGAACAGGGTTCCTCTCAGAAATCACAATAAATCAGTAAAGCCAAATTTCATCGAAATGAACAATATTGGCTGGGATTGGGGATGCGGATTTATTGTAGTGGATTGAGGCTTGGTGGGAACGTATTGGGGGCCATGCATACCAGGAAGAAACATTTAATCAATTAATGGTGTTGCGTGGAAATTGTGCATGCATGATACTAATCCAAAACATGATGGACAAGATTCCAAAGATTTTTTTTTTCCAAAACATTCCTCTTTGCACCTCTAAATTGATGGCTCACACAACTAACTTATAAATGATAAAACCGAGACAAATGGAGAAGTTGGTTTGCACCAGATATGTTGCCAAGACAAATAGTCTATATATGTGCCATGAAAGTTATCTCAAACTATCGAAGATAACCCAACCAGAATAGATTAATGACATAATAAAATTTATCCCATGCCATGAAAAAGAAGCTCCTTTAATGGTTCGAAAAAGTTATGACAAACAAGATATCCAAAAGAGAATTTAATTTTCCAAGCATATAGTGGTCTCTAGTTCATGCGACAAGGATTTTTCTAGTATTCAAAATTTGGGTCAAAATAATTTCAGATTTATTGCATGAACTAGTTATTGTGAAAGCAAGTTATTCTTTGTTTCATTAGTTTACTGTATCTATCATTAATTTAACTATATGCATCAAATACACCGGACTTTTGCACAAAATGAACAATGATGGAAATAAGAAAAGAGGGAGACTCGATGTGACCAAAGAGGGTAGAAGGAGGTGAGGTTGAATCAGCCAAAAAAAAACAACTATGTATCCATAAGTGTAACTATGTTTTTTTAGTGTCTCTATTTACCCACCCACGTACAAAGAGATTTGCATCGTGTAGCCAAGACTAAGATATACTAGAAAAGATGAAGGTATTTATAGGCAAAATCAATGAACATTGGGTGATGATCACGTGGGGGTGCAAGCGACTAGCCATCGCTAGCCATTGCCAACTAATCCGATACCAAATCTTACGTCACCAAATGAACTAAAAAGTACCATTTTCAATCGGCAGCTCTAACATCTTTGTTTCACTCCCTATTCTTTATTCTATGATTGAGCGGTCCTGTTTTTCCTTCCCTCAAACCCCATCCAACCCCACCGCATCCAACCCCACCGTATGATGTAGTGCCATTCTCCTCTTCATCGGGTGCTCTAGTGATCCTATGTATTGTATTTTTATATACATATTTGTTCTATTATATACTATTGGTCTATTATAGCGGTCGGATGAGAGCCATGCAATTTTTGACATCTAGATGATCTTTCAGTTAATGTCTTGGTTTTTAATTATTAATCAATAACTAGTTCAAATCCTGGGTGCTTGTGTTTGTGATAAATGTGTATTCGTATACTTCTTTTAGAAAGCTGAAGTTAGACTGTTTCAAAAAAAATAATTAGTAAGCTATACTGTACATATCCTCGTACTGGGACTTTGTAGGCTCCAGTGGCCGTGTGAAATGAAAAGAAACGTCACTTTCAGCCCGTGCCTGAATGAGTATCCTAAGCCGTGAAACGGCGTATTTGCCCAAAAAAAAAAAGTAAGAGACAAGTTCAGGTTACCTACTTTTTTTTTTTATCAACCATACCTGTATTGAAGTTAAGGATACAGTACAAAGACTCGTACAAATACAGATACAGTAGAGTAGGATACAGAGTACAGTTGAACCACCATGTTTGCAAAGAGGTCCTTAACAAAGAAAAAAATACAAACAAGTCCCTAGGACCTCCTCGCTTCGAAGCTTCCGGAATCCACTGCTTCCAGCCGTCGCCAGAAGTCACCAGAAGCCATGGCTGCCATTCCCGGATCATCAGGAGCTCCATCGCCATGAGGCTTTGAGAAGAACCGCAAAATACACTCGCCCACATGGATGAGATGAAGGCAACGCCGAACAAACATCGGTCGGGGGCACGCCCCAAGCTCTATCGATCCTGGAGCCATCCTCGTCGACGGTGACAGAAGCCACCGCAAGAAGACCGAGATTGCTCCACTCTCCAAGCCTCCACAAGATCCCAATCTGTCTCTGCATCTACCGGGCAAAAGATCGGCGAACGTACCTTCCTCATGGACTGGCACGTTGCCGGACACGCCGCCTGCGTCGCTGCATCAAGGCACCGGGACACCCGGCGGCGCGAGCTCCAGAACAGATCTCGCCGACCTTTCCGGTGATGCCGGAGAACACCACCGGGGCGAAGAGTAGGACGGGAGAATTTATTCGCCGGCGTCGTCGTCACCTCCACCTCATCGACGCCGCCGCGACACACAAGCCGCAGAGGAGCAAGATCCCCCCGGCAAAACCTAGCTCCGCCGCCAAACATCGACGACGAGCAGACACCTAAAGATCTAATGCTTATTTGCCGGCGAAGGGTCACCGAGCCAGCAACCCAACCCGGAGCCCAAAGCTCCACCGACGGACATGTCGGTGAGCAAACCCTAGGCAAAGGACTAAAAAGACCTACCCTATATACACCCGCGCGTTGATTCCCCGGCCATCCTCCTTCTCCAGCCCCGATCCGGTGGCCGGAGAAGAAAGAGGCCGGCGAAATCACCACCGGGGAGCAGTATCGCCTCTTTTCGCCCTTTGGAACAGTAGCAGGAGAAAGGGGAAGAAGGCGCGAGAAGCGGCCGTAACGGGGACGGAAAGGTTTGCTTTTTCCAGGTTACCTACTTTACTTGAGCTTGAAAACTGCGGTTTTAGCAGCTCCACAGTTAAAGCCTCGCGCTGTTAGTCTGGTTACAGTACAGTAGCAACCGCAAAAGGGAAATCGCGCGAAATGGAGCTCTCGCCGGCGGGGAGGTGGGCTGACCTCCCCGAGGACATCGCCCTCGACGTCGCCTCCCGCCTCCAGGTCGGTGCTCCCTCTCTCTCTCACTCGCTCCCTGGA
>CM041641.1:9903969-10003653 GCA_023333625.1 Bothriochloa decipiens
CTCATTACCAAGATCGACAGGCGGTCTGGCAAGGAGCTTGAGAAGGAGCCCAAGTTCCTGAAGAATGGTGACGCCGGTATGGTGAAGATGATTCCTACCAAGCCCATGGTGGTTGAGACCTTCTCTGAGTATCCTCCTCTGGGTCGGTTTGCTGTCCGGGACATGAGACAGACTGTTGCTGTTGGAGTCATCAAGAGCGTGGAGAAGAAGGATCCGACTGGTGCCAAGGTGACCAAGGCTGCTGCCAAGAAGAAATGATTCGAGCTGCTGTTAATGCTGTATCAGCTTTTGCTAAACATAGATGTCCCAGTATCACATAAGTATTCTATGTGGGCGTTATCATGTGAACTGTTGAGCTCTGCTAGTGGTGTGCTCTTTTGTCTGTTTAGGTACTGGCTTGTTATTTCACCTTTCACAAAACATGAATGCTGTATGGTCTTTGGGTGGCGGTAATTGGATTTTTTTTAAGTAGACTTGTTAACTTTGTGTTTGTTCCCTTTTTTTTTGTTTTTGTTTGCTCTGGATTTTGCTCTGTCAATTAGACTGGATCGTGAAACCTCTATAGTCTGAAAATGAAAATTTCGATTCTTTTGTTTAGTTTTGCGTTGGTTTTTTTGTACAAGTATGCATGTCTCTTGTCTCTGCCTAATCGTTGAAGGCTTGGTCGAGCTCCCTCGTGCAGGCGCATCAAAATTGCCATCACCGGTTTTTCTCTTAGCTTTGATTTGTTAACAAGTTTTCAATTAACACTACTATTACAATAGGCGCCTTAAGTAATGACTACGTATCAATTTGTATTTATTATTCTAGATTTACTATATACAAAGAAAATTTCAACGACCATTTGAATTGAAAAGCTTTCAAAGCATAAATTCCTAACTAATACTGCCTCTGCATTGCTAATTCATGCCGTTCTGGATAGCAATGTTGAATGACAACTTTCAACTTCTCAATGAGGGTTCTCGAAGTGGTGTGGCGGCGCATGCCGATTCCTTTTCCCCATCCCAAATCTGCCCCAATCTTTTAATCTCTCCGCTCAATCCGTCTCCAGTTGCTGATTGCTTCATCGATCTGCTGCTTTTCTGTTCGATTTATTCTTGTTTGCGCTTGTTCATCGCTCTCGTCCTGCTCGTCTTGCCGCCGCCACTGCCTCTGTGCTGCTGCTGCGTTCCTTTCCTGCAGCTGCTGCATTCCATCCTCCTCAGCTCCTCCTGCAGCCTCCAGCGTCCCTACTGAAGAACTTGCCGCCTTGTGCTTGGGCTGACGTTGCGACCTTGACTCGAGCAGCAATCGCCGCCGCCACAGGGTACTCGTTTCGCGCCGCCACTTGCCCCGCCCCCGCCATCGCTCTCCTTTGCCGCTCTCATCTTCACCATGCTCTACGAACTCGATGATGCCCCAAGCTCCAATCCTCTGCTTTCTCTTGCTCGTTTCCTGCTTCCTCTTCCATCCACGGCGAGCAACAACACCACTGTGCCGGCCCCTGCTCCATTGGAAGTTGTGCCTCCCGACCCTCCACCCACCACTCCTCCAGATTCTCCCCATACGTCGCAGCCAACATCCACTCCATCTGGTCCTCCTCGTTCCACTCAGCTCCGCTTCACTCCGCCGCACGCCAATTTTTCTCCCATACAAATTCCCCCAAGCTCCACAACTCCACCCACATATGCTTCTAATCAGACACAGACCTCCCCAAGTGATATTCCAAGTGCCCAAAGGCAAGGACAGCAACCATCCACAGGCTCTGGAGCCGGACAGGCCAACGCCAGGAAAGCCTTCGCAATCCTATCATGGAACTATTAGGGCTCAGGTGGGAGACTCAGCAGTTCCAAAATGGTTCACCTCGCCCGCTTGATGACTTCAACCAATTCTCAGGTTTGCTTTATTTCAGAGACTCACAACTCAACTATTACTCGTACCTCTCTCATTAATTAACCGTTTTAATGCCTTTAATGCTTTCGTCGTTCCAGCACTAGGAAAATCTAGAGGCCTTTGGCTCACGTGGAAAGATGCAGTTAGTCTTAATATTATAGATCACTCAGCCTCACTTTATTTTTGCTATGTGTAATAACAACCTAGACAATAAGAAATTTGGGTTAGTTTGTCTTTATGGTGATCCTCATCACCAGAACACTATTACCATATGGATGCAAGTGATTAATTTTGTTGAAAATAATACCAACTTGCCTATTTTATGTACTGGTGATATGAATAAAATTATGCATCCTAATGAAAAATCAGGTCCCGGTAGGCCTGATCTTAGGCATATTGAGCGTATTGATCTTTTCTGTGATTATGTCAAGCAGTGTGGCTTCATTGATCTTGGTCATAGTGGTCCGGCATATACTTGGACGAACAAACGCCGCAATACTGTGCCTACCTTTGAGTGTTTGGATCGATCTCTGGCTAATGCTGAATGGTGCACTGTTTATCCTAATACCAATGTATATCATTTGCCAATGCTTCGCGGTGACCATGCTTCTATTCTGACTCTTTCGAATTCCTCTAGACAGCGTACTAATAAACCTTTCTGTTTTGAGAATTGGTGGTTGTTTGAACAGGATTATGAGCTCACAGCCAAGACAAGCTGGCTTCGATCAACTAATAGAAATTTCCACAAGAAAACTAAATATCTTGCAGGTGACCTCAAAAGATGGAGGAAAAGGAAACCAAGATTATCTGATCAATTGCAGGTTATTTGTAAGTGCATTCGCCCCCGACGTGGGTTTTGGATAATTAATGACAATCAAATTAGGGACTAACAAGTTTATCTAAAGTGAATACACAGGTGTTAGTCCATTAAAACATTTGAATGATAACATTTGGTGATACAAGCACCTTAAATTTTGTTCGGATGGACGTCGTTTCTTCTCAAAAGAGCCCTCAGATTTTATCTTTGCTTAAATAATAGGAAACACCGTAATATCAAGAGGGATACAAATTAGGTTGGTAATTCGAGGTCTAAAAGTTCTCATGTCGATATTTAGAGCGTTTGGAGAGACACCGTTGCACTCACTGCACTTAGAAAAAGTCCTTTGCTTCACCCAACCAGGCCTACCGGTAGTATTGGTTATATTCGAATTATATACCGAAAGTACTGGTCAAATATTTTGTGCCAAGTCGAAGCTCGAGGTTGCGATCGATGTACTACCAGAAGTATCGGTCGTCGCATCGGTAGTGCCGGTCTTCATCGGTAGTACTAGTTTAAATGATTCATAGACTGGTAGTACCGGTCCTATCTTTTTCTACAAAGTTGAACACTCGAGGTTGTAATTTTGTACTACCGGAAGTACACCAGAAGTAGGACCGGTAGTACGGTTAGGACCGAAAGTACCGGATATATTTGATTTATAGTTCAGTAGTTGCAACGAATATTTTCTGGTCCCGTCGAACATGCATTGTTGTATTTCCCTGTACTACCGGTAGTACTGGTCCTTGGACCGGTAGTACCGGTCTATCAGCCTATGCACATTCTGACACGCTCCAACGGTCATATTTAGTGAGGTACCGGTAGTTCCGGTGATTCACACCGGTAGTATCGATAGTTATTTTGGACAGGCACTATATATACCCCTCACCTCTCTCATTTCTCTCGCTTGCATTCCATTCATTCACACCCGAGAGAAACAACTGCCAAGCTTCTGCTCACCTGCTCTCTCTCCCCCCTTTGCTCCCAAAACTTTATCCCCTCAAGGATTTAAGCTAGGGACGTGAGATTAGAGAGCGGGAACTTCGATCTACGACTTGAGCACTTGGATTCCTCATCTTATCGGCTTGGTTTGTGTTTGTTACTCTTGGGTTCTTGGAACCCTAGCCAGCTAGTCATTCTTTGTGGCTGCCCGTGTTGCTTTATTTGTGAGGGAACCCCGAAGTGTTTGTATTACCCTTAATTCTTAGTGGATATCTCAAGTAATCCTTCGTGGTTGTTTGAGCGAGGAGACCTTCGTGGTCGGACCTTTGTGGTCACCTCAACGACGGGGAAGTAGGAACTCCTTTGTGGGGATTGCCGAACCTCGGATTAAACTGCGTATCTTGCTGTGGTGGTAGCTTTGACTACCCTTGTTCTTTGTGTTCTTTGTGTTCTTCATCCCTATCCCCAAGATCTTAGGTTGGAGGAATCGATCTATGATTTGGTGCGGTAAAAAGCTCCAAGAAGTTTAACATCTTCAACACCAACATCAACAAAGGGGTGGTAACGCTTGGATTCGAAATTACAACTCAATTTACTCTGATTTTCATTTCGATTTCGGAGTTTCATAGGGTACCGGTAGTACTGGAAGTTTGCATCTGTAGTACTGGTTTTCAACTACCGGTACTACCGGTCCTACTTCCGGTCCTACTACCGGTTGGTATTTAACTTTCGCATTTGAGCTTTAAGTTTTAGGTTATCAAAAATCGCCTATTCACCCCCACTCTAGGCCAATTAGATCCTTTCATTATTGAGGACCGAATTATTCAAGAACAACTCAAGCCCCAGGTCAACAGGACTTCAACATTTAACATCTAAGTCAGCAACACCAGCAACTACTAATTAAAGATGAGCAATTTCATCTTCAGCGTGCTAAAAATATTGGGCTCGTCTTGGGGATAGGAATACTTCCTACTTTCATCAACCCATCGTTAAAAAGGACAAGAAAGATTAGAATTACTTATTTACTTAATCCTGATGGTTCTGAATCTACTACGCAGGATCAGCTTTCCAATACTTTAAATGCATACTTTCAAAATATTTTTACTACTAACCCATCTAATTGTACTTCCAGACCACCATTGTGTGCAGGAAACAGATGCAGTACAAGCGCGCACAATCACCACCATCTACGAGATCAAGAAGCATAGATAAGTAGTACCTCGACACAACATCTTTGGTCAGCCAGCACAAACTCCAAACTGACCCTAAAGAATTACATAACATTATCAAGGAAATGAGAAGCAATGCATCACCGGGACCAGATGGACTTAGTGCAGCCTTCTACAAATCAGCCTGGTCATGGGTCTCCGCTGATGTTCACAAGCTGGTAACATATTTCTATAACTCAGCTTTCATAATCCCTGAAATTAATCAAACTTTTCTAGTCTTGATTCCTAAAAAAGTCAACCTACTCTCCCTCAAGACTTCAGACCTATAAGTATTTGCAATGTAGCCTACAAAATTATAGCAAAATCTATTGCTGAAAGACTTAAGCCTCATTTACCTAATTTTATTGATCATGCTTAGGCTGCTTTTGTTAAGAATAGATAGATCTCTTCTAATGTTATTATTACTCAAGAAATTATCCACTCCTTTTAGTTGAGGACTTGGAAGTAGCAGGGTTTTCTACTAAAAATTGATTTGGCAAAAGCTTTTGACAGACTGGATTGGGACTTCATTGTTGCAGCTCTTACTCGTTTAGACCTTCATCGTCATTTCATCAAGCTTATTTATGCATGCATTTTCACTCCTACCTTTTCTATCTTGGTCAATGGTGAGCCTTCCAATCATATTAGGCCTAATCGTGGTATCCTATAGGGTTACCCCCTCTCTCCTTACCTTTTTGTTGTAGCTATTAATGAACTATCTATTGCTCTACAACTTGAAATGCAAAATTCCAATCTTACAGGAATTAGGTTGGGGCTTGGATGCCCACCAATTCACTCTCTACTTTTTCAAATGATCTTATACTTTGTGGCCAAGCTACAGTTCAAGAAGCAACTATAATAAAAAGCATCCTACAAAGATTCTGCGCTGCATTAGGTCAGACCCCAAATCTCCAGAAATCTGCTATCCCCTTTAGCAAAAATGTTAATGCCACTTTAGCACTTCCATCAAGCACATTTTCTCGGTCCCTGACCTCCAACCACATGTTAAGCACTTAGGCCACCCCATCATTTTCAATCATGGAGACAGGAATAAGGCTTATAATTTAATTTTGGGAAAATTCCATTCCAAACTCACTACAGTAAGAGCCAATAAGCTCAATTATGCAGGTAGACTCACTTACATTCAGTTTGTTCTCTCCTCAATCCCCATTTATTACATGTCCACTATTCTCTTTTCAAAAGGTTTTGTGCATAAAATAAACAGTATTATTAGAAGGTTCTGGTGGGCAGGTGTGCAGGATGAGAATCTCACTTCCCCTAACCTTATAGATCCTAGGATGATATTTGTCAGAGCAAAGAAAATGGAGGCCTAGGAGTCAGAGATTTAGGACCAGTAAACAAGAGCCTTATCCTCAATGCTTCCTGCAACATTGCCACTAACAAGAACCCTTTGCTTATAGCTGTCTTAAAATCTAAATACTATCCTAACTCCTCTTTTTGGACAGCAAAAAATACAGGTACTCATTCCATTTTTGGTCCTCTATAATGCAGGTGAAAGAGGAGCTCCACAACAATGTCATTCTTCAGCTTCATGCAGGTAACAGCTCTATATGGTCAACTCCCTGGTGCCCAATTTGGAACTCCATCTATGACCATATGAAAAGCCCTGTGACAGTTAGCCCCTCCCTTCCAAAGTCTCTGATCTCTGGATTCCAAACAACCAACTTTGGGATTTACAACTAATTAATGACATTTTTTATTATGAGGCAGTGCATGCCATTACTTCCACCGTTGCAGTTCCATCACAGGATCAGGATATCCTACGCTGGAGCACAGGGACCAAAGGCAGCCACTCTACAAAAGAAATCTACAAAACTCTGTCAAGGAACAACATCATACAGTTGCCATCCCAAGGATCATGAGCATCCAGCCTCAAGCTAATCACATTCTATGCATGGTTTGGAAAAGCAAAACCATTCCACCACTAATCAAAACCTTTACATGGCGTCTGATAAGAAGATCCCTATCTACAGGAGAGAGAGCATCAAGATATGCTAATCATCTAGATAATCACCGTGCAATTTGTGGACAGGTGGAAAATGACTTCCATATATTCTTTCAATGCACTCTTCCTACCGAGGTATGGTCTATCTTTGACCCTCCCATTAATACTGCTGCTATCACCCCAGAAGATGATGGCATACAAGCAACTTTACCATCCATTCTTCCAAACAATGTTTCTAGCTCCACTTTACAGAAATTCTTTCTAACACTATGGTATCTTTGGAAAGCTAGGAATGATATGCACTTCAACCGCAGGCAGTGGAAGGCCAACCAGGTTCATCATGTGGCGAAATTGAACATAACTCTGCCATTGCTTTGCAAGAATTGAACATCGCTGAACCAAGCAACCAAAATGAAAATATGATAAATACAGGTACAAACATGATGTCTCAACACGTGGAGGACACCGAAACCGTGGCGCCAGATAATCTACTAGGGATCCACTGCTTTGTTGATGCCTCTACATCTCCTGATCAGCACCCCCAGTCCACTAGGACTGCAGGCATCGGCATTTTCATTGTCAATATACAGGTACAGCCTATGCAGATCATCAAGATTAAGGCGATTCTGAATTCAGCATCATCAATTGTCATGGCGGAGGCGACTGGCCTGACACTTGCAGCATCCATTGCAAATCACCTTCACCTCGACAACATTTCCTTCTTTTCGGACTCCAGTCAGCTGGTCCAATTCTTGAACTCGCAGATCACACAAACCCACTCGATTGGAGAATGAAAGCTTTTACCCAGATTTTCAACAACTTCAGCTCCAATCATCAATGCAATATCTCAAAGATCAACAGGAACTTGAATGACATAGCTGATAATCTAGCAAAAGAAGCTCTTCAAAATGTATCAAATACAGGAAATGATATCCAACATGTATGTTTGTACAATGGCCATGATCATCAGTGCCCGCTTTCGGAAGCACTGACCCATGTATACCTAAACCTTGTAAGGGTTACTGCAGCATGTTGCTGCTAATATATTATGTTTTCTTGTCAAAAAAACCTCCCAATATATCGATCAATTTCTTTGGAGAACTACAATGAAGATTGAGTCAAACTTTAAATATAATATATTCAAAGATGCAAAAAAATACATAAGCCAAACTTAACTTGCTCCATACTTTTTTTCCTCAAAAATGTAAGAGAACTGTATTTCATTATATTAAAAGCATAATAAAAAAAGGGATAAGAATCCATACAACACAACACACTCTATAGGAGCAGGCTAGGAAACTAACGCGCTTGTGACATAAAAAGAAAACACGAACAAAACTAACTGGGTGCTAACCACCCTCCCACCCAGGGTGAGGACATCCAAAAGGGATAATCCTCGAGCCCCCGCTAAAGACTATGACCTTCCGTCATCTACCGCCACAGCAAGAGCGCCTTCAACACTTGGGATTGCACCATCAAAAACACAGTGTGTCTATAAGGCCTAAGTTCCTAGAATTATAAGAGTTGACGATGTTTTTGTGGAATGTGGATAAAAGGCTTGGAGTCCAATCTGAGAAAAGAAGCGGAACCATACTTACAAAAGCAGGAACAATGTCCTCATTATCAGCTGTACCAAACACAGAACAATTGTGGTCTACACAAGAAACTTGTCTTTTGTTTGCAAATCAGGAGGAGCATTCTTTAGCGCTTGCATGGTAACTACATTTTTTTAAACGACAACATTAAATAAAATGACAAAAAAAGAAGTAAATTGCACTCTGAACAAGAACAAAGTGCACCATGGCATCTAGGAAAAGATGCCATCTAGCTCAATATTCTAGTGCAATGAATTCTGAGTATGCCAAAGAACCAATTCCACTAAAGACAACGTTTACCTGTAAAATCACGGGATGCTAATGGAAAAATAACTCCTACATTTGGTCGAACACAATATTTTTTTTGGAGAAGTTGTTTTAACCTGTTAAATATTCAAATACGCAAGTCACCTGAACATAAATTGGTGTAAATGAGATGGTATGAAACATTAGGCCTTAGATTGTTCCATCCATAGAAAAAACAGATACTGTAGTGTGCCATCAAATGGTCATTGATAAAACTTTACCCAAAAACAACACTATCAGAAAAATCTTACTCCATAACACGAAATAACCATAATAAATAAAATAAGATTGGGGACCAACCTTGAATGCGACATATTGATCTAACTTATTAACAAGATGGATGCAACATGAACCCTGCTTCTTCACCTCAACTGAGCAGTGGTAACAAGTGAAAGTCAGACAAATAATCATTTACAGGTGGTAGAATAAATAACAGTATGCTTTTTTTAAACATAATAAATAACGATATGAAATTACACGAAAAGGGCTTCTAACCTAGCGGTTAAAGCACCTGAGTAGCACCCAGTAGACCTGAGTTCGAATCTTTATGAGAGCAAATTTAAACAGGTCTATATTATCAAAAAATTAAAAAAATAGGCTGAGGTTTCCCTTGTTGATTTCGGTTAAAAAAAACAATATGAAATTACGATCTTAGACTATTATGCGATCTTAGTTATTACTGAACATTCAGTAACGTACAGATGGTAGAATCAATAGCAATAGAAAATTACAATGATAGACTCTATGATATCCTAGTTAACTAACCTCTAAATAATAGCATGTTATTCATAAAAAATAAAGAAAAGCATGTTAATAGAAAATTACTAAGCAGTCATGAAAACTACTACTTCCGTCCCAAACTAACCGTTGCTTTTGGTTTTTCGTACCGCAAGTTTAACTCGCTCTGTAGAAAATACGTACAATATTTGTATCTTCAAATAAATTTATGAAAACACTAGATGCGAAAAGATCTTTCTGATGATACTAATTATATAATATTAATATTAATATTTTTAATATATATATAGTCAAAGTTATTTCTTAGGAAACAAAAACGATAGTTATTTTAGGAGGGGGTAGACCTTATGAATTGTGCTCGGTACAGCTTCATCCAATTTTGGTATTATCCAAATCTTATGGAGACACACATGATATTCTTTGATCAAATAAATTGCTTCATAAGGTGGGCAAGAGTAAATGAACATGTTTTGTCAAGAGCGGACCAAAATCATTTGACAGTATTCAGATTATGAGTAGCTTCAGATCAGGTTACAAAATGGCGAAACCAACCGACCAGGTTACAAAAGAGTTTACTGTTACGGTTGGCCATTGTGATAATTTTTCAACTTAAATAATTTAAAGCCTGTACAATGGTATCACTGTAGATACCAGTACCCAATAGCAAAACTGTAAATTTGCAACCATATAGCTGGATATAACAGTTTCACTGTAGCCAATGACCAACTCCTTCACTCCTGTTTCTGTATGCAAGGATAATACGCGACAATAGTAGATTGATTATGAGAGTACAGAGTGGGACGCTCTAGGATTTTTGTTTATAGAAATGGCACCAATCAAGGAGATCCTTGCCTATGGCAGCTACGCCTAGTAGTAAAACCAATCTGTATATGCAGCATGGGACTGTGGCCCAACCGGATTAGTCACCTAACAGTCAGTGTCAATTCACTTTCGGCAACTCAGTATGTTGTCACAGTACAGAACCAAAAGTTTAATCTAGAATCTCGATATCCACTTAAACAGATTCCAGTTATTCTATTTCTCAAGACTGTTGAGCTTCACAACGCATATGAAACTTCCCGTTTCTTTAGCTAAGCTCATCCAAGTGTATTCCCATACAAGACTACCACAAGAGCTCCTTGTCCTAAGTACCTGTACACCTCAGTGAGTGGTGAGACAGGGAGTCAAAATAGGTTCCCGGCTTCTAGCTCTTACATTTGAATCATAAGCATAAAGGATTGTTTGGGATGGTTTAATAGGAACCAGAGATCTAGAGTCCAGAATTCTCTACAGATATGAAGACCAAAAAAAGTCACTCGACTAAAAATAAAGTTCATCAATTTCTTAGCGATGCATGAAATTGTCTTGCATGATCAATACACAATGAATAATAGACCCCATGACCCCATCTGGCACAAAGGAGAAAATAAACAAGTTTGCTCCATTACTACCACATTTTTTTTTGAGTAAGCTCCATTACTAGTTTACTACCACTGGTCCAGAGCTCAAGCCACTGTTGCCTCTTTGTCAAAGTGCAATTGCTCCCTTTGCCACGGGCGACACCCTCTACGGGCGGTGTCACGCCTCGTCAGTCAGCCGAAGCGGAAAGTTACCATGCGCTTAGAGAAGGTGCTAGAGCGATCGATCGGAGGCAATATTAGTGGTGGTCGCCATGCATTCGAGCATAAAAAATGGTCTGTGAACTGTACTGGACACAGCAAATATAGTATTCTATGCATGAGAGTGTCTCACCGGTTAGTTTTTTTATTTTTAAAAAGTTTGTCTCCATGTTTTTTTTGTTTTCTTTTAAAGGAACATACTTAGTTTCAAACTTTCAAATTTCAATACCATCCAAAGGCACTGGAGGCCAAACCATGTCATTCATATATGGGCCTCTCTCGTGCTACGTTTATGGACCTGGACCATTATTTGGGAGTCCAAAGTCCATCAATTCCTTTGGCTGGCCCGTTCCACCGAAGACCCAGGTCGCTCACTCTCCCCTCATGCCCAACCAGCCCTCTCACCGCAGCCCACCATCGCCTCCTCCCCTTTGGCCCAGGCGTAAAGCCTGCTGTTCTCCGCCGCCGAAAGGCGGTCGATGCCCCTTATATAAAGCCCCGAACCCTAGAAGCCATCTCCTCCTCCATCCATTACCACCAGGCAGCCGTCACCTTGCGGCGCCTCCAGTCCATCTCTTGCGAAGGTACGGTTTCTTCTCGTCGAATCCTCCCTCGCTCAACCTCTGTTCTTAGCTGCTTGATGATGCGCTAGCGACTGGATCAAGGTTGTGCTCTGTCGCCTCCCCGTGCCTGTACAGATTCGGTCCTCTGTTTGCGGTTATGATAGCTACTCCGCCTCCGCTCCCTTGGGATTTTGGGTTTTGCTTGATTTCATGCTTTGATGACCTAACTCGTACGGGATTCCATGAATTACTTAGATGGCGTCGTTGGATTTTTGCTCGTGGGTTACCTGGTCTGGTCTGAATAAAGTTTCAGATCGATTTTTTTTTCGAGGCGCAGTGCTGCTGTAGCTTTGCAGATTTTTGCTCTGTATCTTCTTTGTAGGTCATCTGTAGCAGTAGATGCAACCACGTCGTATGTGTAAATTTCGGATCTGGTATATCAAGTTGTCCAATTTTGAAACCGTCTTACTTGCTCCAAATTCTGTGGGCGCACATATTAGTTTGCCTCTATTTTGTAGGTAATCTGTAGCAGTAGATGCTACCACGTCGTATGTGTAAATTTCGGATCAGTATATCGACTTGTCCAATTTTGAAACCGTCTTACTTGCTCCAAATTCTGTGGGCGCACATATTAGTTTGCCTCTATTGTTTTCCAGAGCTGCTTTGTTTTTCTTTTTTTATGTTATATTGTTTACTCTGTTCAATAGTTCTTATTGTCTAATAAAGCAGATAGATCAAATCAAATTAAATAGTTATAATATATATCATGGCATCGTACCCTTTATTAAATCGAAACTCAAACTGTACTGGAGATGCAACAAGTGTGCCCATTGTCTAAGAGCAACTCCAGCAGAAGCCCTCAAAACATGGCCCCTACTTTTTGTTTGAGGGCTTTCCCTATTTTTGAGAGCTATATTTTTAAAGCTGTACTCCAACAGTGGTACTCAAAATAGGACCCTCAAATTCAGCCAACAGACACCGACAAATATGACCCACCAGTCATTCCTTTCCCCGTCCCCGTCCACATCCGACTCACGCACCCCGCCTCCAAGTTTTCTCCTCTGGATCCCAGGCTTCCCAGCCGCCTCCGTGACGAGCCGGCTCCAAGATCTCGCGCGCGCCAGCGAGCCGGAGCGGAGCTTGTGCGTCGGCGGACCGGAGCGGAGCTCGTGCGGCCATAGGCCAAAGCGGAGCTCGTCCGTGCGGACGAGGCATCTCCGCCGCGGTCCGAGCCCGCCAGGCGCGAGCGCGGCCTCCTCCGCCTCGTGCGAGTCCGTGAGGCCATCCGCTGGGCACCTCCGCCGTGCGAGTCCGTGAGGCCATCCGCTGGTGAGGCCATCCGCCGCCCGCCGCCCGCCGCCTGTCGCGACTACACCGTGAGGTCGTCCTCCTGTCGCGTGCCTAGCCGCGAGCGCCAGGGCTCTGCCGCGCGTGGGCGCGAGGCCTGCTGCGGGCTCTAGGCCTCTGGCGAGCGCGGGCCATGGGCGCAAGGCTCCGCCGCGCGAGAGGAGAGGGAAGGGGCAACTGGAGCTGGTGTGCCATGGCTGTCTGCATCCACGAGCAGGTGTGCCATTGCCGTCCTCGAGCAGGTGCTCTGCAGCCTTCGCCTTCGTCTACATCCATGCTCGCCGGTGGGACAAGCTCGCACCATGGTCCTAGCTGGGGCTCCTCCCGCGCGGTGAAGGAAGGGATGGCCCCGGCGCGAGGCGAGACGGATGAGGGCCTTGGCAAGAGGCCCTACGTCTGAGGGCTAGAGCAAACATATGAGGGCTATCTCAAATTTGAGGACCATAGTAGGGGCCCTGTTGGACTACGTTTTTTTGACTCTGGCCCTCAAAAATAGGATGAGGGCTTAAATGAGACCCCTACTGGAGTTGCTCTAATGGAAAAGACGGAGGGTCCCATCTCCTATCTCCTCGAGAGGGGGGCAGGCCTTCTGATATAGGTTCGAATCCTATTGGGTTTCTGCATCTCCAGTTCAATAACTGATGCTTAATTTTTTTTCCCTGCTGTAAGCTTTTTTAAGCTAATTGCTGTGGTTGCAAAGATTAAATCTAGTATCTCATCCCATCTGATAAAGTTTTTTATTTGGTAGTGGCGTTGTATTTGTGTGATGTTTTCTAGTGTTTTCTAATAATTGATTCATCTGGTGTAACAGTTTTAAGATTCACCTACAGCCATGGGTAAGGAGAAGTCCCACATCAACATTGTGGTCATTGGCCACGTCGACTCTGGCAAGTCGACTACCACAGGTCACCTGATCTACAAGCTTGGAGGCATTGACAAGCGTGTGATTGAGAGGTTTGAGAAGGAGGCCGCTGAAATGAACAAGAGGTCCTTTAAGTACGCGTGGGTGCTTGACAAGCTCAAGGCTGAGCGTGAGAGAGGTATCACCATTGATATCGCTCTGTGGAAGTTTGAGACCACCAAGTACTACTGCACGGTCATTGATGCACCTGGACACCGTGACTTCATCAAGAACATGATCACTGGTACCTCCCAGGCTGACTGTGCTGTCCTTATCATTGACTCCACCACTGGTGGTTTTGAGGCTGGTATCTCCAAGGATGGCCAGACCCGTGAGCACGCTCTTCTTGCGTTCACTCTTGGAGTGAAGCAGATGATTTGCTGCTGCAACAAGGTATTCTCTTAGGGATTTCTGTTTCACTCCTGTTGATTCATTAGTTGAGACACTACCGTTAGATCATTTGAGCTGTATAGTTCATTAGTGTGCTCCTCTTAAAGTTTAGTAGCAGGATGCATTGACCTGTACCTGTTAGCTCTGTTTTTCGTTACTCTTTGTATTTATTGCAACCTGTATTGGTTATGTTCGTTATATTTATGAATTATGATAGTTATATTTATGAATTATGATAACACGGTGATCTACATATTCTTTTTGCATGTTTGGGATATCATTACTGTATAAGTGCTTGTGTACTTTTTTATTTTGATTGATGTCTTCTCACTTAAATATGCTAAACTAACAGTTTGCTAGCTGTTCATATGGTTAAGCTAATAGTATTGATTTGTTCCAAGCATATACTGTCTATGGCATGGATAATCAAACTAACAATGATGTTCTGTTGCTGTTGTATTTTTAGATGGATGCGACCACACCCAAGTACTCCAAGGCCCGTTATGATGAGATTGTGAAGGAAGTCTCATCCTACCTCAAGAAGGTTGGGTACAACCCTGACAAGATTGCTTTTGTCCCAATCTCTGGTTTTGAGGGTGACAACATGATTGAGAGGTCCACGAACCTTGACTGGTACAAGGGCCCAACCCTGCTTGAGGCTCTTGACCAGATCACCGAGCCCAAGAGACCTTCGGACAAGCCCCTGCGTCTGCCCCTCCAGGATGTGTACAAGATTGGTGGTATTGGAACTGTACCGGTTGGTCGTGTGGAGACCGGTGTCATCAAGCCTGGCATGGTTGTCACCTTTGGTCCAACTGGCCTGACCACTGAGGTGAAGTCTGTTGAGATGCACCACGAGGCTCTCCAGGAGGCCCTTCCTGGTGACAATGTTGGCTTCAACGTGAAGAACGTTGCTGTGAAGGATCTCAAGCGTGGGTATGTGGCCTCCAACTCCAAGGATGACCCTGCCAAGGAGGCAGCCAGCTTCACCTCCCAGGTCATCATCATGAACCACCCTGGGCAGATTGGCAACGGCTATGCCCCAGTGCTGGACTGCCACACCTCCCACATTGCTGTCAAGTTTGCTGAGCTTATTACCAAGATCGACAGGCGGTCTGGCAAGGAGCTTGAGAAGGAGCCCAAGTTCCTGAAGAACGGTGACGCTGGTATGGTGAAGATGATTCCCACCAAGCCCATGGTGGTGGAGACCTTCTCTGAGTATCCTCCTCTGGGTCGTTTTGCTGTCCGTGACATGAGGCAGACGGTTGCTGTTGGAGTCATCAAGAGTGTGGAGAAGAAGGACCCTACTGGTGCTAAGGTGACCAAGGCTGCTGCCAAGAAGAAATGATGCCCCTGCCACTTTGTGGTCTCCTGTGCCTTCTTTTTTTTTACCTAGATGCTTTATTACCGTGGCTTAAATTTTGTCAATGGCCATTGCTGTGATCGTTTGAACTGTTAAGGTCTTGCAGCAATGCGCCCTGGGATGTGGTTCTTCTGTTTCATCATGTCTTAAAACTTGATGCTCTTAGTATGATTGGAGCCCTTATAGATGTCATGGAACGCTGAATCTTTAAATGTTCGAATTGCTATTAGCCTTGTTTTCTTGTTCCTCTGTATGTTGTTTTATGTTTTTGTTTCATTTAGCAATTTGGACTGAGGCAAAGCGCCCGCAACAATTGCTGCATCTCTCTCTTAGGTTGGGGCAACGTCACCTAAAATTAACTCATCGTGGTTCCAATACCAACCAATTAAAACCAAATAAGAATCAGTCCCACGCTCTGTCCATCATTCTCCCTCTCACTTCACTGATCTGAAAGCACCACTAATCTGAAACTGCACCGTCATGTTGATTTCATTGATCAACGCATCCCTTTTTTTATCTTCATCTCTCAACTGGAACTAACCCATTTAAAAGTCCTTGCAACAGGGCACATCACCGATTGTAGCCACGCTGCTGGTGGTACGTGTATCGATTGGCCACTTATGCAGCTGTAGAGCTCCTGTTCTTATTCTTCTCGTTATTTTAAGTTCGTTTGGTAATCATGCACATGTATGTGCTGGATGAACATGGCAAGGACGAGGCGGCGTGGTGCGGATGCTGATCAAGCTGAGCGACACCAAGAACAATGCCATCGAGTGGGTGTGTGAACCGGCTGCTCTGGTTATGGCAAGATCATCGATATGTTCGCATCCGTCTTAGTGGAGTCAAATGATCTGAAACTGAGCACCAATTCATTTCTCGCCTCTGTATTCAGGTTCATGGTAATATAAGTCTGTGTCCATCGTTGCTACATGACAGCTAAACTTTTATACTAAAAATACATGGACCATATGATAAGATGTGAAAATAAATATCAAAATTAAAGTGATATTTAATCAAAAAGCAAAGTTTATGAAATTAACACAGTGAATCGAGTGCATCATCGCAAGCTCACAGACTCTATGGTATAGACTCTTTCCATGAGGTGGCTAAAATAAATATTTCATATTGGCGAGAAGAAATCTTTGATATCCATTTCTTTTATACGCTAACAAATCCACAAATAAGTTATGCCGCATATTATAGGATTAATTAATACTGATTGCACTATCTGAGCCTATTTATAACCTGGACTCAACATGGCCATGCCAAACTAAACCAATCTAATCACATAGGTGATATGTACATTCTCGTAAAATTGAACTGTTTGACATCTTCCTATTTTGCCAATAAAATTATCTGAGCTTCATATGCATAACCTGGACTCCACATAGCTATGCCAAGATATAAAAAAATACCTTAGTTGCAATATCATTATATTAAGCACAAGAATGGTTCTACATTCAAAACTCTCTAGGTGATTATTATGTTCATAGTTGCTTCGGCAGCTGGTTGTGCTATGCCAACCATTGACCCATCGTATAGTTTACAAATGTAAGCCATGGCAATAAAATTGCAACAATTCAGGGCAGTGTATTACCTGTAGAAAAGTTCTTTAATTTCCTCTTTTTTTTCAAGTTTTAACTTCAGTTAGAAGTCATCATTCTTTTCCAAGATCAATCCCATTTTGCGGTGCAGAGATAACCTTGATAACCTTGCGAGGTCTGGAGGTGCAAAGGCCTGATGTCAGACTTTTATGTACCATATAACAAAAGAAATAGCAAGCCCAAAAATCAATGGCCACAAACAAAGTTGACATGAGAAAAAGTATCTAATATATTTCACCAGTAAAGTATCTAACATTGCTATGCCAAGCTCAAGAATTGAGACTGTCTGGAGCTACTTGAAATGAGATTGCTTCAGACAAATTTTGCTAACTACGCTATAAAAAACAATGGCATCCAATGTGCAGCCACACAATATCTAAAAAGATTAGATGATTTCAAGGATAACTTTGATGCCTAAGTACCTAACTATGCTATAAAAATTGTAGAACTACCCACTGAACTCATTTAAAGATGTAGACTAAATATAACATGTAAAGAGAGCATCTAGAAGCAAATAAACATTAACAATCATTAAAATAATGAAATATTTCTAAGATAGGCAACACAATATATAGCACGATTTTAAGAAAAAATTGAAATAGAAAATTCATAGTTGAATTATGATGTTCAATTCATTGAACGGATGTTTTCTAAACCAATGGGGAATTTGATCTTAAGCGGTGGTTCTTTCCCCTTTCTCATGGTACTACTTGTTCTACGAATTAAGCCATTTGAATTTCTATTTTTAGGGAACTGGGAAGGAGTCCAGCTGAACCTTTGCACGCCGAACTGATTTCATGTGTGCAAGCTGTCCAAAAAGCTGTGGAGTCCTAAGTGCTATTTGACGCACGCCCGCCGTAACAGTTGCTCGCGCACGCATGCCCCTTTAGAGCATCTACGAATATTTCAGCCCCTGACCTTTCGTTTTTTCGTTTTTCTTTGTCGTTTCCTGTCCGGAGCTGTCCGCTCGGGGGAGAGAAAATTTAGAACAATTCAAACAGTGCTCCGGTTTCTGTTTTCCCCTTTCTCTACGACCATTCCCCTCTTCCCCCACTCAAGGCGCTAATGGAATCCCCCTCATCCCCGGCGATTTTCAACGGCCGTGCGCATCAATTCGCCATCGACGTGGAGGATCAGGCCTTAACGGCGCCGGAGAGCAGCCGCTGGCCCCCATTGTCGCGAAGGTCGCGGTTGCCACCGCCTCATCGATTTTTTGGTTCTAGCGGTTTCCAGTTTGATTCGCGTTTCCGATTCGAGGTGGATATCGATTTTGATTCGATGGGATTCATGTTTTTTTAATGGAGGCGAAGTCTTGGTTCCGTGGAGGAGGGAGGGAAGCAGCATCGACCAATCCTTTTGCTATTGTGCGACATCCAGCGGCTGCAGCATTGGTCACCGATATTCCTGCCATTGCGAGGACGTGGACGTCGTTGTCGTCGTCGTGGCGGCGGTGGTCGCTAGGGATTTGCAACTCTTACAGGTATGTGTGCTCCTCCCCTTTTTGCTCTGTTTGGTCACACAGCTCGACATTGGGGACTCTATTCGATATGGCGAATTTAGGGTTACACAGTTACAAGGTTATGACGATGCAAAGTTGCATCTGCTAGTTTCTATTATTTTTTTGAGTTAATGCTAGTTTCACCCCCTTTGATTTTTAGTTTAGTTCTTCAATTTCAATTAATCCCCCCTTCATTGTTAGTATTTGCAGTTACCAATAGCATATATTCAGGTTTTACCAATAAATCTGGCATTGGCTTAATGCTGTCAGAGACTCAGTTAGTTATGTGTAGCAACAGATAGCAGTAACATAATGCGATGGTTAGAGAGTTGTAGTCTGGTGCATCAGCCTAATGGCTAATTGCAGAAATAGAACCTGCACAAATTTAGGGTACTATTCTTGTCAGTCAGTTATGAAATTGTAAATTGATGCAATGCAAACAAATGTCCATGTAAACAGTGTCCTCTGTGCGTTGCTAGTAATTACAATGTCAGTTCTCTATGAAACTCCCGACTTGCAGTTATGTAAGGTCCTAAAAGACTAGAGGGAGGGGGTGAATAGCCTATTAAAATTTATTTGCAAAGCACCAAGATAAAGTATTAGTATAAAAGATGGCGTAGCAAGACTAGCTCTAACTCAACTAAAATTATGCAAGCCCCCTAAACAATTCTAACATAATAGGCTATGATCTCTAGTCACACCAACAAGGCTAGGTTGCTAATTTACTTCTAGAAAAAAGAGAACTAAAATAATAAAGCTAAGCAACACTAGAAAGCTAAACTAAGCAACTAGTACTACACAAGATATGTTGCAAGAATGAAAGAGAGAGGAATCGACTTTTATACCACCGTCTATGAGTAGAGGATGATGCCAATCACCAAATAATCAATTCCGACAATATATATATCAATCAATGTAATTCACCAGGAGACAAAAGATGACACAATTATTTTTCTCCTGAGGTTCACTTGCTTGCCAGCAAACTAGTCCCCGTTGTGTCCCCCTACACCACGTGGTTCAGTGGTTAATCGATATCCCACACCGAGCCTCTCCACGGCACCACAAGAACCTACCAATGGTGAGAAGTTGAATGACACTAGCAATCCACTAGAGTTGCAATTTGGCCCTCCGCCAGGGAAGCACAACAACCCCTCACAAATATCACCTTGATTGGGGGTGGACACAATCACCAATTCCCCTCACCAATCAATCCAACTCCAACCTTCTAGGTGACGACAATCATCAAGAGTAACAAGAATACCACAATTGCAATCACCACCTAGTGCCACAAAATCGAAATCACATATGCAATGCACTAGGTCTCCTCTCATGAACAAGCACCAACCATGGAGAGGGAGAGGAGAGGGAGGAGATCCTCTTGGAGCTCTCAAATCGATCACTAGAGCAATCTCTCTCACTTGAATGGAGCACACAAGCTTAGAAGTGAGAGAGAAGGGAGATCGAGAGCTCTTCTTGTTCTAGGGTTTGAGTTTTGGGGAAGAACAAGAGGAGGGGAGCTTCTTTGCTTCTGTTTGGGAATGGAATCACCGAGAGAGGGAACAGCCGCACGGCCCTCGGCCTTTTCTGCCTGGTCGCCCAGACCTCCAATGGGTGGGAGCAGGGCTCCACCACGTGCTCCCAACGAGCAGCGGCAGGCTCCCACACGACCACGCTCCTCTGCGAAATTCCCAGCAGCAGCAGCCAGAGGCAGCAATTTGGCTCAAGCAGCCAAGCGGATAAGCTAGTGGCGGCCCAAGGCAGGCAGGCGCGCGACCCAGCACACGCAAACGCGCGGTGCCAGCCCAGCAAAGCAGCAACTGCAGCCGTGGGCCCAGCTCGGGCGGCCGGCCAAGTAACCGCGGCCCAGCAGTGGCAGCGGCCCAGCAGGCAGCAGTGCAGGCGGCGGCAGCGGTCGACGGACCAGCCCGTGAAGCCGGCCCCCGCGGCCCATGCGCGCATGTGCACGAAGACAGGCCGATGGACAGGCCTGGCAAAGGCCAAGCAGGCCCCCCTTGCACGCCTATAGCAAGCCCAGGTGACCAACAGCAAGATTCCAGGTTCCAGCAGAGAAGCAACAACACAACAGAGCCAATATCAAGCAAAAATGCCCTTTCTCCATCCAAATTTTCAACAAACCTTAATCCAAATAATATGCCATCTCATCAAACATTGTCAAACCACGTTAGCACAATATATGGCATTTCTCAAGAGCTTTTCAGGGATATCCCAATGGAGGCCACCTGAGGCGCCAGTGCGTAGTGGGGTTCTAAAGCAGGTCGATAATGTAAAGAACGGTAGAAGTTGACCTAAACTGACTTGGAACGAGTCGGTTAAGAGAGACCTTAAGGAGTGGAATATCCCTAAGGATTTAGCTATGGATAGGAGCGCTTGGAGACTAGCAATTAATGTGTCTGAATCGTAATCCTTTTTTCTTGTACCCTCTATGTGTCCTTTGTTTCCTGGTCTCTTTTGGGTTTCATCCCTAGCCTACCCCAACTTGCTTGGGACAAAAGGCTATGTTGTTGTTGTTGTTTTTAGGGATATCCCAACCATCTCATCATACCACAAAACCTCAATGCATATGCGAGATGAAAAACAATTTTGTGGCACTAGTTGAGTAAAACAATCGTAAAATTCCTCTCTTAATAGTACAGTTATCAAACCTAAATCACTCACACCTTCTATGGTATCTTGAGTGTGAAACAAAATCCAATTTATACCTTTGCCTTGATATCCATGGATTTGTCTCTCTTTTCTCATTTCCCAAAAGAAACAAATGGTCATCACAACATGTCCACCATCTTCACTTTCATGAACTCGTAGTCTTCTCCACCTAGCCACCATACTCCATACACTAGTGTTGCCAACCTATCTCATATTCACTTTAGAGACAAAGGTTAGCAACTAGGTTTCATCAATCACCCAAAACCAAACATGGAGCTTTCAATCTCCCCCTTTTTAGTAATTGATAACAACCTTTACAAAGATATGAAATTAAATTCAATTAGAACTTGAATTGTTTGTCCAATGCATTTTTCATCATAAATCAAGGTTGGACAAACATTTTCAGCTTCAGTTTTGGTATAATTAGCTCCCCCTACATATGTGCCAAGAGTTTGGATTTGGAAGGCTTTGCACATATGCATAGATAAAAAAATATGGGAGAGTAATTTTACCAAAATGCTGCTAAGGTGTAAAGAATAGACCTTTGAAGCATGATACCAATCGGAGTTGCGATTTACACCATCCTTAGCACCATGGATAACTAGACATACATCAAAAACTCAAGTACCCCGTGAGATCAACATTATAAGAAAAGCGAGCACTTGATTCACTTGAATGCATAAAAGTCTAGTTACCACCTATGCATGCTAGAATTTCAATTCACCATTCAAGTTCTATCACTAGCATACACCATCCAAACATAAATATTGAATTTAAAATAACAATGCAACATCTCATTATGTTAATGCACATACAAATGCAACAAATAGTCTATGAGCTTGCTCCCCCTATTTGTGTCCTCAAATTTTAATTGATCCCCTTCCATTGTGATATCCTATCTTTGTGACTTATTTCTCCCCCTTGGTCAACAAACACCAAAAAATGCCAATTTTAGTGAGAATTAAGTCAATCAATATAGGGTGAGGATCAAATTATGGTTCAATCTAGATCACTTGCCTAGAGTATGTAATTCGGTTTGAACCAAGGGCAAGCTTCTTCACACCTCATAAAGTATAAGGGTTATCTTGACCATGTTGAATTACACATCATGAGCTCATTTTCTAGATTCAACACTAGGTGTGCAAGCTCACAAACATGTCATTGCTACCACTAAATCATGTCAAACATAGAGGCAATGGTGGTAACATAAATACATCAAATCCATTTGATTTTCATGAATAAGCCTATAAAATGCAATTTATGTCTAAATGCTCTAAACAAGTCCTAAACAAAGGATGAATGCTATGTCAATCAATCTTTACCTTGCTTTGTCGAAGGAGAGGCATGTCATATATGTGGGGTGCATCAATTCATGTTGGAGAAATCAAGTATGTTCAATTCATTCCTCAACTTACAAAATCTTTTCTCATCAAGTGGCTTTGTGAATATGTCGGCTAGTTGATCTTCGGTGCCAATACTTTCAATGCTAATATCACCCTTTTGTTGATAATTTCTTATGAAGTGGTGCCTCACATCAATGTGCTTTGTTCTTGAGTGTTGGACCGGATTGTTGGTCATTTTGATAGCACTTTCATTGTCACAAAACAAAGGCACTTGCTTGAACTTGACTCCAAAGTCATTCAAGTTGGCTTTCATCCAAAGTAGTTGTGCACAACAATTTCCCTCACTAATGTATTCAGCTTCAACGGTGGAAAGTGCCACACTATTTTGCTTCTTTGAAGACCATGAAACTAGAAACCTTCCCAACAATTGACATGTGCCACTTGTGCTCTTTCTATCAATCTTGCAACCTGCATAGTCAGATTCTGAATATCCAATCATTTCAAAGCTAGACCCCTTAGGATACCATAACCCAACATCTTGTGTGCCCTTGAGATACCTCAATATCCTTTTAGCCACGGTCAAATGACTCTCTCTAGGTGAGGCTTGATATCTTGCACACATGCACACACTAAACATCACATCCGGCCTAGAAGCGGTGACATAAAGCAAGCTTCCAATCATTGATCTATAGAGCTTTTGATCTATCATGTTGCCACTATCACCAAGATCCAAGCCTCCATTGGTTTCCATTGGTGTGCTAATTGATTTAGCATCTTACAAGCCGAATTTCTTGATCATGTATTTGATTTACTTGCCTTGACTAATAAATGTGTCGTTCTTTAATTGCTTGATTTGTAGTCTAAGAAAGTAGCTAAGCTCGCCAAGCATTGACATTTCAAACTCACTTGCCATTATTTCTCCAAACTCTTCACAAAAGTCTTGATTGGTTGAACCAAATATGATGTCATCAACATATATTTGCAACACAAATAAGTCTTTGCCTATCCTTTTGGTGAAAAGAGTAGTGTCAACCTTGCCCATCTTGAACCCTTTAGAGAGGAGAAAGTCTCTCAATCTTTCATACCATGCTCTAGGTGCTTGTTTCAAACCATATAATGCCTTCTTGAGCTTGTAAACATGGTTGGGTTTCTTGTCATCTTCAAAACAGGGAGGTTTCTCAACATAGACCAACTCATTGATGTACCCATTGAGAAATGCACTTTTCACATCCATTTGATATAACTTGATGTTGTGGGCACAAGCATAGGTTAGTAAGATTCTAATTGCCTCCAGTCTTGCCGTCGGTGCATAGGTTTCTCCAAAGTCAAGACCCTCAACTTGAGTGTGTCCTTGTGCAACCAATCTTGCTTTGTTTCTCACAACTAAGCTATCTTGATCTTGCTTGTTCTTGAAGACCCAATTGGTGCCAATCACATTGTAGTTCTTTGGCCTCTCAACAAGCTCTCAAACCTTGTTTCTTGTAAAGTTGTTTAGCTCTTCATGCATAACATTTATCCAATCGGCATCCTTCAAAGCATCTTGTATCTTGGTTGGCTCTTCAAATGATACAAATGAGTAATGCTCACAAATAGTTGCCAATCTTGTTCTAGTTTGTACTCCTCTTCTAATGTCACCAATGATTTGATCTAGAGGATGATATCTTGCAACACTTGTTGGTTGAAGCACTTGAGGTTGATTGCTTGAGCTAGGTTGAACTTGATCTTGAGATTCACCTTGAGTACCACTAGTACTAGCTTGATTTGTATCAATGTGCACATCTTGACTAGTCATATAAACCTCATCATCATCATCAACTTGTCTCGGCCTAATGTCACCAATGTCCATGTTCTTCATTGCATTAGCTAGTTGATCTCCACCCACATCATCATGATTTTGAACTTCACTTTGAGATCCTTGGGTTTCATCAAACTCAACATCATGGACTTCTTCTAATGTTCCATTTTCCAAATTCCAAACTCTATATGCCTTACTAGTGGTGGAATAACCAAGTAAGAACCCTTCATCACATTTCTTATCAAACTTTCCCAATCTAGTGCCTTTCTTGAGAATATAGCATTTGCAACCAAACACTCTAAATATGCAATATTAGGATTTCTTCCATTCAATAGCTCATATGGTGTCTTCTCATGTTTCCCATGGTAATAGAGTCAGTTGCTAGAATAGCAAGCCGTGTTGATTGCATCACTCCAAAACCTTTGGCTAACATTATATTCACTAAGCATTATTCTTGTCATGTCATTTAAGGTTCTATTCTTTCTTTCAACTACACCATTGGATTGGGGAGTGTATGTTGGAGAGAATTGATGTCCAATTCCAAGATCATCACATAAATTTTTAATTCTAGTGTTCTTGAATTTACTCCTATTATCACTTCTAATCTTCTTGATGGTGGTCTCAAACTCATTTTGCACTCTCTTAACAAGTGACTTGAATAGATCATAAACTTCACTCTTGTCATAGAGAAAGAACACCCAAGTGTATCTAGTGTAGTCATCAACAATCACAAAACCATACTTGTTGCCACCAATGCTTATGTATGTTGTTGGCCTAAACAAGTCCATGTGTAATAGCTCAAATGGCTTTGATGTGCTCATTTCACTCTTACTAGGATGTGGCCTTCCATGTTACTTGTTGGCTTGACATGCACTACATGGTCTATCTTTCTCAAATGTGACATCATTCAATCATCTAACCAAGTCATGCCTCACTAGTTTGTTCAATTGTGTCATTCCAACATGACCAAGCCTTCTATGCCATAACCACCCCATGCTAGATTTGCTAAGCAAGCAAGATGTGAGTTGAGTTTCACTAGCATTGAAATCCACCAAGTATAAGCTACCATGCTGAAATCCCTTGAATATTAAGCTAGAATCTTCTTCACTTATGACTTCAACATCATTCTTGCCAAAGATGCACTTGTAACCAAGATCACATAATTGTGACACCGACATGAGATTGAAATCCAAGCTATCAACTAGCAACACATTGGAGATACTCTTTTCATGAGATATAGCAATTTTACCAAGCCCCTTGACCTTTCCTTTCTTATTGTTGCCGAAAGTGATAGAATCAAATCCACCATTGTCACTTGTATCAATTGACTTGAACATACAAGAATCCCCGATCATGTGTTGAGTGCACCCACTATCAAGCACCCAATGTCTCCCTCCGGCTTTGTAATTGACCTACAAGACAAGATCAATCTCTTTTAGGTACCTAAACTTGCTTGGGTCCTCCAAGGTTAGTAACCAAGATCTTTGGTACCCAAATGGCTTTCTTCCTTGAGCCCATCCATGGTGCACCAATGAACTTAGCTTTTACACCATTAGAACCCTTGGTAAGAACATAAAATGAATCAAGCTTAATTATCGATACATTAGATTGCTTGTTCATGCACTTTGCTCTACATGACCAGCTTGCTTGTAACTTTTGCAATAGCTACCATTGTTCTTCACAAAACTAGTATTGTGAGGAGCAAAAGCGGCTTTGCCTTTCTTGGGGGTATAGCCCGATCCCTCTTTATAGAGAGAATCCCTTTGGCTACCCAAGCACATAAGCAAACGGTCCTCACCACCATAAGCCTTAGCTAAGGTGTGATTGAGCTCTCTTACCTTCTTCTTGAGAATCTCATTCTCAACTATTAGTGTGGAGTCACAAGTGAATCCATCACTACTAGATGAGCTAGGAGTGGAAGTGCTACAAGAAGGGTTAGATGGAGCAACAATAATAGGCTTATAGAAAGATTCATCAAAGATATCACATGATATGCCTATGTTGCAAGTTTTAGCTTTCTCAACTTCAGGTGGCATGCTATCAAGTTGTTCACTAAGAGTGGAATGAGCTTTTTCAAGCTTGGTATGAGCCTTTTGAAGCTTCTTATGGTATTCCTTTAGACTCTCATAAGATGCTCTAAGCTCCTCAAGTTCTTGCTCAAGAGTTTGGTTAGCCTTGGTCAAGTTCTTGCATTCCTTTCTAATGTTTTTATATTCATTTTTGAAGTCTTCAAGAATGATGAATAACTCATTTTTAGTTAAACCACTATCATCATCACTATTACTATCATGATCACTCTCATCATCGGATTATACCTTAGAGTCCTTAGCCATGAAGCATATCGATGGAGTGTCAAAGAGAGAAATCTTCTCTTGGATAGCAAGACTAGCATGCCCCTTCTTCTTACTTCTCTTGTCATTCTCATATTCACTTGAGGATGCATCACTCTCCCAAGTAGCAACATGAGACTCATTCTTCTTCTTTTGAGAAGCTTTTTTCTTCTTCTTTTGTTTCTTGGCCTCTTTCTCCATAACGTCTTCATCATCACTATCATAAGGACACTTGCCAACAATATGCTCTGTGCTATGGCATCTAAAGCACTTCATGGTGTGCTCACTCTTCTTGGATAAGGATGAGGATGATGACTTCTTGCTTCCTCTTCGGTGACCCTTCTTCCTCAAGAGCTTGCCAACCATGACAAATAGAGCACTCAACTCATCAACATTATCCTTATTGCTTGAGCTTGCATTTGATTCATCTTCACTTGATGATTCTTGCTTCTTCTTGCTCTTGCTCTTGGATGATGAAGCATTGAAAGCCAAACTCTTCTTGTTGTCATCATCTTTCTTCTCATTCTCCTTCTTTATCTTTTTCACCAACTTTTCCTTCTCATGATCTTCTCTAAATTCATCATCGGCCATGATCTCTTGAAGGACTTGATTTGGAGTTGGGTTTTCCTTCATAATTGTCTTCACCATGACGGTCTTCAACATTTCAAACCTCTTGGGTAGACACCTCATGAACTTGGTTGAGAATTGACTATCCTTGACTTCTTCACCAAGTGTTTTGAGCTCATTGACAATCACTTAGAGCCTATGAAACATCTCTGGCACACTCTAATCTTCCTTCATCTTGAAGCTAGAGAACCTTTCTAGAAGCATGTAAGCTCTAGCCATCTTCACACTTTCGGTGCCCTCAAATGACTCCTTGAGCTTCTCCCAAATCTCATGAGCATCTATTAGATTCTTGATAATCTCAAAGGTCTTCTCATCAAGAGCCTCATGAAAAGCACACATGGCAATATCATTGCATTGAACCTTTTTGGCTTCAATGGGTGTGGATGCATCCGATTTTACAACCTCAAATTTTATCTCGATCACACTCCAAACCTCCGTATTGATTGACTTGAGATGAGCCCTCATCTTTAGTTTACAACATGCATAATTTGTGCCATCAAAAGGTGGTACTCTCTTGGTGTTATTGATGTGCAAGCTTAATATAGCCATTTCTTCACCGTAGGTTGTTAAGCCTCAAATAAATGATTCCTAGCTCTGATACCATGTGTAAGGTCCTAAAAGGCTAGGGGGTGAATATCCTATTAAAAATTTCTTGTAAAGCACTAAGACAAAGTATTAGTATAAAAGAAGGCATAGCAAGACTAGCTCTAGCTCAACTAAAATTATGCAAGTCCCCTAAACAATTCTAACACAATAGGCAATGATCTCTAGTCACACCAACAAGGCTAAGTTGCTAATTTACTTCTAGAGAAAAGAGAACTAAAACAATAAAGCTAAGCAACACTAGAGAGCTAAACTAAGCAACTAGTACTACACAAGATATGTTGCAAGAATGAAAGAGAGAGGAATTGACTTTTATACCACCGTCGATGAGTCGAGGATGATGTCAATCACCAAATAATCAATTCCGACAATATATCAATCAATGTAATTCACCAGGAGACAAAAGATGACACAATTATTTTTCTCCCGAGGTTCACTTGCTTGCCGGCACGTGGTTCGGTGGTTAATCGGTATCACACACCGAGCCTCTCCACGGCACCACAAGAACCTACCAATGGTGATAAGTTGAATGACACTAGCAATCCACTAGAGTTGCAATTTGGCCCTCCGCCGGGGAAGCACAACAACCCCTCACAAATATCAACTTGATTGGGGGTGGACACAATCATCAAATCCCCTCATCAATCAATCCAACTCCAACCGTCTAGGTGACGGCAATCACCAAGAGTAATAAGAATACCACAATTGCAATCATCACCTAGTGCCACAAAAGCGAAATCACATATGCAATGCACTAGGTCTCCCACCTCCTCTCATGAGCAAGCACCAACCATGGAGAGGGAGAGGAGAGGGAGGAGATCCTCTTAGAGCTCTCAAATTGATCATTAGAGCAATCTCTCTCACTTGAATGGAGCACACAAGCTTGGAAGTGAGAGAGAAGGGAGATCGAGAGCTCTTCTTGTTCTAGGGTTTGAGTTTTGGGGAAGAACAAGAGAAGGGGAGCTTCTCTGCTATAGTTTGGGAATGGAATCACCGAGAGAGGGAACAGCCGCACGGCCCTCGGCCTTTTCTGCCTGGTCGCCCAGACCTCCAACGGGTGGGAGCAGGGCTCCACCACGTGCTCCCAACAGGCAGCGGCAAGCTCCCACACGGCCACGCTCCTCTGCGAAATTCCCAGCAGCAGCAGCCAACAGTAGCAATTTGGCTCAAGCAGCCACGCGGATAAGCCAGCGGTGGCCCAACACGCGCAGATGCGCGGTGCCAGCCCAGCAAAGCAGTAGCTGTAGCCACGGGCCCAGCTCGGGCGGTCGGCCAAGCAACCACGGCCTAGCAGCTGCAGTGGCCCAGCATGCAGCAGTGCAGGCGACGGCGGCGATCGACGGACCGGCCCGCGAAGCCGGCCCAACGCGGCCACCTGGCCCATTCTCACCAGCAGGCCAACGGACAGGCCTGGCAAAGGCCAAGCAGGCCCCCCTTTCACACCTATAGCAAGCCCAGGAGACCAAAAGCAAGGTTCCAGGTTCTAGCAGAGAAGCAACAGCACAACAGAGCCAATATCAAGCAAAAATGCCCTTTCTCCATCCAAATTTTCAACAAACCTTAATCCAAATAATATGCCATCTCATCAAACATTGTCAAACCACGTTAGCACAATATATGGCATTTCTCAAGAGCTTTTTAGGGATACCGAACCATCTCATCATACCACAAAACCTCAATACATATGCGAGATGAAAAATAATTTTGTGGCACTAGTTGAGTAAAGCAATCATAAAATTCCCCTCTTAATAGTACGGTTATCAAACATAAATCACTCGCATCCTCTATGGTGTCTTGAGTGTGAAACAATTATACCTTTGCCTTGATATCCATGGATTTGACTCTCTTTTCTCATTTGCCAAAAGTGAAACAAATGGTCATCATAACATGTCCACCATCTCCACTTTCATGAACTTGTAGCCTTCTCCACCTAGCCATCATACTCCATACACTAGTGTTGCCAACCTATCTCATATTCACTTTAGAGACAAAGGTTAGCAACTAGGTTTCATCAATCACCTAAAACCAAACATGGAGCTTTCAAGTTATTACGTCAGTTTTAGTGAATGTTTGTCCTTGTATGTACAAACCAAGTTCAATACTCTTTTAATATAAAGTACCCTTTTGCACACATTCTTGGGATTCAGCCACGGCATACCCAGCCCTTGCCATTTGGGGTGACAAGCATCGGCATATACAGAGACTCTAGAGAGGCATTTGAAATTGATATAAATAATGTAGCTGCTCATTTTTGTGTTTCCACTTGTGATGGACATACTCAGATCTTCACCCCATCTTCTTTTTGATCTCTTTGGATCTCTTACCTTCATCCTTCATGCACATTTCTAGGAGTGCATTAACACGATTAGAGTTAAACACCATTTGAATTAGAATATATGATGCTAAGGCCTATTTTAACTAAAATCATATCATTGCAAGCTAACACTAGCCATAGATGGCACCTGCAGTAAATAAATTTTAGAGCTCCTAAAAACTTAGTATACAATGTGGACATGATCCTGAATGTCGCCTGACCCAACTGCCACCCAATAGTTGTACTGTATTAGGCTATAGTTTAGTGCAAGGCACAGTTCACATCTGGAATAATGTTCTTTGTTTTGTATTGCCCGTGGTGCAAGCTGAAAATATGATTTAATTTTGCTTTGACATCTCACGGGCTAGATATATACAGTGTGGTCTGTTTGATAATGGAACACCCAACTCAGCGCATGGTTTGATTTGAAGACACATTGAAACCTTATATTTTTGATTAAATAGGAGAAAAATATAAGGCCAAGTTTTCCAAATGCATGATTTCAATGTTGAAGAATAAAAACTGAATATGATTGTTCTAAAACAAAGATCTGCCTGCACCTTTTGATGAAAGTTAGTACTAGGAAAGAAGGTGATGAAGGGTGAGAACTTGATAGAATATTGTTTCTTCTTTATTCTGGCTTGTTTCATATTAATTTGGAGACATACTGCACCTTTCGATGAAAGTTAGTACTAGGAAAGAAGACATACTGTACTGAGTTTTTCATATCGCTTCTAGAGATGTTGCTTCGTATTCAGACAAAGTTAAAAGAAATGATTGCGTCTAGAGATGTTGCTTCGTATTTAGACAAAGGATTCTATACACTGGATAATCCACAATATTTGCTAGATAAAAACTTAGCTACCTCACTGTACAATGAGCCTATCAGCTTCTGATTTTTGGAAGGGTGAGTGTCGTGTTGGAGTGGTATTATTCTATCCTTCTATTAATTGTGGTCTGTTTAGACTTAAGAGGTGTTGATTGGAAATTAGAAATGGCATTTGGCAAGAACAATCTGAACTGATTGTTTCCACACGCTAGGTGATTTCTGATTGTTTCCGCCTAGTCTCTAACATCATGTCATGGTCCTTACTAATACTATTTTTGTCCTTATGGTCTCTAACAAAATCTTCTAAATGATGCAGAGGGTCAGCTTGGTTAACCTTCTGCTGATACCCAACCAACACCAAAGCATGTTAGTTCGCTCAAGCAAAGGATAATTTCTATAGCTGCTGCAAACAAGCACTAACTGCCCTTGAAGGTGAACTTTGTTGTTCTTGGCATTCTCTCAGAAACATCCAACATCCTCTGCTTTTCCAGCAGAAGGTAGGACAAATAGAAAACCTAAGGCTTCTAAGAAACAAAAGAGGAAGAACAACAGGCAACACAGACTCCGTCTGTGAAAAGTGAGCCTGGGCATAACAAATCCCCATTACAGATCTTCAAGAAGTTCTACCAGCCAACGTCTTTCCTAAAAAAGGTTAGATTATGTCATGTTTGCACTCATCCAATGATTCTATATGGTTTTGGCCTTCTATAGGTTCTTCTATTTCTTATTTTCCTTTTTTGATATGCTTATTAATGTCATCCTGGATGTTTGTATTGTTGAAGCTAGAAATTTCGAAGTATTAGTTTATACTCTTATTTTACTATTATTTTAGATCCCTATTTTTTTGTAGTTATTCTGTTTTGTAGTCTTACAAGTAGTAAGATGTAAAGATGGCAGGCTGTCCCATTCTTCGTTCTTTTTTAGCACCTGTTTTGTGCTCTACTTGCATAGAAGGCCAAGTACTTTCTCCTAGTGTGGGATCTCATACCTTTTTAGCTTTAGTATACTACACTTTGCATTCATCCATAATGCTTTGAGTTTCTATTCTTTTGGATTCATATGGCTATCTTCAGAAAGCATAATTGCTGATAAAACTATATCTACACTCAAGCAGGAGGTGCATCGTTGCTGATCCAATTAAAGATATAGAGGTTGCCGCATTTCAGCAACACAAAAGACATTGCTTCTCCATTGGAGAATGAACAAACCTTCCCAGCCAACTTCATCGAAAAAGAAGATTTGGAAAGGTGGCTTTTGTTGTTGTTTCTGAGTGGAACGGTGCTCTCAGTGACACCCCAAAACCAAGCCTCCCTACCCCTGTTGTAGATGCCACACCAAAGCCTGCCTAGGGTGGTGCAAAGATAACTACGGCATTGGCTTCCCTTTGAGATATAAAAAAGCGAGCAGAGCAAAACAAATGAGCCCACATCGGCCAAGGCATGCCGTGTGACTCTCTTCATTCATTCCAGATGCACACTCAAGCCCAATAGCCATGACACCTCGAGCAGTGCCTTCTTCTGAAGCTGACAAGAGCAGGCCACCATGGTCATCTTCTGCTATCTCACCCAATGTATCACGGCCTTCGCTCAGGGACATACAAATGCAACAGGTAGTCTTTTCAATTTCATCCAAGACTAGGGGGTTAATTTCCTCCCTTGATAAAAATTGTAACTAATAAATGATTTTTATTTAGGAGAAGCGGCACCATGGCATCTCCCATTGCTCGAAAACCCACACACTGTGACATCCCGTTCTCTATCCGCTCAAGGATATCACCCTATACTCATGGACGGAGCTGAGCCTAGGGCCCTTCTTCATTTAGCTCAATGACCTGTACCTGTTGACCTTCACTATACTCACAGCTCCAATTGTAGCTGCAAGCTTCAATCTAGAAAAGGTGCACCAAAATCTTCCATCTTAATTCTCAAATAAACCATACAACTGTCGTTCAGTGCGTGCAAATGAAAGTCCATACATGAATCAGAGAGCACACATTGCTATAGGTTAGGACTCAACCATAGTATGGCTCCACATTCAGCTTTGTCTAGTGGTAAATGCTAACAGGGACAACATGGGAAAGAATGTATGATGTAATGTAGGTTGTGTTTTGCATGCTACGGGGCTTGAGATGCCATTCTATTAAAATTCAAAAGCAAACCAACTTTGTTTGTTTGTTTCCAAAATTCAAAATCAAACCAACTATGAAGTTCTTGGGTTCAAAATGTAAAGTTTGAAATTACAATGTTTTATACTTTGAAATAAAATTTTTTAAATGTGCAAATGTAAAGTTTCATAATTTTAAATTAAAGTTTGAAATTATAAAAATTTAAATCTTAAAGTACAAAGTTTAAATGTGTTAGTAGAAAGTTCTTAATATCCATTATTTTTCATTCTCATGCATTAATTATTAATGCATTTCTCTCTTATTGGTGACAGGTCAAATTGAATTATGAGGATGATACACTAGTTGATTGGGGAAGCGAAATGATTGGAAAATTACAGCAACTTTTTTATATCGAACTTGCAGCCTATTAACAATTGATGTTCTTTCACAAAATTAAAATGATTTTAATTTAGGTTATCGAGTTGTATTGTTCAATCAAAAGCGTTGAAAGTTTTTAATTATTTTGGGTCCGAAGTACAATAGTTTGGTATTGAAAATACAAAATTTTATTATCCTAGTTCAAAGTTTGTTCATTCGATGAGAAATAATTTTATTCAAATCGGTGACTACGTATTATATGTTCTTTTTTAAAAAAGTTGATCTATATCATTTTGTGCTTTAGTTTATTATTACTTCTACTTATATATGTAAGTGAAACCATCTCTCCGTCCATTTACTACCCACACATTTATTGTCCCGAAAGAGAAAAAACATAAATAAAAATACTAGACATGAGAAGCTAAATGACCAAAAACTAGACAGGAGAAACTAAATGGACTAGAAACGAGACAGGAGAAGCTAAATGGGCCAGAAACCAGACAGGAGAAACTAAATGGGCCAGCTCTAGAAAGTGGACAGGAGAACTATAACTCCAAAAGGTGTGGACACAGTACAATACGCGTGCGCCGCTATCAGTCCCAACACGCGTGCGCCGAGTAGACTCGCCCCTGTGGAGTTGGGCATTCAGAAGATTGTCCTAGTGACAGATACAGTTGAGGTGGTCAAGATTTTATCTAAAGAATGTGTTGATAGAAGCACATCGAATGGACTCTTTGGGAACTGAAAGATTTAGTTCATTGTAATTTCGCTTCAAATGCAGTCATTCATAATCCTCATTCATGTAATTTAGTAGCACATTCCTTAGATGCTGATGGAGCAAGTCTTAGTCCGTGTAAAGTCTCGTGGCCAATGATTTGATCTCGGTAGCGAGTAATGGAGATCTTCTTCCATATTAAAAAATAAAGAATTCAAATCATGTCCCCGACTAATCACGTTAGATACTTGTAATCCTAATAATTAGGGTCAAAGTACTGGACAAGCTCTAGGAATAATATCTTTCACTTGTTTTATATTTTTCCTGAGCTAAAACATACTAGCTTATAAGGTTACTTATATAGATTTTAGGAATTTATTTATTTTCTCTAGAAAAAATGTAACTAGAGAGTTTCTCATGCACCACTTTTTTAACTTTACACTCACGCCCTCTGTGTCTTGTATGTGACCTAGATTTATGACACATACTCATATGAGTTAGAACAACTCGTGTCTAATGATGATGGATTCATAATCCGATTTCAATACATATCTGGTCAGGCCCTATGCATCTCGTATGTGATCGAGAATCATGGTCTGTGCTTATACAAGTTAGAACAATTCACATTTATTGATGATATGATTCTATATGTATTGGATTCCATTGTAACACACCGAAAAGTTTGCTATTGACATATAAAGAGAGCATCTACTACCAAGATGATTTTAAGAAAAGATTAAAATTTTGTTTTATTTTTTACTGAGCTAAAACCAAACTTCTAAGATTAGTTTAGATTTTAATACGGTTAATTAGGTCTATATGTTTGGATATATTTTTAAAGAATTATTCATATACCTTTTTTCTAAAAAAAAGCCTAGTCTAATTGACCTAAAATGTAATTCTCGTGTAAATTAGAACCACTTTCAAAACCGTTAATAAAAAAAACAGATGGGTCCAAGGTGAAAAATTCTTTTCGATTTAGGGTAAATTAGACTTATTGAGGCGGTTAATTCCACTAGTCACAAAGAAAAACAATTTTCCACGTCCAAATAATGTCATTCGGCCATTCATATGAGGGCCCTATCACGGGCTCCGTTTGTGGCCATGGGCCACATTCGGCCTTGGGCTGCCCGGCGTACACCGACGCTCTAACTCCTATATAAAGTCCCGAACCCTAAAGGCAAAATCCCTCCCTCACCACAAGGCAAGCCTCCCCGACCTGCCGCCGTCTGCTGCGGTTCTGCGCCTACACTTTTGCCTGTGGCCTCTTTCCCTTTGCTAAGGTTTGATTTCTTCTCGCCTTATCCTCGCTCGAACTCTGTTCCTGAGCTGCTTGATGCGATAGAGACTGGATCGATGTTGTACTCTGTCGCCTCCCCGTGCCTGTTTGCGATTAATCATAGTTACTGCGCTTCAATTCCATTAGGGCTTGAGGTTTTGCTAGCTTTTTTTTCGCTGATCTGATTCTTTAGAACAGATTCATACGGATCCGATAAGTTACTTGCATGCCGTTGTTGGATGACTTGTTGATTGTGCTTGTTGTCGTGTTAAGTGTTCTTAATAAAGGGTCGGATAGAATTATTTAGGTCTAGAACTGCTGTAGTATCTGTATTGCAGATACTTCACCTTTTATGTCTTTGTAATTCATGTGAAGTAATTGTAGTAACTTGCAACCGCATAGTATGACCAAATTTCTGATCTAGTTTACACAGTGTCCAAATTTGAATTCGTTTTACTATATCTAAATTCTGTGCGCACGCTATAGCCAATTTATTGATGCTGTACTCTGTCGCCATCCCCTGTCTAGCGATTCGGTTGCGATAGTGAACGGATCGATGATGTACTCTGGCACCTCCCTGTTTCATTAGACCTTAGGGATTGTGGGTTTTTGCCTTCTTGTTTCGATGACCTGATTGTTAAGAATAGTTTCTTCTAATTCCGATGAATTGCATACAAACTGCTGGAGGACATGGTGATTGTGCTTGTGGTTACCTGGACTTAATAAAGTGTTGGATTGGACTTTTTGATGTCTAGAGCTGCTGTAGTTTCTTTCTTTTGCAGATACTTTAACACTGTATCTATCCTTTGTAGTTCATGTGCAGTAATGGTTGCAACCTCTAGTGTGAGCAAATTTCGGATCTGGTTTACAAAGTAGTTTGAGATTCTGATTTTGAAGCCTTGCTAGTTTAAAATTCTGTTCGCACATTAATTAGACTGCCCTTTTTTTCTGGGGCTGCTTTGTATTTTTTATATTATATTGTTTGCTCTTTTCAATGTTTCTAATGCTGCTTTAGTTACCTCCCTGCTGATGTAGTTTCTGATCCCATCTGGTAAATTGTGTGATGTTTACTAGTGTTTCTAATTGTTGATTCATCCTGTGTAACAGTTTAAGCGTCACCTTCAGCCATGGGTAAGGAGAAGTCCCACATCAACATTGTGGTCATTGGCCACGTCGACTCTGGCAAGTCGACCACCACGGGCCACCTGATCTACAAGCTTGGAGGCATTGACAAGCGTGTGATCGAGAGGTTCGAGAAGGAGGCTGCTGAAATGAACAAGAGGTCCTTCAAGTACGCGTGGGTGCTCGACAAGCTCAAGGCTGAGCGTGAGAGAGGTATCACCATTGATATCGCTCTGTGGAAGTTCGAGACCACCAAGTACTACTGCACGGTCATTGATGCCCCTGGACACCGTGACTTCATCAAGAACATGATCACTGGTACCTCCCAGGCTGACTGTGCTGTCCTTATCATTGACTCCACCACTGGTGGTTTTGAGGCTGGTATCTCCAAGGATGGCCAGACCCGTGAGCATGCTCTTCTTGCTTTCACCCTTGGAGTGAAGCAGATGATTTGCTGCTGCAACAAGGTATGCTATCAGGAATTTCTGTTTCCCTCTTCATTAATTAAGAGTCGAGCATAATATTATGCTAATATAATGGTTTTTAAGTTGTATACATAGTTTGCCAAGTCAATTAGTGGCTAGTGCTTTTATTAACCTTCTGTTTCTTTCATGTTTAGTAGTTAATTAACTTTATAGCCTTCATTAATTTGCTAGTCTGGTCTGTATCTGAAATTTTTCCTCTATATTTTTCATATGTTTCACATTCAATTATTTTGAGTTATGTTTTGAAGCTACTGCAACACTTGTATTGCAAAAGCAATGCATGCAAGTGTATTAGCATTTATCTGTCTTCACTAGCATTTATGTCTTCACTTGGTGATACAGTTAACAGTTTAATAATAGTAAGATGCATTGACATATATCTTGTGAGCTCTGTACCTTGGTGTGTCATTTATATTTGTTACAGCCTGTACGTGGTAGGTTACATTTGTGAATTATTGTGTGTGGTTATTATATTCCTATTTATGTGTTTGCTGTTGGTAGTTACTGCTGCAATGTAACTGTAACCAAGTTTATTCCTGAAAGAACTCTCTTGTACCATTTAATTTTGATCGATATCTTCTTGTATGTATACAGTTTGATTTGCTTTTGATTTGATCTGTAGCTAATGATAATGTTCTGTTCCAAGCAGATACCATGCCCTTGCTCTGCACTAATGGTAATCATATTTTCTGTTGCTGTTGTATTTTTAGATGGATGCGACCACTCCAAAGTACTCCAAGGCCCGTTATGATGAGATTGTGAAGGAAGTCTCATCCTACCTCAAGAAGGTTGGGTACAACCCTGACAAGATTGCTTTTGTCCCAATCTCTGGTTTTGAGGGTGACAACATGATTGAGAGGTCCACCAACCTTGACTGGTACAAGGGCCCAACCCTGCTTGAGGCTCTTGACCAGATCACGGAGCCCAAGAGGCCTTCGGACAAGCCCCTGCGTCTGCCCCTTCAGGATGTGTACAAGATTGGTGGTATTGGAACTGTACCTGTTGGTCGTGTGGAGACTGGTGTCATCAAGCCTGGTATGGTTGTGACCTTCGGTCCAACTGGCTTGACCACTGAGGTGAAGTCTGTGGAGATGCACCATGAGGCTCTCCAGGAGGCCCTTCCTGGTGACAATGTTGGCTTCAACGTGAAGAACGTTGCTGTCAAGGATCTCAAGCGTGGGTATGTGGCCTCCAACTCCAAGGATGACCCTGCCAAGGAGGCTGCCAGCTTCACCTCCCAGGTCATCATCATGAACCACCCTGGGCAGATCGGCAACGGCTATGCCCCAGTGCTTGACTGCCACACCTCCCACATCGCTGTCAAGTTTGCTGAGCTCATTACCAAGATCGACAGGCGGTCTGGCAAGGAGCTTGAGAAGGAACCCAAGTTCCTGAAGAATGGTGATGCTGGTATGGTGAAGATGATTCCCACCAAGCCCATGGTGGTTGAGACCTTCTCTGAGTATCCTCCTCTGGGTCGTTTTGCTGTCCGTGACATGAGGCAGACCGTTGCTGTTGGAGTCATCAAGAGCGTTGAGAAGAAGGATCCGACTGGTGCCAAGGTGACCAAGGCGGCAGCAAAGAAGAAATGATGTGCCCTGATTAATACTGTGGTCTTGCTTAGGTGTTTTTCATTATCATTGAAGTTTTGTACTCGGTCATTACTCTTGTACTTTGAACTGTTAAGATCTACTGGCTGTGTGCACTGTATCTGTTGTTTGGTTACCTGTACTGTTATATCAGCTATGGTTGATTTGCGTTGCATGATCGTCTGGATTGGTTTCTCATTTCTGAATCATTTTTGTCTCGATTTGAAAAATGTAGCTTTTAAGTTTTGTTTTAGTTGTGCGGTAGCCCCAATGTTGAATTGTTCATATCATCTGAAGTTATGTCTACCACATGACCCATGATTGGGATAAGTATTGTAAAAGTTAACGGCGTGGTCCCAATGATTGTCTTGAATTGTTTATTTATATCATGTGATCTGGTGATATTCTCATTGTTTTTGGTAATTGTCATTAATGTTTTGCATCTTTGAAATGAGGCCATGTTTTCTTTTGACGGAAAACCCCATACTGCCATTTTACATCCATCACACCGGACACGAATTATATTCCCTACATATCACGCACTCCTCGATCAACATCCTCGTTACGCTATGAGATCAACATCCTCGTTACGCTATGAGTTCAGCGCACCCTACACAAAGCAGTGGCAACCGCAAATCTATCTACCAAAATGATCAGCTACTGATTACATGATTACTTGACGCTTACGCAACAGGAAACCAGTCAAAAGATGCAGTTGGTATGCAGCATACAACAGGGGTTAAATTCAGGCTAAACTACTTGCAATTTGGGTGCAAGACTAATATGCTGTTACTTCTGCGCTGCGGATATCTGCTGTTACTTCTGCTGCCGCTGCCGCTGCGGACATCAGTGACACTGACTGGATCTTTCCGGCAAACTCCAGCCTCATCAGAATTACTCCCCTCGAGCGTCGAGACTGCTTTGATTCTGTTCACAGTGACACTCTGGCTAACTAAAGCAACTTGCTAGTCAATTTCACCGTCTTCAGTGAGTGAAAGACCAGCAACAAATACAGCGGCTAAACGACAATCTTCTGGAAGCTTGTTGCCTTGCAAGCCTACAGCATTGAATTTGATTGCCGGAAGCTATGAAAGGCTTGTCACATGCATGAAGTTAAATATTAGTAAAATAAATAATTAATTATATAGATTTGTTATAAATTATAAGACAAATTTTTTAAGTATAGTTAATCCATATTTAGACAATATTTACCAAATACAAACGAAAGTGCTAGTGTTTTTACCGTTAGAAATTTGCTATCTAAACAAGGCCAAAAACAACCGTGGAGGACTCAAATCTCTGACCCTGCTGTCAAATCTTTCAGGCATTTTGTGCACTGTTGCTGGAATTATGTCCATGGCTGCCATCTTATCGCCCTCTTTCAGCTTCATGGCATAGACACCACCCCTGGTATTCCTTCCAAGGGCACGAAGCTTATCACATGAGTTGACAATAACCCTCCCTTTCTGTGAAGCCAATGCAACCAGGTCATCATTGCCACAACGACAGACCCACTTAAGCTCATCACCAGGAACCAATTGAATTGATATGATACCAGTGGATCTGATTGATGAGAAGTTAATGTAAAGCATGCAGCAAAGTTCCAAAAAATAAGGGCGTGTTCAATCTCTTATAAATTTTAGACTTCTAAAAACTTTAGAGCACTTTAGCCCAGTTTCAAGACTTAACACTCTAAATGTGATCCTGAAGATTTAGCTCTAAAGTCTAGAGAACGATCCGAGCAAACCCTGAATAATGTCATTCATTCAGTCATTCGTATACGGGCCTGTTTCTGGCTCCGTTTATGGGCCCTGGGCCACCACTCGGGAGTCCATTCACGGGCTGGCCCAGTCTACGCCGACGCCCTTATAAAAAGTCCCGAACCCTAGAGGCCTTCTTTCCCCTTCCCGAGTCGCCGCCGTCTGCTCCGGACTGCGGTTCTGCGCCTCCACGAAGCCTTGCCCTCCATCTCTTGCAAGGTAGCGCTTCTTCTCGGCTTTTCATCCTCCCTCGCGCGATCTCTCTTCTTAGCTGCTTGATGCGATAGAGACTGGATCAAGTTTGCACTCTGTCGCCTCCCCGTGCCTGTACTCGTTCCTCTGTTTTGAGGTTTTGCCCGCTTTCTTGCTTGGCTGATCTGATAATTTAGAACAGTTCCTTACGGATCCGATGAGTTACTTACATGCCGTTGTTGGATGACTTGTTGATTGTGCTTGTGGTTGTGCCAAGGGGTCTTAATAAAGTGTTAGATCGAGTTGTTTCGGTGTAGAGCTACTGTAGTATTTATTTTGCAGATAATTCGCTTGTTTATGTCCTTGTAGTTCATGTGCAGTAATTGTTGCAACCTCATAGTATGATCAAATTTGTCCAATTTTGAATGGATCGATGATGTACTCTGTCGCCTGACCATGCCTGTTGACCTTAGGGTTTGTGGGTTTTTGCCCCCATATTTTACTGACCTGAATGTTAAGGATAGCTTCTTCTGATTCTGATATCGACCTTAGGGTTTGTGGGTTTTTGCCCCCATATTTTACTGACCTGATTGTTAAGGCTAGCTTCTTCTGATTCCGATGAATTACTTACAAATTGCTGGAGGACAGTGAAATTCTGCCTGGGGCTCGTGTTGCCTAGTCTTAATATAGTGTTGGATCGAACTCTTTGAGGTCTAGAGCTGCTGTAGTTTCTTTGTTTTGCAGATACGTTAGCACTGTATCTGTCCTTGTAGTTCATGTGCAGTAACAGTTGCAAAGTATGAGCAAATTTCTGATCTGGTTTATGAAGTATTACTGGTTCAAAACTTCTTTTAGGTCACTTTAGTGTGCTATTTTTATTTTTTTCTAGGGCTGCTTTGTTTTTTATTTATGCTATATTGTTGGTTCTGTTTAATGTTTCTAGTACCTTCTATGTTTCCCCCATGTGATGTGTACCAGGTTATGTTTAAGCTAATTGCTGCGGTCTCAACTTTAGATGTAGTTTCTGATCCCATCTGATAAATTGTTTTGTTAGTGATTACTATTGTGTTTCTAATAATTGATTCATCTGGTGCAACAGTTTAATCTTCACCTCCAGCCATGGGTAAGGAGAAGTCCCACATCAACATTGTGGTTATTGGCCACGTCGACTCTGGCAAGTCGACCACCACGGGCCACCTGATCTACAAACTTGGAGGCATTGACAAGCGTGTGATCGAGAGGTTCGAGAAGGAGGCTGCTGAAATGAACAAGAGGTCCTTCAAGTACGCGTGGGTGCTCGACAAGCTCAAGGCTGAGCGTGAGAGAGGTATCACCATTGATATCGCTCTGTGGAAGTTCGAGACCACCAAGTACTACTGCACGGTCATTGATGCCCCTGGACACCGTGACTTCATCAAGAACATGATCACTGGTACCTCCCAGGCTGACTGTGCTGTCCTTATCATTGACTCCACCACTGGTGGTTTTGAGGCTGGTATCTCCAAGGATGGCCAAACCCGTGAGCATGCTCTCCTTGCGTTCACTCTTGGAGTGAAGCAGATGATTTGTTGCTGCAACAAGGTTTGCTTTGATGAATTTGTTTCCCTCTTGATTACTTAAGATTCTTGCATGATAGTATGTGAGCTATATACACAGTTCGATGCTAATATAATGTTTTTTAGTTGTATACACAATTTGCCAAGTCAATTAACCTTCTGTTTCTTACAGGTTTAGTAGTTAATTAACTTTATAGACTTCATTTTGTCTGGTCTGTATCTGAAATGTTTCCTCTATAATTTTCATGTGTTTCACATTCAATTGTTTTGAATTATTTTTTGAGGTCATTGCAACACTTTAGTGCAAAAGGAATTCATGTTCAAGTGTAGCAGCATTTATTTGTCTTCATTTGGTTGGTACAGTTACTAAATGTGCTGCTGTTACTCTTTAATAGTAAGATGTATCGACATATATACTGTGAGCAGCTTACCTTGGGTATGTCATTTATATTTATTGCAACCTGTATGTGTTATTTTGGTTACTTCTGTTTAGTATGTGGTTCCTATTTATGTGTTTGTTGTTAGTAGTTGTTGCTCCAATGTAACTGTGAACAAGTTTATTCCTGAAAGAAGTGTCGTATACCATTTATTTTTCATTGATATCTTCTTGCATTGCTTTTTATTTGATCCATACCATTATGCTAAATATAATGTTCTCGTCGAAGCTTATATCATGCCTTGCTCTGGGAATCAAGCTAATGCTAATAATAAATTCTGTTGCTGTTGTATTTTAGATGGATGCGACCACTCCCAAGTACTCCAAGGCCCGTTACGATGAGATTGTTAAGGAAGTCTCATCCTACCTCAAGAAGGTTGGATACAACCCTGACAAGATCGCTTTCGTCCCAATCTCTGGTTTTGAGGGTGACAACATGATCGAGAGGTCCACCAACCTTGACTGGTACAAGGGCCCAACCCTGCTTGAGGCTCTTGACCAGATCACCGAGCCCAAGAGACCTTCGGACAAGCCCCTGCGCCTGCCCCTCCAGGATGTGTACAAGATTGGTGGTATTGGAACTGTACCGGTTGGTCGTGTGGAGACTGGTGTCATCAAGCCTGGTATGGTTGTCACCTTTGGTCCAACTGGGCTGACCACTGAGGTGAAGTCTGTGGAGATGCACCACGAGGCTCTCCAGGAGGCCCTTCCTGGTGACAATGTTGGCTTCAATGTGAAGAACGTTGCTGTGAAGGATCTCAAGCGTGGGTATGTAGCGTCCAACTCCAAGGATGACCCAGCCAAGGAGGCTGCCAGCTTCACCTCCCAGGTCATCATCATGAACCACCCTGGGCAGATCGGCAACGGCTATGCCCCAGTGCTCGACTGCCACACCTCCCACATTGCTGTCAAGTTTGCTGAGCTCATTACCAAGATCGACAGGCGGTCTGGCAAGGAGCTTGAGAAGGAACCCAAGTTCCTGAAGAACGGCGACGCTGGTATGGTGAAGATGATTCCCACCAAGCCCATGGTGGTCGAGACCTTCTCTGAGTATCCTCCTCTGGGTCGGTTTGCTGTCCGTGACATGAGGCAGACGGTTGCTGTTGGAGTCATCAAGAGTGTGGAGAAGAAGGATCCGACTGGTGCCAAGGTGACCAAGGCTGCTGCCAAGAAGAAATGATGTGAGCTGTTGTTAATCCTGCATCTGCTTTTGCCAACCCTATATGTCCCAATATCTCTAAGTATTCTACGTGGACGTGTGAACAATTGAGCTCTGCTAGTGGTGTGCTCTTTTATGTGTTTAGGTACCGGTTTGTTATTACACATTTCGTAATACATGGATGCTCTATGATATATTTGTTGGCTTTGGCAGTCGTTAAATTGTTTTTTCGAAGTAGATTGGTTATATACTTATATTTGTGCAGTTTGAACCTTTTTGTATTTTTTGTTTCTTCTGGAAGATCTGGACTGTCAATCAGATGATTTTGAATCCTCTGTCGTCTGAAAATTAAAAATTAATTTCTTATCTTCTTGTGGATGTCAAAGTCTTTTTTTTTTGGGCGGGTGTAATTGAAGGCGTGGTAGAGCTCTCCTCACAGTAGCATCAGGAAGGACATAATAATGCATTAGGCTGCAAGCGTGTTTTTTTTCTACACTTCAATTTCAGCCGAAATTGTACTAAACCGGGCAAATAGTTATATATAATCAGTAGTATACAGGGCTGTTTCGATTGCTTGCTAGCCACATGTTTTGCCTTGCAGGTGTCAGATGTAAACTTGTGTTTGGGTTTTGCCTTGCTCGTGAGGGAGCCAAATTGGCTCCTCAGTCACCCTGGCAAGGCAAGGATTGCTTGGGCAGGCGAGGCAAGGCAAGCCTTGCTGGAAACCAAGCTCTCCCAATCCCCCATATGTGCTTAATCAAAGAGATTATTATGCAAGAATTGAGGCGGAGTGCTTGCTTTTAGGTTTCCATATTTAAACATTTTTTTTGGCTCAATAGCTATATATATCCTTGGGAACATATCTGGTGCAAACATATCTGGTGCAAACTAATCTCTCAAACTTCTAATCTGGGCTATATGATATTGATCCAACCGGGCGCATGGGAATGGCAGGGCAGGGAGATTTGCAAAATGTAATTTAAAAGTGGATGGTTAAGCATAAATTGCCCCATTGCCCTGCGCCCCTTGGTCAGCATCATGTGACCTAGGTTAAAAAGTTTGCACGGTTACACAGAGAGATTGGTTTGAACAGATATTGCACGGTTGCACAGAGAGATTGGTTTGAACAGATATGTTCTCATATATCCTTGCCAAGGGAAGATTTCATATGTTCAAATAGTTCTGATATAGTTATCACCATAAGTACCTTGGTGTCAAAACCAACAAAGTAAATAGAACAAATAACGCTTAAATAATAGTAGAGTGGAGAAAATTCCATTTGACACTAATTCCAGTTTATGAGTTGGGTATTTGGGGGAATATTGCACCGTGGTAGAAAAGAAGTCCACATAAGTGGTAATACAAGTACATGTACTTCTAATTCTGATCTTCGCATAAGAGGCCAAAATTGAAAATTTTGAACATTTTAAAGTGATTTTTTGTGTAAATGACAAAAATATGTGATGCCTAATTGCAGATGTTCTTATAAATGATTGAAGAAATGGAGAAACATGATAACAACTTATGCTCGAGTATGCAAAGAAAAAATAAACTTTATTTCACTAGCGCAACAACTTTTTCTTGACTTTGGCTCTATGAGCAGCTTAAGTGGTGAAATTGAAGGTGTTTGGTTGAACCGTTTGGTAAAAGAGCTCCCCATGAAAAAAAAATATCCATAATTTCTCATTTCCCCCCTTTTTTTCTATTTTCATCCTTTATTTTTTTCAATCTTCTATTCCTCGTCCATATCTCTCTTCTTTATCAGCTCCCATTTGACATCTCGTTCAAAATCAATTGCGATTGTGAGTCCGCCGCCTCCTCCACCGGGTCGTGATACTAGCGGCCTCTTGCGCCCTGGTGACTCTAACATCTGCTGCTTCGCGCAGCTTTCTCGCACAATTGCGCTCTTCGGCCATCTCCACGTGAGCCCTCTGTCTCTGCCCTTCTCTCCGTGCTCCCTTTGCACTGCCTCCGTCTTTACGCCACCATAGCCCATGCTACCACGTCCTATGGGCAAATCGAGCAGCCCTTGCTCTATCCCTTAACAGACTTTCCTTGAATTCACCGATGAAGCAGTTCGTGGATTCACCAAGGAAGCAGAGCGGTATGGCGTTTGGTTCGATAGCATGCGAGCGGCTAGTCAAGTGTCTTGCGGAGGTGGTTGCTCACAAACCTCCAACATTCTAAGGTGCGTTTGGGAGAGATTCGGATTCCCATCGAAATATTTTAGATCTCAATTTTCTTGAAAGATGCTTTAGATGATGAATCAAATTCACTTTATAAATCGTTTAGTTGGTGGGCTAGATTTTAATTTCTATTTTTACAAAAAAAATATATAAATTAAAATATTCTTACAAAGATTGGAATTTTTTTTAGTGTGGAGCCGAAGAACAATTTAAATGCTCATCTTAACTTGCTGTACTTTAAAAAGACTATCTAAAAAAATAATGTAACCGTTGCAAAGGCAGGATCAAGAACAGAATCGGAGGATTCCTAAAAAAACAGAATCGGAAAGAACACCTCGGAGCGTTCCAACCTTTGGTGGAGTAACCGTGAAAAATCCACCCAAAAACAATATGGCTATATATCTTCGCTGGGAACACGGTTTAGGAATCGTCATTCAAAAAGAAAACGGAAGCTTTAGCGCCCGAACGTCGGACGCAGGCCTCGCGTCCGGACGCACGCGTCTCGCCCAGTTCCGCCCCCCGCACACCGCTGCTCGTTCCACCTTCACTCCGGCAGCTCGCCCCGCCTCCGGCCACCGCCCCTCCGCCGGCGGTAGGGTCCCTACCGCCGGCGGCGGCCGTCTCCTCCCCTTCCCCCTCCAGTGCCTCCAGCGCCCTCGCCGCTGGCCATGGCGCCCCCGTCGTCGGCCCGTACCTACCGGCCATCCAGCCCCGCCCACTCGGTGGCGCCCCCGCCGCCGGCCGAACCGCCACCCCCCCCGGGTCGACGGCCACGGCCAGGCCAGCCTCACGGATTCTATAGCTGAGGAGGGAAAAGAGGGGAGAGGAGGCCTCACCGGAACCCTAAAGGGTCACCGGAGTTGGAGGAGAAGAAGGGGAGAGGACAGGAGGAGAGGAGAGAGTGGGAGGGGGGCCTACCTGGACTGGATCTGCTGCCGCCACCGGTCAGGTGGGGGGAGGAGCTAGGGAAGGCAGTGGGGGCTGGGGAAGGAGCTCGCCGTGCGTCATCCTCCGGTCGCCGGTCGCCAGTGGGGAGCTCGCCGGAGAAGGGATCGAGGGAGAGTGAGGAGAGAGTGAGGGGGGAGAGAGTGGGAGGCTGCCGGCTGATAAGATGCCGGGTAGCTTGGGTTGGCCGGGGAGATGGGCCGGCCCATTTGAACGGCGTCTGGACGGCCGGACGGCCGTCTCGAACGGTTCCCGAAAAGAAAAAGAAAAAAAACACGGTTCTGGAACCGAATGAACCCTAAAAGTTCAGGAACGGACCATCCAAAGAATTTTTTTTATTAATAAATTTATTTTTAAAAAAATTACAAAATTAGTCTCTGTTTTTAAAAAAGTGCAGGTATAGGCCACCAGTCGCCCGTTGGAAGGACGACGCGAGAGAATCGCCCGTTGAAAGGGCGACCAGTCTCACGTCGCCCGGCCAAAGGGCGACCAGGCCCAGGTCGCCCGGCCAAAGGGCGACCAGGCCCAGATCGCCCGGCCTAAGGGCGACCAGGCCAGGTCGTCCGGCCAAATGGCGACCAGGCCCAGGTCGCCCGGCCAAATGGCGACCAGGCCCAGGTCGCCCGGCCAAATGGCGACCAGGCCCAGGTCGCCCGGCCAAAGGGCGATGAGGCCCACTTCGCCCGTTCAAAGGGCGACCTGGTTTTTTGGGTTTTTTTTAAAATAATATTTATTTATTTGGAAATTTCATGAAAAATTTCATTTTTTAAATAATATTTATTTATTCAGAAATTTCAGAAAAAATATCGAAGTCGGAGAAATAGCAAAAATAATACGCAGTCATGCAATGGACGTGCGAAAACGCCGTTATCGTGTGCTCGCCCAAGCTTAATAGATGAAAAAATACAACAGTGAAACATTAATTAAGTTCTAAAAACTAAAATAGTATCAGTACAGTATCATAGAAAACAACATCAGCGGCAAATCATACAAAACTAATATCGTCCACGCTTAGGTGCAACACCCCTAATCGTGCCAGGCTTTGGTGCTCTGCGGCCCGCTCGCACATGGCCGACTGAGTAAGTAAGCGGCGAAGGAGGAACTGTAACACGTGCAGGACGGCCTCCAGCAGCAGGTGGTGTCGCGTACTCGTCCTGTGAGGGCTGTGTCTGTGGTGGTGCTTCACGTAGCTGCGATGACGCAAGTACGTCCGCCGGCTCCTGCTGCAGGTAACTCTCAAGGTCGAAGGGTGACGGGGATCGCTGACGAAAAGTGTCAGCGTGCTCAGAGATGTCCGATCCCTCGTAGTCGTAACGGGTCGTCCCTAAACATATAAGACCAACGTTATGATAACGCTGATGGTAAAACTAATATATAACGTGTCGAACTCTTAAAAGTAGGTCATACCTGGAACCATGGGTACAGCGTGTGAAGAGGAACCTCCGAAATCGAACTGATGCCGCGAACCGTCAAAGTGCATACCTGACCATGCAGAGTGAATGTAATGTTACGAATAAAGCAGTATTAGATAATATAATTAAATTTCACCACTATATCGTACCTGTAGGCATGTGAGCAGGCTGCGAAGATGATCCAATGATATCGAACTCCGGACGCCAACCGGCAGAATACGTAGGTGGACCTGAATAATGAAACTTATAAGTAACGAACAAGTTAGCATTACTACATACGAAGAAAATATAAGTTACTCACCTGTTTGGTACGTAGGCCGCGGAGGTAGTGGCGCCGTCGGTCCGTCAGGCCTGTGTGTCACGTGTGAAGGTCGAGGGACGACATCCGGCTGTCGCCCGTAGGGCCGGCACGACGTCAACTTGACAATGTTTGCAGCAGAGTCGTAGATCCTCTGGACCGCAGCGGTAAGCTCATGGCTGGTCATTTGAATGCCCTCCCTCAACCGGTGCAAGAGCGATCCACCATCCACAGTGATACGGTGAGCCATGTCGGTCTATTAACAAAACGAGAACATTGAAGTAATTATGATAGGAAAAATATTAAACGAAGTGGGTTGAAGTTCATAAAGATCGTACCGCCAACGACATCGCCTGATCTCTGTGCACAGGGTATGTGTCCGTCAACCTGGGGACGTGGGTCCGTGGCTCCGCTGGTGTATACGTGACTCTGATCCGTGTGCGAGGAATATACCAACGTAAGTAGTCCCTGTAAGCCTGTAAGGAAAACGGTCTGGGCTCGTAGGTCACATCATGTAGTGCGTTGGCCCACTCATCGACCCACGGCTGTATACGGGAGGACCAAGTAACGCCTGCCGGTAGACCCCTCAGCACGTAACTATGGATTTTAAAACGTATTAATTATCTTTCTATATATATTAAATACTCAATCAGAACGAATTAATTGTCTTATACTTACCCGTGCACGGAAAGAGGAACTATATGGGCAACCGAGAGTGGGAACGTCTGGTTACGACCAAAGCGATTCTCTGCTGTGCCCATAGGACGTGCACGATGCAAGCTTGCCTTCTCCACCTTTTTTTTCATGTAATTTGTCATGAATGTTGAAAAAATCAATGTATTATCTGACATCGCATTAAAAGCAACCATATATCTTTCACGGAAGTACTTGCATGTTCCATGCAAAATACCCTCTACGATTGCTACAAGAGGTAATCCTCTCATGCCTCGAATGACCCAATTGTACACCTCCGCCAAATTTGTTGTCATTATTCCAAACCTCGTCCCATCTGTGTCATATAATAATGACCACTTCTCCTTTGGCTCGTACTCAATCCAATCTGGGAAGCACCTGATTGATGACCCCGACCTCTGAACCACGTTCCTCAAGGCATCCGTTGGAAGGCCTGAAAGAGGAACATACATATCATTCAGGTCTTGATTCGTACGAGTCGCTAACTCTTCTGTTTGCTTTGTTGTTAATTCATCAAGATGTGTCCACATTGCATTGAATTTTCTTTGTTGGTTCTGATTGCACAACCTCTTAAACATATTCATAAGGTGTTTATTTTTGAAATGGCTGAAAAAATTTGCACCCAAGTGCCTCATGCACCATCTTGATTGTATGTCCGACCATCGAGGAGGAAGATCACGCTCCACTGAACCATATTGCATATCCGTTATCGCCTTCAACAAACCGGCATGTCGGTCATGTATGACACAAACATTAGGTCGCCCTTGCACCACTGCTAACTTCACACGCTCCAGAAACCAATACCAACTATCTGTATTCTCACTTTTCACAAAAGCAAAAGCAACTGGTAGTACTTGATTATTCCCATCAACACCAATAGCAGTTAGAATCTGACCTTTATACTTTCCTGTTAGAAATGTACCATCCATGCATAAAACGGGTCTGCAATGACGAAATGCCATTATACATTGACCTAGTGCAAAAAAGGCTCGACGAAGTATTAACTTTCCGGCCTCTTTTGGATCAGACACATCCATGATATCATAATATGTACCAATATTTCTTTGTCTGATGGTTTCTAACAATCTTGGTAGGTTCTCATAAGATGCTTCGTACGAACCGAATCTCTTCTCAATGACCTTCTGTTTCGCTCGCCACGCCTTCGAATAGCTGAAGGTGTATTTAAAATCTTCCTCTATAGTAGTCACTATAGATTTCGGCTCATACCTTAAATTATCAACAATTCGATTATACATGTACTCTGCAATGAAGCTCGATGTAAGAGCAGTATTGGACTTCTCTAATTCTTGTAACTCACATGTATGTTCTGTTACTATAGAGCACTTCCAAATTGTACTTTATTTTTGCTCATAAGCATGTACCCTAAATGGACAGTCCGAAAACACACATTTAACATCATATACTTTCTTGTTAGACTTAACAACTACAAAAGACCGCTTCATTGACAGAGACCAGTACTTCACGGCACTCATCACTTCATCTTTGCCTTTGTACATACCTCCCTCTACTAGTTCATTCTCATGATATTCCCACGGCACAGAATTTCCTTCGTTGATCATCAAATTCTTCGAACTGTTACTCTTCCACTCCAGTGGGACAGGAATTTCATTCTCATCTTCAGATGACTCAGTTTCAGATATATTCTCATTCTCCATATCTTTCATCGTCATCTCTTCAACTATATGCCCTATGCGCTCTCCTTCGTCCGCTTCACCCGTCAGTACCATAGATGACAGGTGATGATCACTCTCTTCATTATCTTCCTCATTATCATTGTCATTGTCATGGCTCGGACCTCCTTCTTCTTCTACAACGTGTACCTCATGAACCTCCTTCGTATATGCCTGAGCAAGAAGGACTAGAGGCCACCCACGTTCTACAGCTTTGTTGACGTATTTTCTCCATGTTGATGTTGCATTAAGCGGTACTAACTCCCAAAAAGTGCCCTCCCGAGCACGACTAACCATACCCATGACCTTAACGTCATGTTGGTTGCTGTCAAGCACAAATATTCGCATCAACCAATTCTGCACACCACTAATTGTTCTCTCATTTGCCCTAGACACCCATCTAGTTACTGAGGCAAATCCTGACAGATCAACCCCGTGTACACCTTGAATAATTTCTCCTTCTCCATAATAAATTTGAAATCCTAACTTCTCCGACATCTGTGTAATCTAAAAATTTCAGCTAAAATAGCTTTTCACTAATATATTACTAATATTATTTCAACTATAACTATTTAATTTAACAATATATATAAAATAAGAATATAAGTAATACTACCGAAATATAATATTAATCGCTTAACTGCTCATTACATTATCTAACAATTAATATAACACACATTAAATAATTATATATAAAATTATTTTTTTACTTACCGAAAATTTTCCTCTTCCTCTCCTCTCCTTCTTCCTCCTCTTTTTCTTCTTCTTCTTCTCTTCTTCTCTTCTCTTCTCTTCTCTTCTCTTCTCTCCTCTCCTCTCCTTCTGTTCTCTTCTCCCAGCCAGCAGCGGCCGGCCGCGGCCGGCCGCGTTATATATAGCAGCGCCACGTCGCCCACTGGCCGGGCGACATGGGCCAAGTCGCCAACTGGCCGGGCGACATGGACCAAGTCGCCCACTGGTCGGGCGACATGGGCCACGTCGCCCATCGGCTGGGCGACGTGGGGCCCGCCATGCCACGTCCACGGTCAAGTCGCCCACTGGTCGGGCGACATGAGCCACGTCGCCCATCGGCCGGGCGACGTGGGACCCGCCATACCACGTGCACCGACAAGTCGCCCACTGGTCGGGCGACATGGCCCAGGTAGCCCGCCAGTCGGGCGACAAGGCCCATCTTCGTCCTTCCAACGGGCGACTGGTGGCCTATTCCTGTAATTTTTTAAAAACGGAGACTAATTTTGTAATTTTTTTAAAAATAAATTTATTAATAAAAAAAATTCCCATCCAAACGACCCAGTCATCCATAAACGGGCCTCTCTCTGGGCTCCCATTCGAGAGTTCATTATTGGGCCAACTCGCCGACTCGCAGTAAGCCGACGCCCTTATAAAAAGTCTCGAACCCTAGAGGCCAGTGCCTTCCTCCCCGTCTCCCCGCCGTCGTGTGCTGCGAATTGCGCCTCCACTTTGGCTTCCGTCTCTTGCAAGTATCTTTCTTCTCGGTTCATCCTCTCTCGCTCGATCAAAGGTGTTCTCTGTTGCCTCCCCGTGACTATAGCGATTCGCAGCTACTGCGCCTCCAATCCCTTAGGGTTTGGGGGTTTTGTTTGCTTTCGTGTTTGGATACGGTTAGGATCTTTTGGATCCGATGAATTACCTATGTACCGGATCTTACGGGTAGTTCCTTCTGAATCCGATGATTAACTTACGTACTGACGACTTACTAATTGTGCTGGTGGTTGAATTACCTGGTGTTCATGAAAAGTTAGATCTAAGTTTTTGAGGTGTAGAGCTATCGTAGTATATGATTTGCAGATACTTTACTGTGGATCTGTCTTTGTAGTCCAGTAATAGTTGCAACCTCGTCGCATGACCAAAAATTTCTGAGCTGGTTTATAAAGTTAGTGCTTCCGTTTTGAATTCGTCTTACTCGCACAAAATTCTGAACGCTCACTTACTAGTGCTCTTTTTATTTTTTCTAGGACTTATATTTTTTTTTTTTTTGCTCTGCTGTTGCAACTTCAGATGTAGATTCAGATCCCATCTGATAAATTTTAAGCTTACTAGTGTTTCTAATTGTTGATTCATCTGGTGTAACAGTTTAAGCTTCACCTTCGGCCATGGGTAAGGAGAAGTCCCACATCAACATTGTGGTCATTGGCCATGTCGACTCTGGCAAGTCGACCACCACGGGCCACCTGATATACAAGCTTGGAGGCATTGACAAGCGTGTGATCGAGAGGTTCGAGAAGGAGGCCGCTGAAATGAACAAGAGGTCCTTCAAGTACGCGTGGGTGCTTGACAAGCTCAAGGCTGAGCGTGAGAGAGGTATCACCATTGATATCGCTCTGTGGAAGTTCGAGACCACCAAGTACTACTGCACGGTCATTGATGCCCCTGGACACCGTGACTTCATCAAGAATATGATCACCGGTACCTCCCAGGCTGACTGTGCTGTCCTTATCATTGACTCCACCACTGGTGGTTTTGAGGCTGGTATCTCCAAGGATGGCCAGACCCGTGAGCATGCTCTCCTTGCTTTCACCCTTGGAGTGAAACAGATGATTTGCTGCTGCAACAAGGTATGCTATCAGGAATTTCTGTTTCACTTTTCATTAGTGAGACTCTGGCATGATAGTATGTGAGCTGTTATTGTGTATAGAATTTGCACAAGTCAATTGGTGCCTTGAGCTTTCATTAACCTTCTGCTTCTTTCATGTTCAGTTAATTTACGTTATAACCATCATTAGTTTGCTAGAAAGATCTGTTGCAGAAGATATATGTTTCTCACGCAAGTAAAGCGTTTTAAAGTTATTGGAAAACCTGGTGGATAAATTCATGTACAAGTGTAGCAGCATTTATTTGTCTTCATTTGATTGTTATGGTAACTTAATGTGCTGATGTTACAGTTTAATTAGTAGTCGACCACATTGACATACACTGGATAGCTCTTTGTTTTTTTGGCATCTGCTTTGTGTTTGTTACATCCTGAGCTTGGATGCAGTTACATATATGTTAATTAATTATATTTTAGTTGGTGATCTATCTATTTTTGTGTTCATTAGTTGTTACTTCTGTGGCACTGTAAACAACTCTATTGTGTATCAGTTAAATTTAATTGATGTGATCTTGCTGTTCGTGATTCATTCCATCAAGCCACTATTGTTCTGTTCCAAGCTGCTAATGGTAATGGTATTCTATTTTTTAGATGGATGCAACCACTCCCAAGTACTCCAAGGCCCGTTACGATGAGATTGTTAAGGAAGTCTCATCCTACCTCAAGAAGGTTGGATACAACCCTGACAAGATTGCTTTCGTCCCAATCTCTGGTTTCGAGGGTGACAACATGATTGAGAGGTCCACCAACCTGGACTGGTACAAGGGCCCAACCCTGCTTGAGGCTCTTGACCAGATCACCGAGCCCAAGAGGCCTTCCGACAAGCCCTTGCGTCTCCCCCTCCAGGATGTGTACAAGATTGGTGGTATTGGAACTGTACCTGTTGGTCGTGTGGAGACTGGTGTCATCAAGCCTGGTATGGTTGTGACCTTCGGTCCAACTGGCCTGACCACTGAGGTGAAGTCTGTGGAGATGCACCATGAGGCTCTCCAGGAGGCCCTTCCTGGTGACAATGTTGGCTTCAACGTGAAGAACGTTGCTGTCAAGGATCTCAAGCGTGGGTATGTGGCCTCCAACTCCAAGGATGACCCTGCCAAGGAGGCTGCCAGCTTCACCTCCCAGGTCATCATCATGAACCACCCGGGGCAGATCGGCAACGGCTATGCCCCAGTGCTTGACTGCCACACCTCCCACATCGCTGTCAAGTTTGCTGAGCTCATTACCAAGATTGACAGACGATCTGGCAAGGAGCTTGAGAAGGAGCCCAAGTTCCTGAAGAACGGTGATGCTGGTATGGTGAAGATGATTCCCACCAAGCCCATGGTGGTGGAGACCTTCTCCGAGTATCCTCCACTGGGTAGGTTTGCTGTCCGTGACATGAGGCAGACGGTTGCTGTTGGAGTCATCAAGAGTGTGGAGAAGAAGGACCCGACTGGTGCCAAGGTGACCAAGGCTGCCGCCAAGAAGAAATGATGCGACCTATCGTTTATCCGGCATCTGCTTTTGCAATACCTAGTTGATGTTTCGATATCACATAAGTTTTGTTTGTGGTTGTTGTTATCGTGTGAACTGTTGAGCTCTGCTTGCCTGTACCCTTCTATGTCTTTAGGTACCATCTTTTTGTCTCACCATTTGCAGTACAAGAATGCACCTTTTGGGCATTGTTAAATGGATTTAACGAAGTCTGTCTGAGCACATTGTTCCATTTTTTTCTTAGTTTGTTCTGGAATATGTGCGGTGATTTGGATTGATTCTGAATCCTTTAAATCAGGTAAAACATTATGAAGTTCTGAACCTATCAAATCGCTGCACATTGAATCTTTTTCATGACCATTTCTTTGCTATGTAATTGAAAATGTAATATCTGAACACTGTTTAGGGGTTCAGCAGTGTCTATGTTATCTTATTAACATGTACAACGGGGGAAAAAATAGAAAATCTTAAGGGCTAATAGTGGTAATACTTTCATATGCCTGTGTTAACTATTCCACGTAGCATCTGACCTCAAGGCAAATAAGAACGCATAGATGACAAAATATGCTTGTGTCTGTTAGAACGCAGATATATCAGATAAGAAAGAACCGCTATGCTTTTTAATCTTAAAAAATGTGATGGGCAAACATTGTTGGAAATTGGCCTTTTTTTTTAACATGATCACTAATCCATAGGCAGAGGGAACATGCCAACATGCAGTACTCTATACTGATGGTGTGACATACAGGTTTTATTTAACCAAAACATGCATGGCAATAAAAGAAAGCACTAACACAGGTTGGGAAAAAGTGGTAATACCTAGCATAATAAAAATTTGTAAAGTGCTGGTTGTGTTTAGATCCATGGTATTTGCCCACTATTTTTCTGCCTTCCTCAGAAATCAGCAGGACTAAAATGCACATGAATATGTTAGATGATGACACACTTTGCAGCTCAGTCTGAAGGCTTAATCTAGAAATCATGAAAGCAGTAAGAGGCCAGTTAACCGCATAACTACAAAAATTTAATTCTGAAAGCAGTCCAAATAATTTTTATGACTTATGTTGTGCACTTCCTCCTCGCCAGTGGCCCTTGGCTGTGTTGCTCGTGTAGGAAACAAACATGAATCAGATGGCACCCCAAGTGTTGGCATGCGACAAACAAGCATCAATTCGCGTACAATTGAAAAAGTAAGCAGGGAACCCAAGCGGCAGCATGGAAAATTGGAAACCCAAATTTCATTCCACTGATACCAAAATCAATCATTTTCGATGATGCAAATTAGAACACAATTTTTTATATGTGTAAGTAGGTACCCATCTAGATTTTTCAATACAACTTTAAGAGACATTTCAAACTTCGCCTATGTTGATTGGAAGACTTTCTTGAGTCATTTTAACATAGCCGATCCTAAGCCCGGATAAAGGAGGAGGGTGTGTTAAGTTCGGCTAGCCAACATTTCAAAACCAGCCACTCTCATGGATATGAAACCCACAAGAGATTCGTTGGGGCGTAACCCTCTTAGCGACGCGCTACATCGGAACCTGGGTGTAGTGTCAAATGGGCAAGGGCCGGGACGTCATCCCCTTAGTGGCGCGTCGTATTGTGATCCGGGTACGATGATAAATGAGCAAGGGTTGGGTCGTCGCAACCTTTGTGACGCGCTACATCTGCGCCCCGGTGTAGTGAAAAATGAGCAAGGGTCTTCGCACTTCCCTCGACGGGTGCGAAGGGTAAGGAAGCTAGCCGAGCCAACTAGGATTCTTCTAGGTAGCTGGAATCTAGGGTCTCTAACGGGTAAGTTAAGAGAGCTAGTCGATACAACAATTAGGAGGCGTGTAAATACTCTATGCATTCAGGAGACTAACTGGAAGGGCCAGAAGGCGAAGGAGGTGGAGGATACTGGCTACAAACTTAGGTACACAGGGACAACATCGGGTAGGAATGGTGTAGGCATCTTAATCGATAGGAGCCTTAAGGATGGAGTAGTTGAGGTGCGAAGGCAAGGCGACCGGATTATCTTAGTCCGGTTGGTAGTTGGAGATTTGGCTCTGAATGTGATCAGTGCCTATGTCCCACAAGTAGGGCTTTGCGAGAGCACCAAGAGACAGTTTTGGGAAGATCTCGATAGCATGGTTAGTACTGTGCCTATCAGCGAGAAACTCTTCATAGGAGGAGACCTCAACGGCCATGTGGGTGCGATTAATGGAGGTTTCGAGCGGGTGCATGGGGGTTTCGGGTATGGTAGTAGAAATCAAGAGGGGGAGGATATTTTGAACTTCGCGTTGGCCTACGATTTATTGATAGCAAACACCGTCTTTAAAAAGAGGAAATTCCATCTAGTGACCTTTCGTAGCGGACAACACCTGAGCCAGATCGACTTTATCCTTGCAAGGAGGGGGGATAGACGTGCTTGCTTAGATTGTAAGGTGTTACCTGGGGAGTGTGTTGTCCCTCAACACAAGCTTGTGGTGGCAGATTTTCGCTTTCAGGTACGTGTCCACCGGGACAATCGGGCCAAGATTGCGAGAACAAAATGGTGGAAGCTTAGGAGGGAAGAAGCGCAAACATTTAAGGAGAGGATGCTAGATGAGGGGTCGTGGGAAGAAGGAGAAGATGCAGATGACATGTGGCTAAAGATGGCAACATGTGTTCAGAAGGTAGCTTCGGATGTGTTTGGAGTGAGTAGGGGAGGCAAACGGGAAGCGAAAGACACCTGGTGGTGGAATGACGAGGTGCAAAGGGCTATTAGGGAGAAGAAGGAGTGGTTCAAGCGCCTTTATCATGACAAGAGTGCAGCCAATATTGAGGGCTATAAAATAGCGAAGACGGCTGCAAAATGAGCGGTGAGTGTAGCAAAAGGTCAGGCGTATGATGACCTTTATCAGCGACTAGGCACGAAGGAAGGGGAGAAGAATATTTATAGGATGGCTAGAATCTGTGAGAGGAAGACGAGGGACATCAACCAAATCAAATGCATCAAGGATGGGACGGATCAACTTTTGGTGAGGGATGAGGAGATCAAGGACAGGTGGAGAGTACTTTGACAAGTTATTTAATGGAGAGAATGAGGGTCCTACCTTGGAGTTGGATGACTCATTTGATGATACCAACAGACGTTTCGTGAGGAGATTTCAGGAGGCAGAGATCGGGGAGGCCTTAAAGAGGATGAAGGGAGGTAAAGCGATGGGCCCTGATGGTATCCCCATTGAGGTGTGAAGATGCCTAGGTGCCAGAGCGATAGTATGGCTAACTAAGCTTTTTAACTTTATTTTCTGGTCAAACAAGATGTCTGAAGAATGGAGGAGAAGTATATTAGTACTGATCTTCAAGAACAAGGAAGATGTTCAAAGTTGTACTAATTATCGTGGGATTAAGTTGATGAGCCATACGATGAAGCTCTGGGAGAGGGTTATCGAGCATCGCATAAGAAGAGTGACAAGTGTGACCCAAAACCAATTTGGGTTTATGCCTGGTAGGTCGACCATGGATGCGATTTTCTTATTACGACAGTTGATGGAGAGATATAGGGAGCAGAAGAAGGACTTGCACATGGTCTTTATTGACCTCGAGAAGGCATATGACAAAGCACCGAGAAATATCATGTGGTGGCCTTGGAAAAGCATAAAGTCCCAACTAAGTACATCACCCTCATCAAGGATATGTACATGGATGTGGTGACGTGTGTCCAAACATGTGATGGCGAGACCAGTGACTTTCCAATTAAAATAGGACTACATCAAGGGTCGGCATTGAGCCCTTATTTATTTGCTTTGGTGATGGATGAGGTCACAAGGGACATACAAGGTGATATCCCTTGGTGTATGCTCTTTGCTGATGATGTGGTGCTAGTGGATGAGACTAGGATAGGGGTTAATAGGAAGTTAGAACTATGGAGGCACACGTTAGAGTCGAAAGGGTTTAGGCTTAGTAGGACCAAGACCGAGTACATGAGGTGCGATTTCAGCGCGACTAGGAATGAGGAGGGAGACGTTAGCCTCGATGGGCAAGTGGTGGCCAAGAAGGATACTTTTCGGTATTTAGGATCGATGCTACAAAAGGATGTCGACATTGATGAAGATGTTAGGCATAGAATTTCAGCCAGTTGGTTGAAATGGCGTCGAGCTTCAGGCGTCCTCTATGACAGAAGGGTGCCTCAGAAGTTAAAAGGTAAGTTTTATAGGACAGCGATTCATCCGGTGATGTTATACGGTGCTGAGTGTTGGCCTACAAAAAGACGACATATCCAGCAATTGAGTGTAGCAGAGATGCGTATGTTACGGTGGTATTGTGGGCACACAAGGAGGGATAGAGTCCGGAAGGACGATATTCGAGATAAGGTTGGGGTGGCACCAATTGAGAAAAAATTGATTCAACACCGGTTGAGATGGTTTGGCCATGTCCAACGGAGGCCTCCTGAGGCACCGGTGCGTAGTGGGGTTTTAAAGCGGGTCGATAATGTAAAGAGAGGTAGAGGTCAACCTAAACTGACTTGGAACGAGTCGGTTAAGAGAGACCTTAAGGAGTGAAATATCTCTAAGGATTTAGCTATGGATAGGAGCGCTTGGAGACTAGCAATTAACGTGCCTGAACCGTAATCTTTTTTTCTTATACCTTTTTATATGTTCTTTGTTTCCATGCCTCTTTTGGGTTTCATCTCTAGCCTACCCCAACTTGCTTGAGACAAAAGGCTATGTTGTTGTTGTTGTAACTTTAAGAGACATTTCACCAAGCAATTTGTAGCAATAAAATTTAATATGAAAGTAATCATTGTGAGCTTACTCCTCACTACATCTTATCTGTCTCCTAGATCAAAGGGCACCCATTTGCAAATCAATTGTACATCCCATTGATCTATATAATTTCAATAGTATTGACAAAGATTTTATGCTGGGTAGCAGTGTATATATGCCACGACTCTAGACCAGGTGCATAAACAACTTTGAGAACATTTGTATAATCTGTTCAAGTACCCCATATTTTGTGTAACTGAATGCTAAATTGATTTGCTTATTATTCAGTTAAATGGTCCAACTTCAATGTATTGAGAAAAAAGAACATTTTTCCCATAGTTGAAGCAACCCAAATATTGTACTGGATTAGAAGTACCATGGAAGGAGGCAAAATCATAACCAATAGCAAACCTGCAGTTAGTGACAATCAACATTGCGGATAGATAGCATGACACATGGACATTAGATGAGGTGAAGGCGACAAGGTTAGCCTCAAGAAAGGATGGTGGTAGCCTCAGTAAATTAGCAGAGGTGCAAGGTTATGAGCACATAAATTAAAATTATAAAGATACACGATCTCTAGATAAGAACCTACAATTTTATCAGTCTTTGAGTAACGTCCTAAGACAATGCGAAAGATGGTTTTGCTGCAAAATGGGGCGTATATTTCAAGTAAGGCCAACAAATTTGCAGACATACATGAATGGAGAAGTCGCAATATCCCTCGCATATATGTTTTACAGAAGTGATATTAAACTCAAAACATTTTGAATTTTTTTTTCATAATTGGCACAACACAAGTCAGTAGAAAAGAAGCATAAGGCCACAAATTAAACCAAGCTAGTTGGAGCAGTAATTTGATCACTAATAATTTTTAATGGGAAGGTGTGGCTGGTCAGTCTGAAGTGCAAGCGATGCATGGTAAAATTAGTGTACCAATAAGCAGGCCACCGTTTTCTAAAGTGGATCCTATATCCACCAGGATAGGTTGATGTCACACTTGGATGCCATCAAGGAGAGAAAATTTAGAGGCAGCATCATAGAAAATCAACTTTGACCTCTGAATCTTGGATAGAATGTAAATGTAAATGAAAATGATCAGCTGGAACCAAACGATCTATGATGTGAAGGAAACAAGCAAGAGGAAATGGTGGTACCTGAGTTTGTAGCTTGTGAAGAGGCTTAAAGGATATAAATCCTAAGAAAGTGGGCATAGCGGCCATAGCGGCTTCAATTTCTGTTGAAGGCTTCTCCTTTTTAGATAATGATCTTTTACCATTTTTCTTTCCTAGAATTGGGAAAATAGAATTTGTTTCGAAATGGCAAAGTTGTATCTGGCTAGTTAAAAGAAATTTTATGGAGGAACATATGCAGTAAAAAAAGTTAGAACATAGAAATGTGTATATGTTCACTACCTGAACCTGTCTTGAAAACATGCGAGAAGTTTTCAACTTGAACATGATTAAAACACGCACACACTGTGTCCGCAATTTGAGAAGAGAAAGGCAGTCATCCATCCATCCATATATGATATATCTCTGGCTCCATTTATGGGCCCTGGGCCGCCATTCGGGAGTCAAATGTTGGGCTGGTCCGGCCTAAGCCGACGCCCTCATATAAAGTCCCGAACCCTAGAGGCCATCGCCTTCCTCCCCAACTCGCCGTCGTCTTCTGCCGTCCGCGCCTCCACTTCGGCCTCTGCCCCTTGCAAAGGTATCGGCTCATCCTCTGGCGCCCGATCTCTGTTCTTGAGCAGCTTGGTGCGATAGCGAGTGGATCAAAGATGTACGCTGTTGCCTCCCCGTGCCTGTAGTGATTCGGTCCTTTGTTTGCGGTTAATTGTAGCTACTGCGCCTCCAATCCCTTAGGGGTTTTGGGTTCTATTTGCTTGCGTGTGTGGATGATCTGATTCTTAACGGTTGTTTCTTCTGGATCTGATGAATTACTTACGAATCGTCGTTGGGCGACTTGTTGATTGTGCTTGCGGTCGTGTAACGTGTGTCAGATCGAAATTTTGAGGTGTAGAGCTCGTGTAGTTTCTGTTTTGCAGATGCTTAAGCATTCTCTATCTTCCTCTGTAGTTCATGTCCAGTAGGAGTTGCAACCTCATAATACGACCAAATTTCTGACCTGGTTTATAAGGTTGCGTTCAGTTTTTATTTCGTCTTGCTGGCTCAAAATTCTGTCCGCACACTAAGTTTGCTCTTTTTATTTCTTTATTTAGGCCTGGTTTGTTTTCTATATTATATTGCTTCTCTGTATAATTTTTGCTGCTTTATGTTTCCCCTTCTGATGTGTATCAAACCTTTTAAGCTGATTACTACGGTTGCAAGTTTAAAACTAGATTCTGATCCCACCTAATAAATTTATTTTGTTAGTGTCTTTAGTATTGTGTGATGTTTACTACTGTTTCTAATAATTGATTCATCTGGTGTAACATTTTAAGCTTCGCCTCCAGCCATGGGTAAGGAGAAGTCCCACATCAACATTGTGGTCATTGGCCATGTCGACTCTGGCAAGTCGACCACCACCGGCCACCTGATCTACAAGCTTGGAGGCATTGACAAGCGTGTGATCGAGAGGTTCGAGAAGGAGGCCGCTGAAATGAACAAGAGGTCCTTCAAGTATGCATGGGTGCTCGACAAGCTCAAGGCTGAGCGCGAGAGAGGTATCACCATTGATATCGCTCTGTGGAAGTTCGAGACCACCAAGTACTACTGCACGGTCATTGATGCCCCTGGACACCGTGACTTCATCAAGAATATGATCACTGGTACCTCCCAGGCTGACTGTGCTGTCCTTATCATTGACTCCACAACTGGTGGTTTTGAGGCTGGTATCTCCAAGGATGGCCAGACCCGTGAGCATGCTCTCCTCGCGTTCACTCTTGGAGTGAAGCAGATGATTTGCTGCTGCAACAAGGTATTCTCTTAGGAATTTCTGTTGTACTCCTGTTGATTCATTAGTTGAGTCACTAGTATTAGACTACGTGATCTGTATACAGAATTCAATGCTTGTATAATATTGTTTAAGGAGTTGAATGCTGGATCTAACGAATGCAATAAGCGACTAAGCGCTCCCATTGACCTCAGTTAATATTCATTAATTTGCTACTCGCATCCTTTGCAGAAAGGCTCTATTATTTGATATATAAGTTTCTCATTCAGTCGGTTTGAGTAATGTTTAGTGGTTATTGTAATACTTTTAGTGCCTTAAATATGTATGCACAAGTCTTGCATCATTTAATTTTCAACTCTTCATGTGATTGGTTTAGTTAATTAATGCACTGCTCTTAGAGTTTAGTAGTAGAATGCATTGACTTGAACCTTTTAGCTCTTTTTTTTGCTGTACTCTTTGTATTTGTTACAATCTGGATGGTGCTGCTGGAATGTCACTACAAATGTTTCTGTACCAGTTTATTTTGTTGATGTCTTCTCACTTATACATTAATCTATCATTTTGCTTGCTGTGCATGTGATTTATTCCATTAAGCTAATAGTATTGTTCTGTTTCAAGCATACACTGGCGTGGATAATCAAACTAACAATAATGTATTTCTGCTGCTGTTGTATTTTTAGATGGATGCAACCACTCCCAAGTACTCCAAGGCCCGTTATGATGAGATTGTTAAGGAAGTCTCATCCTACCTCAAGAAGGTTGGATACAACCCTGACAAGATTGCTTTCGTCCCAATCTCTGGTTTTGAGGGTGACAACATGATTGAGAGGTCCACCAACCTGGACTGGTACAAGGGCCCAACCCTGCTTGAGGCTCTTGACCAGATCACTGAGCCCAAGAGACCTTCGGACAAGCCCCTGCGTCTCCCCCTCCAGGATGTGTACAAGATTGGTGGTATTGGAACTGTCCCGGTTGGTCGTGTGGAGACTGGTGTCATCAAGCCTGGTATGGTTGTCACCTTTGGTCCAACTGGGCTGACCACTGAGGTGAAGTCTGTGGAGATGCACCACGAGGCTCTCCAGGAGGCCCTTCCTGGTGACAATGTTGGCTTCAACGTGAAGAACGTTGCTGTGAAGGATCTCAAGCGTGGGTATGTGGCCTCCAACTCCAAGGATGACCCTGCCAAGGAGGCTGCCAGCTTCACCTCCCAGGTCATCATCATGAACCACCCTGGGCAGATCGGCAACGGCTACGCCCCAGTGCTGGACTGCCACACATCCCACATTGCTGTCAAGTTTGCTGAGCTCATTACCAAGATTGACAGACGATCTGGCAAGGAGCTTGAGAAGGAGCCCAAGTTCCTGAAGAACGGTGATGCTGGTATGGTGAAGATGATTCCCACCAAGCCCATGGTGGTGGAGACCTTCTCTGAGTATCCTCCACTGGGTAGGTTTGCTGTCCGTGACATGAGGCAGACGGTTGCTGTTGGAGTCATCAAGAGTGTGGAGAAGAAGGACCCAACAGGCGCCAAGGTGACCAAGGCTGCTGCCAAGAAGAAATGATGCGACCTTTCTTTAATCCTGCTTCTGCTTTTGCAATACCTAGATGACTTATCACTATCACATAAGTTTTGTTTGCGGTGGTTGCTGTTATTGTGTGAACTGTTAAATCTCTGCTGTGGCTTGGCCTGTTGTTTAGTCGGGCTCTACTGGAGGTGTACCTTGGGTCTGTCGTCTGGTACAATCAGTATCGTGAAAACTTAAATGTTCTCGAGAATTTATGTCCCTTTTAGTGGGCGCCTGCTGAATGGAGTTTTCGAAAGTCTACCTATAGTTTGTCTTTATGCAAGTTGCTGTTTGCCGCCTCGTTTTTTTTTCTGCTATGCCTGTGAACAAATTTTGCACGTCTGATGTGGCTGTTTTTTTTTCCCATGGCGTGAATTGCTTGAAATTGCCACAGCAGCGTTAAATTTTTACGTCGCGATTGTGGCTACTGATATCTCGATAGTCGATACTGCGCTAGCGCGTGGGCTTCTCCTTTTTCACGGGGAAGTGACAACCGACAACCCAGGAGATCTCTGATGAATGGGAGCGCGTGACGCGGTGCCAAGAGATCTCTGAGACGAGGTGGAATACGCTTTCTCCCGTTCTGCAACGGGTCGTTCCGGGAACAAACCAAGAATGTGCTGTTGATCAACAGCTGCCTTTCTCCCAGTCTGCAACGTACCCGTTCCGGGAACAAACCTAGAAAATGCAACGGGTGGTTCCTGAACAAACCTAGAAAATGAAGCTGGCCACAAGCCTGGCCTCCTCGAAAGTATCGAGGATTTTATATAATTAAATTATAAGTCCCTTATGCAACCTTTCTTTTAAGAGAACGATTTCATCCATTTATGAAGCTGTTAAGAAACTAGGATTAAACAGTTAACCATATCTCCGAACTTCCCAAGGGATATTATCCTTTGGCCACAATGGTGATAAATGGTTGCTTACTTTCTCCTTGTGCATTCCATTTCATCAATACCGGTGATGCCATCACAAGCATTCAACCTATGTCGTCATCAAATGATGAACAATGTTCATCCATAGCTGTAGCCAGCCATGCTACCTTTGATCATTGCCCATAGCATGAAGTTCCTCCATCAATCTTCATCAAGCCACTTGATATTCAACGCAAAGTAACGCTTGACTTGACATTCGTTGAATGATATGATCCCCTTCATACCATTATATGGCTTTACTAGTAGCGACACACCTATTAAAAAACTTTAGTTGTATATTTAGATGGGTCGTATTGCATTTATTTTGACCATATGAAAATTAGAGACCATAGTTTAATAAGTAGATTTTAAGTTACATAATTCATCTCTCTATCTTAAGCATTACTGTCTCTTCAGGATCCAAAACAAAAGACATTAGTTAAGTCACTGGTGGACATCTAGGCAGACCTTACAAAGAGGATTTTTTTTTCCTTTTTTTACTTTCCTTGTATGTACGTCATATGGTGGAAGAAGAAACGTGTGGAGAGGGACAGAAAATATTTCTTTTACCATGTGGTCGGCCATAATAAACTTTTTTTAAGGTGCTCCCTCATAATGTTTGCGGTCCATTAAAAAAAATGCACTCGTTTGTCTTATGGTTGTCTTTTTTTTTTTTACATTGTGGTTGTCCTAAACTTTACAGTCCCAATAGAAATCAAATTGACGCATTGCTTTGATTTAATATTCGAAGCATCAAATTAATGGTACACACTATGACATCTCTAGGGAGTAAGAGCAACTCCAATAGTTTTGTAAATGGGTTTTGCATTCTTATTTTTATAAAAAAACTATAAAACTCCTATCTGAATAGTTTTGCAAATGAGCTTTACATTTTTATTAACTTGGCAAAATCCTGGGATGGATTGACATATATGCAAGCTTCCGATCGACTTGGCATTCCGTCTCGCGCACTACTCGGCACGCGCTCTTCCCTTCCGCGTCTCTGGTTTTTTCTTTTTAGATTTTGGCAAGTTAATTTTACCAAACTGTTAGAGATAACCTTTTTTTCTCCTCCCCATATTGATTTAAGAGTTGATAAGCTTCATATTTTACCAAATAAAAAATACAAAATTGTTGGAGTTGCTTTAAGGATCACGTAAAGTAGGTATTTAAAGACGTGTTTTTTTCCTAGCCCTCCTAAACTTTTGGCAACTAATCAAAGCGTAGTAACTTTACCAGGAAGGTGAATCAATAGAAAACGCGTAGGAATAACGAAAAATTTACAAAAATTGCGCTGATAGGTTTCCGTGTACGACGCTGAATTTCATCATCCGAGTAGGACTCAGGAAAAGCCGAAAAGGAAAAAAAAAAAACCGTGTCGAGGCGACCTCTGCTGGTGGGGTTTCTCACCTATAAATATCCGCGACGCTGCAGGTCAAATATACTCAAATTCAAGTACTCCTGGGCTGTTCAGTTCAACTTCACTACAATATCGCCGTAACCGTTGCATTTGCTTCAAATCTTTTCGTAAGCGGAAACGTTGGAGAGAGATCGATCGAGATGGGAGGGTGCTTCTCCGTGGACGGCGACGTGCGCGGCGGCATGGAGGCCGTCGGCGGCGGCGGCGGCGGGAGGACCCAGGGCGGCGTGGCGGCGGCGGCTGCGCAGCAGGGCGGGCCGAACGACGCGGTCGACTATTTCTTCCAGACGCGCGGCCTCCGCGGCCTCTACACGCCAATCGAGGTAAACAAGCCCGCGATCTGTTGGATTGCGGTTTCGGCGAGGTGAATAGCGGTTTTGGGTTAGACGAGGGATTGGGGTTTTGTTGCTTTATTTAATTGGTGGCTCTGCAGCTGCGCCACGTTTAATTTTGGAATTTGGAGTCAGGGTCTGATCTCAAACTATAATCTCATAATTTCATCAGTAATCTATAATCACTGCTTAGTTGCTTCGCGAATTCGTTGGATGAGGTGGGGGTTTGGGGTTTGTTAGTCCCCACTCAGTTTTTTCGGTGCTCACTTTTGGTAGGCTTGCCCACCAACTGCTCGGACGTCGGACTCAAAGCTGGCAACGCGTTTTTGGTATGGCCCATTTTGTTCTGACTTTGTTCTGGGAAATGCTCTGGACTCCAAATATGAAGAAATTGGTGTCGCTGTACTGCAGTTGCGTGCCTCGATTAATGCATCTTATGTATTTGATCCAGCTCTGCCTTGGCATGGATATGCGGACTGTGAAAATGCATATGATTATATTATGAACTGCGATAGTGCACATTAAGTTTACAATTTTGGTTCCTCACGTTGATTGACATCACATTGTGTCTGAAACAAGTGTAACGATTTTGTAAACATCCATACTGGCAGCATTTTTCTGCAAGGGGATTAGGTGAGGTCAAATACATTTTAAGTGGAGTGGGTGCTGGAGAAGCTGGGTGGGGGGAAGGAGAAGATCTTTTGTTTTATGACACACACAACTATCATTTTAATTTTTTGGTGGTTTAATTTTTCTCTTATAAACAATCTAAAACGTCCCATACAATTCACTTTGCTATTTGCCACTCACATGAAGATATCTGGCCTCATGCATTACCTTTATTGATTCTACATTCATCATGCAAATATTGTTGCCACATTCCAGCTTCTCCATGATACTTGGATACAGTAACTTACAACTATTTATGATTTGTTGGGTGGTTTGATTTAAGTGTTTCTTAGTGATCTTAATTGCCTCAGAAAGATGGTGTACTAACCTATTATTCTGTGTCACCAGTTAGGTCTACATGGCACAGCTTACTAACATTTTCCTGAGTTAGCTGTGGATGTCAATCTAATCTCTTGTGCTGATACCTGATCTGTTATTTTATTCCTCTAATTGCAGCTGTCATTTTCAGCATCGAAGTTGCGGAATTTAGATGCCTTTTCAAAGGTGAAACCTAGCATTTTCAAGTACTTTAATCTTAATATTTCTATCATGGTAGTACTTACCCAGTTATCCAGAGGCATAATAGCATTACTTCAAAAAATAAGTTACGTCAAGCCTTGGAATGGTTGTCTCTGACTTTGAATATTCTTAGCTACAAATGTTGTGATGTGAAAAATGAGCAGACTATAAGTTGATACTGTTTAAAATGGTCCTTTCAATATTAATTTCATATTGGTATACCTATATTTTACCAACAACCTTCACTTTTCTTATGGCTTACATAAGATTAATATATCACGGTGTATAATTACTGAAACTGGACATATATTGCTTAAGTTTCCTTGGGTTCCTTTGCATCTCTGCTTTTTTCTTCCAAAGGTGATATTATGTTTGCTCTAGAGTGATCCTATGCTAGTGGTCTACACTAACATAAAAGGAAAGCTAGAGGAGATTGGCCGTACTGAAGTGATTTTAAATTCATTGGAGCCCTCATGGATCACAAAGGTTACAATGTCTTACCAATTTGAGATTGTGCAACCACTCATGTAAGTATCTTTTGATGGAAATGTAGATATTACTTGCAGAAAACTCCTAACCTGCTACTGGTTTTCAACTCATGATAGATTCAGGATATATGATATTGACACAAAGTACCACAACACTCCAGTGAAGGTATTAATATTGTACCCTTAATTTATTTTTTGTGCCTCTTCTCAAATTCATTACTTGATGAAGAGGTTTCAATCAGCCAACAATCCTTTCTTATTTGATTACAGTATTCTGTGTATGGCTACATTTGTGAATGTATATCTTTTCACCATTTATTCTACACGGCAGTAAAGATTTGCTTCAAAGGAGATGGGTGATTAGCTGGCAGCACAATTCTCTCAAGTTCTGTTTGTAGGAAAAAATAGCAGATACAAAAATAGCTTAGAATAAAAGTTTCATTTCACTTGTATGCATTAACTTTTGAAAAAAAAAATCATTTAACAATGGGGAATGATTCCTGGCTCATCAAAACTCAATAGATTTGCTTTGATTTATAGTCATTAATTTTCTATACAACTTACAAACTATGCATTTGTTGATCTGTGCAGATGTTGAATTTGTCTCAGCAAGATTTTCTGGGGGAAGCATGCTGCAATTTATCAGAGGTCGGTACTAAGTTGATTAGATTGATCATTGCAAATACCGTGAATAATTTGTTTTGGCATTTTCTGTATTACAAAAACTTATTTAAATATATTCAAATTTTAAGAGTGAAGCAAGAATGCATTGCCTGATATTTGGTTTGTGTTCCTTTTGCAGATTGTAACAAAAGTTAACCATAGCCTGGTACTAAATCTTCGGAGTGATTGTGGACATGGACTTCACGGAACAATCACAGTACATGCTGAAGAAAGTGACTCCTCTAGAATGGCAGTTGAGATGATTCTTCATTGTGTGAACTTGGAGAACAAAGATGTGTTCTCCAAAAGTGTATGTATAAATAAACTTTCTTGGTTAGAGTAATGTTATCAGCTGATAATATAATTCCCATAAGTGTTACTTGATATTAATTACACAGGATCCCTTCTTAAGAATATCTAAACTGGTAGAGACAGCTGGTCCCATTCCTATCTGCAAAACAGAAGTAGTACCTGATAACTTGAACCCTGTTTGGAGGCCAGTCACTTTAACATCACAGCAGTATGGAAGCAAGGCAAGTAAAGTTTACAGATATGATGGTATTTCTGTTGGCATATCTTAGCACATGCATAATTCATTATTGACCTTGTGATCCCCCTTTTTCTTGTGCTATATTTCAGGATAACCCACTGCTAGTTGAGTGTTTTGATTTTAATTCCAGTGGTGACCATGTACTGATAGGGTATGTACATGACTTATCTTTCATATCTTTTGTTGTTCATTCTAAGATTGAGTTATGCCCTTGGTTGTCTTATAACAGGGCCTTCCAGACAACTATTAGTCAGCTTGAAAATCTGTATACCTCGAAGTCTGGAGCAAATTTTTACAGCCACAAGGGACAAAGAAAGGTTTGAGCTTTTCCTATATGATCGGAAATATACTGAAGAAAAGAGTCACTTAAGCTAACTTCTCTTAATATGTGTAAACTGGTTTCAGATGAAAGGACAACTGTTTGTGGACAAGTTTCAGGAAACAGTCCAGCATACTTTCTTAGATTATATTTCTAGTGGATTTGATCTTAATTTCATGGTGGCTGTAGATTTTACTGGTTAGCTTGATTTATCAGCTGATGTTATAATATCTGTATCCCTGTCTATATTTAAAATATGAGATTTATTTTTCTGTCTTTTCAGCTTCGAATGGAGACCCCCGTGTACCCCAGTCTTTGCACTACATTGACCCATCTGGCAGACCTAATTCATATCAACAGGTTAGGATCTATCTTTTGCTGAATTTTTTTTTGGGCAACATTAGCCTGCTAATTGGATTCCATACCAGGCCATACTTGGGGTGGGCGAAGTTCTGCAGTTTTACGACACTGATAGACGGTTTCCTGCATGGGGTTTTGGAGCAAAGGCGCAAGGTCATGTATCACATTGTTTTAACTTGAATGCAGCTACAAATGACTGTGAGGTGAGCTTCATGTCTACTGAGATATCTTTTGACCATGCTGAACATATTTCTGTGTTATATTCTATTATTTACCTTCACAACCATGTAATTGTAATACAGTATGTCGATCTAGATATAGTATGTTTGTTAGGCACAGTTATGGGATTGCCAAATCATGTGTGGCCCTTGCAATTTTGCTGAATATATGCGAACAAACTGTGCAACATATGAACCCATACTACTGGCAGCATTCACATTGCTTATATTGGTGCTATCTCTATTTATTCCCCTATGGTGTTTATATTTCAAGACCATCATTTATGTTAAGGTTATATTTATGAACACAGGTGGGTGTTTATATTTCAAGACCATCATTTATGTTAAGGTTATATTTATGAACACAGGTGGTTGGAGTTGAAGGTATCATGTCAGCATACACCTCTTCTCTTTACAGTGTTTCACTTGCTGGGCCGACTATGTTCGGGCCCGTGATCAACAAAGCTGTAGAAATTGCAGGCCAGTCCCTTCAGTATTCAAACAATAAATATTTTGTCCTTCTCATTATCACGGTATGCAGTCAAATTTCTGCACATAACCTCTGTTGGTTCGAAATGTCATTTAACTGACCATTTTTGCAGGATGGAGTTCTCACTGACATCCAAGAAACAAAAGATTGTATTGTAAGGGCATCAGACCTGCCATTGTCGATTCTCATTGTCGGCGTTGGAAATGCTGATTTCAAACAAATGGAGGTAAAGAGCTGACCTCAGAAATCCCTCTCTTGAGAAATATTCCCTCCATTCAAAATTATAAAGACGTTTTGGCTTTTCTAGATACATGCTTGCTTTTACTATGCATACTGCCTTTTGCTATGCACTTGGATATACACTATGTTTAGATGCATAGTAAAGCAATTGTATCTAAAAAAGCCAAAATGTCATATAATTTGAAAAGGAATGGAGGGACTAGAAAGTAGTCTGAATATTTACCTGCCAGCTCTAGCTCTAATGAACTGTATGCACATTTTCACTATGCTGTAATTGTATTCCTTCCATACACAAAGGATTTGACACCTCACCATGTTTGCTAACTGAAGCTGAGCTGTTGCATGTTGTACCTGTCCATCTGAGCCTTGGTAGTTTAGTCTGGCAGTTCATTGCAGCCTAGCTTTGCACTTATTGAATTGTACCCGTAGTACTCTGCATTCGATGAATCTGCAGGCATGCTGTCACTTGCATCTGCCAGAAAGTTCGTCCACTTATGTTATGATGATGTATTTTATTCTTGTCTGAAATTTAACAAAGGCTCTTAGATTGCAACGTTGTTCTGTTTGATCCTCTTTTCTGCTCCACTTAACAATTGTACATGACAGATCTTAGACGCTGACAACGGTAAGAGACTGGAAAGCTTTACTGGCAGGATTGCGACACACGACATCGTCCAGTTTGTCCCCATGAGGGAAGTCCAAGGTGAGCAGGAGTCCGCATCATGCCAGCCCCAGCTGTCACGCTATAAAACAGAACTGTTACCATCTCCAATATGATTTCATCGCTGACGATTCTCTGTCCTTGTGCACAGGTGGGGAGATCTCCGTCGTGCAATCTCTTCTGGAGGAGCTGCCCGGTCAGTTCCTGCAGTACATGCGCACTCGGGGGATCAAGCCACAGCAGGCTCCGGGGCTTGCTTCAGCGCCCGTTTACCCTCCTCAGCAGTGACCAAAAAAAAAAGGAAAAGAAAAAGTGCCGCGCTCTAAACGAGCTGGTTCGTTTGCCTAAACTGTGAATTCCGCTAGCGTCCCATCCTAGTCGTAGTGTAGTACACTTGTTCATGTACTCTGGTTGACTGGTTAGCTTTATCTTGGCCGCAGTTGGTGCATATCCAATGCGGTAGAATCTAGATCCAGCACAAATAGACACTGCTTTCCTCTAGGTTAAGTGAGACGGAGTAAATTTGCTCTGCACATTCTGTCAAGCAATTCCGGTTATCGTGAAACGTCATTATTATCCCCTGCTTCTATATTAAGTACTAATTTTATAATAATCTTCGGTGGTGGTTATGAGTTGACCGCAGCCAAGCTCCACTCGATGATGGTCCTTGGTCCAGGCCGGCGTCCAGCAGCTGGCTGGCTTCGAGGCATGTGGTGCTGGCCTGGAAGCCAGCCTAGAGCTCGTGGGGTGCTCAGGATTACCGCTCTCTGCCTGGCATCTCTGTCTCGTCCTTTCTTTTTTGGGTCCTCTCGAACAACTAGAATTCGCTGGAGGGCGGCACCTTGTTGCTGGCGTCTCCCGCGTCCCGCGTCGCCTTCTTGTGCGCCGACTGAAATGAGCCGTCCGTTCTTAAGAGGAAATTATTTGTCAGTTTGTTACCGGCTGCCTTTTGACCTTATCTGAAAACATTTTTTGTTCAGCCCTCCTGTTAGTTAAGGTTACGGCGCCGTTCGCTCGCATGAACTTTATAGGAGTGCGATCAATTAGAAAACATGATTTGGTGCATGCAAGCACCGGTAACAAGAAGGTATGCAAATTTTACTAAACACTAAGCCGCTAAAATAAAAGCTAATTGGTAGTCTAAACTAGTGCAAGTTCATAACTGTTGTGCACCGGTTTACATTACTGCTCTCCCCGTTCCAAATTGCACAAAGTGAACTAAATTTGTAACTGGGGAGTATGTTTTAGTAAAGATATTTAAATGATCTAATAACATATCGTCATATTCATTATTTTATATTTTCTCATGAATTCTGTTGGATAAAGTTTGTTTATCGTCATCCCCACCCAGTGGCGAAGCTAGAGTTAATTAAAGGATGGTGCATTTGCCTAATAGATATATAAACTTGGAGCTATAATATGGTGAAAAAATGATTTACTTAGTGGTGTCTGATTTTTTCATGGGTGCATGTGCACCCAGTGGCTCGTAAGTAGCTTCGCCACTGTCCCCACCGACTCTTCCAAGCAAACAAGAGGGGTCATCATACTATATCACCTAAGAAATCTATAGTGTACCAAGCAAATTTTTGGCCAAATACTAGTTGTAAATACGTTTATATTAGATGGATCGGTTAGATGGATCGGAAGCCAAATGGGCATTGCCATTTGTCAGCTTCCATCGCGATCTGCGAGAGGACTGATAGGGAGAGTTCAAGTTTCTATGTAACTCAGCTTTGTTGTCCCATGGTTAGGAAGCCACTTTCATGGTCACCATCACGGTAGGCAGTAGGCCACACTAACGAACTGCCTTTCCTTTTCTAAAAATCCTATTCATACGTGAGCAGGTGATCTAGCCCTTCTATATTAGTATATATCTAACTTTGAATAAAAGAAACTATTATACACACTTTATTTTTGCGAAAAAGTAATTTTAATAAAACTTAAGAATAAAGTCTTTACAAGAAAGAGTGACAATCCACTCTAGAGAACAAGCAAAAAACATAACTCTCCCTAGACCTAATCCCAAACTAAACTATCATACACACTAGTGTTACATCTGACTTAAAATTATCATGTGCATTTTTTTCAGTTCAAATCATAGTAGAAACAAAACATAGATACCCAGTCGCGTGTATTTACAATGCCAAATTTCGATATTTAAGCTGAACACATTCTAGCTAAAACTTTCTTATTTCGTGATTACCTTTCTTATGTGTCTTACATATGTGGGTATTTTCAATAAATGATGATTTCACATGTGTTATGTTACGGGCTCACGACTATCCCATCATAAATATATTATGCCCAATCTGAACTCAAAATTATACCTATCAATCTCATTATTTTGCAATCACTTATGTTCAGTCTTTTTAGTTATTGTTACTATTCCCGCAAATGACACGATAACTAATTTAGTGAGGCCATTTTCCACTAGTAGACTGGATTTTGATTTCAAAAAATATATATTAAAAAAATAGAATTTTAGTAGGCAAAATCAATTCAAATACAACATATATTATTGATTGCACCTAGAATTGATTTCAAAAAATATATAATTTAAGAAATTAGAATTTTCATAGACGAAAATCAATAAATACAATATAAAATTAGAATTTTCATAGACAAAAATTAACTTAAATACAATATGATTGTAGTTAAAAAGAATAACTAAAAAATATGATTGTGAGGCAATAAACAAAATTAGTCAAAACCACTGTATGACTATTTCACGGACCGACAATAAATGCTACGAGTGTTTCTAGTGAGAATAATTTCAATAGGTTCTTATTTTGTCGTGATTCCAGATGTTTTGCACTAGGACCGTAAAAATGGAGCTGTCTAACGGATTGAAGTATTTGGTGAAATGATCTCAGTGCTCATACTAATATCAATTATTAGCATACGAGGAATGCATAGCGATGCGTCAACTCATTTCATATTCACAAAAATGTTAAGAGTTTGATAGCGATGGACTTCTTCCTCGTACAAAGAAGACTGAGGTTTCACCGCGGAGACTCAAAACAGACAGATTTAACCAGACACAGTCATTCGTGCATGCCGCCAACGTCGAGACAGCCCTGACAAGAGAAGCTGACAAAGATGAGACAGAGAGCGAGCTGGGCAATAAAACCGTTGGGACAGAAGGAGAAAAAAGGAAATCACATGAAGCAAACACAGCTTGTCTCCCCCACGCTCCGACTTCATCACGCAAATAATTTAATTCACCATTTATTTACTCGCTACTATTAGTCCCTCTCCCTCCTTCCCGACTCCGTCTCCCTCCCCTTCTTCCCAGGCTCCTCCGCCGAGGCGACCAACCCCGTCAACCCGAGCTCTCCCACGCAAACCCTAGCCAGCCAGCTAGCTAGCCGCCCCGGCCGGGCCCAATGGCGGAGGACGGCGGCGACAGGGACCACCAGCAGCAGCAGCCGGCCGCCGCGGCGTCAGGTGGCGCCGGGGTGGAGGGGCAGCGCAGCAGGGAGAGCGTCAAGCTCTTCGTGGGGCAGGTGCCCAAGCAGATGTCGGAGGCCGAGCTCGCCGCCCTGTTCCGCGGCGTCGCGCTCGTCGACGAGGTCACTGTCATCCGCGACAGGGCCACCAGGGTCTCGCGAGGTCCGGATCCGTACACGCCTCCCTCCCTCCCTCCTCCTGCCTCTTTCTTCGTCTGCCGAATTTCGTCGTCCTCCCTGGCTGCAATGCGACGCCCCGCGTGGGAGCGGGGCCAGCGGGGTCTAGGGATCTGGGGGCGTGGCTTCGCTTGGGCCAAGCTGGACAGGGGAGGCGGAGGCGTGCTGCCTCCGTCCGGCCGTCCCGTACGCCTCTCGGGAGGGTTTCCTTTGCTTTGGAGGGCTCGGTTTTTCTGGGTGCTCAGCTTGTTCGGGGCAATGCCGCTGACGCGGAGCTAGAGCTGCTGCTGCTTTCCTGTTCGTGGGTGCCGGAAAGCTAGAGGATCTCGTCGTTCGCTCGGAATTTGTCTGATTTATCAGCGATCCCTGTGCAATGGTTGGTATGATGCGTTCACTTGGTGCCTTGGTGGCACCTCTTGTTCCCTGTGTGCGTTGCAGAGATGCATGCTGTGATGCGACCTCCGTATGGTGGAAGTGCTTTGTTTGCTTAGAAGACTGCTGGGACTTGAACTCTTTGGCTTTTTTTTTGGTACCCAAAGCTGCTGTACGATGTTGTAAACTTGCAATGTTCTGTTTTCTTATCTCTAGTTTCCATCCTTCTCTTTTGATGTATCTGCACTCTGCAGGATTAGATCCAGATTTTGCTGTTTTGATGAGTTTTAGCTTCTGCCTATACTTGGATTTTGCTTCTTATTTGTTTTGATCCTTCGATGCAAAGTTTTTTGTTGAATGCTTGAGATTTAGTTGGACCTGGACTTTGATTTGACCTGCTTGGTTGGTTTCAGTTGGCCCCCGAATATAGGCTGCCTGTGTTAGTACAGACCAATTGATAACTGAAGATACTCTGCTTTATGTATGATTTGGCTAAAATTTAGGGACAATATAATCTTACACATGTTTTCTGTTTTTTTCTATTTAAGAACTTCATTGGTTCAAGAATTTTATTGGTATAGGACCATTCAAAACTCAGTTGACCTTGTTTGAGTATGAGTTCGGTTCTTTTCAACACTACTGAGAAGTGGAGCTGCTTCATTGCAACTGGTTTGAATTTGTGTGGGGAACTGCTTCAGTATGCTTCTGGTTTCTAATAGTTTTAGATTCTCCTCCTTAAGGCCTGAAGGAGTCATGTAAAAGTGATAGCCTGTGCTGTTCTTCATGTGCAAATTCAGCTGGAATGCCCTTTGCTGCTAAATTACCTCTTTTTTTTTTTGATGTTTCTCTCAGATTTTTTTTTAACTTCAGATTTTTGTTTCCTGTTCCTTTTGTTTAGTTCTTGTTGGATTGTAGTGTAAATATGTATCTACAAATCGGTAGGTCCTACCCTTTTTGTTCCTTAATTGATGTTTGATACAATTGTATTGGACCTTTGCAGGCTGCTGCTTCGTGATCTGCCCATCAAGGGAGGAGGCTGACAAGGCTGTGACTGCATATCACAACAAGCGCACACTACCTGGGGTATGTAACCCTGTTTGTATTTTCCTGGAATCTTGAGTACAGTGTATTAAGTACTAAGTAGTAACTGATCCCTCTGTAAGTTTCTTCTTTGAGGTCAGAAATATTAGCACCATTTGGAATGTTGCTTGATAAGTTGAAAAGCTGGCATCTTCTGCTTTCAAACTGCCTTCAAACTAATTTAGTGCTTACATAATTATCTTAGAATATCTTAGAATCCTGGACCGAATCCTATCAATCCCATGTATTGTTGTACCTGGCCAGTACTAGCAGATGTTTGTTCATACATGAATTAGCTTTCGGACCTAAACCATGGAATACATGAGGTAGTCCATGATACAAGCCCAATTTTTGGAATGTGGGTGAAGTCAAACGATCTAGCCTTGTCAGTGGCATATAAGGCAATAGTTTCTGATGATGGGTAAAATCTGAAATGTTTTAGATATTGTTTCAAGCAGTCTCCCTATACATTTGCAATCAATCCTCAAGAGATATTTTTAATATTCCTAAAGCACATAATATATATATTTTTTTCAATTTTTTTCAAATGTCTATCTGATACTCTGACTAGCTTTAACATTTTCTCTTTCCTGTTTTTTCTCTGTTTTAAATTAGGCCGCAAGTCCATTGCAAGTAAAATATGCCGATGGGGAGTTGGAAAGATTGGGTATGAGGCTCTGCAAAATTGTATTATCATTTATATAATGTATTTGCAGGCTGATTTTGGCTCTTGCTTGGGACAAAAGGCTATGTTGTTGTTGTATTTTGGCTCTTGTTTTTTTTTTAGAATTTTACTGACATGTGTCTATTACTTCCAGAGCACAAGCTATTTGTTGGGATGCTCCCAAAAAATGTAACAGATGCTGAAATGACGGAATTATTTTCAAAATATGGGAATATCAAAGATTTGCAGATTTTGAGAGGTTCTCAACAAACGAGCAAAGGTAAATTATCTTGGTTCAGATTAGGAATGGAGCACACTTCTATCTTCTTCTTTCTAACTTGCTTATCTACTGTGGACGTTGCAGCTGGTTGTGCCTTTCTAAAATATGAAACAAAAGAGCAAGCTGTTGCTGCTATAGAAGCTCTAAATGGAACACACAAAATAGAGGTTCGTAGAAATAAAGGATTCCAAAAGAATCTTTTTCTTAACGATGATATTGATTCACTTCTCCTGAAAACATATCACATACCCCTACTACTTTTAACAGGATTATGTAGCTCAGTGAATATGAACTCAATATCATTGCATTTCAAAAGTGTCAAACAAAAGATGCTCAGTATGATTGCAACTTGCAAACATCACCTATCAGCCACACATTGTATGGTACTTCCAATTTACATATCATTGTGATGGTACTGAGCTATTTTCCACAACATTGCAGCAAAAAAATCTGGAATTCTCTGTTTTCATTAATTGAACATAATCTGATAGATCCATGTGAAGTAAAATCATTCAAACACAATTCTCTGCTTGCCATTAGTTCTTAAATAGAAGATATTTCCTTTATGGCATTTTGTCTTATATTTGATGATATCAATGCATGTAATAGATCACTGATGCCTTGGTTTTGTATGATCGATTACTTCAGTTCTTCTGAAATTTCATGACCAGTTACCCAAATCTAACATGCCCTGGTCATTTTTGTTAGGGTTCAAGTGTTCCTTTGGTTGTCAAATGGGCTGACACTGAAAAGGAAAGGCAGGCTCGAAAAGCACAAAAAGCTCAATTCCAGTCTTCTAACATGTTGAATGCAAATGCTATGCAGCAGAATTCAGTGTTTGGATCTTTACAGATGGGATATGTGCCGCAGTACAATGGATTTGGCTACCAGGTATATTGTGGTATAAAAAAATGAGGTTAGGTTAGGTGTTGGCATAGCAAACGGCTTGAGGCAGCTCTGTGATAACCTTTCATGTTGTACTATCATGCTTGAAAGAAATGTACTAGCCAGTATTTAACCAAAGAAAAACCATAATGAATCTATAAAAACTTGATTACTTGGATTTTATAAAGTATGCATTGATCAACGATCAATGAACTATGTGCCGCACACCAATTCTGTAGAGTGGCACACTAACAGTATTTGTATTTAGTTTGTTTTGCATTCAGGGTAATAATTGTACTTACATTGCTCTATGCAGCCACAAGGAACCTACGGGCTTATGCAATACCCTCCTCTATCTCCTGTGCAAAATCAAGCTGCCTTCCAGAATATGGTTCAGCCTGTTAATCAAGGAAGCTCGATCCGTGGAGCTAATTCTGAACTTTCCCCTAATTCAGTTCCTAGATCATTTAATTCCGCACAGTTGGGAAGCCCCTATTCGCCTTTGCCTGGTTTGCAGTATCCTGGAGTGTATCCTGGTGGTCCTATTAATCATCGTCCCTTTTCAAATTCCCACGGTTCAACCAAAGTTCAAAATTCAAATGCTAATTCGCCATCTTCAAGTCCCAGCAGCAATCCTGGCCCCCAGATAGAGGGTTTGTTTCTATACTCAAGAAATTAGTTTTTTTTATCTTTTAAGCTAGTTTTGTTTCTAACAAGTCTCAAGTTTGTATTTAGCGGCATTATGTTAAACAAATTCTCTTAACAATTACTGTCATGTGTACAGGTCCTCCTGGGGCTAATTTGTTCATATATCACATTCCGCAAGAATTTGGTGACCATGATCTTGCAAATGCATTTCATAGTTTTGGTAGAGTACTGAGCGCTAAAGTTTTTGTAGACAAGGCAACTGGTGTTAGTAAATGCTTTGGTAATTGATTCTTCCTAGTTTCAATTTCAATGACAGGACATCTTATACAAACTTAGTTTGCTAACTTATTTTCCTGGATAGGTTTTGTAAGCTATGATTCTCCAGCTTCTGCACAAGCAGCCATTAGTGTGATGAATGGATACCAATTAGGTGGTAAAAAGTTGAAAGTACAACTCAAGAGAGACAACAGCAAGCACAGTAAACCTTTCTGACAAAGTGAATTCGTTGCATGCTCACACGATCAGGAAAATCAGTACATATGTGTCACAATTGATCATTACATTGTTTCCTCTGGCCTCCCACCAATGTGTCGCCGGTGGTGGCCCTTGTATCTTTGTTCAATTCACATTCTTGAAACCTGTTACATTGTGTATTTTTGTCGCAGCATAGTTGTAGCATTTGTACCATCAGATCTTGTACATCAGACATTAATTCATTCAATTGTTCTTTAATTTCTCCTCTTGAATCATTTTTATTGTGTTTTAGGAATTTACAGTATGCATGTTTCAGTTTTTGTATCATCCTTGACCTAATCTTACCTGGTAGCTGTAATTGAGTGGGTAAGCAAAGAACAACGTTGTTTTAGGATTGATGTTCTATTGTAGCATGTTAATTTCTTTTTTTTCTTTTGATATTTTTCTTATTACTGGATGTTTACTGACCATTGTTAGAGGTCTTGTTAAAAAAAGGCATTCTGATAACTGCATGGTTGCTGTCTTCGGTTTGCAGCCCTTCCGGTTAAGCCAGATTTCGCCAAAGCTCAAAATATGACCTCCATTGGTTCGGGACCAGAAGTTGCTATGCCGTGAAAAATACTCTGCTACCCAAAAAAAAACAACTCTGAACGAAAACTCTTCACCTCTATTGGTTCTGAGCTGTCCTAATTCGTGATGCATTGACACCCTATATGTCGCCCTAGTTTGTCGCAGCAGATGTTACTAAAAAGACTGCAAAATGCAAATGCTGATTTTCAAAGCTCTGCATCCTCATGTCAATGCAAAAAACTGAGACATAGTATACCGCAGGCAATTCTCAACTCTGCACGCCCTTGCGTAAAAACAGTAAAGCGTCTATACTGGATCTCACCATCTTTGTGTTTTGAGTACCGTTACACAGCAAACACCGGGCAAACACATGTGCAACACACAAGGGCCTGCCGCATCTGGCTTTGACCACTATACACACAGATTGATGCCCATCTTCTGCTTTATCTTGACCCATATTCACACGCTCTCCATGTATACAGCACCTGTAGCTAGGTGTATTATTCTGCGCCTACGGCCACCTCAGAACAGCAATTATTCTGCCTGTTCTGACTCGCCCACGTCATGGCAGACCCATCAGCATGTACATCAGGAGGGCGAGGGCCCAATGGCAAGAGTGCCTTCGGGTGGCATATGCTGCAGTAGCAAAACAATGGATGGTCAGTGACAACGAGGATGTGTTAATTGCATAGTATACAAGTTGCATCTCGCCAGCTGATCAGGTTAATACAGTGAATGAAATAAAATGCCGAGAAACAAAATCAGTTTCGACGATCCATATATGTAAGGTTTAATTAAGAATGGATTACATTATTCTAGTTCCATTCAATATATGACGTGCTAACAGAATTACTATAGCAAATAGTACAAAACGCTCACCGGCCTTCAAAATTGGAATAGAGCTGCCAGCCTACAATACTCGTTTAGTTTGCAACCTTAGCACCCGGAATCTTTATGAATGTGTATCGCTTTTAAATAACAGTACCTGGTAGAAGTGGAAATGTAAATAAGGAAGGACCAAGGGAGAAGCAACTCACATGAGTGAGGACCAGGAGCCACAGCTTGCATTTGAGCATGACGATGTCCATGAACGAGAGGTAGTCCATGCAAATCGGGCTTTGCAAGTGCAGGCGAAGGAGCAGGAGCTCTGTTGTCTCTCCCAGGATCATTAGGAGAGTGATGAACAGAAGGAGATGGGCTAATGGATGGTGGCGGCACTGCATGAGGTATGGTTGCAGGTGAAGCATAATGATGGTTACTAGTTACTGGCTCAGCAGCTGGGGCTACAGGAGCTTTATTCTTTGGCTTGGTGGTATATCCATATGGAGAAGATGGGGATGGACACCTGTATTTGGGCTGTTGGACAGGAGAATGTACAGGAGCAGGAGATGGAGCAAAATGCTTCTTTTCCTCACGAGTCTTGTTATGGTGGTGGTGTTCATGGTGATGGTGGTGGTGGTGGTGGTGCTGCTGCTGCTGCTGAGGATGATCTTGATAAGGCATAGGTGCTGGACTAGGTGTGTCAGTACCACCCCCACTGTGCAAAGAATGTCTAAGATAAGATGAAAGGCTTATCTGCTTTACTCTACCAAACACAGTGTGATTCAGTCCCAAGTTTCCTGACGACGAATTAGCAATTGTTTGGGCCAACTGCTTCATCCTTGGAAGGGATGGCTGGTGATTCCCTACTTCAAGAACAATCGATGCCTGAACAATTGTTGGAGGAGTAACTGTTGAACCTTTTGAATTCGTCAATTTGATGTAGACGTTCTGCAAAGTACAGGAAATAAGCATTTGAGTAAATATGAACAAAATCTAATAGTGACTTGCCCTGGTATGGCCTTTGCAGAACCATCCCAAATTTTCTAATGTGCAACAAATACGTCATTATTGATTAGTCTTAAGGAAAGTAGCGGATGTGAAAACCAAAAAAAGAACAATGATCTCTCCTCACTAATGCACAACAACACATATTTCTACCTTGTAAGTTGCAATACATATAGCAATATCTTATTTAACTGTTGTTTTTTTAATTGTTTGAGGATTTCTTTTTTAAATGGCTATCAGTATCAGCTTGGTCACCAGCATAGTGGTGGCTATATGGATACACAGCACAAAAGCATCCTAACCTGCAATCATATGATAATAATTATTGGCACCCGTTCTTTGTATCTAACATATATAAGCACCCACATAGACCACAAATTGGCATTGGTTTATATTATCAAGGGCCCACATGACCCACGACAGGACAAAGTGAGACAAACTGTACTCCATCAAACTCATAAGTACAAGGGATATGCATGCTTTCTTATGGCAATCGCATGCCCATTAGGTCATAGAAATTGATTGTATGGTTCACATAAGGTCAGAAACCCAATAAAAACATGTACGAAGAAGCAAGCATTGAAACCATTAAGATACAGTCCTATAACAACTTTGGGGGCAAAAAAGACAAATACAATACCAATAATATAATATTGTGATAACCATGACAATAGTAAAGATGCTAAAACAAAAAAAAATCAAACTAACTGATACTAACCTCATAGGGATCAAGACGCAGTCCAGACTTCATTTGGTCTTTCAACTCATTTGTTTTCTCCTGTACTTCGTAGATTGGGAAATTCAGAGTGAAGTTGAAAGATGCATAGGGTTTCTGAAGAAGAAATGCAGCCTGTGGAGGGATAATGGTAATTCCTCCAGGGAACTTAAACACCTCAAAATTTGAAGAGGTCCCAAATAGAGACTCTGTCAGGTGGAGTGTAGACTGCTCTACCACCAAGGACATAAAAGAAGACCTAAGAATGCTCAACCAAGTTGATGATATAGTTGAGTGTATTGGATAAGGTACAATGGTGAAGATCACATATGTCCAGTTTGATGCACCTAATGGTTGTAGAAAATTTGTAGTCACCTGTACAATAATTGAGGGATCAGCTTGATAGAAAATTGGACACACTGTGTGTGACAAGAAGAATATAAATAGTGTACATCATTGTGCCTTACAGTTGAATTAGGAATGCCAACTTCCTCATAGATGTCTAATTCAAGCTTAGATGTACTTTCACTCAACTCAGAAACTTTCTTTTGTAGCATAAAGCTTGCCACAATATCAGCTGCAAAAAGAGCACGACTTCAACAGCTAAAAAATGATATAATTTCTCAACTGATGAAGCTACAAGATACGTGTTCTTCAGACAGGTACATCTAGTATCTATATCAATCTAATTTTAGAAGTTATATTCGAGAATAGATATAGTCCCCCTTGTGGATTAGACACTCGTGTGGCCTCGATGCACGGTTGAATCTCCAAAAGTGCATGGAAAATTCCAACAAAATTGCTATGATGATGGCACAATGTGCATCTAAGCCTTTGCAAAGTTTAAAATCAAAACTCAATGTACACATCAAATAACAAAAATGTGAATTCAGCATCTAAATAATAATACTTTGCTTATAAGAAGAGTAATGGTTGATCATTACTATTCACAACTGTCTTATCTTTATTACTGGTCACTAGGTGCATAGGTGGAGTTTCAGTTTCAACTTTTGTAGACGAATAGATGCACATTATCATAATGTCATAAAATTTGGTTGGACATTTTTAGAGATTTAATTGTGCATCAGGATGAACCTCTGGGAGCACTAGGTATGTTCTTGTTTGTTTTGCATATCACAGATGCAGCCCAGACTAAAGGTGAAACTAGAATGGTATCTTGCACCATGTAACTATCGGAATAAATGCTTGAAGACAATCAAGCTTTGTACACGCGTGGAAGATTGAAGTGTTGTCGACATTGATGATCAGTGACGGAACCAGCGACTTTGATTAAGGGAGGCCAGACAAACATAAACACATTTTTTATATGATAAAATATACTAATAGTATGTTTCAACAAGATTTTTTTTAAAAAATTAACACTATTTATAACAAAATCATAATTTTTAAATACAAAATGAGTAAAAATTGATATTTTATACTATAAATTCAATTTTATATATACTTTATTGAATGTTTGTACCGTGCATGGGGGGGCCACGGCCCCTGCTGGCCCCCCTGGTTCCGTCACTGTTGATGATTGTTAGTGGTCATCCAAGTCAAGCATCAAAACCACCACCCTAATAGTTTGTCAGTGTGACTTAATGTAGGCCATGCGCATATTGCTGTGCAGAAGCAGCAAGAATTCTCAAGAATGTTGTATTACCTCGATGTAATATTATTTTGAGTTTTAAAAAATCTCCCTTTATTGAAAAAATAAACATTTAATAAAATAATAAATACCAGCATTCCTGTTTCATGATCAAAGCGATTTTGATGAGTCTCATACATAGGGATGCAGGCTTTGTTTCCTCAAAAAAAAAGGATGCAGGCTTTGATTTCTCTGGATCATTGGTTCAACATAAACTCATCCAGATGAACCAATCCAGACTTCAAAGCAAGAAAATGGGATACCAATAATCTATGGTACCCCATAACTACCCATTGGGTACACCCATTTCCATCCCTAGGGTCTGTTTGGATCCAGGAATCTAACAATTACTCTCTATTTTTAGATGAACATGGGCTAATTTTAGGGTAATAAGAGCTAATGGGACTAGTTGGTGCCTTGGTGGTTAACCATTAGCCTATGTTATCACAAGATGGGTTAATTTTTAGTCCTGGGATCCAAATAGGGCCCTACTCATACAACACCCAATATCACAAATAAGAGTAAGGACCCTTGTTGTTTGTTGACCCTGGGTTTTGGTTTCAATAGTTATAAGCTGCAGGGACAATCTAATACAGAAAGATTACCAATATGGTGTTTTTGAAACTGGTAAGTCAGTTCTATCTAGAATTTGCATATACTTGCACCCTGAACTCATACTCCTCTAAGCATTAGTCACTCCTGAGAGTACATGCCACATCATCGTCGGATTATCATATGGATATGATTTTTCTCTCCCAAACCATTTTTGTCAAGAACATGTAACATCACCATTTGAAGTGCTGTGCTACCCTATCAAGAAAGTACTTGTCAGTGTCTTCTAACATAATTCCACATGCAATGACTAGTCTATCATGGCAAATTTTGTCAAGACCTTCTGACATCACCATTAAACAAAGTATTGTGTACTTTACGACGGCAATATTTGTCGGGGCCTTCTAACATCACCATTGAACAAAGCATTGTGTTCTCTATCTCGGCAATTTTTGTCGGGTCTTCTAACACCACCATTCAATACAAGCGTTACCTTTTCTATTTTGGAAGTTTTCGCCAAAGAATTGCACGGCAAGTTTTGTCAGGATCTTGTGAGTCCAACATATCCAAAAGAAGATTCAAAGAAGTATACTATTTCCATCAGCGGCACCAACCAAGAAATTGATTTAATTTTCCCAAGGACACAAGAAAAATTGCTCCACTTAGTTCTAGTAGAGGGGAAAAAGAGTAAAGGCACTAGAGGTCAATTAACTTAAGGAGGTGCCATCTATCGGTCCATCAACTCTCAAACTGCATTTTTAGGTGCCTAAACTTTTTTAAATGCTTCACCAGACATCCATAGCCCATCATTTATGTTTGTATCTTGCATAAACCTCCCTCTTTCTTTTTCTTTCACACGCTTACCTCTCTTCATCTTCTGAGGGCATGGAAAAATTAATCGTTCAGTTTGATGACATTTAAACCCTGAAGTTCCTTTTAGTTGACAACAGCCAACCGAAAGCCATACACCAGAAACCACCGGAACATAGAATGGGTGCCTAACCCAAACTGGCAATCCGTGCAAAAATCTCCGAGCAGCACTATGTGAGGAAATGCTAACATGGTAAAAACGAATATGGAAACACAGAATGCATCCAGGGATATCCACTAGCTACAATTATAAGTTGGGCCAGCATTTCCTGTCCTGTAAACTATATATCAAGAACAGCACTTGAACAGCTATACTGCACATAATCTAACAGCACACACGAACCACGTAAATCCATTTGAGTTGGAAGCTGGAGTATTGAGCCAGAATCTAGCAGGCACGCACTAACAAATAACAGCGTATCTACTAAAGTGACAAAAGAGCACGGGAAGTGGCCAAGTTGCTTCCGAAAGGAAACAGGAGCCGCAACTGAAAAATTCGTCGAATTTGGTCAAGTTGCCATCTACAGAAGCGAACTTTGGAGCTTCGCCAATCCGAAAGAACCATTGAGCAGAAAACTAAGCAGGTCAATCGCTAAGCCACACTGCTCGTGGCGTCCGTACGACGAAAGAGATTTTAAAAATTACGGCGGAAGATTGAAGCGAGGCGCGCGAGATCCCGCAATGCGGGCTGACGGCTAACCTGCGAACGCGGTGCCCGGATCCGGCGCCGCCGCGGGGCCGCCGCGGCCCACGAAGGGCGGCAGCAGGAAGAGCGCGGAGAGAGCCACGGCAGCGCCGAGCAGCAGCGCGGCCGCACATTGCGGCCGCACGGCCCCGCAGCACCCACGGATACACCGCCCTCCTCTTCCTCCTCCGCCGCTTCCCCCTGCCCCTCCCTCCGCCGGCGTCGGCTGCTCCCGCTGCCGCTGCCGCTCGCCCTCCTCCTTCCCCATGCCGCACCCGCACGCACTCACGCATCGCCGCCCGCAGCCATTGCGGCCACTCTGGTGTGGTGAGGCTGAGCACAGGCTAGGGTTCTCGGGAGCGCGCTGCTGCTGCTTCTGCTGCCGCCCGCCGCCGACGCGCACGGGTGGGAATGAGGGATGGTGAGATGGTCGAGCTGGGGCGCGGCTTGCGAGTACAAAGAAGTGTGTATGTAGCGCACCGCGCAGTGATGGCCGCTTCGCTCCGTGCCCGTGTGCAAACGTGTGTAACTAGTGTAGTGCGTTGGACGTTGGTGGTTTCTGGTTTGAAACGTACGTACGTTTTGTGTTGCGCTGGGTTTAAGCTTTTAAAATTTGGGAATTGCTAATTTGCTATACTCCCTCCATATTTAAAAAAAAGAAAATGCTTCGTGACTTATCATACCAAGAAGAGATTAATTAGGATGTTCTATTTCTATGTTTGCCTTAGTTAAATAGGGTAACTAGAATTTCCTATTCGACAAATGTCTGCATTTGGTTTGGTTAGAGCCCATACAATAGCATCGTCCCTCCTCAATCCGTGTGCTCTCTACGTACTAAATTTTTGCCACTCCAACACAATGAATCACCCACAACCGTTTGAGTTGGTCACCTACAAGTTCCACCGAATGATCACTAAACTCCCAATTGACACTAAGCCATCTAGGTAATGTCGATAACCTATACACGATAGAACACAAATACATCTCAACGCACGATGGACAATGATGATATGAGGGAGCATTGTAGCATATAAATAAACACATCATTTAAAGAAATTAATATTGAAGAGCAGTCAGTGACAGTACAGAGGCCAATAGGAGAAGAAGCTAAGTGCGTATTCCATGTTTCGTTGGCAAATAGGGAAAGGAGTAGATGGTGACATGGTTGATTGGTGGTGTGCTAGTGTAGAGCGGCGCATAAAGCAGTTGGCGAGCGAGGGTGGCAAGATGACAAGCGGTGGGCAAGCAGGCAACATAATTTTTAGTGGGGTTTTGCTTTATAAGAGACAAAGATTGGGAGAAGAGAACATGCCTTCACTCAATACAATGAGCTAGAAGATATGAGAAGTTGTGGAGGAGTTTGTTATGCTTGACATGAAAGATTCAACTCCAAGAGAACAAAAGAAGCTACAACTCAGTGATCAACCTCTCAGTGTGATCTATGAAGCTTTAGATCCATAGGTCTTTGAGTCAATTAAAGACTTGGAGATGGCACATCAACTTTTGAAAGAAGCTTGAGGATGCATGTGAGGGCGATGGTGAAGGAGGCCAAGTTATACATCTTCAAGGATAAGTATGCAAAATTCAAGATCCTAGAAGATGAGAGTGCCACAAATGTATCATAGGCTTAGTGTCACTGTGAATGAGCTAAGAAATTTGGGGCACATAATTGAAGATGAGGATTTCTCTCATCAGTTCTTGAGAAGCCTCCCACAAATATTTTACACATTGGTCACCATTGTTGTGAGAGGTGGATTGAAGGAAATCACCCCTACCAAAATACTAGGTGATGTGGTCACTCAAGACACATATACCATGAGGAAAGGGTGGAGGTTGGCATTCAAGGACACAACATCATCTAAGGGAAAGAGCAAGAAAAAGGAAGAATCAAGTGATGATGTAGAAGAAAGGTCAAGCTCAAGTATAGAGGATGAATAAATGGTTATCCTTGCGACAAGATTTAGCAAATTCATGAAGAATAAGGGCTATAGGGCAAGGAGAAGAAGACCATCATCCAAAAGGAAGAAATGGTGAAGATGCTATGGTTGTGGAGAGGTTGGCCATCTTGTAGCATGTTGTTCCAACAAGAAGGAGAATAGATCTAAGGAGGAGAAAAGCATGTCCAAGCTAGAAGGACAAGTAAGGGAAGACTATGACCTTCAAAATAAAGAAGAGCCATGCACATTGTGTTGAGTTGGACTCTGATGCATCAAGTGATAGTGAAGATGTGAGAAGCAATCAAAGTCACTAACTTGTCGACATTACCATCAACAAGAAGCCTTCTATCCTCGGCACTCCCTCATCATGCTTCATGGCCAAGGGGCCTAAGGTACTATATGATGAGAGTGTTAGTGAGTATAATGAGCCCTTAGAGGAACTCATATAGCTATTGCAAGAGGCTCATTCTCTCATGAACAAGAAGATAGAGGAAATTCAAGGAATTTCAAAAGAGACACAAAGCTCTTCAAAAAACCCTTGAAGAGCATTTGGCTATTCATGAGGCTTTGACTGAGGCTCATGAGAAGTTGTAAGAAGCTCACTCATCTCTACTTGCTCAAAAGAAGCCTATTGAAATACTCCCTCCTTTCAAAAATCTCCATCATTTTAGCCTTTGGTTCAGTGACCAAGGAGCCTTGATTTGTATTTAATAGCCGTGGATGCAACACATGCGAGGAGTGAGCAGCGAATGATCAACACATGTAGATAAGAATCAATAAATGTTCAACTAGTGTGAGTGGTTCCTGGCGCTTCGGGACTTGCACAAACCATGGTCCCAACCTAATATGATGGAGATTCTTGAAAAAATAATTTTTTCTTAGATGATTGAGATTTTTGAAAGGAGAGAGTAGTAAGCATATGAGTGACCTGTGATATCATTGATGAATCTTTTCTATACTCATATTGGTTTTTGCCTCTAAGACCCCTTGTAGCACTAGAAAATCAACCTATTTGGGTGATAGATTCACTTGTGATTCATCACCCATTGTGGAAATGAGACACTCAAGAAGGATGTGGTCATGCACTAGGCAAGGCCTATGATGATGAAGCCCGCTTGCTATGCTTAGGTAGTCAAAGGTTCTCCTTTAACAAGCAGGGTCTTGGCTATACTGCCAAGAAAGACAAATTGACTCTTGAACTCAAAACAAGCAATTTATGAGGAGCAATGGTCAGTTTTGCAACAAGTGCAAGCAAGTTGGGCACCTAGAGCAACATTGCAAGGACAAGATTGACACCATATTCTCAACTAAGTTTGATTCTTGCTTTTTACTTTCCAAGGGTACAAATAATATTTATGCTATGTTTGTTGATGCACCAATTGTGGGATCAAAGAACAAAGCCATTTGGATGCCAAAAATCTTAGTCACTATCCTTGGAGGACCCAAAAGAGTTTGGATACATAAAAAGAATCTATCTCCTTTTGTAGGTGAATTACAAGTCCAGAGGAAGGTATTGGGTGCTTGATAGCTGGTGCACTCAATATATGATCGTAGATTAAAGAATATTCAAGTCAATTGATTCAAATGCTAGTGATGGATTTGAGAGCATAACATTTAATTGGGTAATAATGGAAAATTATGTCAAGGTCAAAGGGCTAGAAAAAATTACAATATCAAATGACATGTCCATCTCAAAAGTGTGTGATTATGACTAGTTGATGGTTAGATGTTGTACTATTTATTTGTTCGGACATTGGTAAGATGCTTGGTTTGAGGGTCTCGTGCGTGAAATCATTTATCTAGTTAATCTTTGTTAGCTTCTACTCTTAAAACTCTTAATTTAGTTTTCGTTCATCAATGATGGAAATGGGATATGCCCTCGATTTAATAAAATGCCATCTCAAAAGTGTGTGTTTATCTTGTGTGACATTTACCTTTTTCAGATTAGCTAATTGATTGGATTTGGCTATAGATTCTTAACTCTTTTGGGCTGAGGAATAGGTTAGAATCCACTGAGAAAAATTTAAATGCACATGTTATTAGAGTAGTTTGTGTTTTTTTCCCATCTCATTTGAAGACGAACCTATTAATTTTCCAGAGAGTTCATCCAAAAATTTCCTTTACTACTAGTTGTGTTTTACATAGACTCTTTATTTGGTCTCTTTGTTTTTTAGTTAGCTTGGTAACTGATTGCCCTAAGCATGGTGGGGCATCTTTTAGAATTCGTGGCTCACCCTTTCCTACCTCAAAGTAAATTTTTTGTGGAGGCCCATGGAGCTCGACGAATATAGGTACTGAACTTTTATTTAGTCAGGAACTCAGAACTCACAAGTGTCATCTCTTTCCTCCTACAATTACTGAATGTAGACACCGCTGGTTGAGTGGTTGTTGCCTCGCCTGACCCCAGAAGTGCCGGAAATTACGAGAGACCCAGTCTGCGGTCGGTCGGGCGGGAATCGGGATGAAGCGGTGGCCCATGGGCCTTGGCGACGAACCGAAACATGGAAGGAGGACGGACGAGCCACTGAGCCCGTGACGGATGGCCAGCCCGAGATCGGAGAAATGCCGTCGACGTGGCTCGGCCAGGCGAGGAGACGCCGAAAGCCTGACTGACGGTTTGCGTCGGAGGTACGTGCCTGCGTCTCGTGAGTTGGAAGCGGAAATATCTCGCCATGTCGTGTCGTGTTGTGGGTGTCCAGAATAATAAGTTCGGCGAGCCGACCTCAGCTGGAAGTTCCCCCGTCCAGCTACGTTACTCTTCGCCGCGTCCGCGTCCGCTTCCAGGTGCCCCGAGCCACCAGAGCGGCCCAGGTGTTGGCACGTTTGTCCGGTCCTGGGAGGAGACACCTGGCTCCGACTGGTGCTTCTGGAATTACTGTACGAGTTGTTGAACAGAATACTTAAGTGCAACACAGCTGCTACGCGCACAAGGCAGGTCCACCCAGAAGCTTGCACCTTTTTTTTTTTTCCCTGAAAGTACGTTATAGCAGAGGAAGAAGCAGGATTCACTTGAGAGCGAACTACTAAATCCCTAGGACGGTAGCCGTGTCTTCGATATTTTTTTTGACGAAAAAAAGGTGTGTCTTTGATATTGTTTCATTCTATCGAAGTACAGTATAAGTACCAACACATTCTACTGCTTAACATTTTTACTAACAATGTATCTGAAAATATATCGTTATCTTATACATAGAGAGTTCATGAAGTGTATATGCTATAGGAGTATTGACTTTGAGCTCAATACTCAAATCAATGAAATCAAAATAAATTGTTCCAACATAACTACATTATGCATATATCTATATTTTATATAAATTATGAGGTTTGACTCTTCACATATGCTCTTATATTAAACACAATGAAGAGAGTACATATCAACATTCTATAGACTAATGTAGATTTTTAAAGCGTTACAAGAGAAAAAAACTATAAAATATTTAGGGGAAACGAACCCTTTTTATACAATTCTAAAGCTATAATTTATTTTAGGATGAGATGACAATATCCTATTAAGCACATCAAATATAAAATACAATCCTAATATAAGTTTTGTTCCTTTGCAAACCATATACTCCCTCAGTCCCGAAATGACCGTCGTCCTAGGATAGAATTTAAACGTCCACGTTCACTGCCTGTACCATGCACCTAGACGCCTTGCTGCCTGTGTTCACACGACCTTCAATGAATGCGACCAAAAGCTAAAACGACCGAATTTACGGAACGAATGGAGTAGTAAATATTTGCTTATAAATACATCGCAACTCTAATTTCATAGTACCCATGCATCTCCATTTTTCATATGCAGTCCTTATTGGGGATCGCACTGGTATATGTGTACAGTTTGGAGACAAATTTACTTAAACCGGACATGGCAACAAACATTTGAAGAAATACCAGATATGAAAGATTTGAAGTTTAATTGGGGTGCTAAATTATGAAGAGCAACTTCATTAGGCATCAAATAAGGAATTTTCTTATTAATCTAATAATGTTTATCTCATCTTGCAAGTATTAATGCTATTTACTCCGAATGCTAAATGAATACTGTATTTCTTTTGGGACAAAGGGAGGTATTGCTATCTGATTTCGATCAGACCTTAGCAGCCATGTTTATGTTCCGAAACCGGAACGAAAACTTAAGGTATATCGTTTTATGACGTGATAAGAGAAACGTTCTCATTTCCAGAACACAGAAATTCTCGAAACGTGAAAAATGGGAACGAGGCTGAAGGATCAGATGCGCTTGTACTACGCGCGCCGCGCTGTGTACGCAGCACGTGGACGCGAAGACGCGAAGCCTCCCCGAAAGCATTATTTTTTCCTACGCATTCGCAAGAGTTCGCAACCATCACGGCCTCCACTTCCTCGTTGGATGCCATTCCCTCCCATATAAGCCTCCTCCGCCACCCACAGAGCCACGCGTCGGACGGAACGCAGAGAGGAGGCGAGGCGATCTCTGCGGGTTTGCTCGCTCCACCGGTAGCCCTAGGCCGCCCCACCCCGCTCAGGTGCGATGCGTGCGTTCCATGCCTTCATCATCTTCATGTAGTAGCTAGCCGTCGTGGTAATTTTGGTGGTTGATTGATAGCCGGTTCTCCGTATGAATCGGGATTGGTGCCTGTAATTTCTCTTTATTATTATCTGTTTTCCTGATGCCGCGCGTGAGTGGGAAGTGGGAGGCCCGCTCGATCTCAGTTCTCGGCGGCGCAAAGCAGTTACGCGCGCGAGGACGCACCGGTCCGCCGGATCTCGTAGGACGCCGCATCCCGTGCAGATTGCTGCGCCTGATTAGTCCTCGCAACATTTCTGGACCTGCATGGGTTGTTTTGTCTTGATCTAATTTGATCTATATATTTTTTTTCCTGAAAAGACGCATGTGGTTGCTCTTGATGATGAAGAAACAACATCTGTATCGTGATGCAGAGTGCTCTGCTCTTTTCAGGTTTCTTTACAAATACTGTTTATATCTAGTTTACATGGCTTGGTTAGTGGAGTAGATTCAGAGTTGACATCTGTACCTAGTTTATATGGCTTGGTTAGTGAAGTGGATTCATAATTTCTCTCTGTTAGTTTACGTGGCTGGCCTAGTGAAACAGAAAACCCCAGCAAATGGTGTCTAGATGCATCTAGTTCGTTAGGTTATATGTTAGGATGGATGTTTAAGTTAAGATATGCACTTTGGATGTTGGAATTAAATGATGTGTCCTTCTGACATCTCCTGGTTGCTTATTTCTTTATGTGAACGTCAAAGCGGTGCCATCATGTTCTCCAATTTGCAGAAAAGTGTGCCTAGTACTTCTGTATAGATGCAGAGCTCTTTGGTTTCACATTATGATATTTCTTTCTAATAAAGGTGATAGTATGCAGTGCACTTATGTTGCAATCTGCAACTGGCTCTAAGATTTTATTCTGATGCTTGCTGTAGAATTTCATTTAACAGGTTATGATTATTTCCTGTATTGAAGTAAAATATTCTCTGTTCTATTTTATTTCTGTGTTCACATAGTGGGGACCCAAAAAATGAATCAAAACAAATGTGTTAACAGTATAGTTTGTAATCTTAAAATATTCATAAACCAACACTTTAAATTAGTCACTAATTTGTAGCTTCTCTGCTGGGAATTTCTCGATTGTTGCTTGTGTTTCTGGCATTGATGAGTGCACTATTCTTGGCTGTGTTTTCCTTCAACTTCTCTGTTCTTGGCATTTGCAAATTGCAGCCTTGCATATGTTATTATGGGGTAGTTTGTCATTGTTTAATCAATTTTAACTTTCCACCTACATATTGCATGATTGCATCAGCTGGCACATTGTTAATTATGTTTTCTTTATAGGATGCCTGCCTGCAATTAAACATGAAAGTATGCTATGTTTTGTTCTTCAAACTTGCACTAGTGTGATAACTTTTTATGCTGATTAACTTTTTATTGTCTCTTCGAAATTGGTCTGATAACAGTTGTTTTAGTGCACTTGCTGTAATTTTTTTCTGACTTTGCTATCTGCCTCATAGGTGCAGGCTGGTCCTTAAGCACTTCAAGATGGGTGAGGTGCACGAAGCTGACAAGAACATTGAGATCTGGAGGGTCAAGAAGTTAATCAAGGCGCTTGATGCTGCAAGGGGCAATGGCACTAGCATGATTTCTCTCATCATGCCACCTCGTGATCAGATTTCACGTGTCACTAAGATGCTGGGTGATGAGTATGGAACTGCCTCAAACATCAAGAGCAGAGTCAACAGACAGTCTGTGTTGGCTGCCATAACCTCAGCTCAACAGAGGTTGAAGCTTTACAGTCGAGTTCCCCCCAATGGTTTGGTGCTCTATACTGGTACCATTGTCACTGACGATGGCAAAGAGAAGAAGGTTACCTTTGACTTTGAGCCATTTAGACCCATTAATGCTTCCCTGTATCTCTGTGACAACAAGTTCCACACCGAGGCACTGAATGAGCTTCTGGCATCTGATGACAAATTTGGCTTTATAATCATGGATGGCAATGGAACACTGTATGGCACGCTGAGCGGAAACAGCAGGGAGGTTCTGTACAAGTTCACTGTTGATCTCCCAAAGAAGCATGGGCGAGGAGGGCAATCTGCAGTCCGCTTTGCCCGCCTACGCATGGAGAGGCGACACAATTACCTGCGCAAGGTTGCTGAGCTTGCGACACAATACTTCATCAATCCTGCCACCAACCAGCCAAACATCGTTGGGCTTATTCTTGCTGGTTCTGCTGACTTCAAGAATGAACTGGGTAAATCTGAGATGTTTGATCCGCGTCTTCAGGCGAAAGTAGTCAAGACGATTGACGTGTCTTATGGTGGGGACAGTGGCTTCAACCAGGCCATTGAGATGTCCGCCGAGGTTCTTTCTGATGTTAAGTTTGTCCAAGAAAAGAAGCTGATTGGGAAGTACTTCGAGGAGATAAGCCAAGACACAGGGAAGTACGTACTTGGTGTCCAGGACACCATGACAGCCCTAGAAATGGGTGCGGTAGAAACCCTGATTGTGTGGGAAAACCTTGATGTCAGGCGTTATGAGCTCAAGAACAGTGTCACAGGAGAAACAGTTGTGAAGTACCTCAACCCCACTCAGGAGGCTGATCAGAGCAACTTTACTGACGAGGCAACATCTGGAGATCTGGATGTCATTGACAACACACTGTTGCTGGAGTGGTTTGCTGAGAACTACCACCAGTTTGGCTGCTCACTTGAGTTTGTCACCAACAAGTCCCAGGAAGGTTCTCAGTTCTGCCGGGGATTTGGCGGGATTGGTGGGATCCTCCGCTACCCAGCCGATGTCAGTGCCTACCAGGATGGTGACTTGTATGATGGAGAGTATGATGAAGACTTCGAATAGCAATCAACTGAAACTCAAATGAATCCGGTCCGGGAGGAGCCTGTGCTGGCCCGGGCTGCGCCGGGACGGAACCCTGAAACTTCCAAAGGATCGGTGCAAGGAAACCATGGTCAGTAGTGCTGTCCATCGAGAAGAATTCAAGCTTTTCTTCTTGAACTGGGTTTTCGTTTGTTTCTCTGACTGACACTCGCATCTTTTACTTCCAGGTGGAGGATCTGTAGGGAAGGAGGTTTGAGCAAATTCGAATATATATGAAGCTTGTGTGAAGCGTGGTGACGTTGTTCTTTGGAGAAGGTGTCTTGCTCTGTTGATCCGAACTTGCAGTCTGGTGATGCTACTAGGAATCAGCCATGGACGGTGCTGCCTTCTGTTGGTCAGGAGAGCTTGAGCACCCTATTAGTATTGAGTCGGTGCCAGTAGTATGGTGAATAAAGTACCTGTGAGACAGGCGGTAGTTGGCCTAGTCGTTATGGTTTGAGCGGCTACGTTGCCGATGCAGCTGTCTTTTTATGAATTTCTTGAACTGAGGTCGTGGTGTGCTTGCACTCTAGCCCCCTGGTGTTCTACATTCCGGTCTGCGTTGCATGTACGCTTTATGACGTGATATATCTATGAAGTGAACCGGCCTCTTATTTGCTGATTGTGCGCGCCTACGTCTGTGGCCTGTTATTTGCATACTCCGATCTATGAAGTGAACCTGCCTTAATTATTTGCTGATTGTGCCTGTGTCTGAGAGGGTATCCTACTGGTCTTCCATAGCGTGTCTACGCTAACTTTCCATGCTTTATATGGTTTCTATGTATTATTAAAAAGGGGTGGGTGTTTTTGAATTTGCTTTTGTTTTACTCCCATATATATATAACTATAAGTTGCGTGTAAAAAGAAGATAGTTCACGTTTGATCAAATTTAAGCAGCATCGGTATTTATGGTTCTAAATCAATTTGTTACGAAAATACATTTTGTAATTAATTTAACAAGATTTATTTGATATATAAATATTAATACCTTTTATCTATAATTGATCAAACTTAATATACTAAAAGCATATCATTATGTTAGAATTGTATATTTTTTTACGGAGAGAGTATTAGATGAAGTTCTGTGATGGAAGACAAAAGTTTCTGCTTGCCAATCATATTTAGTCTCTTTACATTTTTTTTAGAATAGTACAGTACAATATAGATGTTCCTACACGCATATTCATCTATAAATATATGTACATAAATATTATACCTACGAGCATCTCCGAAGGACTAGACCGACAGATTTGAAGATTCTTGAAATCACCATTGACGTCTTATTATCGATGAAAACATTATTTATCACTAAAAATATGACGTTAAAAAATCCTAGAATAAATTAAGAAAGATGGAGCACCCGTGTCAAGTCGAAGACTTAAACCAGGTGGACAAGTTTCATAAAGGACCTAACCAACTGATTTATGACCAGTTCACCTCTTCACACCTTTTTAACACGACACCAATCAACCCATCAAGTTGATGAAAGGTTGACACAATATTGACTGCCTCGAGGTGCCAAGGGTGCTAGAGATTTTTTTTAATAAACTAGAGGGGCCGGAGCCCCTACAGACATTTTATTAACAAATGAAGACAGTACAACAAAAAGGAAGGCAAAAGACAAAAAAAAACCCTAACTAATATAGTCTCGAGCTAAGAGGAGACTAGGGAACCTTAAACGGGACACAAAAGGGGCGAGAAGCCCAGACGGCCTACGTGAACTACGAAGCCCATTCATGTCTAGTTACATGCAATTCTAAGGCGAGGCCGGCCAACGAGCTCTTCAATGTTCTCCCTAGTTTGTGCTCGTTGTTGGGGTCCTCTCCATCAACAGAAATATACTCTCTTTTTTAGACGATGAAGCAAATTTTGATCTGGCCTTTCTGTAACGTGTACACACATTGCTGGTGTCTTGTACTTGCATTCATTATGTATTTCTATCACATCATTTAGTTGATTATGACCATCCGATCGAAATAAATGAACGGCTCACAGTCATTTAGACCGCAACAAAGCCCAGTACTAATTTTATGATTATTTTCATTCGGTTCTAAGAGGAGCCAGATTGATAAATGCACTGTTTTTTAATGGAGGAAGTATAGTTAAGAAAAGATGTTTTTTTCTTCTTCCGGTCTTCACCGTCCTATTGATTTCGTTATAATGTACTTCCTCGGATTCGTTATATAAGCCGGTCTTCTACATTTTCTTCAAGTATGAAAGAGCCGATGCTTTAATAATTTAGTAATTAGCACCTTATAGAACAATATTTTGCTAAATTAGAGTCCGAAAAAAGCTAGAAAACTATGATGACAAGCATCCATAGAGGTTTGAATTTTCAAATGATGTAACTCCGAAAAGGTTGAATCCTCCTGCACGAAATTTAAGCTCCACAACAAGCATATGACAACAAGGATCTACCATTTTTATGTATGTATCAAACAGATTGGTGCATCTACTCTGTCTACACCATCATGGTCCGCTCACCTGAGCAGTCGTATGAGTATGACAAGACAATGTATGGACATACATATCTCTGTTTTAAAATATATCTATTTCTCTAAGTCAAACTTAAATTTGTAAAATTAGCATCTACTGCACCAAATAAGTACACTTCATAATTGATCTAATGATACTATAATTTGGTTTCTAAATTGATACGTACCTTTTTTTCCTATAAATTTGGTCAAACCTAAACAAACCTAGTACTAGATATAAATATGGATGGTGGAAGGAGGAATTATATATTTTTAATACTGAGCAGCGCATCATGTAGAGTCTACATATTATGACTTCAGTAATATTTATTAATCTTAAAATGCATAGAGAACAACACTACATGTATATTTAAAGATCAGAAAATGAAGCATTGTTTTTTTTTGTCTCAAATTGTTAAACAATACTGTAAAGCAGCCGCAAGAGATGTGTTGTACTCTTTTTCTTCCTTTCCTTAGCGCTTATATAAGGTAGAATAATCTCCAACTTATACAATCCATAATGGGAATGGTTTAAAAGTGCTGTGGTGACAGGTAACTCGAACAAAAGGTGACCAAGAGGACTAAGAACTTGACAGACATTATGTAATTCTGGCATAAGAAAGCATATGTAAATCTCTACCCTC